>CP125978.1:145490754-146690754 GCA_030063025.1 Avena longiglumis | reverse complement strand
ATCTCTATCAATGATCAACAGTGGGCCGGGATGCCTATATTAACCCTTGTACATTCACAATGACGATGTCGTTTGAACCGTAAACATCAAGTCCAATTCCATTTATTTCTTCGATATGAATTGTCTGAGATTCGATCATTTGGTATCACATACCTAGTTCAATCTCGTTACCGACAAGTACTGTTTCACTTCTTATCGAAATATTACATCCCCATGACCTAGTCACATTTTGCAACATTATAGATGTAATCTCACCAAGTCGTCCTTAAGTATCTTACCCATCACGTGGGTGAAAAAATCCCGGTCTTGATTCATAGGCCTCTACCTGTTCCTCCAGAATATAAAACATACACCTTTATAATCACCATTTTACTGAGTGACATTTGATGCAGTTAAAGCAGCATCGGGAGACAGTAATTAATATGATCTCATGGTCTAAGGAGAAGGAGACTATGTTTATAATTATTTCAACGATGAACTTCGTGATTTGATTGTGTCGCAATCTTTGGGTAATGTCCATCACATCATTCTCCAATGATATGATCTCGTTGTCAACTGGCACTGAAGCACCAACATGATCAAGAAACCATGATCATCGATTCCCCAACAAACTAGTATTAACATAGGCTACTAGGGACTCCTGTTTCATACCATAATTATATCAATGTTTCCACTTGATACAGTTATAACACAATATGAAACTATTACGAACTAATTGATATATGATAATAATAACCATTTATTATTTGCCTATAGGGCATATTCCCTTCAATCTCCCACTTGCGATAGAGTACAAATAATGTAGCTTGCATTTACTAATCATAAACCATATCACATATGCGTTTTTTGATCATGCATACTCATGGAAAATGTCATGTCCCTGTTCTGTTTCACTAGATCAGTATGTCTTTGGCAAATCATTAATGTCTTCCTTATTTTGACATTCACTACATTATCTCATAATGGGTTAAAGTTTTTCGTTTGGTGACAGAGTGAGACTTTGTCTCTATTGTTTACAATGATGGTTGATTAGTCAATTTAACTTTCACTATTGTCATGTAAATCTTTGAAACACACTTAGCAGAATTCGAACTTCTTTAGCCAAAACTATACTTCTATATCTATGTAGATCCTAATGCATAAAATGAAACTATGTGCCTAACTTTGCTTCTTGCCTTTTAAGAGCAAACTTAACTTTGATTCGGTGATTAACTCAGGAATCACCTCAAGACATGTTCTTCCAACCAGATCCTTGGGTCACATTACATCGGGTATACAACATGGTTATATGGAAGAACCTATGATTGAGGCATAGGATATGTAACACATCTCTTTCTTTCTTTTAACCATAGTTAAAATGCTGAGACTAACTCAATGATTCATACAAGTAAGAACTTCTTTCTTTACCTTGTTCCATTCTAAACTACTTCAGAATCTTATCTAGGACATTCTGAACATTTTCAGAATCAAGTCCAGGAAGCATTCGATAATAATGTTTATTAAACTTGCCAATCTATCTCAATAGATCTCATTGTTTAATAACTTTTTCAACTTCATCCATATTTACTAACTTAAATAATATTAATACCAATCACATCATTCATATGTGTCATCACATATTTCAGAATGATGTCATGATCCCACTAAAATATGGCATCCATATATGAGATCTAGGGATGAGCTACCACTCAAAATAGGTATCTTATCCATATATTGTTGGTATAAATCCAATAGACTCAAGCATCACTAATTTTGTAGTCAACTCCTTGAATTTTTCCAAACATACTTTGTGACAAATTGAGGTTTATGTCTTTCATTAAGTTTCATTTCTTTCACATGACTTTGAAGTCATTTAGAAATATCAAGTAAATATCTTTACTTGATAAGATCAAGTAACATATTACTTTGCAATCTTAAATGTAACTTAATATATAATTTTATGACTCCTGGTCATTTCTCACACTTAGGTCCATCACGCTTCTTTGTAATTTGTAGGTATGTCTTGTTCAGATAACATGACAAGTGAATCAAAATATAATTCCGCAAACTTGTAGTATATATAATTGAATCCTACTTTCTTTAGTAAAATTATTCGCTGAAACTTTGTGATCATTATCATTAGTTTCTCATTTATTTGTAGAGTTCGGTTTCACAAAACAAATTTCACTGCGCAACTCAACGACCTGGAGGCAAGGTCAGATACCTTGTTTTGATCTTTTACTTTCTTCCACCCGTATATTCATCAAGACACATAAAACTTAGGACAACAGCCGGTTTGACCTTTGTGGAACATGTATTCATAGTTTCCTAAAAATATGCTACAAATACTTGTTTATTTGCCATGATTTCGAATTATCGAAATCTCCAGAAACTCGAACGTGTCATAACTCTTATGGTGTTGTTTCCATGAATTTTTAGATGTTCCTTTGTATTTCAAACGAGTGTTTTCTTATTTTGAGCCTAACTCTAAATGATAACTATAACCCTGATAGGAGATAATATTAGACCATATGTATCTAATACAAAATGATTATGAGATTTATACATATCAACACCTTGAATTTGTCCAATTATCATAATTTGTAAAACATCTTTCATAAGTCCTTTTATGCCAAAAATTAACTTAAATACTTTAGTCATGTCGATCAAATCGAAAAAGACTTTGTATTCTCGTTAATTCAATATTCCATTTTGTTGTGAAATCATTTGAACAATTCAAAATAGTTTTAAACTTATGTTTCATTAAGGAAATAACTCTATTCACTTAAGTCCACAATGAAATAATGATTTCTACTATTTGTTGATAACACAATACATCACTATGTATAAAATTCAACATTTCTTCGCATATAACCAGAATGCGGAGTTTTAGTAATTTTTCCAAACGAGGCATGGTTTTGCAATGTCTCTAGATCAAATATCTAAGACCCAGATTTTCATCTAGAATGAAAAACATGCAATAACCACCTTGACTTAAACAATAGTGTCAAGTCATTATTAAACTTTGGATATCTTTTAGCATTCTAATCCTTTATAAATGCTCAAACTATTATCATTAACATAGTGATGAGAATAACTCATTTATAATCGTAATGTAACCATAAAGGTATTATTCATAAGAATAGTGCAACTGGCTTGTAACTTATTCATATGAATAATCATCTCGCTAAAGGCAAGACACACAAAAACAAGGATTACAAAATTTTATTTGAGTCCACCAATCCAAAAGATAAACTTTGAGGGAAGGAGTGATGTCGGCCATCAACTAGTTTGCTTGCCATCATCAAGCCACATTGGCTCAATTCCAGCAATTCTCAAGCAGATCATCCTGTTATCACTAAATGGGACAAGTATCCAATACTTTGTAAACTGCAATGAGTTTTGGAAGAATTACATTTATAACTTTGTATATTTGGCATATAGCCTTTTAATCCATGAACTCCATTGTAATCAAGCCCTTCTGAGAGTTCTCAACTCTAATGCAAGATTACTAAGTGACTCTCCAAATATTCTGTTTTTATCCATCATGGAGGAAAACTCATCCAATGACTCATACTTTATGTGCCCGATTTTGTAGAATACAAAATTGTAGTCCAACTCTCCATCGAATGGAGAATGGCTTATTGGATTATTATGGAGATAACACAAACATTGCGGAGTCAATGGACTATCTCCTAATGGTTATTGCATCAAGAATAAAAGATCATCTTTACGAGGATATCCCTCTGGCGTGGGTATTAAACTATGAAGTTGGACCCCTCTGCTAAGTTTCACATCAAGCAAGAAATTTTCTCATGGTCACAAAGTACCTTAATGAGATAGGACATTATCTACTAATATATTTGTAAATATACATCTAGACTAAGTTCATAATATGAGTTCAATTCATAATTGAGCTCCCACTAAAATAGTCATCCGTTGGACGATTTTAGTGATCACATGATCCCAATTCACTATGCAACCCCCGATCGTCACGGCCGGCAACATAACTTCAAAGGTAGACATTCTCCAATGTTAATCACATCATCCATGTGACTCATGCTCAACATTTCTGTCTTTTGTGTTCCGAGGATATTTTTGTACATGCTAGGCTTGCTAATTCTAACTTGTGTGTATTGCAGTGTAGCATGGCTTACACCGACTGTATGCAAACACAAATATGCCTAACACCTGATCGCCATGGCGTGCCTCATAACGAAGAACTTTCTTAGTGGTGCACACATAAGGAGAATACTATCATTGGAATTAGTATTAGGGATCATCTTGTCTATTATGCTACCGGTGTGTATCTAATACAAGCACACAATAAGATGTGAAACAGGTATCAACATAACATGTATATTGCGATATGATATTGTCCTTCTTCTTGCGTATCAATCTCCATTGAGCGCTCTGGCATGACCTCCATCTTGCCACCGGTTTGACGCCAAGTCAGCGACGCCACCAGCAGGGTCATCCATCGGAATGATGACTATTACTATACTACTTAGTAACATAAAAGTAAACTACTTTACCTTCGTAATGACCAAGACTGTAACATCCCAAAAATATTAAACTTAAATCATCAAACTCTAATCATCAAAATTAGGGTTAAAAAAACTTTGCTAAATAAAATTATGAAGGCATGCATATGTGTATGCATGGATTTTGAAATTCTTTTGAACCACCTTGTTTGCTTGTTTCCTTGCTTGTAAAATGTTTCTTAGGTGAAATAAACATCATCTAAACATTTCCCAAACTTTTCCTAAAGACAAATAAGTCAAAACCAATAAAATAATGGAATAGTCATTTTGACCAATTTAACTCCCATGCCTACATTGGTTGTCTCACACTTTCAGAACCTAATGGAAACTTTTCTGGATCTTTGCACCCCTTGAATGTACTCATAACAAAGTATCAAGGCCCACTTTGTGATCATCCAAAAACTTTCAAATGCATAGTTTAATTGGCAATTCAAAATTGAATCTTTATCATATGGGAAGATCCCACTTTTTCAAAAATCACTCAAACAAGCTCAACTTTCAAAACCCAAGCATCTGTAGACTCACCAGCACCAATTAACCCACCAAAAATCATTTCAAAATTCAAAACTTGATTTCATGCGGCCATTTCATCAAACAGGTTGCAGACACAAATCATCAAAATCCTAAACACTATTGTGAGCAATGATTCTTGCCTAACTGGTTCCCTATCAAGCTCACAACCAGCTCAGTAGATCATCTAGCAAGATTAACCAAGCACTAGCACCACTGTAAACTTGGCATTGCCATCAATGGTGAACAGCCGAGCACACCCATGTCACCCCCATGTCGACAGCAAGCTCGGAGGAGACACAAGCCTAGCCAGCATGTCTGGGAGGTAGCCCATCGTCCACCTCCACTCCCTGTCCACCGCTTGAACCTTGCCACCCACTGGACCACATGCACAGACCGCGCCCGGCGACCATGCGGCGTGCGCGGGCGCCACCCTCGGCCAAAGCCCACAGACCGCGTCGCCCTGCGCGTGCATACACAATCCCCACCGACCCAGAGACCGCGGACATCCTCGTTCGCCGCCCGTGCATGACCACCACTCGCCGTCGAAGCCGCCTCTCTACAGAGCGTCGCATGTTTCAGACCAAGCCGCACCGCCCCACGCCTCGAAACCATGTCGTTGAGCATCGCTAGGGAACACCGCACCGTCCCCTACCGTTTCCCATGCCAATAGCCGCCTGTAACATCGCCCCCGACGAGCTCACCGTGCGCCCCGTCGGTCCCCTCGCTCGACTATAAATAGAGGCCACCCCCAGTCGATTTCTTCACACCATATCACTCCCCTCTTATCACTGATCGTGCCACACCGTTCCCGGAGCAAGGCGAGCACCACCTCGCCGGAATTTCACCGGAGCCCGCCGCCTCTGGAGAAGAAGGGCGCCATCGATTTCGTCCACCCCAGGAGCTGCCGCGACCATCCCTGAGTTCGCCATAGTTGACTTCGTCGTTCGCCCGCCTCGCCGACCCTCGCCTGCACCCCGGTGAGCCCCAAGCACCTCTCACTAGCCGCGCTAGGTTTCTTTCTCGTCGGCGTTGCCTCGCGTCGATGATGACTCCCAGCCGTTGGATTAGAATCAGATCGAACGACCCACGTTGCCCCGTACCGCTTTGCCCCTCCCTGTCTCACTAGAAAGTGGGGACACCCACTTAAGCAGCCCGCGGGAGCACTGCGCTTAGCAGGCCGGTCCGTTAACTTTTCTCGCGCAGTCCAGTTATTTGAATTAAACCTTTTTCATTTTTGTTTCAAACTCACTTATGTACTCAACTTCAAAAATCAACCCAGATCGATTTAGTGCATCAAATTGAATGAAACCAATTTTGTTAGAAAGGTCTGGGAATGTTGAATCCAAGCCCATTGGATTCAAGTCATTTGGATCTATTGATCACCCATGGTAAAAATAACAAGACAGAAGCTTTTATGCATTCAAACATTTTTCAAATTTAAACCATAATAGCTTTTTATTTGATTCCAACTCTCAAAAATCACATTTAAACATAACTTTCAGAATATATAAAAATATATAGGTTTACTTGCAGAAATAATGTTCAAGTAATAAAAGAATGCTACGTAGGCATTTCTAGCCACTTTAATTAATTAGAATAAAAGGGTAAAACCTTATTAAATTGTGACACCAATTTAAATCACATTCCCTTGGACTACAATATGTGGTGATGACATGTGTCAACATGATCCCATGTTTGGTTTGGAGAATACTAAATCTTAAGTAGTTTTTTAATGAGTAGAAATTACTTTTCTAAAAATAAAAAAATTAAACCAAGCCTTAACCTTGTAATGTTAGAGATGATGCTAGATCATCTATAGGACCCTTGTGTGTGATGATTGCATGTAGTTAAGTATTGTTTGGTGATTGTGTACCTCGTATTTATTCATAGACGCTAGTACCGACCAAGGATACGAGGAGGAAGGAGGATTCTACGAAGAAGAAGCCGAGGAGAACTTCAACCACTGCTCTGCACAAGGCAAGCTTTACTAACCAAGTGGACCAATTCAAGCTAAAACTTGCAAGATACTCTACTTTAGCAAGCTGAGACTATACCTATGCAAGCCAATACTTGCAAGCTTATATTGATATTGATGCAAGCTAACACTTGCAAGATACTTTATGTCAACACTCGGATTTTTCAATCCTAGATGCCTGTTATGCCATACATCGCAATCCCAGGATTACCATTTTTGCGAGACATAATAGAATTGGATACCATAGTACATCATCCATTACAACCGTACATAAGTTCTTACACAAATAGGGATCTCATGATCTAGTTCTTAGTACAACATCAAGCAGCGGAATACGTAATAATAACGGTAGCGTAGGCGAAGCTCCATCTTCGGGGTCACAGGCAATGCTGACGATGGGAGATGATCCTAGTTATCGTAACCTTCCTGGGGTCCATCTTCCAGGTACTCCTCTTCATAGTCTGGCCATGGGAATAGCCAGGGACAAAGCCATGAGTACTCTTTAAGTACTCGCAAACTAATACTAATAGGTAAAGGGGGTTTTTGGATAATAGGACACTATGCTCTAGGGTTGTTTTGCAAAAGCCAGATTTATCTCTACTAAGTTCCAAAGCTAGTCACAATTTTATAATTCCTAAGTGGGAACTTGTATTTCATGTCACAACTCTGTTGTGGTCAAGTCAAAGTCTCAATTCATCTCACATGTCATTTTGAAAAGTCTGACAAGGGAACAGTATAGCCACTCCAACTGTCCATAACCGCGGACGCGGCTATTCCAATAGTTTGACACTCTGCAGAGATTGTACACTTTCACCACAACATTCGATACATCCGTCAGGAACAAATCCTGAATTCACCATACTCAGTATGCGGATAATCAATCCTAACCTTTCGATTACACGCCCTAGTATAAGCACCTCTCCTGTGAGTTTGGCCTCCCAACCATGACCAACTGTCATCTTGGGTACTGCACAGGTGGACAATCTTCACAAGGTAGCCTCAGCTCAGACCTTGGCCGTGAGGAACTAATACTAAGGAATATAAGTTTCGGTCAAGCCCTACCCAATATTCGTATTGTGGTTGTACGATAAAATTGGAATGGTATCGCATCCAGACAACCATCAGTTTTATAAAGGGCTAAGGCTCATGCCTCAACATTTTTATCACCAAAATTCTCAAGTGTTTGGAAACACATGTCCAAAAAATTTCAATAGAATGATCCATCATTCCAAGGTTTTCATAACCATTTTTCCACCAAGTATTCCCATCTAAAAGTTGATCAAGTTTTATGCTTAGCACTAGCATCTACAGGTGGGGGTAGTACTAATGAGGGGTGGTAACTAGTGGAATTTCAACTAAGTATAACCTCATGTCTCAGGTTGATGTTATAGTTTCTAACTTAGGCCAAATTTTATGCTCTTTATGCAACCTTCGGCATCTTTCCAATATCTAACAGTCACTTAAGTAAACTCTAAGTAAGCTTTGATAAAGAAATAGAGTGAGGGGCTTGCACATAAAACTAGGATTGGTTTATCAAGTGGGTATGATCACATATGCTTAAGGCATATAGTAGTCGTAGAACAAGTATGGGTTTGTTGCATCAGTAGGGTATCTTTCAAGGGTTAGCTTGCATAGGTATAGTATCAGCTTGCATCAATATCAGTATAAGCTTGCTAAAGTAGAGTGTCTTGCAAGTTTTAGCTTGCCTTGTGCAGAGCAGTGGTTGAAGTTCTCCTCGGCTTCTCCAAACCCAACATGGGATCATGTTGACACATGTCATCACCACATATTGTAGTCCATGGGAATGTGATTTATAGTGGTGTCACAATTTAATAAGGTTTTACCCTTTTATTTTAATTAATTAAAGTGGCTAGAAATGCTTATGTAGCATTCTTTTATTACTTGAACATTATTTCTACAAGTAAACCTATATATTTTTATATATTCTGAAAGGTATGGTTAAATGTGATTTTTGAGAGTTGGAATCAACTCAAAAGCTATTATGGTTTCAATTTGAAAAATGTTTGAATGCAGAAAAGCTTCTGCCTTGTTATTTTTACCATGGGTGATCTATAGATCCAAATGACTTGAATCCAACGGTCTTGGATTCAGCATTCACAGGCCTTTCCAACAAAATTGGTTTCATTCAATTTGGTGCAATGAATCGATCTGGGTTGATTTTTGAATTTGGGTACAGAAGTGTGTTTGAATTGAAATGGAAAAAGGTTTAATTTGAGTAACTGGGCTGCGCGGGAAAAGTTATTGGGCCGGCTTGCTAAGCGCAGTGCTCCCGCGGGCTTCTTAAGTTGGTGTCCCCACTCGTCAGTGACATGGGGCTGGGCGAAGCGGTATGGGGCGACGTGGATCGTTCGATCTAGTTCTAATCTAACAGCTGGGAGTCATTGTCAACGCGAGACAACTCCAGCAAGAACGAAACCTAGCGGCCATTGAGGGTCGCTGGGGCTCACCGGGTCTGGCGAGGTCGGCGTGAGCGAAGAAGTCGACGACGGCGAACTCAGGGTGGTCGCGGCAGCTCTGGGCGGCTCAATCTGGCTCCTTCTTCCGGCAGCGGCGGGCTCTAGTGAAATTCCCAGGTGGTGCTCGCCTTTCTCGAGAATGGTGTACGATCGGTGAGGAGAGGGAGTGAGATGGTGTGAAGAAATCGTCTGGGTGGCCTCTATTTATAGTCGAGCGAGGGGACCGTCGGGGCGCACGGTGAGCTCGTCGGGGGCGAGGTTATAGGTGGCTAAAGGCATGGGCACGGGTAGGGGATGGTGCGGTGTCTCCTGGCGATGCTCAACGACATGGTCTTGAGGCATGGGGCGGTGTGGTTTGGTCTGGAACGGGCGGTTCTCTGCACGGCAGAGGCGGCGTCTTCGACGGCGGGCGGTGGCTGTGTGGCACGGGGCGGCAAACGGGGATGTCTGGCGGTCTCCTGGGTCGGTGGGGATTGTGTATGCACGCGGAGAGGGCGGCGCGCGGTCTGTGGGTGATGGTCGAGGGTGGCGCTCTGGCGCACGCTCGGCATGGTCTAGGTGCGGCTTGTGCGCATGGTCCAGGGCTTGGGGACAGTGAGTGGCGGTGGACGGTGGGCTGCCTCCCAGACATGCTGGCTAGGCTTGCTGCTGCTCCTAGCTTGCTGTCGACTATGGGGTTGCAAGAGGATGCTCGGCTATTCACCATTGATGACAATGGCAAGCTCACAGTGGTGCTAGTGCTTGGATAATCTTCCTAGATGATCTATTGAGTTGTGTGTGAGCTAAATGGGGAACCAGTTAGGCAAGAATCACTGCTCACAATAGTGTTTGATGTTTGTTTGATTTGTGTCTGCAACCTGTTTGATGAAATGGCCGCATGAAATCAAGTTTTGAATTTTGAAATGATTTTTGGTGGGTTTGCTAGATTGGTGTTGGTGAGTCTGCAGACGCTTGGGTTTTGAAAGTTGAGCTTGTTTGTGTAGTTTTTGAAAAAGTGGGATCTTCCCATATGATAAAGATTCAATTTTGAATTGTCATTTAAACTATGCATTTGAAAGTTTATGGATGATCACAAAGTGGGTCTTGATACCTTGTTATGAGTACATTCAAGGGGTGCAAAGATCCAGAAAAGTTTCTGTTAGGTTCTGAAAGTTTGAGACAGCCAAAGTAGGCATGGGAGTTAAATTGGCCAAAATGACCATTCATTTCATATATGTGTTTTGATTTACCTGTCTTTAGGAAAGGTGTGGGAAATGTTTTAGATGATGTTTATTTCACCTAAGAAACATTTTACAAGCAATAGAACAAACAAACAAGGTGGTTTTAAAGGATTTCAAAATCCATGCTTACACATATGCATGCATTCATGATTTCATTTAGAAAAGTTTTTGTTAACCCTAATTTTGATGATTAGAATTTGATGATCCAAGCTTAGTATTTTTGAGATGTTACAAACCTAACCCCCCTTAAACAAAATCTCGTCCCGAGATTTGAAAAAGGACGAAAAGATTACCTAGGATTTGAAGAGATTGGGAAACTTCGTCCTGATGTGATCTTCAGCCCTGTGTAGCTTCCTCTTATGTGTGGTTGCTCCACTGAATCTTGAGAAACTTGATGCTTCGGGTTCGGGTAGTTCGAAAAGCTTCTTCCAAAATGCGGATGGGTACTTCAGGATAGGTCAGGTCATCGTTGATCTCTATGGTCCGGTGATCGATATTCTTGAACACTTCGGTCTTCTCGGGGACTTCGAGACATTTGCGAAGTAACGAGATATGGAACACATTATGCACAGCTGACATATCTTCAAGTAGTTCCAATTGATACGATACTTCTCCTCGACGGTTCAGAATTTTGAAAGGTCCGATATATCTGGGGGCTAACTTTCCTTTGATTTGGAAACGCTTCATTCCCTTCAATGGCGACACTTTCAGATAAACAAAATCTCCTATGTTGAAGGCGAGGTCTCTACGTCTCTTGTCGGTGTAACTCTTCTGTCCGGATTGGGCGGTCTTGAGGTGCTCACGAATCTTGTAAACCTTCTTCGCTTCGGAGGATGTCGGGTCCAAAATCGACTCTCTCCTACTTCCGACCAGTTCAAAGGGGTGCGACACTTTCTTCCGTACATGAATTCAAATGGGGCCATTTGCAAACTGGCTTGGTAACTATTGTTGTAGGAAAATTCTGCAAACGGCAGACAGTCTTCCCACTTGGATCCATATTCTAGCACACATGCTCTAAGCATATCTTCGAGTATTTGATTTACTCGCTCCGTTTGTCCATCTGTCTGAGGGTGATACGCGGTACTGAAATCTAGGCGGGTTCCTAAACCTTCTTGGACTTTCTTCCAGAATCTCGAGGTAAACTGAGTTCCTCGATCTGATACTATGTTCTTGGGGACTCCGTGCAAACTGACGATTCTAGCGATGTACAACTCTGCTAGCTTCAAACTCTGATAGGTGGTTTTCACGGGCAAGAATTGGGCGACTTTGGACAATCTGTCCACTATGACCCAAATAGAGTCATTTCCCCTACTAGAAGTAGGTAGTCCAGTGATAAAGTCCATTCCTACAGAATCCCATTTCCATTCCGGAATTTGCAAAGGTTGCAACAATCCAGCGGGTCTTTGATGTCCTGCTTTGACTCGCTGACATATATCACACTTGGCGATATAGCTTCCGATTTCTCTCTTCATCTTATGCCACCAAAATTGCTCTTTCAAATCTTGATACATCTTAGTTCCTCCTGGATGGATAGAATAAAGAGTATCATGAGCCTCCTTCAAGATAACTTCTTTCAACTCCGAATCTGTTGGTACACAAAGGCGTCCTTTGTACCACAGAACTCCTTCTTCGTCCTCGGTGAATCCGGGTACTTTGCCCGTACCGATACGACGCTTGATTCCGTCGATACTGGCATTTCCCTTCTGCGCCTCTTTAATCTGACTAATCAAAGTGGGCTGAAGTTATATGCTATCCAAAAATCCTTCACTTACTAATTCCATTCGAAAATCTTCCATCTCCTTGTGCAAACTTGGTTGCTCCTTCAAAATCATGGAGTTCAAGCGGCACGGCAATCTACTAAGGGCATCGGCTACCACGTTGGCTTTACCAGGGTGATAGTGAATGTCCAGGTCATAATCTTTGATTATCTCAATCCATGTTCTCTGCCTCATATTCAACTCCTTCTGAGTGAATATATACTTTAGGCTCTTGTGATCCGAATAAATCTCACAACGGTTTCCCATTAGGTAATGTCTCCATGTTTTGAGGGCTAGGACTACTGCTGCGAGTTCGAGGTCATGGGTTGGATATTTTTGCTCATGTTGCTTCAATTGTCGAGATAGATAAGATATAACTTTGCCTTCTTGCATAAGCACACATCCGAGAACAATCTTGGATGCGTCACAATACACATCGAAGGGCTTCGTGATATCTGGCATGATTAAGATTGGGGCTGATATCAATCTCCTCTTGAGTTCTTGAAAACTCGCTTCACACTTGTCTGTCCATTCAAACTTCTTGTCCTTCTTCAGCAATTGGTTTATGGGTCGGGCAATACTCGAGAATCCTTCTATGAATTTGCGATAATATCCCGCCAATCCGAGAAAAGCACGAACTTGAGTTTGAGTGGTTGGGGCTTGCCAATATTCTACATCTTTCACTTTGGCAGGGTCAACGGCAATTCCTCCGGCTGATACAATGTGACCGAGGAATCCTACCTCCTGTAACCAGAATTCACATTTGCAAAACTTTGCATGCAGCTGATGCTCTCTAAGGGTTCCAAGAATGGTCCTTAGGCATAGCTCATGTTCTTCTTCTGATTTGGAATAAATCAGAATGTCATCGATGAAAACAACGACAAACTTATCCAGGAAGTCCATAAAAATATTATTCATGAGGTTCATGAAATAAGCGGGGGCATTGGTTAATCCAAAAGACATGACTGTATACTCGTACAATCCATATCGGGTGGTAAAGGCAGTCTTTGGAATATCCTCTGCACGAATTTTGAGTTGATGATAGCCAGTTCTAAGATCAATCTTAGAAAACACCTGGGCACCGGTCAACTGATCAAACAAATCTTCTACCTTGGGCAAGGGGTACTTGTTCTTGATGGTGACATCATTCAACTTCCGATAATCCGTACACAAACGGTTACCTCCATCTTTCTTGTCCACAAATAAGACAGGTGATCTCCATGGTGACGCACTTGGTTGAATCAATCCAATTTCTAGCATGGAATCCAGTTGCTTCTTCAGTTCTACTAGTTCCGACGGGTTCATACTATAGGGTCTCTTGGGCTATGGGTCCTATTCCGGGGATTAATTCGATGATAAACTCGATATCCCGATCTGGGGGCATACCGGGCAAAACATCGGGAAATACATCGGGGTATTCACAGACTATCCGGACTTGGTCAATGGTAGGTTGGGCTAGACTCTTGTTACACTTGAATTGGCGAGGTAAGGTTTCAGAGATATGCTCGACTGTTATACCGGCGGTACTGGTCATGGTGATGGATTTGTTAGCACAGTCAATCAATCCCTTATGTTTGGACATCCAATCCATTCCTAGTACTACTTCCAAACCTTTAGTTCCGAGTACTATTAGATTAGCATAAAAATCTATGCCATGGATTCGGATAGGGACGGCTTTGCAAATTTGCCTAGCCTTGGTGGTTGATCCGGGAATTTGCACAATCATAACATGCTTCAGTTTGGTTGGTTGAATTTTACTAGTGAAGGCAAATTCTTTGGTGACAAATGAATGCGAGGCACCAGAGTCAAACAACACTCTTGCAAGTACTGAATTAACAGAAAACATACCCAAAGACGGCCTGACGGCGCTTCTGAGCTTCTTGAGATGCATGAGAAAAAAGACGGCCATTGCGGTTGAGTGAATTCCACAGGGCAAATCTTCTCCCCTGGTGGACACGACGCTTTCTTGGCTGGGGCATTGGCATTAGGCTGGCGTTCTTCTTGTTGGGGCACTCGTTGGAATAGTGGCCTTTTTTTCCACAATCATAATAGGTCACTTGCGACTTGTCCTTGGCCGCGACAAGCACAGCATTGCTTCCAGTCCTCGGGGCAGTGTTGGTGTTGGCGGTAGCATTGTTGTTGTTGAACTTGGGTGGGGCACGGTTGAAATTGCTAGAGTTGCCGGGGTTGTTGTGATTTCCTCCGGGTATAGGGTTTCCATGGTTGGGGTAGGTCGGACGGGTCATAGGGGGTCTGTTGGTTCTTGGGGCAAATCCTGGAGATGGGTTGGGGCGATACTTTGGGGTCTGATGGGTTCCTGGTTGATGCATCATGCGACACTTGCGGTTCTCATTGGCTTGGTTGATCTTTCCTTCCATCTGGATAGCAGAGTTGACAAGGGCTTCAATATCAGCAAAGGGGATATTGACTAACATCGTCTGCATCTCGTCATGCAGACCATTCAGTAATCTTTATTTCTTCTTGGATTCGGTGTCTATCTCATCCGGGGCATACCTAGCTAATGACAAAAATTTGTCACGGTATTCCACTACAGTCATCCTTCCTTGCTTCAGCTCTTTGAACTCGTCTCTCATTCTCTTGATCAAACCTGGTGGCACATGGGTTCTGCTAAACTTGACCTTGAATTCCTCCTGTGTCATCATCGGCCTCCGTTCATTGCACGAACCTTTGTTCCACCATGCCACAGCATCTCCGGCTAGATAATGGGTGGCGAAGGACTTTCTCGTTGGCTTCCACTCCGGCGACTTCTAGGTTGTTTTCCATGGTTTGCAGACAATCATTGGCATCTAGGGTTCTTGACTTGGTGAAAGCGGGTGGGTTAGTATTCGAAATTCTTGAGCTTAGATCCATGGTTGTCCTGATTTCCGTGGCCTTGGTTGTTGTGGGCTAGCTGGGCTATCTGCAGAGTGGCTAGGTTGGCTTGACGTTCGCTCTTTCGACTCCGGTCGAAGTCAACATTTGCGGGATCTGCAACATCGGGTCCGGGCTGAACCACTTCCTCCACGTGGCATCTGAAGATTGATATAGATCATGAGAAAAGGGGGAAATTTCTAAGGTCTTGGGTCTTTGAAAAGTTTTAAATGTTTGACTCAGATTTTTCTGGCAACTTGATTTTTCATTCATTCACTCATAGCACACAGTACAACACACACCACAACAAAGAAAAACAGATGGTTTTAAGAACCATTCTGTAAACTACGATACAGTGGGACCGACTACTACTCACTACGCTAGTGCTCAGTGCTACTACTCCTCGGAGTCTGTGGCTTCATCATCTTCATCATCATCGATGAAGGCGAAATCATCCTCATCGGTGAAGAAGTCCATGGCCTGATCCTCCAGAAAATCATCGTCATCGCTGAGATAGGAGTAAGGGTCTCCACGAAGATCCTCTCCGGCATTCTCCCTTTCCTCCAACTACATGTCTCTCTCGTCAATGGTCTCCTCCAGAGATGAGATGCGGTGGCGAAGACGAGCAATAATGCGCTCCTTTTTGTCGAGCTGATGGCGGCGAGACTTGCGATCCTTTGCTAGCATGGCGATGGTCTGATCCTTCGTCTTGATGATGGCAGACTTGTGGTTGCAATAGTCACGGCAGTTGTCCAACTCCTGCTGACGATCATACATCATGAAGCTAAGGTGGTCCAATTGAGTCTTCAGCTTGGGGTGGTATGGGGCTTCCAGTGGTTGTCCATTTGCATCACGCCTTGGGCAAAACTCAAAGCGAGTACCCTTGATCTGATTGATGCTCTGCCCACACAGACGGGAAAGAGCTTCCTGCATTGCTCTGGCAAGTCCATCGAGCCAGTTGTTTTCCCTCAAGGTAAACTGAATTACCTCCGCAGTGGGAGGTTCAATCTTTCCTCGGAGACTTGCAACAATTAGCCACTGCAGATCTTCTCCTCCTTGATCATTGAGCTGAGCTCCAAAGAACTCGGGGTGCGGACGCTCCAGAAGTTCCGAAAGCTGATCCAGATCCCTCTCAAAGATAAGGTCTCCCCCATTCCCAAGTTGGTAAAACTTGTTGTACTTCACGTCCATCTATAAAAATAGAGGATGAGTAGATTAGCAGAGTGATCAAGTGTGTCAAAATTTTATGTATTTTGCAAGAGTTTTTGAGGAACATGAATTTTTATGAAAGAATCAAAGAGATAAGAATGAGAATAAGTTTTTGTAAATATTTGTTTTATTTGGTTTTGCAACTAAGTTTTTGATTCAAACGTACAGTATAACTAGGGTCTCCTATGGTCAGGATGGCTCTGATACCAACTTGTCAACACCCGGATTTTTCAATCCTAGATGCCTGTTATGCCATACATCGCAATCCCAGGATTACCATTTTTGCGAGACATAACAGAATTGGATACCATAGTACATCATCCATTACAACCGTACATAAGTTCTTACACAAATATGGATCTCATGATCCAGTTCTTAGTACAACATCAAGCAGCGGAATACGTAATAATAACGGTAGCGTAGGCGAAGCTCCATCTTCGGGGTCACAGGCAATGCTGACGATGGGAGATGATCCTAGTTGTCGTAACCTTCCTGGGGTCCATCTTCCAGGTACTCCTCTTCATAGTCTGGCCATGCGAATAGCCAGGGACAAAGCCATGAGTACTCTTTAAGTACTCGCAAACTAATACTAATAGGTAAAGGGGTTTTTGGATAATAGGACACTAGGCTTTAGGGTTGTTTTGCAAAAGCCAGATTTATCTCTACTAAGTTCCAAAGCTAGTCACAATTTTATAATTCCAAGTGGGAACTTGTATTTCATGTCACAACTCTGTTGTGGTCAAGTCAAAGTCTCAATTCATCTCACAGGTCATTTTGAAAAGTCTGACGGGGGAACAGTATGGCCACTCCAACTGTCCATAACCACGGACGCGGTTATTCGAATAGTTTGACACTCTGCAGAGATTGTACACTTTCACCACAACATTCGATACATCCGTTAGGAACAAATCCTGAATTCACCATACTCAGTATGCGGATAATCAATCCTAACCTTTCGATTACACGCCCTAGTATAAGGCATATAGTAGTCGTAGAACAAGTATGGGTTTGTTGCATCAGTAGGGTATCTTTCAAGGGTTAGCTTGCATAGGTATAGTATCAGCTTGCATCAATATCAGTATAAGCTTGCTAAAGTAGAGTGTCTTGCAAGTTTTAGCTTGCCTTGTGCAGACCATTGGTTGAAGTTCTCCTCGGCTTCTTCTTCGTAGTATCCTCCTTCCTCCTCATATCCTTGGTCGGTACTAGCGTCTATGAGTAAATACGAGGTACACAATCACCAAACAATACTTAACTACTTGCAATCATCACACACAAGGGTCCTATGGATGATCTAGCATCATCCCTAACATTACAAGGTTAAGGCTTGGTTTAGATCTTTTTAATTTTAGAAAAGTAATTTCTACTCATTGAAAAACTACTTAAGATTTTATATTCTCCAAACCCAACATGGGATCATGTTTACAAATGTCATCACCACATATTTTAGTCCATGGGAATGTGATTTAAAGTGGTGTCACAATTTAATAAGGTTTTACCCTTTTATTTTAATTAATTAAAGTGGCTAGAAATGCTTATGTAGCATTCTTTTATTACTTGAACACTATTTCTACAAGTAAACCTATATATTTTTATATATTCTGAAAGGTATGGTTAAATGTGATTTTTGAGATTGGAATCAACTCAAAAGCTATTATGGTTTAAATTTGAAAAATGTTTGAATGCAGAAAAGCTTCTGCCTTGTTATTTTTACCATAGGTGATCTATAGATCCAAATGACTTGAATCCAACGGTCTTGGATTCAGCATTCACAGACCTTTCCAACAAAATTGGTTTCATTCAATTTGGTGCACTGAATTGATCTGCGTTGATTTTTGAAGTTGGGTACAAAAGTGTGTTTGAATTGAAATAGAAAAAGGTTTAATTTGAATAACTGGGCTGCGCGGGAAAAGTTACTGGGCCGGCCTGCTAAGCGCATGTAACACCCTCAAAATCGGACCTATGCAAGTTTTAGCGAAATCCGCCAAACCCGCATAGAAACGATTCAAAGGTGCCCACCAGGCACTTTCGTGCGGGTGGAAAACGAAGTAATAACATTACAAAACAGTCCTCGATGGGACCCACAGAACAGATATATATACAGCAGCGACTCAATGAGTCAAGAATACAAATATAATATACAAAGATCCAAATCACCTTGAAAATGATAGAGCGTCCAGCTACGGACAAGATGCAAATGGGGCTAAGAGCCCTGAAGAATAACCAATGGCGTCCATAACCCTGCCCAGGCCAAGCCGGAAGGGTAACCCTGCTAACGACGTCGATCTCAAAACCTGCTTAAACAAAGGGGTGCCGACAAAGGCCAAAGGAAAAAGAGCGTCGATCGAGGCAAGACAGCGAGGCTAGAATTCAAGGTCTCGCCTACATAGGTATGGTGGATCGACGGCGGCAAGAAGCACTAAACAACCTATAGAGACTCGATACAACCGACGGCTATCAGAGAGGGTGAGAAAGACCTATTCGGAACCAACCTGATACTACCATCAAACAAACCCATCCTGGTGTTTCCCCCTCGAGACCAAACGAGGAAGTCAACCGAGGAACTCACACAGTTGGCAGTTTTACTTATTCAGCTATCGTTGCAGCAATTACTAGTCGTATAGATAACCATCCCGATAAAATAAGCGGTGGCACTTTTAGTTAATCATTCCGTTATGGTGGCATCACTTACTAGTCGATACATTTAGCATGAGATAACCCAAAACCCAGCAGTTGTTGGTACTTTTATTCAGCCATTCCGTTGTGTTGCAATACTTACTAGTCATGTACAATGGTAAGCGGCGCTCCAAACAAGCAATTGTGGGCAGTATTATTTAGCCATTCCATTATAGTGAAGCTGATTACTAGTCATTATAAAGTCAAATTTATAGCAATAAACTTTAGTTATGCTTGTCTATGGTCGAGATCGTGCTCCAAGTCGTCCATATCCGCGACACCTTTCAGAAGTTTTACCCGACCGGGTGCACCAATAGCAACACACGCTCGATCAACCTCGGAAAAACCAAAACAAAACCCAACGAGGCTTTCACGGTGAACAATCACAGATTCAGAATATTTCAGGGGCCACCCTTGAAGTACACCATAGCAGTAAGCAAGCTCCGAGACGGACTCAAGGTTTGACGGTGGTACATCAGATGCGGCAGATCCCCAATCGGGGATCGCCGATACAAAACATTCCGCTTACCTAAAGCGGTGTGCTCCTCGCACAAACGTAAATAAACAGAGCATGGCATAAGTACAGATAGTAAATAAAACCTCAAACTAGTTTGTGGCCCCAAGAAATAAGACTGAATCAAGCTCGCTCGGGGGTCCCATATACCTCCCGGATGTGGATAGCGATAAAACAAGGAACAGTATCAAGTACTGGGTCCTACAGACACGGTGGGTGTTCGAAACCAAATATTATCTATCACCCACCGATGCCTCTGCTTCAATTTTAGTTGTTAAACAGAATGAAAGTGAACGATAAGTAAAACTACGATCATCTCCAACATCGGACATGCGGCATTACTCCAACAAGCGTGGCACTTGACGACGCAACAACACTTGAGCAAGCGACTACGGCCGCAGTCCAACTATCTACCAAACAACAGGTAATAGGAGGTGTCCAAGGCTATATGTGGCTGCAAGGGATATCACGGGTACGAAAACTAGAGCAACGCAGCACAGATAGCAATAGATCAACAGGAGGGAATAAATACTATAAAAGTAAGATAGGTAGAAAGGGGAAGATGCTCGCCTGAAAACATTGCCGAAGGTTTAACCGTAGATCGGGGCGAAGCTCACATCAACTCAACGGCCTTATCCGCGAAGAAGCAAAACACTAGAAGAAACACCGGTTGCACTATTTAATACAACGGCAGAAGATCGGC
Source organism: Avena longiglumis (assembly GCA_030063025.1). NCBI lineage: Eukaryota > Viridiplantae > Streptophyta > Magnoliopsida > Poales > Poaceae > Avena > Avena longiglumis. Next base: position 146,670,319 of record CP125978.1, on the reverse strand, counting down.
ATGATGCATGTATGATGTATGGCATGGCAAGGTGCGATGCAATTAGGTCATATTAAGCGGAACCGGGGTCCCGACAATTTGATTATATGGTTCGAGTTGTTTATCTACCCCACCATTAAATGTTGTTATAACAAGGCAAGATAAGATACCGGTTCGCTACACAAGTTTAAATGAGGCCGATATGAGACTAGATTTGCCCGCATATGGGCCCCATATTTAATTATTAGGTGAATCGGCATAAGGCCCCCAAACCACGGATATGCATGCGAGATGAATGATTTGATATGCAACAATTGTATTATATTATAAAATTAGGGTTTCTGGAAGGGGTTCACACATCGAGGGGTCTCGACGAACTTGGGGTTCCGGGGTTCGGGGTCCGGGGTCGATCTCGGGGTTTTCAGGGTTCGGCGAGGTCGTTCTCGGACTCCGGGATTTAGGGGCTCGGATCAGGGTAGTAGATCTTGTCGCTTGGTATCTGTGAAGTAGAACTTGTAGTCCGTCTTTTGTCGGTGGTGAACTTGACAGATGGTCTTCGGGTCCGGGTAGGAGCACTTGGCGTTGTCGAGCGGGAGTTCATGTCGCAACCGTGTCGACGACCTTGGCGTCCGAGAGATGATCTTGTTGCATCCGCGGCCTTCGGGTACGGTTTCTCCGGCTCCCATGTGGAGATCTTATCGTTGCGTCGAAGAACTCGGGTTCGGGTTCGGTGAACTACTTGGTGTTTCCCCTTAGAAGATCCACGGGTACGGGTGGCAGAACTCGGCGTTCCGTGATGAAGATCTTGTTCGGTCCCGGTTGTTGGCATTGTGGTGATTGTTCTGTTCCTTGGCAGTGGCTTGGGTTGGCACCGAACTGAACAAGACAGACACGTACACGGGCACCTGCAACTTCCTACACACACGCACAGGAGGCTACAGGGAGAAACCGGCGGTCGGCTCGCGCGGCGCTTGGTGGAAGCGACGGGGTGTGCTGGCCATGGGGCTGAGGCCAGCGGGACCAGAGGAGGCCGACGAAGCGGGACCCGCCGGCGACGGCGGCGACAGACGAGGCAGGCACGGCCAGGGGGAGGCTCGGGGTCGCGGGTCTGCAGAGGGGACGGCGAGGTCGTCCGGCGCCGAGGAGCCGCGGGAGAAAGCGCTACTGGGCGGCGCCATGACGGAAGAACGGCCGGAGGCGGGGCTCGTCTCATGGAGGTGGAGGCCGGACGGTGGCAGCGACGGCGCGTCTTGAGCCGGGCGAGCTTCGGGCCTGAGGGGCCTTGGCGGCCGCTGGGGGCGGGGACGCGCGCGGAGGAGGTCTAGGGACGCGGCCGACGGGATTCGCGGGGTGCTGCCGAGGGGAGGGCGCAGGGCGGTAGGGCGAGCGCCAGCGGAAGGCCTCGAGGCGAGGGGGCTGTAACACCCTCAGAATCGGACCTATGCAAGTTTTAGCGAAACCCGCCAAAACCCGCATAGAAACGATTCAAAGGTGCCCACAGCACTTTCGCGGGTGGAAAGCAGTAATAACATTACACAACAGTCCTCGATGGGACCCACAGAACAGATAGATATACAAGCGACTCCATGAGTCAAGAATACAAATATAATATACAAAGATCCAAATCACCTTGAAAATGATAGTGCGTCCAGCTACGGACAAGATGCAAATGGGGCTAAGAGCCCTGAAGAATAACCAATGGCGTCCATAACCCTGCCCAGGCCAAGCGGAAGGGTAACCCTAACGGCGTCGATCTCAAAACCTGCTTAAATGAAGGGTGCCGACAAAGGGCAAAGGAAAAAGAAGGAGCGTCGATCGAGGCCGAAGACAGCGAGGCTAGAATTGGCGGTCCTCGCCTACATAGGTATATGGTGGATCGGCGGCAGCGTGCACTAAACAACCTATAGAGACTCGATACAACTGGCGGCTATCAGAGAGGGGTAAGAAAGACCTATTCGGACCCAACCTGCTATTACCGTCAATCAAACCCATCCTGGCGTTTCCCCCTCGAGACCAAACGAGGAAGTCAACCGAGGAACTCACACCGTTGGCAGTTTTACTTATTCAGTTATCGTTGCAGCAATTACTAGTCAGGTTTAGTTAATCGTCCTGATAAAATAAGCAGTGGGCACTTTTAATTAACCATTCCGTTGTAGTTGCAACAATTACTAATCAGATACAGATAGCATGAGATAAACCCAAAACCCAGCAGTTGTTGGTACTTTTATTCAGCCATTCCGTTGTAGTTGCAAGATTTACTAGTCACGTACAATGGTCCCAAGCGACAATTCAAACAAGCAATTGTGGGCAGTATTATTAGTCATTCCATTATAGTGAAGCTGATTACTAGTCATTATAAAGTCAAATTTATAGCAATAAACTTTAGTTATGCTTGTCTATGGTCGAGATAATGTGCTCCAAGTCGTCCATATCCGCGGACACGGCTTTCAGAAAGTTTTACCCGGCCGGGGTGCACCAATAGCAACACACGCTCGATCAACCTCGGAAAAACCAAATCAAAACCCAACGAGGCTTTCACGACTGAACAATCACAGGATTCAGAAATATTTCAGGGGTCCACCCCATTGAGTAGACCATAGCGAAGCGGTGACTCGAGACGGACTCAAGGTTTGGGTATACGGTACGTGAACGATCGGGAACCCGAAAGTGTGGCTGGGCTCGACACGCGAATCGTGTCCCGATCCTAAGCGATGCGGTGTGCTCCTCGCACAATCGTAAATACATAAGTAGCATGGCATAAGTACAGGATCGTAAATAAAACCTCAAACTAGTTTGTGGCCCCAAGAAATAAGACCGAATCAAGCTCTACAGCAGGGGTCCCATATACCTCCCGGATGTGGATAGCGCGATAAATCAAGGAACAGGTATCAAGTACTCAGGGTCCTACGGGACACAAGTGGGCGTTCGGAAACCAAATATTTTCTATCACCCACCGATGCCTCTGCTTACTTCAATTTTAGTTGTTAAACAGGAATCAAAGTGAACGATAAGTAAAACTATGATCAACTCCAACATCAACATGCGGCAATACATCAACATCTGTGGCACTTGACGACACGCAACAACACATGAGCAAGCGACTACGACACGCAAGTCCAACTATCTACCAAACATCAGGTAATAGGATGTGTCCAAGGCAATATAGGGCTGCACGGGATATCACGGGTACGAAAACTAGAGCATCGCAACACAGATAGCAATAGATCAACAGGAGGGAATAAATACTATAAAAGTAAGATGGGTAGAAAGGGGGAGATGCTCGCCTGAAAACATTGCCGAAGGTTCAACCGAAGATCGGGACTCACATCAACTCAACGGCCTTATCCGCGAAGAACCAAAAACACTAGAATAAACACCGGATGCAATATTTAATATAACGGCAGAAGATCGGCATGATGCATGTATGATGCATGGCATGGCAAGGTGCGATGCAATTAGGTCATATTAAGCGGAACCGGGGTCCCGACAATTAATTAGGTGGTTCAAGTTATTTAGAAACCCCCGCAATTTAAATGTTGCATTAGCAAGACAAAAGATGGCACTGGTTCGCTACACAAGTTTAAATGAGGCCAATATAAGGCTAGATTTGCCCGCATATGGGCCCCATATTTAATTATTAGGTGAATCGGCATAAGGCCCCCAAACAAATGATATGCATGCGAGATGACAATTTAATGTGCAACAATTTATGTTTAGCATTTATAGAAATAGGGGTTCGGATAAGGGTCACACATTGGGGTCTCGACGGTCTTGGGGTTCCGGGGTTCGGGGTCGGTCTCAGGGTCCAGGGTCTAGGGTTCGATCTTGGCGTAACATTCTCGACCATCGGGGTAGGTCTTGTCGCAACCGGGAAGCAGGGCTTGGTTGGCGTCGGGGGCGCATCGGTCTCGCCCTGTACGGTGTCGTTCTTGTCGCATGCAGATCTTGTCGGGTTCCGCGGGGTCGATCTTGCCGTTGCGAGGGTCTTGTTGGGTCCGCGCCATCGCGTCGGTCTCGGCATCCGGGGTGAAGTGCTTGGCATCCTCGAGGAGCACTTGTCGTATTCGAGTCGATGACCTGGGCGTCTGGGTTCTCGGGCATCTAATCCAGGGAGAAGTACTTGTCGCGTCTGCGGGCTCCGGGTCCAAGTAGAAGAGCTCGTCGCTCCCGGAGAAGACCTTGGGGTTCCTCTTGCATCGGTCAGTATGCGGTGTTCTTTGCATCGAAGATCTTGACATACTGGCGGGATTGGTCTCGGGTTCGGGCGTCACGGGCGATTCCACTTATCCAACAAACTCAACAAAGCATCTAGCCACGGACAACACCAACCCGCCCGGAGACGCTAGGTTGAAACCAAAAGCCGAGGAGGGCGTCTGCCGCAGGTCCCACGTCGGGAGCTCTTAGCCTGCACGGCGGACGAGGAGGCGGTGTCGGCGTGCAGGGAGGGGGCGAGCGCAGCGGCGGTCCTCGGGCGGCAGCCTCTGGCGGCAGCCGTGACGGCCAGGCTCGCGGATGCAGACGACGGGCGGCGCGGGACGGGCCAAAGACGAAGCGAGGGCGGCCTTCGGGCCCAGGCGGCGGAGGAGGTGGCGGGTGCGGGTGGCGAGGGGCCAGCGGAGGATGCTCGAGCGGGCGGCGCGTGGCGGAGGAGGCGCCGGGCGGGCGCAGGCGGAAAGAGGCGGCAGCCGCGACGGCCAAAGCGAGAGCTCAGGCAGTGGAGAGGGGCAGCGAGGGGGCAGAGCGGCGAGGCCAGCAGCGAAAGCGGCGTCAGGCGTCAGGGCGGAGAAGCGGGCGGCGCGAGCCGGCAGAGGGAGGAGCGGCGGGCGGAGCGCAGCGCTGCGGGGAGAGAGGAACCCGGCGAGGAAGGCAAGGAGGGAGGGTCGCCACAGGGGACCACGGAGGAAGAGAGGGCGTGGTGGCCATGGTGGGCGTGGGAGAGAAGAGGGAGGGAGGAGCGTGCGTGTGGAGGGAGAGCGGGGTAGGGGATGCGGGCCACAGGGTGGGTCCCACGGGGATCCCGAGGGGTCGGTTGGGTTGGGGCTGGGTGGGAGAGTGGGTCTTTGGGGGTGGGGCAGCGCAGGGCTGAGTGGGGGCCAGGCGTGTGGAAAAAGGCCGGCGTGGGGGTTTGGCCCAGGTGGCGGCGGGAGGGTCCACAGGTGGGGGTTGGTGGAGGTTGGGCAGGCTGATGTGGCAGGCAGGGATTGGGTAAGGGAGAGAGGAGAGGTGAGGTGGAGAGAGCTGATTGGAGGGAGTGAGGTGGAGGATGGGTGTGGGTAGGTTAGCTGGTAGCCTTAGGATTTAGGTTGGACCGATTAAAACTGGGGGTGGTCGTTCGGGTCGATCTGGCCCGTTCGACTGCCCCCACTAAAAATAATATAAATTTTATTTGTTTTAAACATGGCTCCTGTAATTCGATAGACGACAAACAAAATATTCCGGCGACCCGGTTTTGGTTTTAATTAAATATGGGGCGTTTTAGAAAACAAAACGGGCTTTGCGAAAATAGTTTTAGACAAACAACACATGATGATGACGATGCAATGCACAAATTCAACGCGATTTTCTAGTAGTGGTATTGCGGGATGCCATAGGGGCTCCGGCGGGGCGGGGCACGTCGGGGGGCGGCGGACGGCGACGTGCGGGAGGACGGCCGACGGAGGACGAGGGCCGCAGGCGACGCCAGTAAGAGCGGCGGCGTGCTGGGGTCGGGCGGCGGCCTTGGCGGTCGCCGAGAGAGGAAGGCGTTGGCGAGCTCGGAGGGAGGCGAGGCAGCGGAGGTGGCTCGAGCTTAAGCGGAGCGGCTCGGAGGAGGAGATGGCGGGCCGGGCGCAGTGGCGACGGCGCTGGAGGCGGGGCGCGGGGCGGAGCTGGCTGCGGTGGTGGTGGTGGTTGAGGTGGGAGGAGGCGCGGGGGAGAGAGGGCTAGGGAGGGAGAAGAACAGGGGCACGGGGCTTCTCTGGTGGGGCCGGGTGGTGGGACCCAGGGGGCAGCTGGCGTGTGTGCAGCGTGGTGTGGGGGTTAGGTGGGGCCGGGGGCATGTGTGGCCTGCGTGTGTGTATGCGTGGGTCTGTGTGTGTTTGTGTGGGGTTGGGGTTTGGGTGAGAGGCAGGTGGAGGGAGTGGAAAGTGGGGTAGGGTGAGGTGGCTGTGTAGGATAGGGTGAGGGAGAGAGGTAAGGTGAGGTGTCACGAGGGGATTGGGTGGGGTGATGTGGAGGGGGTGTGGGTAGAATAGGTTGGGTAGTTCTAGGATTAAGGGCGGACCGTTTTGTATTTTTCTGGGGTGGTCGTTCGGGTCAATTGGCCCGTTCGACTGCCCCCACTAAAAATAATAAATATTTTTATTTACTTTAATTGGACCGTTTGCAAACCGATAGCAAAAAAACAAAAATAATCCGGAGACCCGGGTTTGGCGTTTGAATAAAAGACGGGGCGTTTTAGAAAACAAAACATGCTTTGCGAAAATAGTTTTATGCAAACAATGCATGACGATGACGATGCAATGCACAAATTCGACGCGATTTTCTAGTAGTGGTTTTTGCGGGATGCCACAATTCGACACCACTAACAAGGGATCTCGCCCTCGATATCCGCCTCATGGTACCGGAAAGAAGGTCGGCGATCTGATCCTCCGCGCTTCGTGTAGATCCTCGCGACACCACTAACAAGAGGTCGTTGTCCGTGATCGTCGAGAGAACACTCCGGAACAAAAGGTCGAAGGTAGAGGTATCACAAATAAAGCCACCTCTAGCTTCCGTGGACGGAGTAAAATGGCTGGATCCACTGATTCGACGCACAAGAGCGAATGATAAGAGTAGTCGGATGGTGATCAGTCCATCGCGCACCCAAACCATTACTCTGCACACGAATAGGCGGATTATGCAACCAACTCTCGAATCGATCAAGATCTCGAAGCGAGGTTCGGAATCAAAGGAGTGATCTGAGACTCGCATCGGATCTGGCGTAGATGATGTCGTCGCGTCGGAAAACACGGATAGCACAAACAAGGAACAGAGAATGGTACCACAAAGAAGCGGATTCCTCGTGCAGCTTGAACACCGGATGGTAGCACACCGTTATCAAAGAAGGAAGCGAAACCACGAAGGTACGATGTAACCCAACCACGAGAATTCTGGACTCGAAGAAAGGGACGAGCGGATTCAAAACACGTAGAGGTAAGAGAACAGCGGAGGGGTAAGGAGTAAAATTAGACCTAATCGAACTATCCAACCGATTTTGCAAAATAGTTTTGACACTCTACTTGAAGTTAGCTAGGTTATCCCACATTTGGACTTGTGGGGTATCGAAACTGCTGAGCTCTGATACCACTCTGTAACACCCTCAAAATCGGACCTATGCAAGTTTTAGCGAAATCCGCCAAACCCGCATAGAAACGATTCAAAGGTGCCCACCAGGCACTTTCGTGCGGGTGGAAAACGAAATAACATTACACAACAGTCCTCGATGGGACCCACAGATAGATATATATACAGCGACTCAATGAGTCAAGAATACGATATAATATACAAAGATCCAAATCACCTTGAAAGCGATAGAGCGTCCATTACGGACAAGATGCAAATGGGGCTAAGAGCCACGAAGAATAACCAATGGCGTCCATAACCCCAGGCCAAAGCGGAAGGGTAACCCTGCTAACGACGTCGATCTCAAAACCTGCTTAAACAAAGGGGTGCCGACAAAGGCCAAAGGAAAAAGAGGAGCGTCGATCGAGGCCAAGATTACGGAGGCTAGAATTCGGTCCTCGCCTACATAGGTATGGTGGGTGGCGGTGAAGCACTAAACAACCTATAGAGACTCGATACAACCGACGGCTATCAGAGAGGGTGAGAAAGACCTATTCGGAACCAACCTGATACTACCATCAAACAAACCCATCCTGGTGTTTCCCCCTCGAGACCAAACGAGGAAGTCAACCGAGGAACTCACACAGTTGGCAGTTTTACTTATTCAATTATCGTTGCAGCAATTACTAGTCAGGTATAGATAACCATCCTGATAAAATAAGCAGTGGGCACTTTTAGTTAATCATTCCGTTATGGTGGCATCACTTACTAGTCAGATACATTTAGCATGAGATAACCCAAAAACCCAGCAGTTGTTGGTACTTTTATTCAGCCATTCCGTTGTAGTTGCAATACTTACTAGTCATGTACAATGGTCGCAAGCGACGCTCCAAACAAGCAATTGTGGGCAGTATTATTTAGCCATTCCATTATAGTGAAGTTGATTACTAGTCATTATAAAGTCAAATTTATAGCAATAAACTTTAGTTATGCTTGTCTATGGTCGAGATACTGTGCTCCAAGTCGTCCATATCCATGACACGGCTTTCGAGAAAGTTTTACCCGACCGGTGCACCAATAGCAACACACGCCGATCAACCTCGGAAAAACCAAAACAAAACCCAACGAGGCTTTCACTCTTGAACAATCACAGATTCAGAAATATTTCAGGGGACACCCTTGAAGTACACACCATAAGTAAGCAAGCTCGAGACGGACTCAAGGTTTGCGACAATGGTCAGAACGACAGCAGATCCTCAATCGGGGGCCGATATGCGAAAACATTACGCTTACCTAAACAGTACAGTGTGCTCCTCGCACAAACGTAAATAAACAGTAGCATGGCATAAGTACAGGATAGTAAATAAAAACTCAAACTAGTTTGTGGCCCCAAGAAATAAGACTGAATCAAGCTCTGGCTCAGGGGGGGCCCATATACCTCCCGGATGTGGATAGCGCGATAAAACAAGGAACAGGTATCAAGTACTCGGGGTCCTACGGGACACAAGTGGACGTTCGGAAACCAAATATTATCTATCACCCACCGATGCCTCTGCTTACTTCAATTTTAGTTGTTAAACAGGAATGAAAGTGAACGATAAGTAAAACTACGATCATCTCCAACATCAGACATGCGGCATTACTCCAACAACTGTGGCACTTGACGACACGCAACAACACTTGAGCAAGCGACTACGACGCGCAGGTCCAACTATCTACCAAACAACAGGTAATAGGAGGTGTCCAAGGCTATATGTGGCTGCAAGGGATATCACGATGCAAAACTAGAGCATCGCAACCGAGATAGCAATAGATCAACGGAGGAATAAATACTATAAAAGTAAGATAGGTAGAAAGGGGAGATGCTGCTTTGAAAACATTGCCGAAGGTTTAACCGAAGATCGGGGCGAAGCTCACATCAACTCAACGGCCTTATTCGCGAAGAAGCAAAACACTAGAAGAAACACCGGTTGCACTATTTAATACAACGCCAGAAGATTGGCATGATGCATGTATGATGTATGGCATGGCAAGGTGCGATGCAATTAGGTCATATTAAGCGGAACCGGGGTCCCGACAATTTGATTATATGGTTCGAGTTGTTTATCTACCCCGCCATTAAATGTTGTTATAACAAGGCAAGATAAGATACCGGTTCGCTACACAAGTTTAAATGAGGCCGATATGAGACTAGATTTGCCCGCATATGGGCCCCATATTTAATTATTAGGTGAATCGGCATAAGGCCCCCAAACCACAGATATGCATGCGAGATGAATGATTTGATATGCAACAATTGTATTATATTATAAAATTAGGGTTTCGGGAAGGGGTTCACACATCGAGGGGTCTCGACGAACTTGGGGTTCCGGGGTTCGGGGTCCGGGGTCGATCTCGGGGTTTTCAGGGTTCGGCGAGGTCGTTCTCGGACTCCGGGATTTAGGGGCTCGGATCGGGGTAGTAGATCTTGTCGCTTGGTATCCGTGAAGTAGAACTTGTAGTCCGTCTTTTGTCGGTGGTGAACTTGACCGATGGTCTTCGGGTCCGGGTAGGAGCACTTGGCGTTGTCGAGCGGGAGTTCATGTCACAACCGTGTCGACGACCTTGGCGTCCGAGAGATGATCTTGTTGCATCCGCGGCCTTCGGGTACGGTTTCTCCGGCTCCCATGTGGAGACCTTATCGTTGCGTCGAAGAACTCGGGTTCGGGTTCGGTGAACTACTTGGTGTTTCCCCTTAGAAGATCCACGGGTACGGGTGGCAGAACTCGGCGTTTCGTGATGAAGATCTTGTTTGGTCCCGGTTGTTGGCATTGTGGTGATTGTTCTGCTCCTTGGCAGTGGCTTGGGTTGGCACCGAACAAGACAGGAACACGTACGGGCACTGCAACTTCCTATACACATGCAGGAGGCTACGAGGAGAAACCGGATCGGCTGTGGGCGCAGTGGAAGCGACGGGGTGTCTTGGCCATGGGGCCGAGGCCAGGACCAGGGAGGCCGACAGCGGGACCACTTGGCAAGGCGGCGAGGCAGCGAGCATGGCTGGGGAGGCTGGGGTCGCTGGTCTGCAGAGGGGACCAGAGGTCGTCCGGCGCCGAGGAGCCGCGGGGGAAGAGCCTGAGGCGGCGCCTTGGCGGGAGAAACGGCGGAGGCGGGGCTCGGCTCGCGGGAGATGGAGGCCCGGGACAGTGGCAGCGGGCCTTGAGCTCGTGAGCGGGCAGCCTCGGAGGCCTTGCGAGGCGCGGCTGAGGCGCGGCGGGGAGGCAGCGCGGAGGAGGGGTCTAGGACGCGGCCGACGGATTCATGAGTCTTTGCCGAGAGGGCGCAGTAGGAGCGCCAGCCAGAAGGCCTCAGCGAGGGGGCCCGGGCGGGCACGTCGAAGCGGCGACGCGTCGGGGAGGGCGGCCGACGGAGGACGAGGTGGGCCGCAGGCGCCGGTGAGCCAGCGGCGTGCTTTCGGGGTCATGGCAGCCTTGGCCTTGAGGCGGCGAGGCGCTCGGAGGAGGCGGAGCGATGGCTCGAGCTTAAGCGAATGGCCTTTCGGAGGAGGAGATGGCGGGCAGGCGCTGTGTGGCGCTGAGGGGAGGAGCAGCATGGTGGCCTCATGGTGAGCGATGGTTGAGGGGTGGGAGGAGCGGCTACATGAGAGAGGGCCAGGGAAAAGAAGAACAGGGGCACGGGGCTGCTCTGGTGGGGCCGGGTGGTGGGACCCAGGGGGCAGCTGGCGTGTGTGTCGCGTGGTGTGGGGGGTTAGGTGGGGCCGGGGGGCATGTGTGGCCTGCGTGTGTGTATGCGTGGGTCTGTGTGTGTTTGTGTGGGGTTGGGGTTTGGGTGAGAGGCAGGTGGAGGGAGTGGAAAGTGGGGTAGGGTGAGGTGGCTGTGTAGGATAGGGTGAGGGAGAGAGGTAAGGTGAGGTGTCACGAGGGGATTGGGTGGGGTGATGTGGAGGGGGTGTGGGTAGAATAGGTTGGGTAGTTCTAGGATTAAGGGCGGACCGTTTTGTATTTTTTACGGGGTGATTGGTCGGTCAATTGGCCCCCACTAAAAATAATAAATATTTTATTTACTTTAATTGGACCGTTTGCAAACCGATAGCAAAAAAACAAAAATAATCCGGAGACCCGGGTTTGGCGTTTGAATAAAAGACGGGGCGTTTTAGAAAACAAAACATGCTTTGCGAAAATAGTTTTATGCAAACAATGCATGACGATGACGATGCAATGCACAAATTCGACGCGATTTTCTAGTAGTGGTTTTTGCGGGATGCCACAATTCGACACCACTAACAAGGGATCTCGCCCTCGAGATCCGCCTCATGGTACCGGAAAGAAGGTCGGCGATCTGATCCTTCGCGCTTCGTGTAGATCCTCGCGACACCACTAACAAGAGGTCGTTGTCCGTGATCGTCGAGAGAACACTCCGGAACAAAAGGTCGAATGTAGAGGTATCACAAATAAAGCCACCTCTAGCTTCCGTGGACGGAGTAAAATGGCTGGATCCACTGATTCGACGCACAAGAGCGAATGATAAGAGTAGTCGGATGGTGATCAGTCCATCGCGCAACCAAACCATTACTCTGCACACGAATAGGCGGATTATGCAACCAACTCTCGGAATCAGACTGAAGATCTCGACAAGCGAGGTTCGGAATCAAAGGAGTGATGCAGACTCTGCATCGGATCTGGCGTAGATGATGTCGTCGCGCCGGAAAACACCAGATAGCACAAACAAGGAACAGAGAATGGTACCACAGCAGGCGGATTCCTCAGGCAGCTTGAACACCGGATGGTAGCACACCGTTATCAAAGAAGGAAGCGAAACCCTGAAGGTACGACAGAACCCAACCACGAGAATTCCTGGACTCGAAGAAAGGGACGAGAGCGGATTCAAAACACGTAGAGGTAAGAGGAGAACAGCAGAGGGGTAAGGAGTAAAATTAGACCTAATCAGACCTATCCAACCGATTTTGCAAAATAGTTTTGACACTCTACTTCGGCCGTTAGCTAGGTTATCCTACAGGCTGGACTTGTGGGTATCATAGCTGTGAGCTCGATACCACTCTGTAACACCCTCAAAATCGGACCTATGCAAGTTTTAACGAAATCGCCAAACCCATAGAAAGCGATTCAAAGGTGCCACCAGCACTTTCGTGCGTGGGAAAGCGAAGTAATAACATTACACAACAGTCCTCGATGGGACCCAGCGAGATATATATACGCAGCGACTCAATGAGTCAAGAATACAGATATAATATACAAAGATCCAAATCACCTTGAAAGCGATAGGCGTCCGATTACGGACAAGATGCAAATGGGGCTAAGAGCCTGAAGAATAACCAATGGCGTCCATAACCACCGAGCCAAGCGGAAGGGTAACCACCTAACGTCGATCTCAAAACCTGCTTAAACAAAGGGGTGCCGACAAAGGCCAAAGGAAAAAGAGGCGTCGATCGAGGCCAAGACAGCGAGGCTAGAATTGGCGGTCCTCGCCTACATAGGTATGGTGGATGAAGCGGCAAGGCAAAGCACTAAACAACCTATAGAGACTCGATACAACCGACGGCTATTAGAGAGGTGAGAAAGACCTATTCGAACCAACGATACCATCAAACAAACCCATCCTGGTGTTTCCCCTCGAGACCAAACGAGGAAGTCAACCGGAACTCACACAGGTTGGCGGTTTACTTATTCAATTATCGTTGCAGCAATTACTAGTCAGGTATAGATAACCATCCTGATAAAATAAGCAGTGGGCACTTTTAGTTAATCATTCCGTTATGGTGGCATCACTTACTAGTCAGATACATTTAGCATGAGATAACCCAAAAACCCAGCAGTTGTTGGTACTTTTATTCAGCCATTCCGTTGTAGTTGCAATACTTACTAGTCATGTACAATGGTTATGGCGGCGCCAAACAAGCAATTGTGGGCAGTATTATTTAGCCATTCCATTATAGTGAAGTTGATTACTAGTCATTATAAAGTCAAATTTATAGCAATAAACTTTAGTTATGCTTGTCTATGGTCGAGATACTGTGCTCCAAGTCGTCCATATCCGCGGACACGGCTTTCAGAAAGTTTTACCCGGCCGGGGTGCACCAATAGCAACACACGCTCGATCAACCTCAGAAAAACCAAAACAAAACCCAACGAGGCTTTCACTCTTGAACAATCACGAGATTCAGAAATATTTGAGGCCACCCTTGAAGTACACCATAGCAAGTAAGCAAGCTCGAGACGGACTCAAGGTTTTGCGACAATGGCAGTCAGCACGGGATCCCCAATCGGGATCGCCGATACCAGCGAAAACATTACGCTTACCTAAGCGATCAGTGCTCTCGCACAAACGTAAAGAAACAGTAGAATGGCATAAGTACAGGATAGTAAATAAAAACTCAAACTAGTTTGTGGCCCCAAGAAATAAGACTGAATCAAGCTCTGGCTCAGGGGGGGCCCATATACCTCCCGGATGTGGATAGCGCGATAAAACAAGGAACAGGTATCAAGTACTGGGTCCCCGGGACACAAGTGGACGTTGAAACCAAATATTATCTATCACCCACCGATGCCTCTGCTTACTTCAATTTTAGTTGTTAAACAGGAATGAAAGTGAACGATAAGTAAAACTACGATCATCTCCAACATCAGACATGCGGCATTACTCCAACAACTGTGGCACTTGACGACACGCAACAACACTTGAGCAAGCGACTACGACGCGCAGGTCCAACTATCTACCAAACAACAGGTAATAGGAGGTGTCCAAGGCTATATGTGGCTGCAAGGGATATCACGGGTACGAAAACTAGAGCATCGCAACACAGATAGCAATAGATCAACGGGAGGGAATAAATACTATAAAAGTAAGATAGGTAGAAAGGGGGGAGATGCTCGCCTGAAAACATTGCCGAAGGTTTAACCGAAGATCGGGGCGAAGCTCACATCAACTCAACGGCCTTATCCGCGAAGAAGCAAAACACTAGAAGAAACACCGGTTGCACTATTTAATACAACGGCAGAAGATCGGCATGATGCATGTATGATGTATGGCATGGCAAGGTGCGATGCAATTAGGTCATATTAAGCGGAACCGGGGTCCCGACAATTTGATTATATGGTTCGAGTTGTTTATCTACCCCGCCATTAAATGTTGTTATAACAAGGCAAGATAAGATACCGGTTCGCTACACAAGTTTAAATGAGGCCGATATGAGACTAGATTTGCCCGCATATGGGCCCCATATTTAATTATTAGGTGAATCGGCATAAGGCCCCCAAACCACAGATATGCATGCGAGATGAATGATTTGATATGCAACAATTGTATTATATTATAAAATTAGGGTTTCGGGAAGGGGTTCACACATCGAGGGGTCTCGACGAACTTGGGGTTCCGGGGTTCGGGGTCCGGGGTCGATCTCGGGGTTTTCAGGGTTCGGCGAGGTCGTTCTCGGACTCCGGGATTTAGGGGCTCGGATCGGGGTAGTAGATCTTGTCGCTTGGTATCCGTGAAATAGAACTTGTAGTCCATCTTTTGTCGGTGGTGAACTTGACCGATGGTCTTCGGGTCCGGGTAGGAGCACTTGGCGTTGTCGAGCGGGAGTTCATGTCGCAACCGTGTCGAAGACCTTGGCGTCCGAGAGATGATCTTGTTGCATCTGCGGCCTTCGGGTACGGTTTCTCCGGATCCCATGTGGAGATCTTATCGTTGCGTCGAAGAACTCGGGTTCGGGTTCGGTGAACTACTTGGTGTTTCCCCTTAGAAGATCCACGGGTACGGGTGGCAGAACTCGGCGTTCCGTGATGAAGATCTTGTTCGGTCCCGGTTGTTGGCATTGTGGTGATTGTTCGCCCTTGGCGGTGGCTTGGTTGCACGAAATGAACAAGACAGAACACGTGCACGGCACCTGCAACTTCCTACACACACGCACGGAGGCTACAGGGAGAAACCGGTCGGCTCATGCGCCTTGGTGGAAGCGACGGGGTGTCCGCCATGGGGCCGAGGCCAGCGGGACCGAAGGAGGCCGACGGCGGGACCACGGCGACAGCGGCGACAGGCACAGCTGAGGGAGGCTCGGGTCGCGGTCTGGAGAGGGACGGCGAGGTCGTCCGGCGCCGAGGAGCTGAGGGAGAAAGCCTTGGGCGGCGCCATGACGGGAGACGGCCGAGAGGCGGGATCGGCTCGCGGGAGGTGGAGGCCCAGACGAGTGGCGGCCGAGCCTTGAGCTCGTGAGGCGGCTTCGAAGCTGAGGGCGCGGCCGCATGGCTGAAGGCGAGACGCGCGCGCGAGAGGGCGAGGCCGCCAGCAGGATTCGTGGTCTTGCCGAGGAAAGGCGGTAGGGGCGCCAAGGCCTCGAGCGAGAACTCCGGGCGGGCCAGACGCGTCGAAGCGGCGTCTGGGAGGACAGCGACGCGAGGCAGCGCGTGGCAGCAAGCGTGGCGATTCGTGAGGCAGCCAGCCTTGGCGATCGCCGAGAGGAAAGCGGCAATGGCTTCGGAGGCGAGGCAGCGGAGTGGTGGCTCGAGCTTAAGGCGGAGGCGCTCGGAGGAGGAGATGGCCGGGGACGGCTATGATGCGACAGGCGCGGAGGCGAGGCAGCAGGCGGGCTGCTGCATGGTGGCGATGGTTGAGGGTGGGAGGAGGCCATGAGGAGAGGGCGGGAAAATAAGAGGGCACGGGCTCTGGTGGGGCCGGGTGGTGGGACCCAGGGGGCAGCTGGCGTGTGTGTCGCGTGGTGTGGGGGGTTAGGTGGGGCCGGGGGGCATGTGTGGCCTGCGTGTGTGTATGCGTGGGTCTGTGTGTGTTTGTGTGGGGTTGGGGTTTGGGTGAGAGGCAGGTGGAGGGAGTGGAAAGTGGGGTAGGGTGAGGTGGCTGTGTAGGATAGGGTGAGGGAGAGAGGTAAGGTGAGGTGTCACGAGGGGATTGGGTGGGGTGATGTGGAGGGGGTGTGGGTAGAATAGGTTGGGTAGTTCTAGGATTAAGGGCGGACCGTTTTGTATTTTTCTAGGGTGGTCGTTCGGGTCAATTGGCCCGTTCGACTGCCCCCACTAAAAATAATAAATATTTTTATTTACTTTAATTGGACCGTTTGCAAACCGATAGCAACAAAACAAAAATAATCCGGAGACCCGGGTTTGGCGTTTGAATAAAAGACGGGGCGTTTTAGAAAACAAAACATGCTTTGCGAAAATAGTTTTATGCAAACAATGCATGACGATGACGATGCAATTCACAAATTCGACGCGATTTTCTAGTAGTGGTTTTTGCGGGATGCCACAGCGCAGTGCTCCCGCGGGCTGCTTAAGTGGGTGTCCCCACTCGTCAGTGACACGGGGCTGGGCGAAGCGGTATGGGGCGATGTGGATCGTTCGATCTAGTTCTAATCTAACGGCTAGGAGTCATCGCCGCGAGACAACTCCGCGAGAACGAAACCTAGCGCGGCGGTGAGGGTCATTGGGGCTCATCGGGTCTTGGCGAGGGTCGGCGAGCAGCGAAGTCGACGACGGAGAACTCGGGGGTGGTCGCGGCTCACGGGCGGCTCAATCGCTGGCTCCTTCTTCTCCCGTGGCAGCTCCAGTGAAATTCTGGCGAGGTGGTGCTCGCCTTGCTCTGAGAATGGTGTGGCACAATCAGTGAGGAGAGGGGAGTGAGATGGTGTGAAGAAATCGTGCGGGGGTGGCCTCTATTTATAGTCGAGCGAGGGGACCGTCGGGGCGCATGGTGAGCTCGTCGGGGGCGAGGTTACATGCGGCTAAAGGCATGGGCAAGGGTAGGGGACGGTGTGGTGTCTCCTGGCGATGCTCAACGACATGGCCTCGAGGCATGGGGCGGTGTGGTTTGGTCTAGAACGGGCGGTGCTCTGCGCGGCAGAGGCGGCGTCTTCGACGGCGGGCGGTGGCTTTGCGGCACGGGGCGGCAAACGGGGATGTCTGGCGGTCTCCTGGGTCGCTGGGGATTGTGTATGCACACGGAGAGGGCGGCGCACGGTCTTTGGGTGATGGTCGAGGGTGGCGCTCTGGCGCACGCTCGGCATGGTCTGGGCGCGGCTTGTGCGTGTGGTCCAGGGCTTGGTAACGCTCGCGGCTGGGACAGTGAGTGGCGGTGGACGGTGGGCTGCCTCCCAGACATGCTGGCTAGGCTTGCTGCTGCTCCTATCTTGTTGTCGACTATGGGGTGGCAAGAGGGTGCTCGGCTATTCACCATTGATGACAATGGCAAGCTCACAGTGGTGCTAGTGCCTGGCTAATCTTCCTAGATGATCTACTGAGTTGTGTGTGAGCTAAATGGGGAACCAGTTAGGCAAGAATCACTGCTCACAATAGTGTTTGATGTTTGTTTGATTTGTGTATGTAACCTGTTTGATGAAATGGCCGCATGAAATCAATTTTTGAATTTTGAAATGATTTTTGGTGGGTTTGCTAGATTGGTGTTGGTGAGTCTGCAGATGCCTGGGTTTTGAAAGTTGAGCTTGTTTGAGTAGTTTTTGAAAAAGTGGGATCTTCCCATATGATAAAGATTCAATTTTGAATTATCATTTAAACTATGCATTTGAAAGTTTCTGGATGATCACAAAGTGGGCCTTGATACCTTGTTATGAGTACATTCAATGGGTGCAAAGATCCAGAAAAGTTTCTGTTAGGTTCTGAAAGTTTGAGACAGCCAAAGTAGGCATGGGAGTTAAATTGGCCAAAATGACCATTCATTTCATATATGTGTTTTGATTTACTTGTCTTTAGGAAAGGTGTGGGAAATGTTTTAGATGATGTTTATTTCACCTAAGAAACATTTTACAAGCAATGGAACAAACAAACAAGGTGGTTTTAAAGGATTTCAAAATCCATGCATACACATATGCATGCATTCATGATTTCATTTAGAAAAGTTTTTGTTAACCCTAATTTTGATGATTAGAATTTGATGATCCAAGCTTAGTATTTTTGGGATGTTACACTTTACCTATGCAAGCCAATACTTGTTACTATACCTACTATATGCCTTAAGCATATGTGATCATACCCACTTGACAAACCAATCCTAGCTTTACTTGCAAGCTTCCTACTTTATTTCCTTATCAAAGCTTACTTAGAGTTTACTTAAGAGATTGGTAGATACTAGAAAGATATTTGAAGGTTGCATAAGAGCATAAAATTTGGCCTAAGTGAGAAACCTTGATATCAGCCTAAGACATAAGGTTGTACTTAGTTGAAACTCCACTGGTCCACCACCCCTCATTAGTGCCTACCCCCACTTATAGATGCTAGTGCTAAGCATAAAACTTGATCAACTTTAGATGGGAGTACTTGGTGGAAAAATGGTTATGAAAACCTTGGAATGATGGATCATTCTATTGAAATGTTTTGGACATGTGTTTCCGAACACCTGATGATTTTGGTGATGAACATGTTGAGGCATGAGCCTTAGCCCTTTATAAAATTGATGGTTGTCTGGATGCGATACCATTCCAATTTTATCGTACAACCACAATACCCGAAGATTGGGTAGGGCTTGACTGGAAACTTATATACCTTAGTATTAGTTCCCTCACGGCCAAGGTCTGAGCTGAGGCTACCTTGTGAAGATTGTCCACTTGTGCAGTACCCAAGATGACAGTTGGTCATGGTTGGGAGGCCAAACTCACAGGAGAGGTGCTTATACTAGGGCATGTAATTGAAAGGTTAGGATTGATTATCCGCATATTGAGTATGGTGAATTCGGGATTTGTTCCTGGCGGATGTATCGAATGTTGCGGTGAAATTGTATAATCTCTGCAGAGTGTCAAACTATTCGAATAGCCGCGTCCACGGTTATGGACAGTTGGAGTGGCCATACTGTTCCCCCGTCAGACTTTTCAAAAATGACTTGTGAAATGAATTGAGACTTTGACTTGACCACAACAGAGTTGTGACATGAGTTACAAGACCCCACTTAGGAGTTATAAAATTGTGACTAGCTTTGGAACTTAGTAGAGATAAATCTGGCTTTTGCAAAACAACCCTAGAGCCTAGTGTCCTATTATCCAAACCCCCTTTACCTGTTAGTATTAGTTTGCAAGTACTTAAAGAGTACTCATGGCTTTGTCCCTGGCTATTCGCATGTCCAGACTATGAAGAGGAGTACCTGGAGGATGGACCCAGGAAGGTTACGACAACTAGGATCATCTCCCATCGTCAGCATTGCCTGTGAACCCAAAGATGGAGCTGCGCCTACGCTACCGTTATTATTACGTATTTCGCTGCTTGATGTTGTATTAAGAACTGGATCATGAGATCCCTATTTGTGTAAGAACTTATGTATCATTTGTAATGGATGATGTACTGTGGTATCCAATTCTGTTATGTCTCGCAAAAATGGTAATCCTGGGATTGCGAGGTATGGCATAACAGGCATCTGGGATTAAAAATCTGGGTGTTGACAAAGACCATATCAAATCACACGCCCTCCTGTAAAATAAAGTTAGACGTCTCTACTTTATCTTTTGCAAGTTTTACGTGGATGTTAGGCCTTTCGTAATAGAACCGTACGAACTTCCCAACCAAAAGTTGTCTCTACTACACCTTTCGGGGCCATCCGTTGTAAATTCTATATCAACTATTGTATGAGAGACAAACACCTTCTAGCCACTTATACGAACAAGCCGTATATCGAGTGTGGAACCAGTCTCATACAGATATGCGTAAGATTGGTCTAGAACGCTTCACCAAACAATACCGTGATATAAATAAGTACACGTTTGAGGGTAACAACTAGGATGAATGCCCACACATTTCGTACTGGTCGTACAACATCACTATACATAGATCAGCTCTGATACCGCTGTTAGGGTTTTGCGACAGAAAACAAAAAAATCCTATGTTGGAACGTCATAATGCCCAAGATCTATCTATTAGTAATGCAGTAATGACCGAGGTTTCAGATGAATACCCTTGTAGTCCGAAAGCGGTTAACATTCTGAGGGGAACGTTGTTGATGTAGTCGTGCTCGTAGTTGACCTCAAGGTCGCTAAGCTCCTCATAAGTCACCTCCTTCTCCATCGTGCAGCAGTCCAGCTTACGACATCCAAGGTGCCCCAAGTGTGGCCCCTCGTGGTTTCGTACACATACGGTGTATGATGACGACCTCCGGCTCCCCAATCCCTGTCAGGAGTACAGAAGTAGATCTCCGGCTTGGAATATCCGCAGCGTAATGGCTCTTCACGATGAAGAACTTCTCGTTTGCACATCCCAAACAAGGGAGCCACGGTCACAAGGGGGAGATAGAGAGGAGAGGGGCAACCTAAGGCCTTTTTCTTCTTGTATTTAATTCCACCCATGGGAACCCCTTTATATAAGCGGAGAAATGTGTGCCCTCCCCTTTGGGTTAGCCACATGTACTAAATGTCAAAGAAAATAAACAGAAAAAACCATCTTAGTCGGCTGGGCCAGATTGCCCTAGCCCAGCAAGAGCAGCTCCACAAGACAGTGGTCGGGTGGGCTGGAAGCGCCACCCATGGCCCAGCTCGTCGTTAGGTAGGCTAGCGCGCCCACCCTGCGGCCCCCAGTGAGCGCAATATCGACAGGCGGTGCGTCCCGGGTGGACGGCACCAGCTTTGCTTGCCTTGGTGGCCGACCCAATCTGTTGACCATAGCTACCATTACCAATGACGGCTGTAGAGCCTAGCGCTCTACGACGGTGCTTGGTACCCTCCGTCTGCCTGGTTGTCTGCCCACGTGTGGGCCGCCTAGAGGTGGCTCATTTAGGCTGCAGAGCTGTTTTTATTTTTTCCTTTTTAGGGTACCTTTATCCTGGGACAATTGCCTCCGGGGTTTTATCATAATAAGAAAGTTGCCCTATAAATTTTAATTTTAATATTTATTTATAATATATTAATTCGTAATTGACATATAATAAATATATATTATAAATTTCCATTTATCTTTCGGTCCTTTTCTTTATTTATTTCTCTGAACAACTTCGGATCTTCCTGTGGAACAATTATGGCTTTCTCTTTCTCTACTATGATTCCAACTTACAGATGATCTCTAGCTCATTGTGCCCTTAAGTGTATCTTCCCATGGCTCGGGAATGGCATAGACATGATATATATCAATGATCAATAGTGAGACCAGGATGCCCATATTGACCCCTGTACATTTCACGATGATGATGTCGTTTGAACCATAAACGTTGAGTCCAATTCCTTTTTGTTTCTTCGATACGACTTGTCCGAGATCCGATCATTTGGTATCACATACCTTGTTCAATCTCGTTATCGACAATTACTATTTCACTTGTTACCGCGATATTACATCCCCGTGACCTAGTCACATGTTACTATATTATAGATGTAATCTCACCAAGTCGGCCTTAAGTATCTTACCCATCACGTGGGTGAAAAAATCTCGGTCTTGATTCATAGCTCTCTATCGGTTCCTCCGGAATACCCAACATACACATTTATAATCACCATTTCATCGAGTGACATTTGATGCAGCTAAAGCAGCCTCAGGAGACAGTGATTAATATAATCTCATGGTCTAAGGAGAAGGAGACTATGTTTCTAATTATTGCAAAAATGAACTTCGTGATTTGATCGTATCGCAGTCTTTGGGTAATGTCCATCACATCATTCTCCAATGATATGACCCTGCTGAAGCACCAACATGATCAGGAAACCTTGTTCATAGATTGCTCAACGAACTAGTATTAATAGAAGCTACTAGGGACTCTTGTTTCATACCACACCCATATCAATGTTTCCACTTGATACAATTATAGAATAATATGAAACTATTATGAACTAACTGAGATACGAAAATAATAACCATTTACTATTTGCCTCTAGGGCATATTCCCTTCAATTCTATCATCTGAAACATTCATCAGCATAATGCATGATTTACTGTAATTCACTCATAGTTCCATAATGTTTTCAAAATCATGCAAAAGATGTTTCACATCCATAAGTTGATGTTCACACACTTGCATAATTAAAATTGGATCGCCCGCATATTGCAAAACCGGGAAGTCAATTTCAGGAATAGAGAGGGGTGCAACCAAAACACCTTGATGAAACAGATCGTTAAACCATGGTTCGTAACAAATCTGCAACAATGACAAAGAGTAAAGGAGATAGTGGATCTCCCTGCGTAATACCTCGTCTACAGTAGATATTTTTACATGGTACACCATTCAAAGGAATCGAGAAAGTACTAGATGACAAAATAGACCTTATCCATGATATGCACTTCTCATCAAACCCCTTTGCTGCCAAGATCCTCAAAATTGCGTCATGCTCAATTGTGCCAAACACTTTAGCAAAGTCAAGTTTTAAAAATAGTTTCATCTCTAGATTGTTTACACTGGTGGACGTACTCATAAGCCTAAGAGATACAATCTTGAATTGTCCTTGAGTTCAAAAACCCATATTGGTTAATATGCACCACCTCCAATATTTTCTTATAGAGCCTATTAGCAAGCAACTTTGTCAATAATTTTAGACATGAGTTTATAAGAGAAATAGGCCTATAAACATTAGGACTCCGGGGGAGTTAATCTTTGGAATTAATGTGATCAAGGAGTCATTGATGCTCTGTAAGTTGACTGAACCGTTCACAAAATCATGGTATAATTGATAAATATTGTATTTGATATGGCCAACAAGTTTTCATAAATAACCCAGTAAATCCATCCGGACTGAGAGCTTTACTTACATGCATTCAGGCGACAGCAGAGTCAATCTCATCATGAGTAAATGGCATAGTCAGTGCATCTATATCTTGAACTACAACTAAAATTTCATCCAGCTGAACTGATTCATCGATGGCAATCAAAACACCCAACCTCTGTTTATAAGTTGCCCAAAGCAAAGCTGCCTTCTCATCATGAGCAGAAGCAACAGACCCATCAGCGCTGACAAGAGAGACAATTGAATTCTTTCTATACCTTATTATTGCCATGGGGTGGAAAAAGGAGGTATTTTTGCCTCCAAGCTTAACCCAGGAAGTAGTACATCCTCTTTTCCAATAATCTTGCTTACTTGATAACAAAAGATGCAACTATTCCTTAACAATTACTCTGAAATTCTATTCAGATGTTGCATGCAATAGGTACGCAAAATACGTGCCATGGAGCACCTTATTGTTGCCATGCACCTAAGTGATCGATGCAAAAGAACGAGAAAATTTTTATGAGTGAAATTCCACTCTGTAAGGGCATCTGTAACTGATCCCCAATCGGTTAGAGGAGTAAATAGAGGAGTAAAAGTACTCCTCTAAAGGTGGTCGGTACCTAACCGAACCCCTATTTTTAGAGGAGTAAAAGTATTTTTCATCATTTGCAATACAAATAGGTTGATACAAACACATATATTATCATAGGTTTTGATACCGATACATCCCGATACACCTAAAATAGATACCGATACAACTCGATACAATTGATATATAGAGAGTACATACTTCTCCCCATAGATACCGATAGAAACCAGCACAAACCAAAGTGTTCTTGTTATGCATTAGAACGCATAACAAGAATGTTCCGTCTATTTAACATCGATGAAAACGATCTACCATCTCCGGTTGTCTTTTCATTGCAATTCTTATGAATTTTCTCCCAAAAAAGTTGCAATAGCGGACGAACACCACTCGCTTCGTATATTGCATCATCTATAAGAGTTTGATGTTGCCATGAAAAATACAACTCATTGTCTTTATCCTCGGTCCATGTAGAAGTCCTAGTACTTCATTTGTAACAAAAATCAAATAAGCCATGACTTCTTGTGCTCCAATTTTACATGACGAAAAGGAGGGGAAATCACCTTTTTCGTCTTGTGTTGGTTGCGGTCGGCGGTGCCGGCGATCCATCTCCGACAGCAGCATTGTCGGACGCCGGCCCTGCATCCTCTAACTCCGGCCAGAGGTCCCATGCATAGATGAAACCTGTCGTGGGCGGTGGGGGAGGCGGGGGCAACCGCCGGTCACGCGGGACCTATGGTGGGCTAGGAGGAGGGGGCGAGCCGCGTCGCGACATCGGTGGTGGCCGACCTCCTAGGAGCCAACTCCGAGTTGCCGTGGTCACCGGAGGCTTCGGCTTGTGACGAATCGACGCCGACAGAGCCCGATTTGGAACAAATCGGGGCGGTGGCCGGCGAAAACTAGGTATCCCCGTCGATTTCAGCGACGACGAGAGGCGGGAGAGGAAATGAGAGGTAGTCCGAAGGGCGGCGGAGGAACCGGGGTGGGGGCGGCAGGGTATGGGGGTAGCCG
The DNA here is from genome assembly GCA_030063025.1 of Avena longiglumis. NCBI lineage: Eukaryota > Viridiplantae > Streptophyta > Magnoliopsida > Poales > Poaceae > Avena > Avena longiglumis. Next base: position 146,645,798 of record CP125978.1, on the reverse strand, counting down.
GCGGGAATGGGTGCGGCGGGTCAGGAGGCGGAACTTTTTCTCGGATGCGGTCTCAGAGGAGTAAATTTAGGAGTTGGCCGCCACTTTTACTCTTCCGATGAGTATAATTTTACTCTTCTAACCATTTAGGAGTTCGGTTAGGTCCCGCCGTTGTGTATTTTTCTCCTCTAATCGATTCTAGGGATCGGTTAGAGATGCCCTAAGAGATTTTGTAATAGCTGCGAAAAATTCAAGGGCCACGCTATGTTTCTAGTTACCTCCATAATGGCAAAGTGCAGTTAAAAAAAACTTACCTTTGACTTATACGCCAACAAACACGTCCTCCGTCAAAAGTTCTGCTCCGAGTCTAACATACGCCGGCTATATTATCATGTTACAGCTTGAATCACAGGCACTCAAGAAGTGAGTCCAAGTTTCCAGAGGAAGTCGTACTTCACTTTGCAGGTGCCCAAAACTCCAGCTCGTCTCGTGTTTATAAAAGTTTAAACGGCACAGAGTAGAAAGAAGAGAGAGCTGCTGAAGAATTTTGACATCCGCATCGGGTGCAAGCAAGCACGCACGTAAAACCTTAACAACCATGGCTGGCGAGGCCATCGTCTCCGGTGTAGTGGGGGACATGGTCGGCAGGGCCATGTCCCTTGTTGCCGGCCATCTCCTGGACCAGCAGCCGGAGCGGGGCGTCGAGGCCAAGCTGCGGAGGCTACGCCACCTGCTAGTCAGGGTCGAGAGCGCCGCCGAGGCGGCCGGGGCCAGGCGGATCACGAGCCGCGCGCTGCTCGCCTGGCTCGCGGAACTCGTCGATGGCGCGTATCGGGGGCGCTACCTCCTCGATGCGCTCCCGAGCGGGCCATCCGAGGACGAAGGCCATGTCAAGGTAGTGGCGCTGGCGCGGCCTTTCTCCCTGCCTAGTTCGTTCAACCCCTGTAAGCGCTTCCGCGTCGCGGCCAGGAGGCTGCTGCTCGGTGACGCCGACAGCAGCGCCGACGAGCTCGACGGAGTTCTCGCGAACCTGGAAAGAGTCGCCGGCGGCCTCACGGAGTTCATCATGCTGCTGCAGATGTGCCCGCCGGCGCCGCACCGGCCGCTGCCCACCACGGGCATCTACGCGGACAGCCATATGTTCGGACGGCACGCCGAGAGGCGCCGCGTTCTGGAGTTCTTGCTGCAAGACCATGGTGGCGGTGGGCCGTCGGTGGCAGAGCTGGGCGTCCTTCCAATAAGCGGCCCAGCCGGCCTCGGGAAGACCACTCTCGTGCAGCACGTCTGCGAGGACCCCGCGGTGCGCCGCCGCTTCTCGCTGATCATGGTGCTGGACTTCCACAGCATGAGCTTCATGGCTGCTGGCGAGACGGCGCTGTTCCTGCGCTCCCTGTTCGCGCCGAGCGCCAGCAGCAGCGTCCTCTCCAGCCGTGACGGCGAGAAAAGGCTGAGCCTTCTCGAGCGGAAGCTGCGCGGGGAGAGGTTCCTGGCCGTGTTCGACAACGTGGACGCGCGCAGAAGGCAGGTGGTGGACTTGATCATGCCGACCCTGCGGCGCGCCGGCACGCCAGGTAGCAAGGCCATTGTCACGAGCACCGTCGCCGAGCACGTCGCTGGCCTCGGCACGGCGGAGCCGATCAAACTGCGTCCCCTGCCGCGGGAGGAGTTCTGGTTCTTCTTCAGGGCGCACGCGTTCGGCGACGGCGCCGAGGCAGCGGACCCGAGGCTGGTAGCGGCGGGCCAGGCCATCGCCAAGATGCTGCGCCTGCGCGGCTCCTTCTTGGGCGGGAAGGTCGTGGGCGCGCTCCTGAGGTCCCGCCAGGACGCACGGCTATGGCGTAGTGTCCTGAATAGCAGCAGCTTCAGCATCGCCGACTTGGAAACGGTGGCCGGCGACCTCCTCCCGCCTCACGTCGCCGTTAGTTGCATCACCGTCTCCGGCTCGCCAGTGAAAGGGCACGTCGGAATTCAACATTCCTCCTTGGCCCTGCCTGCTCCTCCTTCTTCTGACGACCACCGGCCAGAGTTGCCTGTGCTGCTGTGCAAGTCTGTCTTCCCTTCCTACTGCATCTACTACACTGCCCATTGCACCATCGACAAAGAGATCAATCAGTAGAAGAGTACATCTATCTGTGAATAGTGGATGACTGGATGCTAATTTTGTTCCGAAGAAGATCATAGTGCTTCTCTTTGTCTCTTCCTTTCATTCAACTTGCTGAACGCGTTTTCAGAAGAACAAACGTAATTAAGTTCAGAGAGGAATCTGAACATAGAAGTTCAGAAAAAAAAATGTGATTCTCTATAGATATAGAAGATCTTCTGTCTGCATTGGACCCCACATGATGGTGATCATAGAATCTTGAGCAGCTGAACCTCGAACACCAGCGGTTCCTTGGCATGCGACAGCAGGCTCCGGCGCGGTCCAAACTGCGGTCGCAACCAAAGTCAAGCACAAGAACGATCACAAATCATCAGAGACAGCAAAGGGAAAATGGTAAATCCGTTGCTTCCTGTGAGTAGATGTGAAAGGGACATGATAAGATTCAGATCAATTTATCAGCTAGCTAGGCTGTACCTCCTCCGGTACGGGCTGCAAGCTCTCGTCGATGTAGCCGACTTCAGGAGGTATCAGAGCCCTCCTCTTGCCTGCAAATTAAGCCATGGAGAAATAAAAGTTGCCAGTGGCTAAAACCAGAAAACTGTCGGTAAATTCCTGAAACCGTACCATACCTCCCACTCTCATGCCGATTAGCACTTCTTTCAGGCCTCTGATCATCTACAGAAAAAAAAGATTTATGTGTCAGGAGAAGTGATGAATGGTGTGAATTTGCTTGGAATTACTCGCAGATCATCTGCCAAAAAGTCAATTGCCGGGAGAAATCCTATCCTAGAACCTCTTGCCCGTCGAGTGGAAGTGTCACCGGCTTACTCTCGCCGCTGAACTGATTCACCGTGCTGCATTAGAGAAGACACACAGTCAAAAAGAATGATGGCATCAGAGAAAGGCAGAAATTAGTAGCCCTGAAAGTGCAACCTATTTAGCTAGTACATGAAAGGTTTTGGTCAATGGCAATGCCCTCGTCACCTATGCACGAAATAACCGTTTGCACGGCGGCAGACGTAGTTGAACTGCACTAGATCGCCTTCCCGAGCTTCTGGCCCCTCACCGTCGACGACATCTTCAGATCAAGAAAGAGAGTTTTTGCATACATAAGCTCTTTTTTCGAGACCATTCATATATAAGCTCTCATCTGAGCAATTAATCATGCAAAAAAATCAAGCTAATCGGCAAGTACCTTCCAGCTTTACTCCACTGTCCAGCTTTCTGTACCTGAACACTTCAAACAGAAATCAACCATTATGCATAATGCAAAAGTTAAGTGCTACAGTGTATAAATACTTTCACGTGAATCGGTTCATTCCTCGCAAAAAATAAGATAAAATTACCGCCTTACAATTTGGGCCTTCAAATAGTGCATCGTGGTCCTTCTACTCATAAATAAATGATATTTTTGGACATGGGCATGCTCCCGAACACATAATTTTACAGGCCCTTTTTGTTTATGTATCCGAAGCTCCAAGCTTCGGCTCCTGGGAGCCCTTAAGTAACTCGAAAACTTCATTTTTGCGTTTCAAAAGATTATACAAAAAAATTACAGGTACATACAGACATCTAGTATCTATGCATAAATTTTCATCAAGTTATGTTTTAAATACCATTTTCGATTTTTTTACAAGACCGAACTCAAGTTCCAAAACGCATACTCTGAGTCTATATTAGTTAAACATCATAAATTGTGGAATTATGAAAATAGTTTTTACGACAAATTAGTGATATCTTTTGTCACCTAGCCAATCTGAATACTTTTTATTTGGGGAACCAATATGAATACCTGCCCTCACGTACAGTATGAGCCAAATCTTATTATTTTCTACGCCACTGAATATTCAGGGACAGACGCAGCAGGTACCTGATAACATCAGGCTCCAGCATTGCTGCCTGCACCGGCATGGTCGTGGCTAGTAGATTCACGCAAGATGTGGCGGCGCCAAGAAGAGCCATCTCTGAAACTGCTCTCCTCCTGGAAACCCCACAAACTGCCCTAAATCCACGGCACGTCGAACGGATCGCCTTCGACTCCGGCGGATACGGGCATCTGATCGGATTGGGAAACGCCCGAGAACAGGGTCGGTTTGAGATGAAATTGCGACAAAGAGAGGACCAAATCTTTTTCGAGAGATTAGGATATACGATTTGGTGGTCTTATGCGTTACCTGGGAGACGGGGAGGCGCATGGGAATGGATTGGTGAATTTTGCCTGCGGCGGGGACTCCATAGTTCTTGGCTTCGAAGTACTAGGTAGTACTAGTGGACAACGGCAATTGCTTATCCAAAAAAAGATGAAACCGAAATAAAAAGTTACTTATAAAAAGAAAAAAGAATATAAAGTAGTGCATCACGATCAGATGGCCGAGTTGGTCTAAGGCGCCAGATTAAGGTTCTGGTCCGAAAGGGCGTGGGTTCAAATCCCACTCTGGTCAAAAAATTAAACCTTTTTTAAAAGGTACACTCCTACTTATAGTCATTTTTTTAACATATCAAGCTTATTTCTATACATACGAATAACAATCTCAAGTGGTGTGAGGAAATTAAATTTGATAAACAACTCTCTGACAGACAAGTAACATATAGCAATAAAATTTTATTTTAAGAACCTTGAAACGAATATGGGGTGCCCAATAAAATCTAAAGTAACAGGTTTTTTTTTTGCGAATGAAAATCTAAAGTACTAAGAGTGACCTGTATGCATGTGTATCTTAAAGTTAGAACCTCAAGGCGTCACAGAGTATTGGGGATTTCACTAAATATGAAAATCAAAATGCTTACTTAACTTAACGCATAGATTTGTTAGTCTTGGTGATCGCGCACGTGCTATTGGTGTCATCGGGCCTCCTCTATAGTGAAGGTCCATAACACCACAATTTACCTCTATCTTCTGAACTAAGGGGCATGCCTGAACATGCAAAATGCTTGAGTTGGTTCAGATGACGAGTCCTTAAACTAGCAAGCATTTTGCAATAGGCAATGCGCAGGGACACAAGACAGTTGCATACCGACAGTAAAAGTTGATCGTCGGTAACATTCACGCCTTCTAAGTTAAGCTTAGTAAGGATTGGAAAGCCGATGAAATCGGTCAGGCAGCCTCAAAGAACCAAAACTAAGTTCCACATGCTTCCACTACTGACTGGGTTGACAATAGGCTTGTCCTTGCGGCTTCTTTGAGTGGACAGAGCACAAAAGGTCCTACAGTTAAACAGCAGTAATTATACTAGTATTAAACATCAGCAAGAGGAAGGATCATATTCAACATCAACAAGAGGAAGGCAGCAAGCTCGTGAAGCCGCTATACCGATGAGCCAAAGCTTCGATCCCTTTCCTCTCGACAGTTGCTTCATGTTGGTGCCCTGGTCAAGTTTTCCTCTTTTTATTCTCCATTTTACTCCACAAGAAACAAAGGTAAAAAGTTGGGTTATACTACTCCCTCTGTCCATGAATAGATGTCTTAGGTTTTTAAATTTTGGATGAATCTATATTACTAAATAGTGTTTAGATTCATCTAAATTTTAACAAATTTGAAACATCTATTTTGGAACGGAGGGAGTATATGCAATCGTCGATGACAGAAAAAAAAAATCCCTCGTGCATCGCCTACGGCAGGCCTGGAATCGCCGCAGAAAAACAATTCAATCTCCCGTGAGGGAGATGGAGACCTGCAATTTTTTCATAGAACGGTGGGGTCTCAACGCTACAAGCCTAACATGGAGGGGATGAAACCACTGCTTGATACGGCGTGAGTGTACTGGTACTGCATCAGGTGCACGTGTGTTAAAAAAATGCAGGAACGGTCTACATTTTAACGCAGAAGGGGTCCAAGACAAGGCAGTGAAGAACCGCATGTGCTTATTGAAAAGTTAGATGAAAGTGCAGACTGTAGATTACGAATAATATTGGTGAAATTAAAAACAATGCAAACAGGATCAGATGGCCGAGTTGGTCTAAGGCGCCAGATTAAGGTTCTGGTCCGAAAGGGCGTGGGTTCAAATCCCACTCTGGTCAAAACTTTTTTTTCCCGACAAATTGCAGATCTCCTGATGCATTTTCTTTTGAAAGAAGATAGTAGAGTGGCACCTTCTCCTGGGTTCAAATCCCACTCTGGTCAAAACTTTTTTTTCCCGACAAATTGCAGATCTCCTGATGCATTTTCTTTTGAAAGAAGATAGTAGAGTGGCACCTTCTCCTGGGTTTAAACCCCACTCTGGTTAATCCCATTCTGGTCAAATCTTTTTTTTCCCGACAAATTGCAGATCTCCTGATGCATTTTCTTTTGAAAGAAGATAGTAGAGTGGCACCTTCTCCTGGGTTTAAACCCCACTCTGGTTAAAACTTTTTTTTCCCGACAAATTGCAGATCTCCTGATGCATTTTCTTTTGAAAGAAGATAGTAGAGTGGCACCTTCTCCTGGGTTCAAATCCCACTCTGGTCAAAACTTTTTTTTCCCGACAAATTGCAGATCTCCTGATGCATTTTCTTTTGAAAGAAGATAGTAGAGTGGCACCTTCTCCTGGGTTTAAACCCCACTCTGGTTAATCCCATTCTGGTCAAATCTTTTTTTTCCCGACAAATTGCAGATCTCCTGATGCATTTTCTTTTGAAAGAAGATAGTAGAGTGGCACCTTCTCCTGGGTTTAAACCCCACTCTGGTTAAAACCCTTTTTCTCACATCTGAAGCACGTTTTAAAAGGTACTCCTACCTTGTTTCTTATTTTAGAGCTTCATGTTTTTCAAAACTTTTAATAGAATCCGGCAACGATGACGGCGTTCATGTGGCCCTCTGCGTCTACTTGGAAGAGGGAGTGAGCCTCGCAGATCGTGAAGCCGTTTGCTGCACGCCTGCACTGTGCCCGATCGGTGGCCGGAGATATTTAGAAGTGAGTTACTAGACAACAAGCACCAAGAAGTACAAAATAGAGGTGCTATTATTCCGAATTGGATTTCAGGAAGAGGAAAGTTTGCTTTAAGCTTTAACAACTTCACAATAGGCCTAGGGAGAGACCCGACAATGAATGAGGCTGCATGTGTGAGATCGTTCAGGCAACCGCTGCAAGAGAAACCGAAAACGGAAGATGGAGTGACTGGGAAAGCTTGGGATGAAGCCGACAGACTCGACAGGCCCCGATAACCGAAAGGCGTTGGGCTGCGAAGAAAGGATGATGACATGGCTTCATGGTGGTAACACAGAAAAATTCACTAGTGGGTGACTGGGTGTTGTATATCTATCTAGTATAGTAACACAAAATTCTTGTGAAGTAGCATACCGTTGGAACATCCAATTGTGATACTAAAAAGTCTACAGAAACAATTTTATGACAGTGTCTAGCGGTTCTTGTCTTCAACTTCAGGCACCATGCTATTCAGGGCATTCCACTTGATTTGGCAGATGAAATAAGTTTTTTTTCTCTTGAGCTATACTTCTCAAGAGCATATATGAGAGGGGACATAGTATCCTGGTGGCGAAACATGGGTGCCATGTCTAATGTTCTCTATCTTTTCGCGTCTGTGTTCACAGGAAAAGCTATGGGGAGAGAGGATACGATGCGGATTCTTGTGAAGTAGTATGTCTGAAGCATAATGCAACCTGTGTGCTTCCTATTTTTTTATGAGCATTGTCTTGACTACTCTTATGGTATTGGTACTGGGGACCTGTCATCACGACAAAGGAGTAAGAACATTCAGCGGTCCTTGGTTTTTGTTGAAATTTACTGGAAGTGTTTAACTTACCTCATCGTCTTTGACTACTACTTTGAATCTTTTATTCAGATGCATCATGTGCACCTGTGTTGCAAAAAATGCAGGGCCGACACAGAAGGGGTCCAAGACATGATTGAAGCTTGGGGGAGGGGGGGGGGGGGCTAACCATGTTAATCCTCAATTAGGAGGACCCATAAAACTGATTTTCGCTCACAATACTATGTAAATCAAGGCAATGTATAAATTCCTCATTGATGTACCACGCGGCCATGCCTTAATCCCCCACCCCAACACACACACACATAATGGACCCATGGTTCTTGCTTGCAATACTGCGTCAGGACAAGGAAGTGAACAACGGTATGTGCTTATTGAGAAGTAAGATGAAAGTGCAGATCTTAAACGATATAATAAGGGGAAAATTTGAAAATAGAACAACATGATCAGATGGCCGAGTTGGTCTAAGGCGCCAGATTAAGGTTCTGGTCCGAAAGGGCGTGGGTTCAAATCCCACTCTGGTCAAATTATTTTTATGACATTTTGCGGTTTTATGCACTTTTTGCAAGGTGTACTCCTACTTATCTGTTATTATTTGAATGCTTGTTGTTTTTCAGAACTCTTAGAAGTTTTTTTTTTAATTCCTATGAAGCACGTGGTTTGGAATCGAAATTCTTGTGAATATAAAGGATCGCAAATATATGGTTTGAAATATATTCTTTCACATCGCCCGGCCAATTTGTTTTCCCCGAATTCAATGACCACATTACCTGCCAAAAAATCTAAGGTCTCGGTTTTCTTTTATGTAGAAAGTGTTTTTAAGCCACTTTTAGAAGTGAAGGAACTAAAATTTTATTCTTTGGATATAACATCAATAATTTCTCCCCATCAGTATCCACGGCCAATTTTTTTTAACGGAGACAAAAACATTGCCTCATCTCGTTAAAATAGAAGAACTTTTACAAATTAAGGAACAAGCCGAGCAAAGTTGCTCACAAAAAACAAAAGCTTACTCTTACGGCATGATTGATCCCAAGTGCTTTTCGTCGCTGCATCCTCCACTCTAGCTTGTTGCCGTTGTCGCCTACAGAGAACGCCGTAAGGCAGCACCCGGCCCGCCAAGCCCATATGGTCCTGCTCGAGCCCACCTAGGCCCGAGGTGCCCAAATACGAGCCGGGGATGGAAGCTAGTGACGCTCCCATCCATGGCGCCTGCCACCCCGAGGTCGGCGCCACCGCTCGGGCCACCCGGTCACGCCAGACCAGGGCCTTACGAGGTGCATCACTGCCGAGGAGTTGAAAGGCCCCGACCCCATTTCCATGGCGCGGGGGAGGACAGTCCGCTGGCGCCGCCAGGGCTTCTCCCTACTACCCATGCCGGCGGCGACGAAGGGTGGAGGGACAAGGGTGTCCGGAGAGGGAGACGGCGTCTCATCGCCCTCGGGGGAGCTAGAGACACGAGAGGCAGGCCGCGTGCCTGTTTCGGATATTTTCAAAGACCTCTTATCTACAAAATCTCAAGTCTCGGTTTTCTCTTATATAAGAAGTGTTTTTAAGCCACTTTTAAAAGTGAAGGAACTAAAATTTTATTCTTTGGACAAAACATCAATAGTTTTTTCCGGACATTATCCACGGCTAATCTATCTATATTCAATGAACTTGCGACATCTGATTTAGATCAGAGGTACTAGTGATTTTCCCTTCAAACTATACTTCTCAAAAGCCGGATATGGGAGCCAAACAAGTGTCCTATGTTAGATAGATCTCTCCCACGTTCGGGCCCAACGGCCTGAACGGAGTCCCTCAACGCGCCCTAATCGGGGGCGCCCAACCTTATCATGGTTGGTCGGCCCCTGTCGCCAGCGCGCATATAAAGAGGTGGGGCGGGCCTGCAGACGAGGTTCACCGCAGCCCCCACCAACACACCCACCGATTAGGGTTCGCGCTAGGCCGACGGGAAGCTCCGCCGCCACCAATCTCAACCACCCACGCTCACGTCGTCGCCCCTTTTCCCATGGCCAACGACGGCGGGTCTAGCTCCGGCACTGGCTCCGGAATCCCCTCTGGTTCATGCTTGTCAAGCCAGGGCGCAGGTAGTGTCTCTCTCTCTCCCCCTCAGATCTACGTGTTCGACCACTACAAAGCGTCTACCAAGGCTAGGCTAGATCTAACAATGGTATCAGAGCGCTTAGATGCTAGCTTCCACGGTAGAAAAGCAAAAGAAAAAGAAAAACCCTAGATCCAAACTCCCCAAAGTGCGCCTTCCCTATGGCCGCGTCGTTCCTCTCGGTCTAGATGGGCATCCCTAGTGGAGACATCTAGAAGAAGAACAAACCCCCTTCGGGGGCAAAGCAAAGCCCCAAAAGAATCCCCAAAGAGAAAGATCCCCAGATCCCGCATGCAAAAGCTAAGTCAAATTCCTCCCCAGATCCAAAAGAACACCCCAAAAGAAAATTTCAAAAAAAAAGGGGGCAGGGGGACGCCAGGCCTTCTCCCTCGCTCGTCGTCACTGGAGGGTGAGGAGAAGGTGGAGGATGGGGCAAGAAAAGGAAGGGGGAGGAGCTTGCGCGCCGGGTTTTGAGGGAGGGGACCGCCGGCAGTGCCGGGCGACGCCGCCTCACCTCGCACCAAACGGCTCAGAGAGTGGGGCAGACGGAGGGGCGCGCCGTCGCCGCACGGGGCAGCCACCTCGCGTCGCCTCCACTAGCTAGCCCAGCGTGCGTGAGAGTGAGAGGAGGCTCGGGCCCGGCCGCCCGCAGGCGGCCTCCTCACCTCGTCTGCTAGGGTGCGCGCCGCCAAAGAGAGGGGTCGCGGGAGGGGGAGTGGGGGGCGAATGAGAGTTAGGGTTCCAGGGGGCGCCGGGTGGGTGGTTTTGTTCCGCCTATTGGCGCGCTGGACCGTTCGATCGGAACCCTAGCTCACGAACGGCCGATCGCCTGTCATGGCGGTCTTGGGCAGGCCACGCCACTGGCTCGGCTCAAGCCACGTGGCGCATGCGTGGAGTCGCCAGTAGCTGGCATGAGCCTTAGGCTGCCCAATTGTATTGTCCCAAGAAGCGGTTTTAAAATAGTTTTTTTTACAGAGCTGTTTTATTTGTTTTGCTTAGAGTTTTAAGCGTTTTTTGCATAGTTTTTTCTAGTCACCTTGTTGCAAGTATATTTTGACTAGAGAATGATTTAAAGGCAGAATTTTTCTGTAAAGTTCAAAGTATAAAGAAAGTTATTATAAATTTTCCGCTGCAAATAGATGGTTTAAATTGCAACAATGCAATAAAAGTTGTTTAAATTTTGACATAAATATGTGATAAAGTGATTAAAAATAATTATGTCTCATGTTATTAATTGACCAACGTTGTTAATAAACATGACCATAATTTTTTCCATTCAGTATTAAAGGTGCATTTAACTTTATTTCTGCCCAACGGTGATGTAATTTTAAATAGCACAAAACGATTGCATGCTTAATTTATACCAACGTTGAATTGATGCATACAGTTGTTTTACTTGGTGATCTCACATCTTTTGTGATTTTCAGGAGGTCTCAACCTCATGGCCTGTTTGAAGGACATCTCGCTGCTAAGGGGGGACAACTACTCCGAATGGAGGAAGAAAGTTGATTTGGCGTTCGTATGCGCCGAAGTGGATTGGGTGGTTGACACCAAGCAACCAACAAGCCGACCAGTCGAGGCTGCGAGGAAAGTGCTGAGTTTGAGAAAAGGAAGAGGGACCATGCTCCATTGGAGCTGGCCTACTCGATTAATAACCAGAAATGGGTGAACGCCAACAAGAAGTGTTTGGCCTTCGTAAAGAACACAATTGAGAACGCAATAGTGGGCTCAATTGAAGAGTGTGCTATCGTGGGCGAGTATCTCGCCAAGATAAAGAGCCGATTCATCGCTCTTCAAAGATATATCACGACCAGTATTAAAAGCATTTGAAAAAGTATACTGGGGACCCCACGGAATAAGAGAGCACATCTTGAGGATGTTAAACATGGCAAGCTCAAGCCCATGGATGAGGACCTCGAGCTAAAGCCGAACTCTTGGTGCACCTAGTGATGGCCTCACTTCCACAAACTTCGAAAATTTTGTAATAAACTATAATATGTCCCGAAAAGTGGGACATAGAAAAGACCATTGGGATGTGCTCCCAAGAGGAAAGTCTGAAAGCCCTTCACGGCGGTTCCTCGAACTTCGTGAAGGACAACAGAAGAGAGGCTTCTGGCGGCAACCATGGTGGCTCACCCTCCAAGCCACATGGCAAGGGTCCAATGCAAGACCGCATCAAAGATCACCAGTCCACCACAGGAGAAAGACCAGTGTCATCACTGTAAAAAGCCTGGCCACTACAAGAAAGACTGCCCAATTTGGCTGAAGTACATCATGGCCAAAAATGGTAAAGATATAGTTTCTTTTGTTAATGAATCTCTGTATGAAAAGTTTACTAGATCTACTTGGTGGATTGATTCGGGTGCAACTGTTCATGTTGCCAATTCTTTTCAGGGGTTCCATTCGACAAGGACCACACAAAGAAGAGAAAGACTCATTGAAGTGGCGAATGGAATAGAAGCAGAAGTGGAGGCCATTGGTGACGTCCCTCTGGAGCTGGCTGATGGCTCTTTCCTTTTGCTCAAAGATGTGTTTTTTGTTCCATCATTACATAGAAATTTAATAAGTGTTTCCTGTTTGAACAAAGATTCTTATGAATGTTATTTCGGAAATGGCAAGTGTGCCATTTGGTTGAAAGACAAGTGTGTGGGTGTTGCTACATTATATGATAAGTTATATTTGTTATCCCTGCATGAGAAAGTACTTTCTGTGTGTGATGTGAATGAAAAAGTTTCCTTGTCGAACAAAGAACAAAAGAAAAGAAAGCGAACTCTTGACTCATCGAAACTATGGCACTGTAGACTAGGCCATATTTTGAGGGGAAGAATAGAAAGCCTCGTTAAAAATGACATTCTTCCTCCGTTAGAATTCTCCGACATAGAACAATGCATAGATTGCATTAAAGGAAAGTATGTCAAACAAATTAAAAAGGGTGCAAACCGAAGCATAGCTACACTAGAAATAATCCACACGGATATTTGTGGACCGTTTCCGGTGAAAAGTGTGGATGTCTATGATTCATTCATAACATTCACGGATGATCACTCCCGGTATGGTTATATTTATCCAATTAAAGAAAGATCTGAAGCATTGGATAAATTTAAAATTTTCAAAGCTGAAGTAGAAAATCAGCATGATAAAAGAATTAAAATAGTTCGGTCGGATCGTGGGGGGGAGTACTACGGTCGGCATACTCCATATGGTCAAGTACTGTGACCCTTTGCAAGGTTCCCAAGGAAAATGGAATAGTCGCCAAGATTCTATGCCGGCGAACCTCAAGAAAGCAGAGTGGTGAAAGGCAATCGTACCCTTATGGATATGGTGCGTAGCATGATGAGCTATTCCACCCTCCCATTGGGATTGTGGATGGAGGCGCTTAAAACCGCCATTCACATTCTCAACAGAGTACCAAGTAAGTCGGTGCCCAAAACACCGTATGAATTGTGGACAGGCAGAGTCCCCTCTCTGCACCACTTGAGGGTCTGGGGGAGCCCAGCCGAGGCAAAAGTTTTCAATCCAAATATTGCAAAGTTAGAACCCAAAACAGTATCTTGCCATTTTATTGGCTATCCAGATAAGTCCAAAGGCTATCGTTTCTACTATCCCGACAGATACACAAAGTTTGTAGAAACGAGACATGCAGTATTCTTGGAGGACGAATTGATGAGGGAGAGCACGGTAGCTAGGAAAATTGATATTGAGGAGAAGAGGGTGCATGCACCTAATCCGATGACTCAGGAGCCATTTTTCTCGCTACCTGTTGTGCCACCATCTACAACCCCTGAGGTTGTGGTGCCGGCACCTGTTGTGACTCCACACGTGACAACAATGGACGAAAGTTCGGAACCTGTCCATCAGGAGCCACCTAAGCCCACTGTTGAGCACGAAAGGGAGCCAGAACAGCCACCTACTATAAATGTGCCTGAACCCGAGGCAAGAAATGAGCAAGAGTCTGATGAACTCAGACGGTCTAAAAGAGAACGAAGACCAGCCATTTCCAAAGAAATCTACAAAGTTTACAATATAGTTCATATGGAGGGCGATCCTACCTCATATGAAGAAGCCATGAGTATCCCTCACTCAGCCAAGTGGGTAGAGGCAATGGAAGATGAAATGAAATCGATGAGTTCCAACAATGTTTGGGACTTAGAGGAAATTCCAAAAGGAGCCAAAACAGTAGGATGCAAGTGGGTCTACAAAACAAAGTATGACTCTAATGGGAATGTAGAAAAGTACAAAGCTAGACTCGTGGCAAAAGGCTTTACGCAAAGAGAAGGCGTAGATTACAATGAGACTTTTTCTCCGGTCTCATGTAAGGACTCCTTCAGAATCATCATGGCACTAGTTGCACATTTTGATTTAGAGTTACATCAAATGGATGTCAAGACGGTATTTCTAAATGGATATTTAGAAGAAAATGTTTACATGAAACAACCCAAGGGTTTTTTCATGGAGGGGAAGGAACATATGGGATGCCGCCTAAAGAAATCCATTTATGGGTTAAAGCAAGCCTCTAGGCAGTGGTATTTAAAGTTTAATGATACCATTAAAAGATTTGGATTCAAGGAAAATGTTGAGGACAACTGCATTTATGCAAAGTTCAAAAGTGGGAAATATATTTTCCTAATTTTGCATGTGGATGACATTCTGCTTGCCAACAGTGATGTTAGTCTACTACTAGAGACAAAGAAGTTCTTGTCATCTAACTTTGACATGAAAGACCTTGGTGAAGCCTCTTATGTTTTGGGCATAGAAATTCACCGATACAGAAAGAATGGAGTGTTAGGACTGTCGCAGAAAGCGTATTGTGAAAAGATTTTAAAGAAATACAATATTGTAACACCCTCAGAATCGGACCTATGCAAGTTTTAGCAAAACTTGCCAAACCCGCATAGAAACGATTCAAAGGTGCCCACCAGGCACTTTCGTGGAAAACGAAGTAATAACATTACACCTCGATGGGACCCAACTCAAAGAGTCAAGAATGCGATATAATGTACAAAGATCCGATCACCTTGAAAGCGATAGAGCGGACAAGATGCAAATGGGGCTAAGAGCAAGAATAACAATGGCGTCCATAACCTGTGCCAAGCGGAAGGGTAACCTTCTAACGGCGTCGATCTCAAAACCCTTAAACAAAAAGGGTGGCAAAGGAAAAGAAGGAGCGTCGATCGAGGCGAGGCTAGAATTGGCCGTCCTCGCCTACATAGGTATGGTGGATGCACTAAACAACCTATAGAGACTTATCGGAGAGGGTAAGAATGACCTATCCGGATCCAACTGGGCTAACACCAAAACAAACCCATCTGTTTCCTCGAGACCAAACGAGGAAGTCAACCGAGAAACTCTTTATTTATTCGATTATCGGTTTAGATAATCATCCCGATAAAGTAAAGCACTTTTAGTTGACCATTCCGTTATAGTTATTACTAATCAAATTAGCATGATATAATCCCAAAACCCTGTTGGTACTTTTATTCAGCCATTTCATACTTACTAGTCGATACAATTGTACCAAACAAGCAATTATGGGCGATTGATTAGCCATTCCGTTATAGTGAAGCGATTACTAGTCATTATAAGTCAAATTTATAGCGAGATAAACTTTAGTTATGCTTGTCTATGATCGAGATCGTGCTCCAAGTCGTCCATATCCGCGACACGGCTTTGAAAGTTTTACCGGGGTGCACCAATAGCAACACGCCGATCAACCTGAAAAACCAAATCAAAAAACGAGGCTTTCGAACAATCAAATATTTGGCCACCCTTTGAGTAGAACCCGCAACGGTAAGCTAGCCTCAAGGTTAGCGCCAATGGTCAGAAGTGGGAACCCGAAGTGTGGAATCACTCCGCCTTCCTAAAAGATGATCCTCGCAATCGTAAATAAAGCATAAAACATGGCATAAGTACAGATCGTAAATAAAACCTCAAACTAGTTTGTGGCCCCAAGAAATAAGAGAATCAAGCTCGCTCGGGGTCCCATATACCTCCTTGATGTGGATAGCGCAAAAATCAAGGAACAGTATCAAGTACTGGTCTTACGGGACACAAGTGGGCTCGAAACCAAATATTATCTATCACCCGATGCCTCGCTTATTTCAATTTTAGTTGTTAATTAAAGTGACGATAAGTAAAACTAGAATCATCTCCATCATCAACATGCGCAATACATCAAGATATGACGACACACATCAACACTTGAGCAAGCAACTAGTCCAACTATCTACCAAACAACAGTAATAGGGTGTGTCCAAGGCAATATAAGGGGGATATCACAAACTAAAGCATCGCAACACGTATAGCAATAGATCAACAGGAAGGAATAAATACTATAAAGTAAGATAGGTAGAAAGAGGAGATGCTAAACATTGTCGAAGGGTTCAACCGAAGATCGCTCACATCAACTCAACGCCTTATCCATGAAGAAGCAAAACACTAGAAGAAACACGTGCAATATTTAATACAAAGATCGGCATGATGCATGTATGATGTATGGCATGGCCAATTAGGTCAAGATTAAGCGGAACGGGTCCGGCAATTAATTAATAGGTTCATGTTGTTTAGATCCCGCAATTAAGTGTTGTTTAACAAGGCGTAAAAGGTAACGGTTCGCTACACAAGTTTAAATGAGGCCAATATAAGGCTAGATTTGCCCGCATATGGGCCCCATATTTAATTATTAGGTGAATCGGCATAAGGCCCCCAAACCACATGACAATATGCATGCATGAGCAATTTATATGCAACAGTTCATATAGTTGACCATTTATAAAATAGGGTTCTCGGAGAGGGGTTCACACATTAGAGGGGGCTCGACGATCTTGGGGTTCCGGGTTGTCTCGTGGTCCGGTAAAAGGGTAGGTCTTGGCGCATCCGTGGTCTTCGGATCACGTTGTCGGTCATGGCGTTCGGGACGAAGCACTTGTCGATCGGATTCTCGGGACTCGGTGTTCGGTGAAACACTTGGCGTTCCTTGTCTTGTCGAAGGCCTTGTCGCTTAAGAACTTGGCGTCAGCAGAAGGCGATCTTGACGCCCGTGTCGAAGTCCTTGGGGTTCCTCCGATTCACCGTGGCGAACTTGGAAAGCGCGGGGTCTTGTCCATTCTCCAAAACAACGTGGTCGCGACGATCTTGGCGTTTGATGGCACGGTCTCCTACATGGCGATGAAGATCTTGTCGATGGGTCGAGTCGGAGAACTTGGCATCGGGGCCTTAGGGTGCCATTTGGGATGGCGAACTTGGGATCTCTTCCTTACCACGGTACAAACAACCATGTGGCTGGTTCATGACGCGAGGTTGGCGGAGGGCTTGAGAGGAGGGTGGATGGCGAGGCGGGAGAGGGATTAGGAAGGAGAGGGTGGGTCCCGTGGGACCGGGGAGCGTCGTGGGTTGTCCCACAGCAGAGAGGGGTGAGGCCACAAGGGGGTGGGTCGTGGGTTTGGTGAGGTGGAAGGTGAGAGAGAGGAGGGGTGAGGGAGTGGCGTGGCTTTGATAGGCTAGAGGGAGGGAGAGGTGAGGTGTCGATAGGAGGGTGAGGTTGCCAGTGGGTTGGGTAGATTTTAGGTAGCTATAAGATTAATAGGCAAACTGGACCGATTTAAAATAATATAATTCTTTTATTTAATTTAAAAGCAACTTTCGCAGGCCGATAGCAACAAACAAAAATATTCCGGAGCCCCGGGGTTTGGCGTTTGAATAAAGATGGGGCGTTTGGAAAACAAAACGGGCTTGCGAAAAAATAGTTTGATGCAAACAATGCATGATGAGGACGATGCAATGCACAAATTCAACGCGATTTTCTAGTAGTGGTTTTGCGGGATGCCACAAATATGCATGCGAGTAATTCAACGCCTGCTCCCATAGTCAAGGGCGATAGTTTTGGGAAATCCCAATGTCCAAAGAATCAATATGAGATCGATCAAATGAAGTCAGTACCATATGCTTCGGCTATTGGAAGCTTACAGTATGCACAAGTGTGCACTCGCATACGACTTAGCATTTATCACCGGGTACTGAGATATCAAGAGAATCCGGGCATAGAGCAATGGAAGATGGTAAAGAAAGCTTTGCGTTATGTGCAAGGCACAAAAGGCCTCATGCTAACATATAGAAGATCCGATTCCCTAGAGATAAAAGGGTATTCGATCACGGATTTTCTGGAGATAAAGGCGATGAAAGTCCACGACAAGGTATGTCTTTACTCTCGCAGGAGGTGCTATTTCGTGGACAAGCGCCAAACAATGATAGTTGCATCATCTACGATGTATGTAGAATTTATAGCATGTTATGAGGCCATGGGACAAAGCGTTATGGTTAAAGAAATTCTTACCCGACTTGAAAATGGTTGATCGCATCAAGAGCCACTAAAGATGTACTGTGACAACGAGCCCGCGGTATTCTATGCTCACAACAACAAGTTGAGTAATGCTACAAAGTCTATAGATATAAAGTATTATGTTGTGAAGGACAAAGTCCAGGATCAAACTATAAGACTCGAGCATATAAGGACAAAGGATATGCTTGCGGATCCGCTAACGAAAGGCTTACCACCCAATGTGTTCAAGGAACACATAGCCGGCATGGGTTTAACGGGAAGCCTATGATTCCTGGACTATAGAGACCCAAAAGTAACAGGATTTGTTTCAGAACATGAAGGTATATAGTGGCTGTCTGATTCTATCGGCAATTGAGCTGAGACGATGAAACATGCTCTATGTATCATTATGTGATGGAATAAGTAAAGAACAAGGTTAAAAGTAAAGTCGAGATATAGGGGGAGAATGTTAGATAGATCTCTCCCACGTTCGGGCCCAACGGCCCGAACGGAGTCCCTCAACGCGCCCTAATCGGGGGCGCCCAACCTTATCATGGTTGGTGGGCCCCTGTCGCCAGCGCGCATATAAAGAGGTGGGGGGCGGACGCACATGGTACGAGGTTCACCGTGCGCCGCAGCCCCCCACCAACACACCCACCGATTAGGGTTCGCGCTAGGCCGACGGGAAGCTCCGCCGCCACCAATCTCAACCACCCACGCTCACGCCGTCGCCCCTTTTCCCATTGCCAACGACGGCGGGTCTAGCTTCGGCACTGGCTCCGGAATCCCCTCGGGTTCATGCTTGTCAAGCCAGGGCGCAGGTAGTCTCTCTCTCTCTCTCTCTCTCTCTCTCTCTCAGATCTACGTGTTCGACCACTACAGAGCGTCTACCAAGGCTAGGCTAGATCTAGCATCCTAATGTAGAACATGGTACCATCTTAGGGCTCATTTGATTCATAGTGTAGAAAATGTACAGAAATAGGAAAGGCATGGGATTGAGATGTTATGTCTACTTGATTCCTATGGAAAGAGGAATTCTCTTTGATTGTAGTGGAAGAACTTTTCATGAGATATGACCTCATGTTTTTTTAATGAAATTTACTCTACAATTTCCTATGGAATATGATCATGCGATCAAACAACTTCTTTAAAAATGATTCTATATGATCTAGATCCTACAGAAATCTTATGAAAATCCTATGAATCAAAATATCCCTTGACGTTCCCATCTTCTCGCATTAGTGTTAGTGAACCATATATAACCCAATAAAAATACTAGTACTCCGCATCATGCAAACAAATCCTGTGAGCATTAATTGAGAAGAAAATGGCTAATAGTCTAATAAACCTGAACGCAGGGAGTATATAAGAATAATGTAGCCCTAGTCACTTCATCATTTACAAAATATTTATTTCTATATCCAACATTCCCTCCGTCAAAACATGCCATAGGTTATTTTCACGAACAATAAAAAATTATAAATAGCCCACTCGTTTTTAGTTTCCTCCTTATTTCTCATTTTTGCCAATTTTCCTCCTAATTTCTCGTTCTTGCCCCCTTGCTGTTCAGAGTTCCGCTCCAGGGTCCAGAATCACACACCACACCGTCGTGAAAAGTCGCAGGCAGTCCCCCGCCGACGGCGCAACCTGACGCCGGCGGCACATCCTCCGCCTTTCTACCTCGCCTCTCATCAAATCCACCGATTAGGATTCTTCCTTTCCAGATCGGGCAACTACACGTCTACACCGCGCTCTATATTTACCAATCCGCTTCTCGTACCACCGAGCAAACCCCGATCACCACCCCACCCCCCGCCTCCTCCGCCGCAGCCGTATACGTAGGCTGTCTCTGCATCGTCTCCTCGAGGATCCCCGTTTCTCCTGCTCCTAGTCCTCCCACCTGATCACCCGCTGCGGAGATCTGTTCGGCCTAAAGATCTCGTTTCTTGGTACGGTAAGCCCTACCCCTGCCCGACTTCGAGCTAATTCTCTGTAGTTTGTGATTATTTGCTCTTCTTGCATCCGCATGTTACTGGATCTGCTGCCGGTTTGTTGTTTTTTTGCCGTTCTTGGGCTAGTCCATCCATGGGATGGGGTTCTAGCTCCCAATCGGTCCTTGTCCAAGTGTGAGTTCTTGTTGCTACAGAAATGTTGTGTGGTTCGTAGGCGTAGTCATGTCGTCTCCGGGATACTTACCTTGGTGGTTGTTTGCTCGAACACAACAGTTTAGACACAATTACCGGAACAATGCGGGTGTCCTGTGATGTACTTTGAGTTAGGTCGCAGCGATCAAGATAAAATTTATGGAATCATGGAAATTGTACTTCTTTTTGACTCTGTGGCTCATGCATGTCAATAATTTTTTCGCAGTTAAACTTGATGGTTCTTTCCTGCTTTATGCATAGTAGCATGTAGTCCTGGATGAAATCTTGTGCTGTTCTGTTCCATAGAGCTTCCTTACAAGAATTCTGCTGCTGCAAGGTTTCGGGAATAGTTATAACTTTTATGATTGGCAAAAGTTGACATGCAACATTTGATAAATAGAGAATTTATCAGGTTTAGCTAGACCACTGGTGACTGATTGTATTGGCAGCCAAGGCAAACACTTTGTTTTCATGTGGGGGCATACATCAAGTTGCTAATACAACAATTGGCACATGGAGCTGCAGCTGTGCTCCCGCTTGATTAGAACATTTTTCTGTCATGTAACTATATTTTCGTTGTCTTTGACCTCTCTGTGTTAGGAAGACTATCCTATTAGTTTATATCCATGAAAAAATTCCTGTGTTTCATATTTTTTAGATCCATTGTGGTCTTTAAGTTCTTGAAATATCGACCACATGATATAATTGACCGAAGTCTTGAAATTCAATTTTATACATTAGCAACTGATTGTTATGTCATGGGACCTTTTATCACTTCCACTGTCCACAAGATAAACTGATTTTGATACCACACTTTATGCATGACCTTTGCTAGAATCCAACCATGTTTTCCTGTATGGATCTTCTCATGAAGCCTGGAGTCTAACATTCAGTGCTCAGTGTCTTTTGGCTGGACGAATTCAGTGGTTTAGTTCATCTGTTCATGTCCTATTGCCTATATTGTTTGATTGTTTCAGAAAAACTATGTAGCTAAATTTCTTTGGTTAGTAACTAGAATTAGCAGATTCTGGTGTTATTACCGTGCATGCCTCTTATCACATAGGTGAAGCAGAACTTCCAAGCTCAGTCATCTCAAACCCTGAGATTACCCTGCTATTCGATGCCGCCATTCTGGCACTGGAATCATGCATCCTTCACTTCCTTATGAGTTACTCTGACTTCGCACTGACACATTTTTTTTACCTCAGTTGCTATTGAATAACTGATCAAGTGGACAAATATTATTTGTTTGGTTATATCATATTCTTGTTCCAGTATAATTCAAATCCAGCCACATTTTTTTTGTTTCTATTGGCACTGACTAAGCCTTTTGACAGCTCTACTGGTCAGAGTTGTAATTTGCAATCTAGCCATGGAAGACAACAATGATGAGCTTCTTGATGAGCAAAGTGAAGCAGTAGAGGCCCAAGTATCCCTTCCTCAGGATATCCAGCAGACTGTTCTTGCTTTCCTACCTGGTAGGGTTGTTCTCAAGCTTCGTGCAGTGTCCAGATTCTGGCGAGACTGCATTCAAGAACCTAATTTCGTCGATCGTCACCTCAACAATGCTCTCTGCTTCCGTCAGTCCATTGCTTTCTTCACCTCGTTTGATGATGGTCATTTCTGCATGTACACATTTGATCCCACCACAATGAACTGCAAAAGCTTGGATATCATATTTTCATTTAGGTTTCAGATGTCAGATCCCTGCAATGGCTTGGTGTGTGCGTATGATTCAAAGGGCACTGTTGAGGTGTTGAATCCAACAACAATGAAACATGTGGCATTGCCAGTTTCACAACTCCAGTCACGAGCTGTTTCTTCAGAATATTTTGTTGGATCTGTGCAGTCAACAAATGAGTACAAGGTGGTCTGTATCCGCCACAGGGCGCGGTTCTTGACATTTGAAGTATGCACTGTTGGCACACAGTCATGGAGAGTGGTACTTGAATGTACAGACTTGTTGAAAACAACAAAGGCAGTCATTGTTAATGGTGTCATGCATTGGCTACTTCTTGATGTGGCATCCAATTTTACTCCGATGATCTTGTTGTTCAACCTGACAGATGAGATATTCTCAAAAAGTCCTGTTCCAGATGCTATTAAAGACCATAATTTGGAACTATTTGAGGGGGAAGGAAAGCTTCATTTGCTGGCAATGCCCAGCAAGGGATCTGCATCTGAAGTCTCAGAGATTTGGGTGTCAAACTCGACCTGCACGGTCTGGGACCATATGTGCAACATCACTTTTCTGCTACCTTCGGGCATGAGACCACATTTCCTGCACAAGAAAAAGCTCTTCTATGGCAACCAAAAGAGATTCTGCTACATTGATCTTGAGGGTGGGGGCGGTTTCCATATCAACGTGCCATATGACGAGTGTATCGTATCATCTGGCATTTTCGTGGATAGCCTTCTTCTACATTCCGTGACTGGCTTGGTGGACTTGAGAACATTGGTAACGAGTTATGTTCGTGCTGGATCCGCTGGATCATCCCCATTGGGCGCTAGACAATCTTTGAAGAAGGCGAAGAGCAATAAGAAAATGAATTGGAGGTTGACATAGATTTCCGCAAAAAAAAAACCTAGATCATACATGAATAGTTATCTCTGGTCTGTGCAGCAGCTTCAAACTAGTGCATACAAACAGACAAATTTTACTGGTGTTCTTTCGTGTAGAGATGAAGAAGAAAGAGACCATGGGGTTGGGTCTGGGATAGGGTAGATCATAAGATGAAAATAAGCAAGTGTCTCTCTATGCCAGTGGTTATTCATTGGTACAGTAGTATCTTATGGGGATTTATTTATGTGCCGTACTGAAAGAAAATGAAAACTCTGAACCTGTTGTACTGTACACTTGGTTTATTTTGTGATGTACTGAACTGTATTCCTGCATTGCATTTCTGAAAGTTTTGATGCCAGGACCAAATACAAACTGTTGTCCCCAGTTACATTTACGTGCTACTAGTATAACATTACAGGATGCCAGGAAGTATTTGGTGATGCAACTAAACAGTCGGCAAGCTCAGCAATGGCGGGAAGCTGAAGTACGGCCACCAGCCGTCGCTGACGCCCCCAGAGCACCGTGCCTGGCAAACTCTCTCCAGCTGGAAACGCTTGGCGTCGATCGTAAATAGCTCTACGTCCTGGCTATGGTGGCTCGACATGAACGGCCGCGGCGAGTCTTGGGTGACTTCAATGACCAAGCACCCGTTGGCCGCGCCGCGAAGGCAGTAAGGCCGGCCATGTTTTGTCGACCATGGCAGCGGGATCGTGTTCTCCAGTTGCCACGATGACGTGTTGTCGGCGGCAGCGTCGCGCGAGATGGTGTAGTAGTTGAGGGTGGCGATGCCGTCGGCGTGGTAGAAATCGTGCGCGAACACCCCGACCGCGCCGTTGGGGCCTTCGACGACGGCCACGTTCTCCTCCCAGAACCTGGACGGCGACTGGATCTCCTCGACGGTGAGCTCCATGGCGGCTGTGTCGAGCACCAGCCAGCGGTTGGTGAGGCAGTCCACCCAGTAGAAGCGGCCGTGCGCGTAGTGGCGCCGGTTCCAGACGGCGTGCACGGGGCACGCGAAGATGGACCGGCGGCTTCTCCAGACGAAGCAGTCCGGCGACGGGAGCGCGCGCCACGCCCCGTCCCGCGACGAGAAGGCCAGCGCCACCACCCTTCTTGGGCACCGCGCCGTCCAGATCACGGCGAACGCGGGCTCCTCGTCCTCTTCGTCCTCGGCGGCGTCCCCCGGGCCCGGCGCGTGCGCGGGCGCGGGCGCGAGGAAAGGCTCGCACCAGCGCCGGCCGCCGAGCACGCCGAGCGGGTTGTCGGCGGCTGCGGAGAGGTCCTCCGGGATGGGCGGGAGCAGGACGTAGCGGCGGGACACGGGGTCGCAGACGGCGAGATCCGTGACGATGTCGTTGTCGGGGGTCGCGCGGTCGAGAAGGAAGCGTCCGTCGCGGTAGTCCCGGACGAGCCATCCGTCCTGGGACTCGGCATCGGGCGGTCCCGGTCCCGGGAGGAAGGCGAAGGAGAAGTCGGCGGCTCCGGAGACGGCGCCGGCGGCCGCCGCGGCCGGATGTGGCGGGGCGGCGGGGTGGAAGGTTCCCCCTGTCTTTCCGTACGCGGGGACTGAGGAGAAGACACCGAGGAAGGGTCCGGACTCGTCAGGGTGGAGCGCGCGGTGGCGGCGGAGGAAGCTCGGAGAGGAGACGAGGAGGCGGAAGGATGAGCAGGCCGCGGCGGCGCGCACGAGGGAGGAGGGGCACGGCACGCGCAGCAGGATCTCGTCCACCACGTCGTCTGGCGTCTCGCGGAGCGGCTCCGCGACGACGACGGCGGCCATGGGAGCTAGCTGCTTGGCGGAGCTGCGATGCGATTGAGTGTGTGTGTGTGTCCTTTGCGACGCGCGAGGACCTCGCGGGCAGTAATTTAAGGCCAACAAGTTGTGTGGGCCGAGTGTGTGGAGCGGGGGCATGCGGGCCCACGACGGTGACAGCCTGACAGGCGATTAGAAGAGGGGATTTGATTGCCCTAAAAAAAGAACCGTTGACGCGAACGTGCATACACGTGGCCATGTCCTTCGGTACATGTCGTTATCGTCTCTACTGTGTCCACATCGTCCTCTACTCATAATTAGTGATGTGATTTATCTTACTCATCATGTGATGTGATTAATATAACATCGGAGTGCTAATGACAGAAGAAGTATACAAGAGCGTGGTTAATAATATAATCCATGGCTATATGAAACTGCCATGTCATATAGACTCGTTCATAGCACTCGGCTACCACATTTGATTGGGTCCACTTTCCTCAATTTTTCCACGTTTCATTCACATATAAATAAATAGTGCCACCTAAGTGGCCATTATTTTCTCCGTCACGGTTTGAAGGACGTCTTATAAAACCATGTATTTTTAAAACTTCTCTCCTCTTAGTCGTGTTAGATTTAATCATAAAATTAATGCTCTTCTTTTTTTCTTTCCACTTCCTATTCTATGTAGCCAATGAATTAATTCTTGCATGCAACTCCACCATCTTCTTCAATGCATGCGCCTAAACTCCTTGTTTCCATTGAGTAATTACGTTTAATAGGGTGACGAATAATTAATAGGTCTATTTTCTCTCAGCGAATTTGCATGTTTTTTGCACAAATCTGGCCTCAATCAGCGCTTACCTAGATTCCAACAATCTCTCTAAAACGTCCTCCAAACCGTGACAGAGGGAGTAGCATCTTCGACCATCCACTGTGTATGAAAAAGCTGGTCTTTAACATTCTCTCTCCAAAGAAGGTATATAGTAGAGAATCAACTCATATGGTCTGACACAAGAAGCACTCAACAATTTGGTTCGTTTTTTAATGCAATTGTGGGACTTAGTCAAGGGCGTATCTAGTGGGGGTGTCATGGAAAATGCATATTCTTTCGACCCTATAGTAATTAGTCTAAGTCTATGTGTTAAAAATATACTTATACATGATATTTAAGCTATACAATTGAGCTTGGCATCCCCTGTTATGTAATCCTACCTCCGCCACTGGACCTAGTGGCATAATTATGAAAAAAGGATAGGATGCAAATACGAAAGGGTATTTTATCCTTACCAACTGGATCTTGTTGCACCCGATAACAAACATTCGTAAACCATTTCTCAAAGTTCTTACAAGATAATAAGCTATTTCCAGGATCTAACGGTGCGTCAAAAATGAGTTTCTTCTTCAAATCCATCGGTCACATCCGTCCTGCTGTCTCAATCGGTCGACTATAGGAAACTGGCTTGGTAAAGGTCAACGGTCCTGTTCAAGCATTGGCGCATAATAGGAGGCTGGCTCAGTAGATTAGTTCTTTAGTTTAGAAGTAAAAGCTTTGCTTTTTTTTCTTTGATCTACTCGTTCATGAATTCCATCCAGATATAGTAAATAGAAAGAATTTCAAATCACCAATCATAGAGAAATGTGACAATATTTACAATATTAAGTTAGTACCACTAGATCCGTTTTGAAATATAGCTTCATAATATGCAGACTTAACGTAGTATATGTTGCTATCATTTTCTATAAAGCTAGACAAAATTTAAAAAGGTTGACTCACAACATAAAATACTTCGTAATAAACATATTTATTAGTGGACAGAGAGAGTACGGTTAGATCAGTGGCGGATCTAGTATGAAATTGGTGGGGGTGCCAAGCATAAAAAGTACTCTATTAAGCTTTGCATTTAACCATAATTAGTACATAACTATTAGTAGCTAAGAGAAGATTTGTATTTTTGGAGGGGGTGCCATGGCACCCAAGGCACCCCCACTGGATACGCCACTGGGTTAGATGGATAAAGCCAGCCTTGATTCGTACGCACTGACATTTTCAGTAGCGTACGCGCTGAGACCTGCAAACTGCTGCTACACAGAAAGTCTTGGGAGAAAAAAGTGTAGAAAACGCAGACACAGAGCCTTAGCTCATTCCCAAGGAAAAAAAAAAGCCTCGGCTCATCACTGTCGCGACTTAGTTTCATAACTCGTTCAACATAGAAAAGGTCACATTAAACTTTAAATTCTTATTAATAAAACCCCAAACTTCTTACTCATTCAAGAGTCTACTAGACGCTGCAACTCGCGAGCGCTGTTCGGATCCTATGCCTTTTCTAATATTCCTACGCCGAGCTAGTATCTGAGTTTTCTTGGGAGAAGGATTCAGATGTATCGCGGGCAGTGAGCCAGAAAGTTATGTTTGCCCTGGAGTCGTGGCATGTGGGCCCACCGTCGGTGACAGCCTAACAGGCGATAAGAAGAGTTTTTTTTTTTTTGAACTGGAAAGGGCCCGACCTCGAAGGCCCCATAAGCTGTTCATATATTCAAAGCGGTGGATACATTTACATAGAAGATGCCGTACAGGTGGCCACGTCCGTTCCGTTGGCGCACGTCATCGTCGCTTGCGTTGTGTACTACTACTTGATTGATGTCACTGCTAAATGCTAATGCCGCTATCACCACGGACGGATAGCCATCGAGATATTATCATCCTCTTAGACGGAGACTCGGACAGCACGCGAGTGAACAGAGGAAGCGCTCATCACTCGATCATGAGAGATCACGGGCTGTTGGTTAGTAGCCTCGAGGAGCAGCGTATGGCAGGGGTGTCCGCACAAGTAAGCCCCTTCTTTTTACCTTATTCAAGAAGCTATCCTCGGTTAGCTTTTTCTATAATCTCATCTGCCAAAATCATTTATACTTTTATATTGATATTGAAACCACTTGTTAAGAAGTTTGAACGAATTTTGAAGATAAGATTTTAGGAGAAAATTTGAGGATAAACCGGCAGGTACCAATGTTTCAAAAGGAGACCTAAGAGCATTTTTGGCAGTGTCTTTAAAATAAGAACCATAAATTCGTGAGTACATGACATTGAATACGTGTTTTGCGTCTCGATTTGTGTTGGCGTAGAGCAGATACCGTAAAAACTAATATTTGGTCCTTGTTCATCTTCTTCCTCTTGATGGCGCGCCGACAGTCTGTCGTGTCGCGATTTCTTCGCCGCTTCCGCTCCCTCCATGCCCAGCCCCCGCTTGGCGTCTTCTTCCCCGATGGCGCCGCCTTCTATCCGGCTCTCCCGCCGAACCCCTCGGCGCCCACTGCCAACGCGCTTGACCCCCGGGCGCACATGGCTCGTCCACGACCACCGCGACGGCCACTTCCTCCTCGACTACGTCGCGCCGTCAGGCTCTACGGTCTTCACCGAGGTCGCTGTTCACCGAGCTCCGCGTCAGGCTCCACGACCTTCACCGAGCTCCGCATCGCGACCCGTTGTTCCGGCGGTACATCCTGCTCCCGCCCATCCCCGTCAAGAACCCCTACCTTCAGCGCGGCAGGGGCGAGGGGCTGCAGTCCCAACATCTGCTTCCGTTCGCCGTGATCTGGATGGCGTGCTGTCGAGGGAAGCTGGTCGCATTTTACTTTGCTCCTAATCTTACTGCTAATCGGTTCTAAATTAGTCTGAAATCGGTCCTAAAGAGGCTATTCGTTAGAGATTGGGAATTTTTTTTAGCAAAATCGGTGCACTGTGGTAGAATTGCCCCCGGATTCCGGAGGCTCCGGTGCTGTTCCGATGACGGTTGATGAAATTTTCCTCCCGCCAACTAACTCCGCGGGATACAGTCTATGCTCAGATTGTATTCCTAGTCTGAGAATTACCTGTTCAAGACGAGAGTTTTCCGGAATCCCTTAAAACTTTTTACGGTTTGAGAATGTTTACGTACTCTGATTTACGTCCTTTTAGCTAAAACTGAAAGCTGGCCGTTTTAGGGTGTTTACGGACAATGCTAAAGATGCTGTAAGTAAAGGAAGCAGAGGTGTGAATTTATCTCACGGGTCGGCACTCGGCAGTCGCTGTTGTGTGTTTCTGTAGGAGGCGGTGCTCCGTCCAACCATACGGCCGGGTGGATGATGATATGATAGAGCCAGCCCAACTTTGAGAGGAACACGGTTTTGGTTGGACCTTTGTGTGGATGGGGCCCTTCATAGCTTCCGACACCATGCAACCGCCAGCCGGCCATTCTTAATGACAGTATGAAACAGGACCAGATAAAGGGTTCTAGAAGGTGTAGCGTGTATCATACTGCAAGAGCTTTTTTTTTAAGTACAGTACATATTAAGAAAGATTACAGCCTTACAGGTATAGTCACCATGGTCTTCCCCTGGTCAATAGATCCCGACACCGTCAACTTCATTTGATAGAGTCGAAGAAGAGGACACCGTAGTGCCTACCATCTTCCACATCCACACACCCAAGTGCAAACCACCAAATTACATTCAAAATAGTCGTCATCCGTGAGAGTGCCGACCGCCGACACCTGACTCGAATCTCATCGGATCCAAAGATCGGCGAGAAGACCGGGCCACCAGCCTCTCGATGCCACCAGTTAAAGTGGCCGAGATGGAGAAAAGGCAGGAGCAAATTACTTCAACACGGCGTCGTCTCCTCCATAGAAACAGCGCCCCAAGAAAGCACTAGGCCGACACTAACTACAACCGAAGCCCAAGCATCGGGGTCCCCACTCACTCATGTGGCCGGAGCGGCCGACAGAGGAGGCAGGGGCCAGCGGCGGTCGTGGAGTTGGGGGCAGATGGGATTCGCACCCTGAGATGCCATTCCTCATGAGCGAACAGACAAGATGCATACTCTGTATTGATGTACTAAAATTTTTGAGGAGAGGGAAAACAACGGTTTGAGCATCTATAAGGGAGCCCACGTAATCTATCCACATTAGTCTTTTTTGCCCATTTGAGGCCAGTGGACACGTGTCCACACCATGACCGTCCACGTCACCCAAAGAACGCTCTCCAAAATCTGTCATGGATAACTTTTTAAAATAAAATTTTGAACAAAACTAGTTAGAGCAAAAAATATATAAACGCAATAATTATAAGAATAAGTGCCAAACTAGATACAACTAACTTAGAATAGATAGAACTAAAGTTAGACTAGATAAAAACTAAACTAAAACGATGCAACCCTAGATCTAGTCATCATCTATCATGATGAAGTTGTCCTCCTCGGCGCGGATGATCGTCGGCTTTGGTGCTGACAGGCTTCGTGGACGCGTCAGGATGCCGACCGGAGACGAGCGCTCCTCTAGACGACACTTGTATAGCTCTTCGTCAAACTTCAAGGCATCATCGGAGTTGGGTGGGCTGGCAAAATCTCGAAGGAACGACATGCAAAACTCAACCGCCAAGAAGCTCTGTCACTAAATATTGTGCTCACGCTCAAAGGCCTGGTCCCACTCGGACGAGTTCCAGCCACGGGGGGATCAGGCAAGGAGATTCGACGGCAGGAGGTTGTGGTGGAAGGAAATAGCGCACATGCGCTTGTTTGTCGGTCGACAACGGTGGCATAGGAACCCTATTTGGATTCAAGTGCAACATGTTCGGCATCTTGACATCGTGCGATCCACAATGGCTTCCACATCCACTGGGCTTGGTCCCTAGTGATTGGGAAGTGGTAGCGGTAATTGTCACGATGTCCGATTACCTGTCACCAACTTGGCGCGACAGAACCCGATGTGCCAGTGAAAGGAGGCAAATCGTCGCGTGGTTGACGATCTACGCCCATAAGTGGAGCCACCACCCTCGCTACGATGGGATGAGGAGTCATCACCGTCATTCAAACAGGAAGAGGAGCACCACTAGTTTGGCATGGTGGAGCTGGCCATGATCTATGGAAGCGGCAGATACCTTCGATCCGTATTACAGATATAGTATAGTTTGTTTTTTTCCTAAAACACTTAGTTTTATCGAATCGTTGAGAAGCTTTTTATTGGCGTAAAGCGCTACTTTAGACAAGACCTAGAGAACTCTTAAAATCTTTGTTTACCAGACCAGAGCGTTGTTGTTGTTGTTGTTGTTGTTGTTGTTGTTATTGTTGTTATTATTATTGTTGTTGTTTTGATCAATGGATGGAAATAGGCCATGGACTCGAGGTTTCCTTGTAGTTGTGCACACACATATAAGATATAAAAGATAAATGATAAGCACAATTGATATTATAACATAACCATATATTCAGATATATATAGGTGGGTGATGCATCCTAACAACATCATAGCCTACTAATATAGAACTATGGATACATTGTCCAACCACTAGTCCTTCGACGTTGACAAGATCTAGCAGTTATTAAGATAAACGAACCAAAACATTACGCTTTATGGTGTCACTATCATTCCCAACGAAATCTTTTACGATCGATGTACTCCCTTTACTATCATCAGGTTTCTCATCGCGGATTTCAGATCAACTCTACCCATACCTTTTTAAATTTATGGATCTTCGAGGTTTTGGGTACCTCATAAGTTCTAGGATCATGAAAAATACAAGAGACAAACATACGTATAGATAGATTACTTCTGAAATATAATTATCCCATACTAAAAGATGCACATATTAGGCTAGGCCCTAGCCCGTGATTATTGTGCACACATGATTAAATCAACAATCATAAATATTGTATTAAATAAATTTGAGAGATAAATAACAAATACTTTACAATGATGTCAATTGCGACGGAATCAAGATTACAAATAGAGGACTATAGCTATGAGGTGTAAATCGTGTGGAGATGGTGATGACAATGACAACATGATGTTATGGTGAAGATGGTGGTGGGCGAGGTGTGGATCATTTCCCTCCTCCTCCTTATATAGTACTAGTGACATACGCAATGTTTCGGGCCTTCTAATGAGAATTCCCCATGGACTCCTTCACGAAAGTCGGTATGTTCGATGATCCCGAGATAATGACCATCGTACGGTCGGACGGTACGGTCGATCATACCGTAGGTCATAAAACATGTTGGATCTTGTCTCTACGGCCCCTTCGACTTGGAAATGTCTATGATTCTTCATTGATTTGTCCAGATTTCATCACAAAAACATCAATATCTGCATGGAAATAAATAACAACAGATATTTGCACATCTATGCAACAATTAGTGATTAGTGGAAGGTTTAGAGAGATAATCTCATTAAATATGTGAGAAATATCCGTTCAAACAAAGATAAAAATGAGTGTATTTCTCGCTCATCGTGGCAGTGAAACTAGTGTTTGGCTAGGGTTTGGTCAACGTTCATGTGGTTGTGGGAGCATCGAAGCAGGGAACATGTCCTAAGTAAAGTGGATGCAGCGCAAAGCACCCGGAGACGCTGACTTCAGTGCAACGTGGATGGATCCCCACTCCAACGTTTTCATGGCTGCTGCATCTTCTCGGGATGCCACCTCATCCTAGAGGGCATAATAATAATCATTAGAAAGAAAAATTGTATTCCTTTGCAATTAAATGATGCAAACCAATAGGATTTGAAATATTTAAGCAACATACACATATTGTCCACATAAGCTCTAGTAAAAGTGAACAAATACACATCTAAAATGATGCATTATTAAGGAAAGTTTACAACCAAATAAACATAGTAACTAAACAAAACTTATAACTAGAACAAAGCTAAGCTTACCTGAAACAGAGCTAAGCTATGCTATGCTAAAACAGTTAACTAAAACATAGCTAAGCTATGTCACGCTAAAGCGCTTTACTAAAAAATGCATTATCAAACAAAGTTTACAATCTAAATAGAGTAACTACAAAAAACCTTATAACTAGGACGAAGCTAATCTTACCTAAAATAAATCTAGCCCTGAGCTAAGCTAGGCAAAAACAATTAACTAAAATGCTAAACTATTGTAACACCCTCAGAATCGGACCTATGCAAGTTTTAGCGAAACCCGCTAAACCCGCATAGAAACGATTCAAAGGTGCCCACCAGGCACTTTCGTGCGGGTGGAAAACGAAGTAATAACATTACACAACAGTCCTCGATGGGACCCACAGAACAGATATATATACAACATGACTCCATGAGTCAAGAATACAGATATACGGTACAAAGATCCCAATCACCTTGAAAAGATGGAGCGTCCGACTACGGACAAGGTGCAAATGGGGCTAAGAGCCCTGAAGAATAACCAATGGCGTCCATAACCCTGCCCAGGCCAAGCCGGAAGGGTAACCCTGCTAACGACGTCGATCTCAAACCTGCTTAAACAAAAGGGGTGCCGACAAAGGGCAAAGGAAAAGAGGAGCGTCGATCGAGGCCAAGACAGCGAGGCTAAAATTCGGCGGTCCTCGCCTACATAGGTATGGTGGGCTGAAGCGGCAGCGGCAGCATGCACTAGACAACCTATAGAGACTCGATACAACTGGCGGATATCAGAGAGGGGTAAGAAAGACCTATTCGGAACCAACAGGATACTACCATCAAACGAACCCATCCTGACGTTTCCCCCTCGAGACCAAACGAGGAAGTCAACCGAGGAACTCACACAGTTGGCAGTTTTACTTATTCAGTTATCGTTGCAGCAATTACTAGTCAGGTTTAGATTATCATCCTGATAAAATAAGCAGTGGGTCATTTTAGTTAACCATTCCGTTGTAGTTGCAACACTTACTAATCAAATACAATTAGCATGAGATAACCCAAAACCCAGCAGTGGTTGGCACTTTTATTTAGCCATTCTGTTGTAGTTGCGATACTTACTAGTCAGATACAGTTGTCGCAAGCGACAAGCCAAACAAGCAATTGTGGGCAGTTTAGTTAGCCATTCCATTATAGTGAAGCTGATTACTAGTCATTATAAAGTCAAATTTATAGCAATAAACTTTAGTTATAGTTGTCTATGATCGAGATACTGTGCTCCAAGTCGTCCATATCCGCGGACACGGCTTTCAGAAAGTTTTACCCGGCCGGGATGCACCAATAGCAACACACGCTCGATCAACCTCGGAAAAACCAAATCAAAACCCAATGAGGCTTTCACGACAAAGCAATCACAGGATTCAGAAATATTTCAGGGGGCCACCCCATTGAGTAGACCCGCAACGAAGTTAGATGACTCCGAGACGGACTCAAGGTTTGCGACAATGGTACATGTATTTGGGAACCCGAAAGTGTGACTGGGCTTGTCGATACCGCGAAAACACTCCGCTTACCTAAACAGTACAGTGTGCTCCTCGCACAATTGTAAATACAGTAGTAGCATGGCATAAGTACAGGATAGTAAATAAAACCTCAAACTAGTTTGTGACCCCAAGAAATAATACTGAATCAAGCTCTGGCTCAGGGGGGTCCCATATACCTCCCGGATGTGGATAGCGCGATAAATCAAGGAACATGTATCAAGTACTCGGGGTCCTACGGGACACAAGTGGGCGTTCGGAAACCACAAATTATCTATCACCCACCGATGCCTCTGCTTACTTCAATTTTAGTTGTTAAACATGAAGTAAAGTGAACGATAAGTAAAGCCATGATCATCTCCAACATCCAACATGCGGCATTACTCCAACAAATGTGGCACTTGACAACACGCAACAGCGCTTGAGCAAGCGACTACGACGCGCAAGTCCAACTATCTACCAAACAACAGGTAATAGGATGTGTCCAAGGCAATATAAGGCTGCAAGGGATATCACGGGTACGAAAACTAGAGCATCGCAACACAGATAGCAATAGATCAACAGGAGGAAATAAATACTATAAAAGTAAGATAGGTAGAAAGGGGGAGATGCTCGCCTGAAAACATTGCCGAAGGTTCATCCGAAGATCGGGGCAACACTCGCATCAACTCAACGGCCTTATCCGCGAAGAAGCAAAACACTAGAATAAACACCGGATGTACTATTTAATACAACACGGCAGAAGATCGGCATGCTTATGATATGATGCATGCCATGGCAAAGGTGCGAAGCAATTAGGCAAGATTAAGCGGAACCGGGGGTCCCGACAATTAAATATATGGTTCAAGTTATTTATCTACCCCGCAATTTAAATGTTGTTTAACAAGGCAAAATATATCACCGGTTCGCTACACAAGTTTAAATGAGGCCAATATAAGGCTAGATTTGACCGCATATGGGCCCCATATTTAATTAGAGGTGGATCGGCAAAAGGCCCCCAAACCACAGACAAGGATGCATGCATGGACAATTCAATATGCAACAATTTATAAATATGGCATTTATAAAAATAGGGTTCTCGGATAAGGGTCACACATTAGGGGGGTCTCGACGATCTTGGGGTTCCGGGGTTCGGGGTTCGGCCTCGGGGTTCAGGGTTCGACGGATCAGCGGGAGCGGATACAAGACGGAGAACTTGACGTGACGTGCCGGGGATCTCGGGTCCAAGCGGTCGCTCTTGTCGGTTCCGCGGATCGGCCGGTCTTGTCGCATTCGTGGTATTCGGGTCATGTCTATGATCATGGCGTTCGGGAAGAAGTACTCGGCGTTTCGTGATGATCTTGTTGATTCCATGTCGGATGCCTTGGCGCTTCGGATCGGTCTGCGGATCGGGGCATCGGGGTCTTGGGTTCGCGTCCGTGTGGAGATCTTGTCGTTCCGTGTAGGCATCCTCGGTGTCGGGGAAGATCTTGGGGTTCGGCGGGATCGGTCTTCGCCTCCGGGAACGGGTCTTCGGGTTCTTTGGGTTTTCCATGTGGCGGTCTTGACGTCCGGGCATCGGATCCTCGAGACCGGGGTCGTCGGTGCCCACTCGACAACTTGCTCTGACGAAACCAAAGGATGAAGCCGTCGAGTAGATTACACACGAAACCTCTTCTCCTCGGTGCACATAGCCGTTATTGATTTGATCACACGTCTTCACGAGCCGTTGTAGTACCATCGGCCGGGATGCGTGCAAAGCATGAGCGGTGTTGAGCGACGAGACACAGCGGACGCGGCTCGTGGCTCGGGGCCGTGGCACTCGACCTGGGGGTTGATGGAGGAGGACGGGGGCACGGGCGACATGGGGCATGCAGGTCGCCGACGAGGCCGAACGCAGAGATGGGATGGGCGGCGGCGGTGCTCATGAGGTCGGCGAGGCGGTGGAGGAGGCGAGGCAAGCTGAGGAGGGTGAGGAGGCGGTGGAGGTCGCCAGGCGGGCGAGGAGGAGCCGATCTGTGAGCAGCGGGCAGCCGGAGGAGAGGCGAGGAGGAGGCGGGCGGAGGGCAGCAGGACCGGCCAGCTGAGGAGAGGTGGAGAGGGCAGTGGCGGCCTGCAGAAGGACCGGCGGGGCTTGTAGAGGTGGTTAGGGGCGGCGTCCCGTGGGAAGGAGGCAGCGATGGTCCGGTGAGGAGCGAGAAGAAGCCGGGAGGAGACGGGTCAGCCAGTCGGGCAGCCGGGCAAGGGCAGCCGTCTTGAGAAACGGGCAGCGGGCCCAGCCGGCAGGCCAGCCGGCAGACGAGAGGCGGTGGTCGAGGGAACTGGCCTTGGCCAGCGCCCTTGTGGCGGAGAGGCTCAGGCGTGGCCGAGCGAGGAGGAGAAGGGTGGCGGGGTGGTGGTCGTCTGCGGGGGTTAGTAGTGGTGGGCAGGCCCAGGCGAGGCAGAGGGCGTCGAGGGGTGGGCAGGGGTTGGTTGGCTGCGTGTGTGTGGTGGTGAGTGTGGGGTTGGGGTGGGGAGAGAGAGAGGGCAGGTGGGCCAGGCGCCAGGGGGAGTGAG
This sequence comes from Avena longiglumis, assembly GCA_030063025.1. Taxonomy (NCBI): domain Eukaryota; kingdom Viridiplantae; phylum Streptophyta; class Magnoliopsida; order Poales; family Poaceae; genus Avena; species Avena longiglumis. Next base: position 146,609,409 of record CP125978.1, on the reverse strand, counting down.
GCTAGGCCAGGTGAGGTGGCATGGTCTGATAGGCTAGGGGGAGGGGAGAGGGTGAGGTGGCAGCCAGGGATTGGCTGGGGTGAGGTGGAGGGGTGTGTGGGTAGATTAGGTTGGGTAGTTTTAGGATTTAGGCGGACCGATTTAATTCCTGGGGGTGGTCGTTCGGGTCGATTCGGCCAGTTCGACTGCCCCACTAAAAATAATTTAACATTTTATTTATTCTAAATGCACCGTTTGCAAACCGATAGCAGACAAACAAAATAATCCGGAGGCCCGGTTTTGGTTTTGAATTAAAGACGGGGCGTTTTAGAAAACAATTTGGGTTTTCCTGAAAATAGTTTTTATGCGAACAGATGTAAGATGATGACGATGCTCAAATGCAATGTGGCATGATGACATGAGCATGCGGTCATGATGATGCAATGCACAAAAACAACGCGATTTTCTAGTAGTGGTTTTGCGGGATGCCACAACTATGATATGCTAATAGAGTTACTAAATCATTGCCAAGTTATGCTAAAACATAGCCAATAGAAATAAAATTATATGTAGTAATTACACTAATCTAATCAAGGTTGAGGGGTTTACCTAGGTGAGCCCTAACACCAGAGGTAGAGCCGGAGGACTCCACCTCACTAGAGTCATCCTCTTCGGGCACCCCCTCGTCAGGGACCAAAGAGCATATTAAGTCACCCCAGAGGTCAAAATAGAGCAACGCCTCGTCGATGCATTCAACCTGCTGCTCAGTGGTGGAGGGAAGGAGGAACATATCCAGCTCTGTCTCAAGCTAACAACGCAAGATGTCACCTCACTCGAAAATGGCGTGGGAGAGCTGGATCCCGAGCTACTGATCCCGATCATCGTTGTGTTCCTCCTCAAGTGAGGACAAGGAGGAGGATAAGGATGGCAATGGGTAGGGTAGAGCAATACCATACTCATACCCATGTAGTCAATGGGTACAAAAGCTTACCCATACCCAAACCCGGAGGGTACTCGTACCCATTGGGTACCTGACGGGTATATCCAATAGTACACAAGTTATTTAAAATTTTACTTTCATCAATAGCATATTTGAAAAAGACAATAATCTCTATTTACTAATAGTTGACGAGTACATGGAAGTATCATATTAAAGGCTAGGAGTCGCAATCTCATACTCGTCCCTAGGCTTCTCGGCCGTATAGGTTGAAACTCTATATGTAAGTTTGACATGTCAATTTAAATGGGTAGGGTATGGGTATACCCATGCATACAAGTCTATACCATGCCCATACCCGTGACTTAACGGGTAGGGTATGGGTATTACCCATGGGTATAAAAGTATGCTCATACCCTACCCATGCGGGTACGTTACCCGAGGGTACCCGTACCCATGAGAAAATTGTCATCCTTAGAGGAGGTTGTGTGCCTTCGATAATGATCCAGTTACTCATGGATAGGCTTGCATGACAAACTATGTACGCCATGGCAGGTGGAGGCGAAAAATGTGACTCTGCGGATGCGTCCTAGGCTAGACGATGAGGACGCAAGGTCCTACGCCGCACCGGCGGGAAGCACCACAACGTGCTGCACCTCCACGAGGAGCCTCCGTTGGTGCATCAGGTACTCGTAGGAGCGGAGGAGGAGGGGTCATTGCGGGTGCTGCTGGAAGTGTGTGTGTGTGTGTGTGTGTGTGAGAGAGAGAGAGAGAGAGAGAGAGAGATGGAAGATAGTGTTTGGGGTTGGGGTTGGAAGTAGGAGTTACTAAGATGACATGTGAGAATTAAGGCTTAGGCTGTGTTTGTTTGGGCTGTAGCTGCTGAAAATCATCTGTGAAAAATCAGCAGTAGAAAATCAGTTGCAGGGAGTAGCTGTTGAAAGTAGAGATTTGGTGTTTGGCCGTAGTGCTTTTGACAACTGCTGTTGCTGGTTATAAGACTAAAATGTCTAAAATAACCTTGATAGCAGAATATATTGTATAAGTGTTAATTTGAAATAAATTAAGCCATTTCTAACAGTTTTTCTCTTAAATACATGTTCAAGGTCTTAATTTTGACTCCTTTTCACATTTACTGATTTGCTTAAGAGGTAAATTATCTCAATTAACCTACTTTTTTGCTAAAATACTACAAACATATTTTATCAAAATTATTTTGGTGTTATTTGTTAGGCTTTCTCTTCTATTCTATCTTTTTTATTTCTTTTCTATTTCTATATTCTGACATTGGCCAATCTTGACGGAGCAGCCGGCGAGCTCGTTGGTGGAGCTCGTGCCCCGACGCCTTCTCCTCGTGCTAGCGAGCTCGCTGGTGGAGCTCGTGCCCGGCGCCGCCTCCCCGTGCTGGCGAGCTCGCTGGTGGTGCCCTACCCCTACCCATGCAAGGCGGTGGCGACTGGGGTCCTGAACGGCGACCGGCGGCGGGGAAGGAGGACGACAGGGAAGGGGGGAGGCGACCGACGCCGGGGGAGGGAGGCGGTGGGGAAGGGAGACGGTGACTGGCGCTAGGAGAGGGAGGCGGTGGGGAAGGAAGACAGCTGGGAACCTGTCGATGGCGGTCCAGAACTAAGCGGGGAGGAAGGAGTGGTGGAGGGGGAGCGTGGATGGCAGGGACGCCGACCGGCGGCGGGGATGGGTCGCGGCAGGAAGGGGCGGCAGAAACCCTAATCCTCACCTTCCATGGGGGCAAGAGAAGGTCGGGTCAGGGGCGTTTCCCTGTCCGCGTCGGGGGCAAGAGGCAGCCTGGACGCGGTGGCAGATGGGTGTAATTTTCGCGAAGTGTTGGTGGGCAGTTTCGTCCACGGCTATGCGGGAAGCGCTGAAAAGCTCGGGAAATAGCTCCAGCCCCGCTTTCGATCGACAGTGATTTGTAGTGCAATTTTCGTTGCCGCTTCTCTTCCGCGCAGCCTAAAATTTGGCTGTTTGTTTTCTCCAGCGATTCCAAAACGCGAAGCTGCAGCCACCACGCTAACAGACAGAGCCTTAGTGGAAATAGATTTATATGCCATCAGTAGGGTCAGCCACAAAATATTGGTGTCGGATGAATATTAAAGTCCATTGGCATGGGTTATTTATCATAACAAACTTTTACGTGAAACCATTGCCAAAAGAAACAAAAATAGAGTTGGTAATTTTGCATGTCCAATGAGTGAAGCCTCTCTATTCATGGTAGGCCATATGGCCATTTCTAAATACTTTTAATCGTGGGCTTCCTCTCCGCTAGTGAGGAAAATAATGTGATGGATCATGGATATGCTTTTTTGGTACAACCCATTGTGTTGATAGCGGCAATTCTAGCATTGCACGGTATACACCGTGCACGTCTCATCTTCTTTTTCCTACTATTTTTTATTCAATTTGTGTCTGATCATTCTCTCTCCTTTCTTCATTTGTGGATTTAATTCTCAAACTTGAAACTTTTGCAGCTCTTAAACTAAAACTCCAAATTGAAAAGAGATTGAATATTTAGGTTCCTATAGAAGAGAGTTTTACAACAAGATGAATATATTTTAACAATATTTGAAAATCAAATTCTAAAACTTAATGAAACTCGGAAAAACTTAATGAAACCTAGTGAAAAATATTTTTTGAAACAATTTGTTTTAACATGTTCCAAACTTGATTCATCAAAGTTTGAAAATAATTGACAACATTCTGGATCTACAATTTCATTGGGGGTTTTCTAGAAATATTTAGTTTGCATGTATACATAGAGTTTGTAGAGTTTCACTTGTTCCATAGAGTTTCATCATGCTTCAAAATTCAAATTTAAAAATTGTAAGAATATATTTGAAATTGGTCTTGGTTTAAAGTCCTTGATCGTTTGAAACATAAATATGGAATTGAAGTATAAATTGCACACTTGATTCAAAAGTTAAAATATAAACAAAATTTAAAATCTTATAAAAAAAGCATGGATGAGTGAGAAGAGAGAGGCCACATGTATTGTGAAAAGGTGTTAGGAGATGTCACTTTGGGAGACAACACTCAACGAAATGCAAATAAACACAATAGAAATAAGCTAGCTTATTTTCTAATCTCAAAATGAATGAAGGGCTTGGACGAGCACGCTCTCTAACATGGAAAAGCATTTCTCTCGCTGTGTTACTAAGAGCACCTCCACTCGTTCGGTATTTCTAGATCCAATTTTAACTCTATTTAGCACCGAACAAATGTAATATTTGATCTAGGAATGACAAGTTTTTCATTCGCGTTCTCAGACCGAGTTTCCGGGCTAAAGTTTAAACAAACATGGCAAAATTTGGACGAATATCGCGATTTCATTAAAATATAGGCGAGTTCATACATGTTATGTCAAATTCGGACATATACCCGATTTTTCACTACAGTAGGCTAAAAAAACTTAAAAACTATAGAAATAACTAATACTACGCGATGCCGATGCCGACGGACGCGCCGTTCACATGCCGAAGTGGCGATAGAACGACGTGTAGTCGGCGTTCTAGGTCCCTTCATCGTCGTTGCTCGACGGTTGTGGTGGATGGGAGCTGCCTTGGCCGGTGTCGTCGTAGAGCCATAGCTGTAATGAGGGCCTGACCTCGTATTCATCGCCAAGGATGTTAAGTGGAGCGCCTTGGTAGTCATGCTACCGGCGAGCACCGCACGCGACCTGATGCTCGGCCTGCCCCTACAGACATTGTATGCAATTCGACCTCCTCCTGCTCCCAGTATGCCTTGGAGGCGCAGGCGTCAAGCGCTTGCATCGGTGGCACATCGTTGAGAGACGCCTCCATGGAAATCTTCAAGACGAACTCGTCCTCGTGGACGGGGACAGCCCAGTCCGCCGGCTCGGGCTTCGGCATGCGCATCCTTGGCCTCGCCAGCCGAAGGTGGTCGGTTGGCGGTGAGGGCGCGTGACCTTTGTTGATGACGAGGCCGCGTGAACGCGTCTGCAGCGACGAGTGCACATGCGACTCCACCTCCCGCTTCACCAGCCAGAGTGGAGGCGTGGCACGCGACGACTGTGCCGACGCCGAGCTAGATGAGCGCGACACCGATTCCGAGGACGACGAGGTCAGGCCTCCCATCTCCTTGGCAATCAGTTGGCTGCCGCACGGTGCCAGGCGGACGACGGTGGTGACCGCGGAGGGTATCCCAACTTAGGACGATCACCGACGATGATGTGCTCGAGGACGGCTGCCAGCGTTCGGCCTGATGCGCTCCACCACCGACTCCATTCCGCGGCATTATGCCGCTTCGGCGGAGGGGCCGGCCCCTTCATGGACGACCAGTTCTTGGTTCTAGCACTCGGCGAAGTTCTCCCAGTACACTAGGTTGCCGGGGTCCTTGGCGAGCTCCGGATCCTCCATGACGACGATGGCCGCCTGGATCTCCTCGACGAGCTAGGAATCCTTCGGCACCGACGGCATGGGCACGCCATCGACGCTGAGCTTCCAGGTCGGCGGGCATCGAAAGTCCGACGGCGGTAGCCGGCGTTGTAGAGCAGCCGTGCCTCCCACAGCTGCAGAGAACGCTGGCCAAAGCCGTCTGCCGCGGCCGGGGTACCGCTCCTCCATTGCTGCCACTGAACTCTTCTTATCGTCATCGAAGGCGGAGCTTGTGGATGAGGAATGGGAGATGAGAGTGTGTGCTCTAGGAGACGACGAGTGCCCTGACATTTATAGCCGAAAGAGAAAAGGGCGGCGAACGCGGGAGATGTGTAGCGACGTGGCCGAGAAAAGTGGAAACATCAAGAAGGTGGGCAGGCGGTGGCACGCCATTACGGCAATGCGTGACCGACGGGACGGGCGGTCGTTGCTCGGCGGTGCTTGGCAGGAGCCAAGGCAACGGGGTGAGGATGACTTGGTTTCACACGCTGACAGGGCGAGGCCACTGACGCGGTTTTTTTCATCGATTTCACTTCATCCAGCGTTTCTAGGCGGCTTCCAGCGCCTCGGGTTCGGCCTAGGAAGGCCGGATGTAATATATGCCAAATCCAGTAAAAAGTGACGCTTGGAAACACGGCTGGACGGATTTTCACCGTCCGAATAAAAAAAACGGCCTGAGAAGATGTTCGTGGCAATGCTAATGGAGATGCTCCAACTATAAGTTGTTGGTTCGTTTCACAATCCTAGTTTCTTTACACGTAGGTTCGGTATTACTACATATTGATCAAATTTACAGCACACAATTTGGTGGCGACCAAACAAAAAATGTTTGAATCATAACCAATTTCAATTCTACTTGATCGAAATTCAGGTGTAGCATCCAAACAGTTTGGAAAATGCAACGGAAGAGAAACTGAGAAAGCCCATCCTTGTTCCCCACCCCCAAACCGGATCTGGTGTTTGCAAAAAAAAAAAAAAAACCGGATCTGGGCCAACCGGCCAACCCTAACAGGCTAAACCCCATTTTCATTTCCAAACCCCCCTCCCCCTTAGCCCCGCCGCCGCCGCCACCTCCTCCACCATGATCCACGCCGTCCTCAACTCCGGCGGCGGATTCCGCCGCCTCCCCTCCCTCATCCCGCACCACCGCCTCATGTCCGGCTCCTCCGTCGCCTCCATCTTTTCCCAGCCATCCCCGCCCGCGGATCCCACCGCCGCGATCCAGTCAGCCGGCCTCGACCTCTCCCACCCCAACACCATCCCCGCCCTCCTTGTCCACCCGGACCTCGCCTCCAACTACCCCGCCGCCTCCCGCTTCTTCTCCTGGGCCACATCCCACCCTGACGCCGCCGTCCTCAACTCCAAGTGCTTCAACTCAATGCTCCAGCTAGCCGCGGCCAACGGCGACGCCGACCACTTCTGGTCACTCGTCACCTCGATGCGGTCCAAGGGCTACGGTGTTTCGAAGACCACCGTCCAGGCCGCCACTGAGAGCTTCCTGTCCAAGGACATGTCCAAGGACGCTGGTATGATCCAGGGTGCCATCACCGCGCACGCCAGGAACGCGGCGGTGGCGGAGGCATGCAAGATCCTCCGTTCAGATGCCGACGAGCTGTCCAAGTTGAACAAGCTGAATGGGTTAGACGTTGAGGTGACGGATGAGCTGGTGGCATTGGTTGTGGAGAAGGTTGAGCGGTTCCCACGACATGCAATGGTGTTCTTTGCGTGGGTGGAGCAGTCAGCTGGGGCCGGGATCGGTTGGGGCAAGGTTTACAATTCAATGGCAAAGACCATTGGCCGGGAGGATTGCATCGAGGAGTTCCGGGATGTACTGCGGAAGATGAGTAGTAAGGAGCTTGTGATGGAGAAGGAGGTGTATGTTACTCTCATCGATAGGTTCCTCAAGAGGAAGATGTTTGAGGATGCGGTAGATTTGTTCCGGTTCGCGATGGGGGGCGCGGAGAAGCCGTCGGCTGAGGATTTTGTCTTCTTATTGAAGAAGGTTGTGGTGAGGGATGATATGGACCTGAAGTTGGTGATGAGGGTTGTGCGGATCTATGAGAAAGCGGGAAACAAGGTGAAGCATTCTGTGTTTGACGCTGTTATCAAGTCTTTGAGAAGCGTTGGAAGGCTTGGGGAGAGTGGTAGGGTGTTGAGGGCCATGGAGGATGGTGGCTTTGTACCAGATAGCGCTGTGCATGGAAAAGCTGTTCTTGCAATGTGTGATGCTGGGAATCTGGAAGACGCACGCAAACATTTGGGTCGCGTGGAAAAATCTGGGCATAAGTTAGACCCAGTTGTATGGTCTGCTTTGGTTCAGAAGTATTCTCTTGGTGATGATGTTGATATGGCGGTTTCATGTTTCCCGGAAATGCTGGAAAGAAGAAGCGGCAATCAGGTTGGTTGTGCTCTTGAGGTGCTCGTGTATGGGCTTTGCAAGAAGAAAGAAGCAAAGGAAGCATTCAAAGTTCTGCATGGCTTAGTGAAGAAGGCTGTGGTTCCTTGGCAAAGTACCTACAAGTATCTGATCCACAAACTGATCCGCCAAGGGCATCTGAAAGAAGCATTTGATGTGCTAGGCTTAATGAAAACTAATGGCTTTCCGCCTTTCATCGATCCATTTATCGCTCACATTTGCAAATCTGGGACCGTGGATAATGCCCTGGGTCTGCTAAACGCTATGTCTTCAAAGGAGTTCCCATCAAGAACGGTTTACATGCGGTTGTTCAAAGGGTTGTTCAAAGAGGGGAGGCATGAAATTGCCCAGCAGCTGCTCTCTGTATCTCCTGGAAGCGTCAGAAACCACGCAGATGTTCTCGACCTGTTCTATACGAAGAAGCTGGAAGAACCTGCAGCAGCAGCTGCTGCTGCTGCTGCTTTGTAGACCATTCTAATGTGGAAATGAATTGCTGACACCTGCATTTTGAATTTCCCTTTGGCTTTGTAACTGGCCTTTGAGCCAGAATCAGAAGTTGGATGGCAGAAAACCTCTTTGCTGAAATGCCGATGTGGTCCTCTAAAAGAATAAGTACCATTCTTTTTTCCTCTGTGCCCTGGAGTTTCTTCTTGTTTGTGCCAACTCATTTTTGTATGCTTCATGTACTCCGTATCTGGCAATAGTATCAACCTAAACGATTGGCAACAGTGGCTAAGTCCGTTTCCAGTAGCTCTCCTTAATGAAATGCTCATTTTGTATTATCTGTGGTCCTGTCAACTTGATGGTCATGTGAGCTTGAGTTGTGACATTCTGGTATTATCTGTGTGCTACTAGTTTTATTTTTCTAATTATAGTTGGCTGGTCCATGTACATATAAACTCCAGTCTCTCTAAGGTGGTAATGACTGAATGCATCTCAGTGGTGCAAGCACAATGCATGCTTGCTAAAGATTTTAGGAGTATATTCGTTCGTGTAACCTTGTGGTATAAGTTGACGGTATATATACAGTGCTGCTTTGAGCTCCTATAAGGTAACATTGGCGTGTCTATCTTCTATTCACATAGGCTGGCCATCTGCAGAAAACCAGGCCGGAGGTGACGCGGGCAGTGATGCTGCGGTGCCGAACTAAGTTATGATCATCCTGACTGCAGATCTTTGGTGTCTTCTTTTAATCTAATTGAGCGACATGATCAACCAATCTAGTCACTATTTTGCATTGGCGTTAACTCGCACCTGGAATAACATAGCAAAAGTACTGGTTAGCACTGAAGACAATCAATTTGGTTTGCTAAAAAGGGGTATCCGGTGTGCCAAAAGGGTGTACCTTTTCTTGATGAAAGCTCCTTTTCGACTTCTGAGAATATTTCCTTCAGCTTGTTGGTGGAATTCGACATGACATTCTTTGTAGCCTTCTTCTGGTGCTTAGTGCCCTTCATCCAGACAATCCCTAACATTACCTGGATGCTGCAGGAATTTGGTTTCAAGGAGGTGCTCATCATGTGGTACTTGAGCTGGATCTGCAATTTTGCAAGAGAAAGAATGTCGTGATCCTGAAATTTGAGGTTAAACATGCAAAGCATTTTCATCAGACGCAGTCTTGTTTATCTAAATTATCTCACACTCGAGTAGTCTTCATTCACGACACCTTGCAGGGTCATCAGCTCCTCAAGGACCCACCCGTCTCGATTCTGTAAGTTATGCTTTTGTTGCGTGGTCGTTGCTTCTCCTCCATATTTTGACGAACTTTTATCAAACTTAAAGCTGATCTGCCGTTGGTATATGTTTCGGTTTATCGGCTCCCATTCTGTTGGTGAGTAGTCAGCACAACCAGCTTTCTGCATCACCTTGTGTTCTAATGGACCTCCGGAAAACATCTCCCTCAATGCATTGACCTGCAAGTACATAATTCAAGAGGTTTAACGGATGCTTTTACAAGTGAACTATACATTCATTTTCAAGAGTGCAAGGCTCACATCAACAGAAAGAACAGCCGAGTAGACTTCTGACATTTTTACGTCTTCGTTGCCCAACAAAGAACCCTCTTCACATGGGGACTGTTTCGGTTCAGGTTCTTTGTCGATCATCTCTCCCTTTTGTTTCCAGAGTGCCATAATAATTCTGTCATACATCAGATTGATATCTCATCAACTTTGATAAGAGAAATTCAAGGAAAATTGTAATGGAACAATGAGAGTCATTTGATTTTTCAAGTAACTTTAACAGTAGTTTAGTAAGATGAATTGTTATTTGCATGCAGCATTGTTGTTCCAACAAAATGTGTGTAGGATGACTGATAACTGATTACTCCCTCTGTCCAGAAAATTTAGGCTGCCATGTGATATGCAGTCAATCTTTGAATTTTTTACCAACTAAAATGTGTGAGAATACAAAGATCCACTGTATTATGAAAATAATGTCATCAGATTACTCTTGCAAAATTCTTTCACATTATGTTTTGCTCTTATTTTTCATATTTTATCATGTTCACTTCTAATGGCATTTGTCTACTTCTGATACAAAAAGTAGTTTCCCTAACAACTTTTGAAAGGACTTCCTAACCAAGGAAATTTGCATAGCATGAAAAGGCTTATAAATGACTTGGGAGGTTTTCACCAAGGAATCAAGAAGCATCTCGCTGGCTGATGTAGAAAAATATGGGCCTCTGAGATCACACCAACACATAAAGCCAAAGTTTCAAGAACAAATTTTAGCCCTAGGTAGGTTCTTTCCCTTTCATTGCGAGTTGAGAAATGGCAACAAACTGTGCACTTTAACTACTTTATTTTTAAGTCACCATCTGGTTCTTAGTCAATATGTTCCGAATTTCCTCTCTCAATCACTCCGGAATTTATTTACCAGGAGGTTACTGCTGGAGCCTTTGGATGCGCAAATCAGGTAAAGCTTCATACTTGGGGGCATAGATTTTGAGTCGCTGTATAGCCGCCAAGTCGTTTTCTCAAAATCAGGGCGACTCGTGACTATACAGCGATTTTTGTCGACTATTCATGAGTCGCAGGGTCAGGCGACTCTCAAAAACCTTGCCTGGGTATTTTAATCTTTAACAAAAAGAATCACATTTATACATGCATTAGGATCTAACCTATTCTGACCAATATAATAGAATTTTTAACTAGCTTTATAAACAAAGGAGTCTTCATACTGAATTGTAGGCTGTAAAGCCATGGTTAAGCAGTAGGCAGCACCAAGCCACCAACTGTAGAACCATGGTCAAGCGGTAGGCAGCACCAAGCCACCAACTACACCATGATAGTCTAAACCACGTAATGAAGTTATTTCAGATTTTTTTTGCCATACTACTTCGATGCATTACCAACTGTTGATTGTTCAGGATATTTTTTCAGGAGCTCAGGATACAATACTATGTAAGCATTCATGATAATCCTCACTTGGAAACTCTTCATCTGGTGCCGAGGTATGATGATCGGCGAACCAGATTACTAACATGTAACCATCTACTAACCAATACGTAGTATTGAATTCTGCAGACACGAAATAGGTAAAAAAAAATATGCAAAAGGAAAGACACCTGTGAGCATCGTGGAATGAAACAAATGTTTGGAAATGAAACTTCAGTCTTCCTTGAGGATCTTGTGTTTTGGCACCATGCCTGGCTTCTAGACCTCTGTCCTTCCGGAGGATGATCATCAAGGATGGACTACCAACTGTTGCTAGAGACGGCGGGACAACCTGGATATCATCAACGTCTTCCCAAAGAAAGAAAAACTTGGTTTTTCGCCCAAATAAATTGGAATAAAACCCAGTTATTCTTGTGGAAAGAAAGAGGCGCCCCTGCGGAAAATACTAACTGTTTTATTTTTTGTTGTTCAAATGGATGTAGAATGATAGCAACTAAGGACAGTAGTGTGCAATAAACCATTAAAAGTCACTTAGCCACAGAATTCAACACCAACTCAACACACCTAATTACCTGAAGTGGCATTTTCCTTTTCAGGTGGCAGGTGAAATCGTCGATAAGAAATTCTTCTGGAGGAAGGTTGAAGAGCTTACGGAATGATGAATTTGTCTGAGAAGACCGCAAGTGCATCTGAACATTCAATCATATGTGGAACTTCAGAAAATACCCTGTGCTGAAAATGATGATAGAATCAAATGCTGGCCAACCCGTACCTTCTTTCCGACTTCTTTCCCCATCTTATCAAGATAGTTCATAACAACTTCACTCCCCCGTGAGTTGTTCAAGAAGATTCTTAAGTGTAACTTGGGCTCAGATCCTTGGGCAAACCTTCCATCTAGAGGAAGCCACATGTCACCCAAATCTGTCAAATTGTTTTTCACAAAATTTATTTCTGTGTGACCAATAGTAGTTTCATCGCGTGGTCCATCTGAATTGTGCACAACCACGTCTAGCCTTGATGGGGGATCATCCATTGCATCAAATTCAAATATCTCTAGAAAGTTAAGAAAATCACGTATCAGCAAGTACTCTAAGAAGGCCATACGAATGGAAGTGTTCACAGATCCCATTGTTTTTCTAGTCTTCTAATTTTCAACTCACAGCACGGAAGATAAAATTAACCAGAAGACAAACTTACCATTCCATTTCGGTTCTGATGCCTGGAATTTTACTGAGCTAGTTTTCTTCTTTCCATTGCACATAAAAACTACGTAAGGATCAGGCAAGCCAGGTGCGCCTGCACCTACTATGCCGCTTCCCTCGATAAGTGCAACAGTCAGCAGCCAACCATCACCATGAGCTTTGACTCCATGATCGCTGCCTAATATTGGAAGAACAAAAGGTTTGCATGTGCTTATCGCTTATACCCAAGGGTTGTAGTTTTTAATCATCTCAGCAACTAAAGCAATTCCAGAAAAGAGTAGGTAGAGAGGGATGGTGAAGAATAATATTCACTTTATCCTGGATTAATATTTACATAACAGACAGTGCGCCTAGAAAAAAAATAAAAGGATATGCGGTGGTTTTGGATAGAGAGAAATTATTACCACGTTTTTTCCACGCATGCAAAAACCGTCGACCTACTTTGAAGATATTCTGTCCCTGAAGGATCAAAAGAGCACAAAATACAACCTCCCCAATTGAATCTGGAAGGTCAATACCAAAATATTCAAGCCCTCCATGCACCACAGTACTGGGCTTGGCTAGACGAAGATGTGCAATGCCATACATTGCAACAGCACATGAGAATATGAATGCAAAGCTCCCAAGAAAGCGAGCAACCAGGTTCCAGTTTGATTGATCATGAGTCTGCAGTGAAGCTAGAATCTTGTCTTTGCTAGAGTTAGCATCACTGAGCTCAGCTACTTTAATTTTCTGGGAAAGTACTTCAGTAAACTGTGCATACCCTTCTTTTAGGCCTTGTTTTGCCCCACTCTCGATCATTCCTTTCAACATTGTACTCTGAACAAAGTTCAGACGCCAGCTGATAGTAAGCTGTGAGGTTTGTTCTTCAGATGGCAATTGAGGGCCTGGTATTATACAGTATATTATCTCTACCTTGAAACAATTACCACAGGGAACATCAGGAGTGCTAACACAAGAAAGAACTGCAAAAGAATTTCCAGCTGCCTTCAAGTATGTCTGCTCTTCTGTAGCTTTCACAGCCTTAACTAATTTAGTTGCAGCTTTTGTGTAAGTTAATGTTCTTTTCACAGAATTCTCATTATTATCATGTTTCCAGGGATCAATATGAGCCCCACTCAACCCTTGGACTTCTGCAAGTGTTGGCCAGAAATCCGAATTTGCTGAAAACAGCATGGCATTCAGTTCAGCTGGTTTAATAATGTAAGATTGCTCCACTAGAACACCACCAGGCAGGTTTCCTGGCATTCCACTTCCTTGATCTTTAGACTCCATAGTTTTCAGTAGTTCATCAAGATTAACCTCGGCTGTGCCGTTTTCACAAGATTCGGAATTAACTATTTCTGTTTCTTGAAAGTGTTCAATGGAGTCAGGATCTGGTGTGATACAAGGTGCATTATCAGCACCTTTCCGGAAGTATCGAGACCAGACCTCCACTACTGATGATGCAGTAGCATCGCCGTCATCTTCTTCAGGCTCCAGAAGAACGGATTGCTGTGGGGTGTCACCGGGTAGGCGCTTTATGCTGCTCGGGTCTTTTTGGTCCGTGGTGCTCCCGGGCAACTGATCTACACGGCTACGGTATAATGCATGGTCCATGCTGGCACGGGATGATGGATCCAGGCTGCTAGTAACTGCTGACAAGGATGAGCCATTAGTTTCAAGTGACCTAGATGAGCTGCACGGCGTGTCGTTTATAAGTTGCATCAGAATGTTTTGGGATTCATTAAAATGGCCTTCCCTAATCGATAAGTATATCTTCAGGCAAATTTCACCTGCAAAATAAAATTAAATAGTGAATGACCCTCATCTTTAGGCATTTGCTTTCTAGCGATTTTTATTTGACTCTTTGAATATTAAATTGAGTTTAGACCCAATATAAATTCAAATAGTTGATAAGGATTACTCTGCAAAATAGAGAAAACTTGACTGTAAACAGCAGTATCAATCTATCATGAGGTGTAATGTTACGACATGTAAATAAATTTCTGGAACATTTACATCTAAAGCTTGTAGTCTCGGAGAGGCTCACTTTCTCAGAGAAAGTAAGCTTCTATTGCTAAAAATCCCAGGTGTCCAATTTGAACAGCATATGGGGCATTTCTCCTACCTGACACCTGGGACTAACATTACATGCTCAATTTGATAGTACTCCCTCCGTTTCAAAATACAAGATGTTTTAGGTTTGTGAAGAGAATGTATCTATACTTGTTTTAGTATGTAGGTTCACTCATGTTTGGAGTGAATCTAGACACTAAAACAAGTCTAGATACATTTGTTTCACAAAGCTAAAACATTTTATATTTTAAAACGGAGGGAATAGCTTAGATTCTCAATCCGTATCAAATGCGCTGGAATCTCATCTTCAATAAAGCATCTATATTTTCTGAACATCAAAGGCAATCTTGGCAGGATTCCCAAACATAAGCACCCGATGGAATGAAGAGGGTACGTGCATACCGCGCTTTTTCCTCCTGGACTTGCTGCTCTTGGACTGGAGCTGGTACCATGCGGTGCCGAGGGAGTGGTCCTCCGTCTCGAGGATGTCCGCGAGCGGCACCCTGACCCTGCCGAGGAAGTCGGTGCTGAAGTACCTGTCCTCGTTGAGCACGGAGACGACGAGGTCCTCGGCGACGTCGGCGACGAGGAATCCGAACTCCTCGTCCCAGATTGGGCTGAGGCTCCGCTTGACCACCGTGGTCTTGGCCCGGCGCATCCCGAGCTGCAGCCGCACGTAGGGGTCGCTGGAGCCGTTGAGGTAGATGGCCGAGAGCCCCCGCGCCTCCAGCACGTGCACGCACAGCCGCATCGGCGCGCTCCGCTGCGCCGGCTCAGGCCGGGCCATCGCGACCTCCGGCGAGGAGGAGACGGAAATGGGAGAGCAATGGGGGATAGCGATCTCGTGGCGTGGCGTGGCGTGGGTGATGGCTTCCTCCGCCGAATTGGGGACTCCGGATGAGAGAGAACGAAAGGGGCGGAGGGGATTACCCGCGACCGTTTGAATTGGGGAGGCGTTTGTCTCGTGCCGTTTTGGGGGCATCGAGATCCGTGCGGGGTATTCAGACCGTGGATTTGCAGAGGGGGCGCGTCTCTTTTTCTCAACATGTTACAGGTGCTCCGAGCTTTGTGGGGCGCCCCAGGTTGGGGATAAGTGCTTAATTCAGAAAAAAGCTACTCCCTCAATCCATATTAATTGATTTTGATTTATCAAAATTTAGATGAATCTATATACTAAATTGTTGAGTTAACTAATATAGGTCGGAGGGAGTACTATTTATTAGCAAGTTCTACTCATAAATCATTTAAGAGCATCTCCACCCCACTCGGGATCCTAAAACCCCGAACAGCAATCATGCCCAAAATCACACCCAACAGGCCCTCACAACACGGCCCATTTAGTTATCTGCTGCCCTAGGCCGAACCCAACCCACGAGAGAATAGCTGGGGCATGTTTTAGCGGAAAGCAAGGCGAGCGAAAGGAGCATGAAACGGTTGGTCGTCGTGGGGCATCCCTTTCAGTGACATTGGCCGACTAGTTATATATGTCTTTCTTCTTGTCTGCCACGCCGCGAAATGGCGTTGCACACCAATCAGCCTTTGCAGGCAAGTAGCCGATGCGTCTCTTTCGCCACGCCTTCCTCCTCGCCTGTCATGCCCGCGCATTCAAGATACATTGTGAGACCGCATATGGACGCCTCCTCTACCACCAGCGACCGCTATAAAAATCCCTTCTTCGTCGCCACCGTCCCATCGCCTCACCCCTCATCTTCCCGTTAGCTTCTTCCCCAAGCCCAAACCTTGCTGGAGACGGCGCCGTCGCAAATGGTTTCGGGCGGTGCTTGCTGCAAGTCCACGAGGCATGCGTTGTGATACGCGGGGTACCCAATGCTATCGGACATGCGTTGCCCCAAGCACTGGTCGTTGAGGGTCGGATGCCTGTGCGTCCCTCCCGTGCAGATCGGAGCGACGCGCACGCCGGCCCTCTACGAGTACTACTGGGGCGTCCTCATGCCGGAGGAGAGGAATGATCCCGCGTGGGATCCCGACAACCTCGAGCAGGAGTGGCATGACCACATCGATACCTACGATGACGATGGCCCGCCACCGGAGAAATACAACAGTGAAGACATGTGTCGGTGGTGGAATGCCCCGGGCAACAACCCGCCTCTAACGATGCCCCAACATTGGGAGTGGTGCAGGGGGTGCCGTTACTTCTTATGTTGAAGAGGGTACTCATGGTGTATGATATATTTCACAGATCTCCTGGTCCCAAAAATAAGCAATTATTTCACGGCTTTCACCATACAAGCTTGTTGCTTGATCTTGTGTGTGTGTGTGTTTGGCAAACATATGGAATGGGAATGGAAATCTTGTGTGGGTGAAGCAAATCTCTAACCCATATATGGGTCATTCTAATTAGTGAGTATATGCGGGTATACCCGAAAAGTATATCCTAACAGAGTTTAGCGGAGAGTTGGTTGAATCCTAGCCTGGCAACATTCGAATTGTTCCTCTATACCCACCATGAAATTTGTGATCAAGTAACCCATAATGCACTACAAGCATATCTCGTCAAGCACGTGTGGACGCATGTAGACCACCAATAGATTTATTGTTGGTGTGTTGGACTATTCAATATGTACAACTATTTATATTATGACAAATCTTGTGTGGAGGACTGTATTATGTATAAACTTTGAGTTAAAATGATTTCTTTAAAAATGATGCTATTTGCCAAAAACCGTGAAAAATTGCATCAAAACTGTGCGGATCGGCCGTTGTGGCCACATGCGCGTAAATCCTGGTGGGAATGGCTGAATTTGGTGGGAGAAATGTTCCTTCTATTGGGCGCACGCACGAATAAGACCTGACACCGCACCTGCGGACCGCTCCAAACAGACTGAATCTCAAACCGATTCGGTGTATAATTTATGGTCCGGCTGGGATATTCTTACCCTCCTACATTCCCATGTCTCTCAACCAATTAGTGGTTGTTTATTCTCGGGCGCCTCAACTCACGTTCCTTTTCTAAAACATCCCCGAAATAAACACGCTGTATGTATAAGCTGGATTTTCAGCATCTTTTTGTCTTTTGGCATCGTTAATTCAACCCAAATGCTTGGGCTTTCTATTCAGCATGAAGGTCCGGCCCAGTACGAAGTAGTATCTGAATATCTGATGCACTGGTGCAAAACCATGCAACGAAGCAGCGGCGGGACGGCAACACCTAGCGAAAGATAGGAATCGTACCACCTCGGAAGTTTACTCACCGAATGACCTGCTTAAATAGCCTAATTCTTAGTACAACAGCACGACCTTACTTGAACAGGATCTGTTCTATAGGAATCGTATCACCGCATCCTTAACTAATAAGGAGGCAAGCACTAAAGCCTGGTTGATGAAGTCTCTGACCTGTGGGCCCAGTGTTGGTGCTCATCGGTTCGGCTCACACTGGACACAGGGTGGTCCACAGGTTGTGTCTGACACGTATTATTTATTTTTTGCTGAAAGCCGTATTCTTTGTGTACATGGCACGAATTTATTGGTTACCAGTCTAATATCTCCAACCGTCTAAATCCAGACGAACAAGTTACTTCAGACTCGAATGATCTTTTGTCATCCAACCGTCTAAGTCCGAAGGGCAGAAACCAACTATAGCGCAACAATATGTTGTAGCTTTAAGTAATATAGGCAACTACACAGCCGCCCAGATGTAAACCCAGCAATCATGCTGGCTTGTAGTACGACATGACAAGGAAAGCAAAGAACAACTCAGAAGGAGAACAAAAATAACCTTTTTACCAAAGCACATCGTCAAAAGTTAACAGGACTAGTGTCACATGGAAGGCGGAAGCTCTCCAGAGAGGAAAAAAAAGATTGTACAAGCAAAGAGCATCTGGTGTAAAATTCTTGAATAGTCCCTCTTTCGACTCTGATTGCACAACATGAAGGGAGCAATAGCTTCAGCTTCCGGCCCAGAGCCACAAGGCCGGTGCTTCAATGACATGGTGGCTGAGCTCCCGCGTGCTTAAAGAGAAAGGGCATCTCCGATGTAGCGAGATCGGCCATTACATCACCGGCTACTATGCTTTACTCTTTGCCAAAGTCTGCACTGTAGTGGGCGCTGGATTCAAGCTTCTTAGCGTCGTTCAGCTTCCTGACGGCCTGAGACACAAAAATCTCGGAGTGTCAGTTCTGCACTACTCGCATGTTAAGATCTGATTGTCCGATTTTAACAGAGTGTAAGACAGCGCACCTTCATGAAGTCCTCGTGGACTACGTAGTCCCGCTCTGCACGAATCGCAGACATGCCAGCTTCGGTGCAGACATTGCGGAGATCAGCCCCATTGAAGCCCTGAAGGCAGATGAGATGAGAATCTGAGCAACGCAACAAGGACTTACATGTGATAAAAATGTTAGATAAGATATACTCACTTCAGCCAGTTTCACGACTGCTTCATAATCTATTTCCCCATGCTTAGCGACGCCAGCTGCATGGATTTTAAGAACTTCTGTTCTCGACTGCTCGTTTGGTAGCGGAATCTCAATCTTTCTGTCGAGACGTCCAGGGCGCAGGAGCGCAGGGTCAAGAACGTCAGGTCGGTTTGTTGCCATGATCATCTTGACCTGTTTAAGCAAAAAATATCAGTCAGACAAAAAGGAGTAAAAAAATGTTATGCCAATCAAGAGCAAGAAAAACCATACAAGCAAAACCTGAACAATAAATTTAATCTCTCAAATATGTCATTGCTCAATACTAAACAACTAAACAGATAGTCTAATCTGTTACAAGTGATGTTACAATTGCAGATCACATGCCGATGGCCTCACTGTAACTGGTATCATTTTACCAAAGAAAACTAGTGCATATCACACACACATTCAGGCAAGTAGATTAATTCAACAAAATGCATCGCATTTTCATATGGCATGAAGATACCTAGAAAGTTTTAAATAACCAATTTGATGATAATTAAGTTTACCTTGCCAAGCTCATCAAAACCATCTAATTGATTAAGAAGCTCCATCAGTGTCCGCTGGATCTCACGGTCAGCACTGGTCCCCTCGCTAAATCTTCGCCCACCAATTGCATCAATTTCATCCATGAAGATAATGCATGGCTAAAAATAACAATTTGAAGAAAATGAAAAAAAAAATATGAGCGTTCTTACTAAACTAAATGGTGATGTAAGTTAAAAGATCTCAGAAATGAATTTCTACTGTCTCTACAGCAACTCAAACGTGAAGGCATCAGTTTCCAGTGATTTCTTCTTCTTGTGCTAAACTGATGTTGAGATCTATAGCTTCAAATTTGCTACTGTGTGGATAGGAATATGATTAGATGACACAACATCTGGGTCAAAGGAACTATTAAGTCACAGGTTGCATCTCCATAGGTAAGTAACAGTAGATGCATAAGCATTTGCCACTATGGATGTATTCCAGATAAGGGAAATAAAGTTTAAGTCCAATTACTTTTGCAAAAGGAAAAAAAAGCAAGACTTACTTGGTGATCCCGTGCATAGCCAAACATTTCTCTGATTAAACGAGCGCTTTCTCCAATGTATTTGTCGATTATAGCACTTGACACAATCTGGTATTTAGACAATGTCAGTGTTACTCGTGTGCAAGAAAATACAAAGTATTAATAATCATGTGAAAACCACACCTTCAAAAAGTTAGCATCAATATTACTGGCAATAGCCCTCGCTAATAGTGTCTTCCCAGTTCCTGGTGGGCCATAGAGTAGAACACCCTAAAAAAGTAGAACCAACTCCCAAAATCACAACATGTATAGCTTTACTTTTTCAACTTGTACGAATAAAATGAAACATAGACAATATTTTTTGGTTGAATTACCTTGGGAGGCTTGATTCCAACCCTAAGAAACAATTCCGGGTTCATTAAAGGCAGCTCGATTGATTCTCTGAGTTCTCTGATTTGATCAGATAAGCCTCCTACAGCAGAGTAACTGACATTGCCTGGATCTTCGTGTAGCATGTTATACACCACAGGGTCCACCTGAAGGAATAAAGTCAATTTGCATTCTACATCACCAGAACCCAGTTTTAAATATAGCAAATGTATCCTAAAATAAACAGCTAACAAATAATGCAGCAACAAAAGAATTAAGGTGATCAGAACAACTAACTATACCTCCCTTGGTAGAGTCCGCATGATTGTTAATGTTGTCATGTCCAGCACAACACGAGTTCCAGAAGTTAATTTCTCCTTGTCCACTTTACTCCGGCAACCAACGACGTATCTTGGACCACTGCTAGCCTTGACAATAACTTGAAGAAATAGGTGTTTCAGCTTTAAGTTGTTGTCAATACAGAAGCAAAACTTACACATGGCAGTTTCATGCAGATATGCAAAATAAAATTGATCAAGTTGGTTCTTTTATCATGCTGCAAGCAAAACAGAATATACGGAGACCCTCGCCCATGAAGGATCGAGGGCCTTCACGAATTTGCACACCTCAAAAATATCCACTAAAATCCGTGGTACTAGTACTTGTTAATTCATGTAGACAAGCCAAAACTCGTGAAAATAATACCATCTTGTGCTAAAAACAGAAGATAAGCATGTGACATAACTTCTTTTCTTTTGTTGCACATGATCATATTATTTCCACGACTTTCCGTATATGTACTAGAACCACGATTTTGGGGAATTCTTGCAATAATGGCCCTCGTATGAGAGTGCCATCATATTTAACTTTTCAGGGAAAGTGTCCATTCAAAAGTTTATGTACAAGTATGCACATCAAAAAATAAATGAGAGACACTTTACTCACAGCGTTCAGTGTCAAGAGGACGAAGAACCTCTCCTATAATTTGTCCAACACTTTGCAGCGACTTCAAGTCATCTTCAGTCTTTGCAAAGTCCTTCTTAGCATTCTTAAGGTTTTCTCGCACTGCATTGTAGATAAACCATGTGTGAAACGAAAAGTCAAAGGAAAATAGTATTTCTTTAGCATATAGATGCATGTGTACCGCATAAGTCTCATCCAGTATGTATAACAACCTAGAAAACCTAAACGGCGGGGCTGCTCTCAGACCACCAAGAATTGTAAGCTAAGCTGAAGTTGCAAAACTGCCTGGGTTACCCCCTCCCCCCAGCCAAGAAAAGCTTGCTAATTAACCCAGTTAGCTGAAATTTCTGTAAATCTGAATCACCTAAAAGTACACATTACTTAGTCTAAACTTGCAGTACTGGACAAACTCTCTCTTTATAAATGTACTATAGCAGATATGCAAATGCAATTTTAGTTTGGAACTTTGGATGTTACGTATGGAATGTGATGAGGATGAGGATATTGATCCAGAAGCTTGCAAAAGTGACTAAGATTAAGAAATTTCAGATAACTTATCAACATGCATTCCCATATGTCATACTAAAATAATACCCACCAAAGTATGCCCAACTCAAGCAAAGCGCAAAGAAGAGTCACTAAAGAACACTGAACAAAACGACCTGCAAATATCTATAGAGTCCACAAGTAGCAGTTCTAACCAGAAATGCCACCTAAATAATAACACGACGACGTGAACTAATGCTTACGTGACATTATTTTTTTGGTACAAATGTTTATGTGACTTTAATTCTACTGAATGGCTGCCAATTATTCCGCATCAGGCAATCAGGGAAGAGCAGAAGGTGTAAATTTTCCAAGGAGTCGACTACCCCGACAAAAACAAAACCGTCTCACACATCGCACTTGCTGGCAGAACTTTAGATCCACATCAAGCAGATCAGCTCTCACACCACCAGACTTGGCGTCGGACACGAAATCTACAGTGTAGCTAGAGCGCAAACCAAGGCCATACACCGTCAACGCCCGATCTAGCACCGGAACGCATCTGTAATTCGAGCGGACTGAGGATGGAAGGAGGGCCGGGAGGCCTTACCAGTTCCGACGCGCGATTCGAGCTCCCTACAGTTGAGCAGTTTCTTCCGGTAGTCCGAGACGGCGGTGCGGCGTCGGGCGGCGGCGGCGTCCTCTCCGTCGGCCATCACTCCGATCTGCCCCCTGGACTTTGCTTCTGTCGCAAGAAGGGAACAGAGCTGCACAAAGCTCCCACTGGCTGGTTGCGTAAAATTATCCGCTTGACCTCTATAGTTGTCTGCAATAGCTTTCTGCGACCGAATACGTAAACATTACCCGTAAGGTTGTTTGGAAGCGTAATATTTCATTGATTCGAAAAAGAAAAAGGAAAACATAATATTGCATTTCGTATGATTGATCTGTAGATACTGGTTATCATAACCAAGACGGTTTCTCTTCTTATTTTTAGAAGTCGCAAAAGATTTGTGTGTCTATTTATATAGACAGAAAGAATTTATGTTATTAGCTCGTCCACATTACAAATGGTCGCTCGATAATACATCATCTACCTTATTTGAGGAAGTGATGCATCACCTATCCAAAATCTAAGAGATTACTCTACTAAACAATTTTGGCACACAATTTTCACTCTTTAAAAATTTTCTTTACACACCATAAGCCAATGGTAAGATAGTTTTGTCTTGAACATCCGTTTATCCCGTTCTAGCTAAATATGGCATTACTCCTATAAAAGCCGAAAAGCTGTCCATCTCCTGAGGTGCCTCCCGGCGCACCCACCCTTCTGAGCCGTTTGATCGGGAAGAAACGGTGTTTTTTCATCTTGTTGGATTTACCCATATTCTATTCACTTCCGAGATGGTTATTAGCATCATGATAGATGGGTCCGTTTGCATGTGGGACCAAAGGTTTCAGACAGCGAGTGTTCTTATCAGGGTCGCTTTCTTTCTACCGGAAAAAGTCGGTCAAAACCTAGATCGAGAAAATATCCACCCTGCCTCCTATTTCCCGGAAGAGTTTTTTAAGAGAAGTTCTTTTAAGGTGGTTAATGGGGAGACTACCCGCTTTTGGGAAGACATATAGTTAGGTGATTCACCATTGGCACACCAATACCCATCCTTGTATAGCATTGTGTGTCATAAACAAGTTTCTGTTGGAGATGTCTTGTCTTAAAATCTGCTTAATATTTATTTTAGAAGATCTCTATTGGGCAATAGATGGGAACGATGGCTATATCTAGTGCATAGGCTCATGGATGTTCAGTTATCTGCTAATGATGATGCTTTTACATGGGGCCTAATGCCTAATGGTATCTTCACGGTCAAATATTTATACAATGATTTTATGAATGACCACACACAATATTTAAGAAAATATATTTGGAAAATGAAAGTGCCACTAAAAAACAGATTTTTTATGCGGTTCCTACAATGAAAAGTGCTCCTTAATCTTGCAAAAAAAAATTGGCAGGATAGCCAAAAGTGTTGTTTTTGTGATCAAGACGAAACAATTCAACACTTATTTATATCCTGCCCTCTTGCGAAAATTATTTGGCATATTGTGCATATGGCCTTTAATATAATGCCCCAAACAAATATAACTCAAAAGTTTGGAAATTGGCTAAGGGGTGTAAATAAGCATGAAAAAGTACAAATACGTGTAGGTGTAGGTGTATGTGCTTTGCTTTGGGCCATATGGAATATAAGAAATAATTATATCTTTAATAATACGATATCTTTATCTTTTATGCAGGTTATATCGCTGGCTACTTATTGGATCCATTCGTGGTCCTATCTTCAACCTTCAGAGAAGCGCCGGTGAAATGGATCATATGAGCACCTAGAGAGGGGGGTGAATAGGTGCTACTCAATTTTTAATTCTTTTTAATTTTAGGCTTGACACAAAGTAAATTCTCTAGATATGCAACTACGAGAATTTCCATATATGCAAACCTATCTAATAAACACTTAAAGAGAGGAGCGAGAAAACCGTAGTGGAGCACGCGAAGACACAGGAATTTGTTTTACCGCAGTTTCTTCCTTGTTAAGGGAAGTACATCTGCGTTGGAGGATTGGGCGGTTCTAAGACCACCACGCCACAATAGGCCTAACCCTATTCTCCGATGGATCTCGTCACGAAAGGCCTAATCCACCTTCTCCACTATTGGTACCCTTCGAGGCGGGAACCAGTGCATTTACAACTCTAGCGGGGCACACATCCACAACCAAATTGGAGGCTCCCGTAATGGCAACAAGCTGCCACAAGAACAAGGATTATCAATATAATCAAAACAAGGATCTAGATATTTGCAAAAAATACTAGATCGAAGATTCTCCAAATGAATGGAGAGGAGGTGAAGCGCTTGATTGCTGTTGATGAAGATCGAGCCCTCCTCCTTCGATTCCCCAAGGAACGGGGCCTTTGGGTGGATGAAGGTGGAGATCTCTTGGATAGAACTTGAGGAGTAGATCTTGTCTTTTTTGAATGAACCAAGCATTCTGGCAGAAGGGAGATGATGGGTTTAAATACCCCTGCCCAAAACTGGCCGTTGGAGAGATTTGGGGGCGGATTATCCCCCCCCCCACTAGGGGCGGACTATCTGCCCTGGGGGAAAATCCTCCCCTAGACGGAAAGTCTGGGGGGAAATCCGCCCCCCCACACAGTGGGTCGCGTCGAGCTTGACTTGGTGATCCGCCCTAGAGGCGGAAAGTCCGGGGGAAACTCCGCCCCCCACACAGAGAGTCGCGTCGTGGCTCCCTTTGCCAACTTCTTGGGAGGCGGATTATCCGGGCCCCTTGAGAGGCGGATTATCCGGCCTGGGCAAAAACTCCGGCCCTGGCCGGACAATCCGGGAGATATTCCGCCCCCACACAGTGAGTCGCGCCCTTGCGCCCTTTGTGATTGGGGAGGCGCGGATTATCCGGCCCCTGGAAGGGGCGTATTATCCGCCCCCAAAACCATTTTGAGGATCTGCAGCACTTCAACACACATTAAATAATCCTTGATATTGTTATCTAACATACAAAACACTAGAGATCGTGAAATGTTCTTTCATCCGGGAGCTACATATTGGGTGCAACCGGCTAGAAGTGGGTTGCACGGGCTATAAACAACCGGTCTAGCTGATGTTTTGATCTCAGGATAGCATATTGATGCAGAAATTTCACTTGCTGTCCTTGCTTTTCTGTTGGTTGATTCTTGTGTTCACCTTATGTGACCCATGAGGTATATACTTTTGTAATAAACAATTTTTAATAAAGTAATAAAGGTTGTATGCATCAATGGTGCTGAGGCTGGGGCAACCCCATTTTGGAAAAATGTTATGTAACGACCTTACCTTATATCAGCTTGCCTTCATGCTAATCCATATAGAAAGGGATCTATACCTTGTGAGGGCGAGAAGGAAAGCCCATTCTGTGTGCTCTTGGAAAATATGTATGGAAGATGAGAGTTATAATTTATCAATTATGAGTTTCTGGTTTCTCATATTTCTTATTATAGAATGACAAGCGAGTTTATTTTTTGATTTTATATGGCAGCCACTATTTACACCAACCTGGACAATTAGCTCAGTCCACACTTGAAAATAGGTGGTGGTAAATTCAGGTGGATTTTTTACACCTATTTGGATGTATAGTTCCATCAGAATATTTCCATTTGCTTCTAGCATTATCTCACCATTGGGATTGGAATTCGTCATTTTCTCTGTTTTTCAACAATAGAGCTACCTGTGAGTGCAGTTATGATCAAGTTAATTACAAAGTATACTAATTTATCATGCAGTTCTTTGCTCTGTTTCTCAGCCATGCTCCGGTGGAGATTACTCTGCTTCAAGCATACAAGTATACTCATGAAGTGGACGGTGAAGCAAAGTGGATAGTAGACACAATGAAAGTTCAGCTAAAGACAAATAAGAGAGGTTGCAAGTAGTCAAACAGCAATAGAAGAACTTCAAGATATGGCTTCCTCTATATTTCATATGTTTCTTTCACAGGTTTGCTGCAAGGCGATATCAAAGGTACTCCGTCCGTTTTAAAATATAAGATGTTTTAGGTTTGTGAAGAAAACGAATCTAGACTTTTTTTAATGTGTAGATTCATTCTAAAGTTGAGTGAACCTACATACTAAAACAAGTCTAGATTCATTTTCTTCACAAACCTAAAACATCTTATATTTTGAAACGAAAGGAGTATAAAACAACAGGCTTCAGAAAGCTTGGAAATCTCAATTCCCCGTACCAGTTTGGATCAGACTACTAGGAGAACTACCCGTCGTGTTCTGTATGTCTATTCTCTTGCTTGCTGCTATATTTAAGATCTATATAGCATTTCCTATTGTGGTGTGAGCATGCAAGATATACAGAAAGTTGTATCTCCCTATTTTGTTGCACGTTTGACAATTTCAACATTTCAGATTCTCATATTCTAATCGTCATATTTGAAATACTGTGGAAGTATAAATCGTATTGATATTAATTGTGGTGATTACATCGTGAGCCCTTAGACTGTTTATATAGTACTAGAAGATTTGGGGGACAAGAAGAGACTACTAGAGATAGAATTGGATTACAAACTTAAACTACCAAATATAACGTAACCGTAATATACTCTAACAATATTCAGCGTTGTTACCTTGTCAAATATATTCAGATTGCTGTAATGTGTATTCTTCAAAAATGTTGTTTGTACTATCGAATGACTAAAAGGTTTCTATATGTATCGTGTACTGTTTAAGAATGTTAAGTCTGGAGCGTTCTGGGCTTTTTGTAGTGTTGAAAACTGTCAAGTCTAGACGCATGGATGCTATTTTTTCCTTGAGTTGTTGTTGTGCGTCGGATGCTTGTTGGACAGCAGATGGGAGGCCGCATGTTACAGCGTACGCATGTCACCTGATCCCAATCCTACCTGGGGACGCCCGGCTTCCATCCCTACTCATGTCGCCGCCGCAACAGCCGGTACAACAAAAACGAGCCTATCACGCTCCGAGGTCTCCAGCGCGGCCGCTCTCTTGCTCCCTGTCTCCCCCGGTTGCTTCCTTGCATAGCTTCAGCCTCCCCGTGCCAGTGGAGGCTACCTCGATTGTTCCTCCTCCCTGCCGGTGCTCCAGATTGTAGCGTCGCACGAGGTGCTTTAGATTTGGAGAATTTGACGATTAGTTTATCTTTTTCCGTTTGTTAGCAATGCACGGTACTTTTTATAACGCTATGTTTGGATGTCGTAATTAGGACTCGAAATTGGTCTTTTGAAAATGGTCCGGCCAAATTCGGTTGTTTGGGTGGCTTATGAATTGCACCACAGAAACTCGGTCCCAATTCCACGCTCACCCGCGCTCCGTGTAAGTGGTCCTCGTTCTTTTGATGCTTGGAAAGACAGCCTCGCGTAGTGGTTCGCCCCGGCCTCAACAAAAGTATAGTTTAAAAAACCAGACCGGTTCACTAGTTAAACCGGAAAAAACCAAACCAACATCCTCACTGGTTTGTTAAGAGCACATGAACCGTCCTGCCATCGAACCAGTAAAAACCAGGCGAACCGGCCGATTTTGTCAAAAACCGGTGAACCAGCGGTTTTGGCCAAACCGCCCGATTCAGTGCGGGTTCCAGTAATACCCCTCATTTGCTTTGTTTTTGTGTGAAAATACAATGGCGGTTTAGGAATAGCAGAAATTGACACCCATTTGACACATCTAGGGTATTTGGGGGCTATTTGGTTGACGCCCCACACTAGCCCAGCCAAATTGTGGCACGCCAATATTTTGGCGGACGTTTCGGCCACCACGGGCTTGCCAGCTCGTGGGCGCAAAAACTAAACGTGAGACCAAAATATTGGCTCAGAGCATCTCCATCCGCGTTCCTAGGGCCTTTTTTCGTCAGAATGATGATTTTTTGTCCAGTCGCGATTCCCAGGACGTCGATTTCGTCCGGATTTGGCCCAACTTTCGTCTGGACTTTCTAGGCTGATCCCGGGGCGCTGGGAACGCCCTGGGAATGCCGGACGAAGCAAAAACGCGGGTGGGCCAACTGATACGTCGGAAACGTATCTATAATTTTTTATGCTCCATGCTTGTTTTATATCATTTGTCTTATGTTTTGTCTACACTTTGAGATATTTTTATACACTTTCTGGAACTAACCTATTGACAAGATGCCACAGTGTCATTTGCCTGTTTTCTGCTGTTTTTTGTTTCAGAAAGCTAAAAAATAATATTCTCGGAATTGGACGGAACAAAAACCAAAGTTCATATTTTTTCCTGAGCGATACAGAAAATCGAAGACGAGACAGAGGAGGACACCAGGGTGGCCACACCCTAGGTTGGCGCGGGCCTACCCTAGATCGCGCCCACAGGGGGTGTGGGACCCCTAGACCTCCATCGACCTTGCCTCATGCGCCTATAAGAAGCCTCCGACCCAAAAACCGTAAAGAATCGACCAGAAAGCCACGAAAAGTTCCCCAGCGCCGCCGCCACCGAATGGGGGATTCAGGGGATAGAAAGTCTCTGTTTCGACACCCTGCCGGGACGGGGAAGTGCCCCCGAAGCAATCTCCATCGATCTCCACCACCATCTCCATCCCCATTGTTGATTCAAATGATGAGGAGGGAGTAGTTCTTCCTTGAGGCTAAGGGATCTACTAGTAGCTATGTGTTCATCTCTCTCTATGCATGATCTTGTTGTGGTCATAAGCTTTGTAATCAAGTAGATATACTCTGTTACTCAAGTGCTTAATCCAATCTCTGCTCTCCCCATGTGTGTGAAAGTGACAGCGTGCACGCCATGGTGGCACTTAGGCTAGAGTTTACATAAATACTCAAGTGCTTCAATAGATCTTTGCTCTCCCCACGTGTGTGAAAGTGATAGTGTGCACGCCGTGGTGGCACTTAGGCTAGAGTTCATAAATACTTATCATGAGTTATATTTTGACTTGGTTGTCTCTATAAAATTGTGGTGTTTGTTGGAACCATCTAGCATTCAAGGTGACAGTGTGGGGTTATCTAGATTGAAAAAGGCGGACTTTGAGGAGTGTTGTTATAGCCCTACCATGAATTAGAGTGTCCAACTGGAGAGTAGATCAGGGTAGTATCATGAAGATAATATATTTATATGAGAGAGTGTTCACTAGTGAAATTATGATCCCTGGGCCTTGTTTCTAAGCATTGAAACATCGTTTGCATCTAGATCCGTTGCATGTTTGCTTGCTGCCTTCTTTATTTCAGTTTTTCTTTAGTCTCTCCCATGTCAACAACTAGTTAGAAGCTCTTTTCTGGCATCGTTACTACTTGTATTTTACTATCTCTTCGCCGAACTAGTGCATATATACACCTGACAAGTGTATTCGGTGTGTTGGGGACACAAGAGACTTCTTGTATCTTGATTGCAGGGTTTCTTGAGAAGGATACCTTTGACCACTTCCTCCCTGAGTTCGATAAACCTTGGGTAATCCACTTAAGGGAAACTTGCTGCTGTTATACAAACCTCTGCACTTGGAGGCCCAACAAATGTCTACAAGAATAGAAGTGCGTAGACATCACCAACCCTGTCGGCGACTATAGGCTGATCTCCCGCCCTTTTCTTCTTCCCCTCCCGCCAATTCGCCGAGATCCCGCCCACTATGCCGCACAAGGGTTTTGTCAAACCCTAATCCACCATAGGCGAACCAATGGAGAAAAAGGCGAGGAAACCGAGAGAGCCGACGAAGAGGCCGGACGGCTTGACCAACGCCTAGTGGCTTGCCCTTGTCTAGAAGAGGAAGGCTGAATCATATGGCCGCAGGGATAGGAAGTCAAGGTCCAAGGCGGCCGCCCAGGCCCAGGCGCTCTCCGAGGAAGAAGTGATGAGGGCAAAGCTGGCGGCGGAGGCGCGTGCGGCGATGACGCGACCGAGGCCGATCGTACCCCCGCAGTATGGCGCTCACTGGGGGATCCAGCCAAGCGTCGGCTTTCCGGGGTTCTCGCCGATCTCGCCATCCATGTTCTAGGAGAGCCAGACGAACCCATGACAAAGTTACTCTTCCTCCCCGAGTTCGATGGCGCGTTCAACCCGAACGTTCTCTTCCCTTGCCCTGCACCTTGCCCTCCTCTGGCCTTCAACATCGACATCAACGTACCCTACTCTAGCTCTCCGACGTACGATGGCCCTTCCTCGTCCATGCGTCACGACCCTCTTCCGTTTGGCGGCAGCTCCTCGCCCGCAACCTTCGGCGATGCCGACGCTCGCAACATGTTCGGCAGAATCTCGGCCGAAGCTTACATGTAGGACATGATCTCTGTTATGACCGGTATATCCTATACCCGGAGGAGGCCCAATGGGCAGGCTTATTTAGGGGCTTAGCCCAATTATCTTATTTTCATCATATGTAGGAGTTGTAATCAGATAATGAAAGACAAGCAATAAACATAATTTATTGCCGACTCCTAAAGGAGTCGGAACCCTTAGCCCTAGCCGCCGCCTCCTGCACTTGCACCACCGCCTCCCTGCTCCCGCACGACGGTGCCTAGTCGCCGGCGACCTTGCCTCTGCTCGCACACCACTCCCTCCTTCCCCTACAATCTTCGCCCTAGACCTGGTACATTAGTCGATCCTACCAATTTGGTATCATATTGCTCTCGTTCGATCATGTCATCTTCACCGGCCACCACCACCACCGCGCCCGCGCCACTCGCCGCCACTACGGCCGCCACCACCCAGGCGTCCGCACCGGCGCCAGTCCTCGTTGTCTACACCCCCGAGCAGATGACCGGGGCCCTCAACGACCTTGTCACCGCCGTCCAAGGGATACGGTTGTACTTGATGACGTCCCAGGGACCGCCGCCACCACCGCAGCCACCTGCCGTCACCGAGTCGTCCTCCATGTCGTGGTCCACGGAGTTCCCGAGCGTGCACCCACAGCCTCCACCCCCAGCGCCCCTGCCATGGCTGCCCCTCAACACCGGCCCGTTTGGCACCATCTCGGGAGGCACCTTAATACTGGAGGGGGTTCGGATGATAACCTGAAGGTGGAATTCTAGTCATAGATGCAGTTGGATGGCGGTCTATGTATCTTGTTGTATTGTCCAATCGAATCTCATAGGATCTTTCTGACTAGTAATTGCATTGTTATGCCTTGCTCAGTTCCTGTCAATTGCCCTGCTGTAATTTGTTTACCCTTCATGCCATGTTGTTTATCTAAGCAGAGCACCTCTTGTGAACTATGGACCCCGGTCCAATCTTTACCATTGATACATCTTCCACTTTTACTTGTTTACTTGCTGCAAACCACTATTACCTTCCACACCATACGTTTAATCCTTTGTTACAGCAAACCGGTGAGCTTGACAACCTCATTGATTCGTTGGGGTAAAGTCTTAAGTTTGTGTTGTGCAGGTCTCAACGTTTCTTGCAACACCTGTGTGACGTTTTCTTCCTCCTTATGGTTCGATAACCTCGGTCTCTACTGAGGGAAGACCTGCTGCTTGCTTCTTCACACCTTGCTCTTGGGGTTTCCAACGAAGTGCTCCACGTCAGTACCATCACAAAGCAAAGTAGATACTAAAAAGGCATGGAGCATCAAAAATTATAGATACATTTCCGACGTATCAAGCATCCCAAGCTTAACTCCTGCTCGTCTTCGAGTAGGTAAGTGATAAAAAGAATAATTTTTGAGGTGATATGCACCCTCACAATAAAGATCCAACCATTTGCAAGCATTGAAAGCTAGGATCAAAGAACTCTAAACATGTGCATGAAAGATGGAGTTCTAACAATAGTACATAGTAACTATGCATGCAACATGAAAGGCTACAAACAAAGATCATGAATAACATGCATTGAAAAACGTTTATTTGTTTCACATACAGAAAACATAGCATAGTGGCAATCAGCTTGTCCCTCATAGAGTAGCAAATAGATGCATAGGACACCTTCAAAGTTCACAAGGGTGACTAGAAACAAATATCACAAGAACAAGTAATATCACAATATGCATCAATCAATAAGCTTTGGAACAGTGCACACAAAATGACAAGTATGCTCTCTTAATGGTGCCTAAAGGTAGAAGGTGGAGACTCAAGTAATGGTGGAAGAAAGGCCTCTTATAAAGGAAGCAGGGATTTCAAGTTTCAAAAAGAGCTTCCAAGAATTATGGTACTTGTTAGCTTTCATCCCTCATTGCCCCTATCATAAGCATCTTGAAGTGATTAAGGTTAAAGTGAACAAAGATGGAGTATATGCTTGACGAAGTATAAGTTGGCAATCTCAAGTCCCTTGAATACAAGGGTCACACCTTATGCTACTCAACTTTAGTCACCTGTAAGTTCTTGTCATTGTAAGTATTTGCATATCATTGAGAACTGCCAACGGGGTACCCCTTGCACATGGTACAGGAGCTATCCCATAACCAAAATGACAAGGCAAGCAGACAATGAGCATATCAGCAATCTTCTTATTTACCATGGGAATATGGTGCTTTTTTCTCTCTTTCCTCTTTTCTCAATGTGTCTTTTTTATATATAATAAGAATTTTCATAGATGTCATTATGGTGATGCTGCAAGTTTCCACCATGATTAGGCAAGGCTTAGGCTAGCGGCCCAGGCGTTTCTCTAACACAGGATACAAACTCCATGGACCTACAAGTTCCCTCTTTATTTCACACCGGTGACATCCATAGACAAAAGAGCATGATATCAACTGAGTACAAAGTACAAGTGCAATGTTGAAAACGTTCCGCGTGACAGCACGGTTCTGCTAATTCGAACGTATAAGTGCAAGCATATACGACATAGATGACACAATGGTTCAAGTTTATTAGGAGCAAATAATATAAAGTGTGCCATAAAGTTCGTGAGGGCTTTAATCACTAAGTTTTCACATAACAAAATAGTTTTTAATTGGAAGATAGATGAAAACAAGAATATACTTGGAATGGTGTAACACACCATGCATAGGAGTTTATAGTGGACACTTTGGAATAACTTGGTTTCTTGGGAGTTGGAAGCATGAGTAGAGCTTACTCATACAAGTGGAGGCTAGCAAAATACTGGGAGCAACCAACTAAGAGAGCAATAATGGCCATAATCATGCAGTGCAACAAAGTACTAACCAAATCAAAGAGTGGTACTACAAGTCAAAGACTATATGATCATATAGGCTAATGGTGACTTGTGAGAGTCATAACATGGTGTGAGCATGTGCCAAGTCAACCCAAGCAAAGCATCAAAGGAGAATACCACAATACTATGCTTTTGCATGCTAAAACAACGTTTTTTTCAAGGCACACTAAGCAATCCCAATTGTTTGGAACAAGACATGCTACAGAAATAATAACTAAGCATAAGGTCAAAACAACACCTAGCATGTCATGCTAAAGTCTAAGTCACAGTCAATGCAAGCTCCTCTTGCACTTTCAAGCAAGAACTTACTACTCCTTTCCAACACTAAGCAACTTATTTGCAAAAAAACACAGCAAGAACGGGGGTCCAAACTACTCGAGCAAACTAAACAACCTAAGTAAAGCAAACGGAAACTAAGACGCTCCAAGAACAACATAACTGTGCATGAAACAATAAAAACGAAGTGTCTAGACAAACCTGAGCTTTTTATTGATGAAGAAGGGGATGCCTTGGGAATCCCCAAGCTTTGACGCTTGTACCTCCTGGATATTTCTTGGGGATACACCATGGTGGCATCCCCAAGCTTGAGCTTTTGTCCATTCTTCATCTCATTGCATCATTCTCTCTCTACACCTGAAAATTTTCCTTCACACAATCTTCATTAGCAACATTAGTGTATTCAAAAGATATTAGACCTCTGGTAAAGCTTTGGAACAACAAGGCTTTTCACTAAAAACACAATATACTGTAGCAACTCCTTCAAAAAGCTTAATTTCCCAAAGAGAACTCAAAAAGGAATCAATAAGAAGCAAAATGCAAATAATGGCAGAAATTTGTCAAAACAGACCAACAGGTAGAAATAGATTTTTTCGAACATCTTCTATTGCTCAAATCAAAAAGTGTTGAACTAACGAAAGTTATTTAACATATTGGGGGATTTATTCGTAAATTTTGATCTCAACCCGAGTTATAGAGACTCCTCACGAATTTTTTTGGTGGAGGACAGAAATCTGTTTCGGGACAACAACTCCCCAAATCTTACTTCCCTCTCATTAGAGGTCATTCTTGGCACAAAAAGCAAACAAAAAGGATAAGGAGAGGTAATTACTGAAGTAATAACTTCCAAGACTCAAGGAAACTCTTGGGTTATCTCCTAACAAGTACTTTTCTTTAACGCCTTTAAGTTAGGCACAAGAAGCAAGAAGAATCAAGTATTTTCAAATGCAGAAGCATTACCTCTCTTGTTATTTCCTTTATTACCTTTCTTCTTCTCTTTAGGTAAGATATGATTGCTTATCGGAGGAGCAAAATGCATAATGCCTTTTCCCGCATCTATTACCGCTCCAAGGTGTTTCAGTAGGGATCTTCCAAGTGCGATCTGTCCTTTGCCTACACATTCAATAACAAGATAATAAGTAGACACCATTTTCCCTAAGATTTTTGTAAGCACACCCTCAGCTATTCCAATGGGAAATAAAGTGGCATTGTTGGTAAGAGAGATTTCCTCTCCTCCTTCAGTAATCCCCCAAAGACTCAAGAAATCATAAATATCTTTAGGCATGAGACAAAATTCAGACATGATATCACAGCGAGCATCAAAAAGTGTAGTATTTATAGAGACTTTGATTGTGGGAAAACACTTTGAAGGCTCAGAATGTATGGCAACATAATCATGGTAAGCCCTAAGCGTGTGACAGAAACTATTCATAGCAGCAATACTAGTCTCAAGAGTGTTCAACCTAGCAAAAATATTTGTGAAAGAGGAATCAAACTTGCCAGGTGTATTATAAATTGCGATCAACTTTTTTATGGCATCAAAAGCTTCATCCTCAGTACATAGCAAAATATCTTTCTCAGCCACAACATCCAAAGCATATCTATAACGAAGAGCAATACCGCGGTAGAAACTATCAATAACCAAGCTAAGACTCATCTTAGGCTCAGTTTCCCTTTGTAAAGCGGAAATTCTAGACCAAGATTCTTTAAAACTCTCTTCACTTTTTTGCTTAAAAATGGAGATCTCTTCCATAGGTGAAATAAAGATTGGTCCAAAACCAGACATGGTGGCAACTAGAGCAGGAACTATCTTTTTTTGTGTCTTTGAATAAAGCAAGCAAACCAAACTAGACTATTTTTTTGGGTTTTCTAGAAAGAGGCAAACAAAACCAAGCAAAAGAAACAAAGCAAACTAAAAACAAAGTAAAGAGAAAGGAAGTGAAGGACTCCCCTAGTGAAGACGTACTTAGCTTCCCCGGCAATGGAGCCAAAAAAGATTGATGCAACGCTGAGTTGATGTAGGAGCGCTTCGTTGGGAACCCTAAGAGCAAGGTGTGAAGCAGCACAACAGCAAGTTTTCCCTCAGTAAGAAACCGAGGTTATCGAACCACTAGGAGGAAGGAAACGTCACACATGTGTTGATGGTGCTTGATGGCGGTAGGAAGGAAACATCACACAAGTTTTCCCTCAGTAAGAAACCGAGGTTATCGAACCAGTAGGAGGAAGGAAACGTCACCAGTAGGAGGAAGGAAACGTCACATAGGTGTTGATGGCGCTTCGTTGGGAACCCCAAGAGCAAGGTGTGAAGCAGCACAACAACAAGTTTTCTCTCAGTAAGAAACCGAGGTTATCGAACCAGTAGGAGAAAGGAAGTGAAGGACTCCCCTAGTGAAGACGTACTTTGCCTCCCCGGCAACGGCGCCAAAAAACTTGTTGATGGTGCTTGACGTGGAGCACTTCGTTGGAAACACTAAGAGCAAGGTGTGATGAGCACAACATCAAGTATTCCCTCAGTAGAGACCGAGGTTATCGAACCAGAAGGAGGAAGGAAACGTCACACAGCTGTTGCAAGCAATGCGGAGACCTGCACAACACAAACTCAAGACTTTGCCCCAACAAATCAGTGAGGTTGTCAAGCTCACCGGTTTGCTGTAACAAAGGATTAAACGTATGGTGTGTAAGGCAAAGGTGGTTTGCAGCAAGTAAACAAGTAATAGTGGAAGATGTATCAATGGTAAAGATTGGACCGGGGTCCATAGTTCACTAGATGTGCTCTCCTTAGATAAACAACATGGCATGAAGGGTAAACAAATTACAGCAAGGCAATTGATAGGAACTGAGCAAGGCATAACAATGCAATTACTAGTCAGAAAGATCCTATGAGATTCGATTGGCAAATACAACAAGATACATAGACCGCGATCCAACTGCATCTATGACTAGAATTCCACCTTCAGGTTATCATCCGATCCCCCTCCAGTATTAAGTTGCAAGCAACAAACAACTGCTTTAAGCAAAGTGTGTAAGGTAAATAGTCCACATGTTCCATGAACAAGAGACCCTTGTTTTCTCCCTAGTAGCAACGACACATCTATAACCGAAGAGATTATTGTCACTTCCCTTGGAAACTAGAGGCATGAACCCACTATCGAGCATAAATACTCCCTCTTGGAGTCACTAGCAACTACTTGGCCAAGATAGCTACTAACAACAGAGAGCATGCAAGATCACAAACAACACAGAGATGATAGAATCATAAAGACAAAACCATTAATCAAACCAACATAATAATCTCAATATCCATCGGATCCCCGCAAACACAACATGCATGATTACAAATAGATTAGATCTTGATCATGAACAGAGCTCACAAGATCTATACATGAAAGCACAAAGGAGGAGATACAACCATCTAGCTACTACATGGACCCATAGTCCAAGGTGGAACTACTCACACATCATACCGGAGAGAAGGCCTCCGGGATGATCTCCCCTCCGGCAGGGTGCCGAGGAGAACTTCAGATCCCCCCGATCTAGGGACGACGGTGGCGGCGGCTACAAAAGGGTTCATGGAGATTTGATCGGGTATTTAGGGTTTCTGCATTAGGGGCTTCTTATAGGCTAAGGGGGAAGCCGAGGCGGTGGCCAGGGGCCCCGAATCCTGCCTAGGCGCGGGGCAGGGCCCATCCGCTCCTAGGGGGGTCTGGATGCCCTGGCCCGCCTCTCTGGCTCCCCTTTGGGCTTCTTATTCCCCACGGAAAGTAATTGACTTTGACGTTTGTCCCATCCAATTCCGAGAATATTTCTTTACTAACTTTTCTGGAACCAAAAACAGCAGAAAACAGGCAACTGGCACTGTGGCAACTTGTTAATAGGTTAGTACCAGAAAACATGTAAAAAGCACCTCAAAGTGTAGACAAAGCAAAGCAAAGTAGTACTAAACAAACATGGAGCATAAAAAATTATAGTTACGTTTTCGACGTATCACGCTACGCCAAGCTCTACTTCGCCACCTACGACGGCTCAGAGGACCCCCTCAACTAGCTCAACCTGTGCGAGCAGTTCTTCCGCGGGCAATGCACCCTCGCGTGGGACCGCACTTGGCTCGCCTCCTATCACCTCCGGGGCGCCGCCCAGACGTGGTATTACTCCCTCGAGCGGGACGAGGGCGGCATGCCCCCATGGGACCGATTCCGCGAGATATGCCTCCTCTGCTTCGGGGCCCCGCTTCGCGGAAGACGCTTGGCAGAACTTGGCACCTGCCGTTCACCACCATGGTGCAGGACTTCGCCGAACGCTTCCATCCCCTCGCTTCCCATGCTCCTGGGGTGACTGGATAGCAGCAGGCCGAGCTCTTCATCGGTGGCCTACCGGACCACATCCGGGTGGACGTGGAACTCGTTGCCCCCTAAGACCTCCAGACGGTGATGCACTACTGCCGCGCTTATGAGCGTCGCGCCCAGGCGATGCAGCAGGCCCCACCAGGCCGAGGAGGATGCCCGACTGCCCGCCCGCCTCCAGCGGCTGCGCCAACCGGTCGACCGATCCCGGCGACCCCCGCCCCGGCTGCCACGCAAACCTTTCGTCGGCTCACCCGGCAGAGCAGGTCGAGAGTCGTTTCCTCGGGCTCTGCTTCAACTGCGACAAGCCCTACGATCCCGGCCATGCCTGCCCGCGCCTCTTCTACTTGGAGACGGTTGGCGACAACGAGGCGACTACACCGGCCGAGGCACCTGGCGCGCTGACCCCATCGGCGTCGGCCGCGCCCACACCTGCAACCAATCCGGCCATGGGGTTCGTGGTCTCGCTCCATGCGCTGGCTGGTATCCACCATGAGCGTACTATGCTCCTGCCGGTGACGATTCACGGCGAGCGGCTGGTGGCATTGCTAGACACAGGCTCCACACATAACTTCCTGCCCGCCGCCACCATGAGCCGCTTAGCCCTCCAACCGATGGGCGGGGATCATCTCCGAGTAACCGTGGCCAACGGAGACCGCCTTTGATGCCATGGACTGGCACAACACGTGCCTCTCACCATAGGCGACGAGCACTTCACCATCACGTGCGTTGGCATCGACTTGGGCTGCTTCGACTTCATCCTCGGCGTCGATTTCTTGCGGACCCTCGTCCCCATACTTTGGGACTTCGACACCCTGACGACGACCTTCTGGCGCCAGGGCCGCAGCGTCCAGTGGGAGGGCCTCGGGGGCACCGCTCCGGCACCACTGCTTCAGCTCACCGCGACAGACGACGAGGCCAAGCACCCGCTGCTGACCCACCTCCTGCAGTAGCACGGCGACCTCTTCGATGATACCCAAGGCATGCCGCCCGTCCGGGAGTACGACCACCACATCCACCTTCTGTCGGGCACAACACCTGTGGCGGTGCGACCCTACCGCTACCCCCAGCTGCTAAAGGACAAGCTGGAGCGGCAGTGCGCACTCATGCTCGCCGTGGGCATCATCCGGATCTCTACGTCGACGTTCTCGGCGCCGGTACTCGTCTTCCACAAGTCGGACGACACGTGGCATTTCTGCATTGACTAACGTGCCCTTAACGCCCTGACGCTCAAGGACAAGTTCCCAATTCTGGTGGTTGACGAGCTCTTCGACGAGCTCCATGGGGCGCGCTTCTTCACCAAGCTCGACCTCCGGTCGGGCTACCACGAGGTGCGCATTCACCCGGAGGATATCTCCAAGACGGTGTTTCGGACTCATCATGGCCACTTCGAGTTCATGGTATGCCTTTCGGCCTCACCAACTCCCCGACGACCTTTCAGGCCCTGATGAACGACGTCCTTCGCCCATACTTATGCTGGTTTGTGCTCGTTTTCTTTTATGACATACTTATCTACAACACTTCATGGGCGGAGCACCTCCAGCATATCGCCATCGTCTTCAACGAGCTTCGAGCACATCGTCTTCACCTTAAGCGCTCGAAGTGCTCGTTCGGGACGTCATCGGTCGCCTACCTCGGCCACGTCATCTTAGCCGAGGGGCTGGCTATGGACGCCGACAAGGTGGCGGACATCGCGGCTTGGCCGACACCGCACTCGCCGCGCGCCCTCCGCGGTTTCTTGGGCCTCGCCAGGTACTACCGGAAGTTTATCCGGTACTTCGGCCTCATCACTTCACCGCTCACGCGCCTGCTGCGTCGTGATGCCTTCGCTTAGGACGACGAGGCTACCACGGCTTTCGAGGCCCTGAAGGGGGCCCTCGCAATGGGCCTTGTTCTCCAGATGACGTACTTCGACCGACCCTTAATCATCGACTGCGACGCCTCCAGTGCGGGGTTCAGTGTCGTCCTTCACTGGGGCGATGGTCCCCTCGCCTACTTCAGCAGGCCCTTCGCCGGACGTCACCTCAAGCTCGCGGCGTACGAGCAGGATCTCATTGGCTTGGTGCAGGCCATGCGCCATTGGTGGACCTATCTGTGGGGTCGATCATTTCGGATTTTCATGGATCACTACATCCTCAAGTTCCTCTTGGACCAGCGGTTGCCGATGGTGCCGCAACATTAGTGGATCAGCAAGCTCTTCGGCTTTGACTTCACGGTCGAGTACCGTCCAGGGCGCCTCAACACCATGGCCGATGCCCTGTCTTGCCGCGATGCTGACCCCGACATGGCCGATGGTGACACCGAGGGGACGATCCTGTGCATCCGCTCGGGCCCCACCTTCGCCCTCTTCGCCCATATTCGTCGGGCCACCACGTTCGCACCGGACGCGCAGCTCCTGCGGTGGTAGTTGGAGGCAGGCGAGTTGGACGATCCATGGAGCCTGGTGGATGGCTTGGTCCTACATGGGTGCCGTATCTTCGTGCCCGACCACGACGATCTCCGCCATCAGGTGCTGCTGATGGCCCACTCTGAAAGAACATTTCATGATCCCTAGTGTTTTGTGTGTTAGAGAACAATACCAAGGATTATTTAATGTGTGTTGAAGTGTTGCAGATCTGTACCTTGAAAGGGAGTTGGAAACTGTTTTTGGGGGTGGATAATCCGCCCCTCCCCAAACTCAAAAGGGCGAAACCTACTGTATGGGGGCTGGAATATCTACCAGATTTTCCGTCCAGGGCCGGAGTTTTTTCCCAGGCCGGATAATCCACCCCTCCAGGGGCCGGATAGTCCGCCCCCAAGAATCTGTCTTAAAGGTTGCCAAGGCGCATCGCTCAGAGAGGGGGCGGAATTTCCCCCGGACTTTCCGTCTCTGGGACGGATTTTCCCTAGGGGTGGATAGTCCGCCGCTTGAGGGGGGCGGATAATCTGCCATCCGCCCCCTCAAGGTTTTTCACCAAGTCAAGACTGGCATCACCTTCTGTGTGGGGGGCGGACCTTCCCCCGGACTTTCTGTCCAGGGGGAGGGGGACTTTTTCCCCAGGACGGATAGTCCGCCCCTAGTGGGGGCGGATTATCCGCCCCCAAATTTCACCAACGGCAAGATCTATGCAGGGGTATTTAAGCCAGCGTTCCCACTCCTGCCAGAACTCTTGGTTCATTCAAAAAAGTCAAGATCTGTTCATCAAGCTTCACCCAAGAGAGCTCTAGGTTGATCCACCCAAAGGCCCTGTTCCTTGGGGAATCAAAGGAGGAGGACTCGATCTTCATCAACTGCATTCAAGCGCTTCATCTCCTCTCCATTCATTTGGAGAACTGTCAATCTAATATTTCTTGCAAATATCTAGATCCTTGCTTTTGATTATATTGATAATCTTTGTTCTTGTGACATCTTGTTGTCATT
Organism: Avena longiglumis; assembly: GCA_030063025.1. Lineage (NCBI taxonomy): Eukaryota > Viridiplantae > Streptophyta > Magnoliopsida > Poales > Poaceae > Avena > Avena longiglumis. Next base: position 146,568,123 of record CP125978.1, on the reverse strand, counting down.
ACGGGAGCCTCCAATTCAGTTGTGGGTGCGTGCCCCGGTAGAGTTGTAAAGGCACCGGTTCCCGCCTAGAAGGGTACCAATAGTGGAGAAGGTGGATCAGGCCTCTCGTGGCGAGATCCATCGGAGAATAGGGTGAGGCCTATTGTGGCGCGGTGGTCTTAGAACTGCCCACCCCTCCAACGCAGATGTACTTTCCTTAACAAGGAAGGAACTGTGGTAAAACAAATCCCTGTTTCTCCGTGTGCTCCACTACGGTTTCCTCGCTCCTCTCCTTACGTGCTTAGTAGCTAGGTTTGCATATAGGGAAATTCTCGTAGTTGCATATCTAGAGAATTTACTTTATGTCAAGCCTAAAATTGGAAAAGAACTAAAAATTGAGTAGCACCTATTCACCCCCCTCTAGGTGCCCATACGATCCATTTCAATTGGTATCAGAGCCCCGGCTCTTAATTCGGGCTTAACCGCCTAAGAGAAGTATGGGTTCCAAGGGAGATGGGAGTGATGCTTTGGAGGTAGTCACCATGAACGATCTCAAGACGTTGGAAACAACCTTGATTAGTTCTATGGAGACTAAGATGGAAGAGATGCGTCAAATGCTAATGCGTCTCTCCCCATCCACAACATCACCTCCATCTACCTCAGAGGCTACCACTCTGCAATCCAAGGAAACGGGTAAAACCGATTCCAAAGATAACGAAGTGGTTGGTGATGGCACTAGCAAAAGCTCTGCCTCGAAAAAGGATAGTGGTAAGGAAGGATACAATGAGGTTTCCCATGTGTATTATCCTGATCCACCTATCCCACACCCACATATTCATAATAGGGGTGATCCACCCAAACTTTCAGCATCTACTTTTAATCAATGGCAATTTTTGATGAAGTCTCATGTGTGCAGCTGCTCATTGAGTTGTGGAAAATCATAGAGAATGGTATTCATGTTAGAGATCCCAACAACCTAACAAGAAGAGAGGTTATTGATAGTCAACTCAACCCTATGGCTCTACACATGATTCAGCTTGGTGTGGGTGACAAAGACATGCCACACATTCAACATCTTAACCCAGCTAAGGAAGCTTGGGATGCCCTCACTGAGCTCTTCATTGGAAATGAAAGTATGAGAAGAAATAGATATGATGCTTTGAATAATGAAGATGAAGGATTCTATATGTTGGATGGAGAAGACCACGAGGACATGTATAGGAGGCTCAAGTCAATAGCCACCACTTTCAGAAATTATGGTACCTCTCAATTCAAAAGGATTTAGAATTACATTTGAGTATTTTGATTTAGTCAAGAGTTGATAATTAGTAGCTCAAACTTTAAATAAATAACATAATCAAGAAAAAGAGTATTTATTCCATAATTTATTCAATAAATAAGTTGCAAAATGTAACTTATGAAAATTATCAAGAATCTTTACAATAGTAAAAAAATAAAAGAAGAACCTTTATATATTGAGAAATAGTACAATTACAAAAGAATAAAATAAAGGTTACAAAAGAATAAAAGAAATATTACGAATGACTATTCTATAAAGAAAATGAAAACCTAATCTAAAGTCTTGAATCTTCAAGTCTTGTACCTGCAAAACAAAACACAAACTAAAAGAAATAAAATCAAGAATTAAAATATGTTACTCTCAGTATTGGCAGTGAGTTGCACTATTCAAACTTTACATCACAGAGTAAACTTTAAGGGGCAAGTTTCACCAATATGAAAGAACTATATCTTTCATAATTTTAAGCCATAAGTCAAATAAACAGCAAGAAGGGGCAAGTTTCACCCAGAAAAGTAAAAGTAATCAGATAAAAAGGTAACCTTCAGCCCCTGAACATATCCACAAGGTGTGCAGCAGGCACACAAGCAGCACACACACCAAACTGCATGGTGTGTGCTATCAGCACAACATCAACAGCTCCAACAAACAAAACTACTCAGCACAACCGTGGGAAGCATCTCCAACACCATTCCCTGGTTCATACACATCAAGCACAACAGCCAAACTAAACCAAACTAGATCACACCAACCACACCTTTGATCATCTCACCAAGATGGTGACATAAGGAGGGGGTAGATCATGTGGATAGCAAGAACAAGGTCAAGCCACCAGGACCAGGAGGTGGAGAGCTAGATCAAGGACAAGTCCAGGAGATAGAAGTATCAGGAGGAGCACCAGATCAAGCTAGCCACACAACCATCAAGATCAAGCCACAAGATCAACAACTTGCAACCCCAAAAACACCCAAGTGTGGTGAGTAGAAAAAGACCATCACATGATTTATCTGTTTAAGCTAGACAAGCATTCATGAGTTGTCTCATACTCAAAATTCTCATAAAAACACCCAAGTGGGGCGAGTCCATCATTGAAGTTTTTTCAAACACCAAAAGCAATCATAAAACTTTATAGATCCAACTAGGATCTCGGGACAACCTCATTGATCCTAGCTATCAAGCTATATTTTAAATTCTAGGAATGAATATAGCCAAGATCTGAACTTCTAGGCACACCTCATAAACAAGAGTAGCACCTTAGAATTCCTACATCTTATGGATTTATATAACTTAATAAGCCTACAAATAATTTTCCCAACTTTGAATCAAGAATCAGTAGCTGGTATCACTACCAGAACCAATCCATGAGGAACAACAAGATAAGGGCCTAGTCCCTAAACCTCAGACCAACACCATGGACTTTAGGGATTCAAGGAAAGAAGTTTCCACTTATCTCTGATGCCAAGCTAATCTTAAGCTTGAACAAAACCAAGCCAAGTAATAGAACCTAATCTTGTGTGCCATATTAGAATGATGTCACAAGAATAGTTTCTAAACTAAGCAGGTTAAGCATCCAACTTTCACAGATACACTCACAACCAACTATAAATCATTTTCCTGATAATAATCACACGAATCATTTCAAGGAATTTACACATACATAACATCATTGTAAGGGACAAGTTAATCTCAAACTTTATATGAATCCATAAGCCAACAGTACATATACATTGACTTTATCATTCGAAAATCACTGTCAATAACCAAGTAATGACAGTGGTGAGCTCTCAAATCACTAGAATCTTTAAAGTAATGATTCTATAGTAACATTACCATCTGAGCCATATCAAATTAACCAGTGGAATCAATCTGGTAAGCCACTAGCCTCACCAAAGCTAACCATAAGCAGTAATCCACAGCAAACAACCACTCATCATGCTTAGGGATCATCAATACATGATCCAAATCATCAAATATTTAATCAATAGAGGGATATGAACCCTAAGCAGAACAAACAACCCTAATCAGGACATAACCACTGGCCAGGAGTAGCCACTACAAACACATAGCATAGGGTGGCCTAGCATAGAGGACACGAGGGGAAGAAAGGATAACTTACTGATGGTTGTTGCTAGGGGCAAGAAGAGCAAGCAGAGGGTGTCGACGAAAACGACAACACGGGGAGCACCCCAAGGGGGGGCTGCGACCCACACCACGCCGAGGCAGCGACTACAACCACGCCTGAAGGCGAGGAACACCACCACAACACACAGCAGCAGCGGCAGCGACAACACCAGCACCACCCCAAACCCTAGGGTTCGGGACGGAGCGGGTCTGGCCATAGGAGGGCTCCAGGTCCAAATCGAGTTGGACAGGAAGGTGGAGCAGGGTCAACAACCACCCATACATCATGACGGCGGCCAGGGAGGTCCACAGCGTCATAAATTGCTGGCAGTGGCATCGCCGACCACGGGGTCGGGGAAGGAGAAGAAGAGAGATGAGAACGAGAGAGTGACAGGGAGAGTGTGGGCTGGATGGGCTAGGACCCCTTCAGGGAAGTCGTTTTGGTTCTGTCCAATTGGGCTAAAAGGGCCCAATAAACCAACACAGTCAGCCCAAATCACCTAAAGCTAGATTTTAATAAATAAGAAAAGACCAAAATGCCCCTAAATTTAAACAAATTCTAGAAAATAAAATGAAAATCCAAAAATTGTAAATAAAATACTTTTGGATTCACAATAATCCAAATTATCTAAATAAATTAAGAAATAAAAAATTTGGCACATAAGTTTTATTAAAAATTTAAAATATATATTCCTTATGGAATTTTATAAAATTCAAGAAAGATGATAAAAATAAATAAAAATCACTTCTACTATATATCAATATTGTAGTATTTTAGAAAAATATTAAACAAATAATTTATATACTTTGTTAATAATAATTCTTAAAGGAATTATTAAATAAGTAAAATTTAAATAAAATAAAAGAAAATAAAGAATACAATATTCAATAAATGTTAATAATTTACAGTTATAAATTCTTTACTTATGAAAAGAGTTTTATAATTTAAAATAATTGGGAAAATACACACCAGACTAAATGATGCATTACATTACTTTGCATAATCATTTTGCTTCTTTAAATATTGTCCTTACCGGGCAATAATGATGTTTTCTAGACATAGAAGATCAAGGTCCAGTGCAAGCATCTGACTTCACTACCTTGCAATCACAAGGCAATTTCATCACTTGCTCATGTCCTTTGAAGAGTCTTTATCAAAATATTTATCATCTATATTTTAGAAAAATAAAATATAATTATCTCAAGATAAATAAATCTTAGATATCGTCCTAAGTGATGATATGATGGAGCAATAGAACTTAGGTTTCTAATAGCAATAATGATGAAAAATTAGGGATTAATAACCCATGACATCAGTGATTCTAGCGCTGTATATTACGCGTTAACCATGAGATTTAGAATGGGACGGAGAAGTCAGATGTATCATTTTCCTCTTGTATGGAGGCAAGACGACCTTAACGTGACATTGTGATTCCTTGTGCGGATCCAACATATGGGTGGGCACCCTTACGCCCCACATTTTTGGTGTCTAGATTATCCATGAATGGTGTTTAGGGCTATAGTCCATGTAAATGGTACTATTCCGGGCATCACCAGGTCATAGAGTCTTCGGGAACTCATCAGGGTTTTAGCCTGCCCGAAAGGGGGCTTAACGGAGGTGAGCTGACCCCGAAGGATCGTCGTGCATATATGAGGTCGCCAAGAGGGCGTGATTGGCTTGGACCAACTCTGGGCCACATTATGGAATTGTGGACGGAAAATGCAGCGGTTGTGCAACAAGGAAGTTGATCTCTCATGAGTAAAGTAACGCACCTCTACAGAGTGTAAGAATTGTAACTTGTTACTCCCTGTTCTGGGAAGGAGCTATAAATGCGGCAGGAAAGGAACTCCATGAAAGTTCTGGTCAACCTGTGAAGGCTGATGGTCATAGCTTTTTATAATAAAATCAATCTTTGAAGAATGATTTACAAAAAGTGCATAGTGCCAAGGACTGATAGTCCGAGGTGGTAGGTAGAGCATCAAACTTCCCACCTTGCATATGATGAACTTGCTGGGTAACGCTGTTACTCACCCTTTCCTTTGAATCCTTGCTTAGACTCTGAGGTTCTTGAAGATACTCCCATGTATGCAACTGAGAGCCAAGAGGAGGTATTCTATGAAGAGTCCAACCTGTATGGAGCCGTAGAAGGGGAGGACTACGGTATCGTCTACGGAGGAGAGTTCCAAGAGTCCGAATAATTACCATAGTTCTAGTAGCCACTTGAGCCGAGCAACATGAACAATATATATCAATAAGTTGTTGATCTCAATTTGGAGTTTAAGTTTTAAATTTTAAACTTTCGCTGAAACACTTATATTTTGGTTTATAAGTTGATTCTTTTGGAATTCTTGAACTTCCGGTATTGTGATAATAATAATGTGTGTATGTTTGTAATATGGACCCACAATGTTTCTGTTGTACCACTCTGAGGGATGTGATATTTACGGAACGGTGTTCTATGGATGTCATGTCAACGACTATAGTGTACTACACATGCAGTGGTATGTTAGGTCACCATAGTTGGTATCAGATAAAATTGCTTTGACCTTAGGTTGGAAACCTAGTAAGGGTATTACCTGTAGGAGTGTGTAGCAACGATAAAGAATTCTCTAAAAGAAATATAATGGGTATTCAAATGAGAATATTCCGTTATATGTTTTAGTGCGATAATTCTTTGTTATGATGCAATATATTATTGGTTACTAATAAAAATATTTTTCTTATATACAGAGCTATGGCACCAAAGTTTCCAAAACAGACTTTGGTAAGGAAAGAGGAGACTCTTGATGATTATCAAGGATCATTCATAGACCAACTTCGTCAACTTTTAAAGATTTTTAGTTGTCCAACTAGAATTCCAGTGAACACCATAACCTATTATGATGGTCGAATGTTATCCAAGTATCGTGTGAGTATCCAACTTCTAGAGGAGCTTGGATTATATCACGATCTACCTATAGGTGAAGGTAGGAGTGTGGCATCCCGCAAAACCACTGCTAGAAATCGCGTTGTTTTTGTGCATTGCATCGTCATCATCATGCATTGTTTGTCTGAACTATTTCGAAAATCCTAGTGTTGCTTTGTACAAATACCCCTCTTTATTTCAAATGCAAAACCCCGATCGTATCGGATATTTTTATTTCCCTAAAAACTATTTGCAAAGTAGCCTTGTTTTAAAATAAACAAAAACAAACAAACACATATTTAAAAAACCTAGACTCTAAAACCTATCCCCACCCAATCCTAATCTACCCACCAACCGCAGTGTGCCACCTCACCCCTCTCCCCAAATTCCTACCCACCTGCCACCTCATCAATCCTAGACTTTTCCCCCCTCTCTCTTTTTCTCACCTAGCCCTTCTTACCCCCCCTCACTTACACCCTGGCCCCACTCTCCACTCAACCTCCCAACCCACTCAGCCACACCCTCACCTCTCTCTTCCCCCGGGCCCCACCTGCCTGCGCCATCACCCGCCACTGACCTGCCCCACTCCCCGTCCACCCACCTGGCCCACCCGACCCGCCGCTCCCTCTCCTCCTTCCTCCACTGACCTCAGCCCACCTCCTCCTCCGTCCACCGTGGCCAGTTCCCCATCGCCACCGCCTTCCATCTCCCTCCTCGCCTCCCACTCCTGTCGCCTCCCAAGCCTTGAACCGTCCTCACTGCCCCTTCCTCCTCCTCTCGCCTCTTCCTCTCGCCAAGGCCTCCACCAGCGTGGCCGTCCCTTCTTCTCCCCACCTCTCTGCCTCCAACCGCCTGCGTCCCTTTCTCCTTCTCTTCGGCGCCCACCGACGAAGCTCAACCCGCCGGCCGCCTCCTCCCCTCTGCGCCCGCCCTCACGCGCCTCGGCCCGCCGCTCGCTCCTCCCCCCTCTGACCTCCACGCCCGCTCGGCCGTTCACGCCTTGGCGCCGCCTCCGCTGTCTCACATGGCCAGCCGCCTGTGCTCTTCCTCCTCTCCGCCGAGCCCGGCCTCCTCCGCCCAGCCTCCCGCCTCTGCACCACCCATGGCGCCGCCTCCTCCGTCGGCCAGCCATGCTGCCGCCAGATTCCGGCCGCTGCTCGCCTCGCCGGCCTCCGCTCCGCCAGCGTCCTCCTCCAGCGTTCTTTGGCCCGGCCGTGCCCTCGTCACCGACCCGCCCCGCTCGCGTCCCCAACCCCTGCCTCCACAACCCGCGGCTTCCCTCCTCGGCGCTTCCCCGGACCCCTCGTCGCCCCCTATCCTTGTTCCTCCTGCAACGCCGCCCTCCTGAGCGCCCTCGCACGCGAGCTCCGCCACCGCATCCATCCTCGTCCATGTATCTCGTGTGGCAATGTGAGTGTCGTGCTCCCTACGACAAGATCGACATCGACCCAAAAATAAACCCGGAGCACCATCGGGCCCGAATCTGAGCCCCACACCGACACTCGAGAACTTCGACCCGGAGTATCAAGACCTCCTTCCCGGACGCCAAGTTCGCCGAGAACCGGACGCCCAGGTCGTCGACACGGATACGACAAGTACTCCCTCGAGGACGCCGAGTACTTCACCCCGGACCCCGAGGACCCTGGCGCCGTTTCCAAGTTCGCCACCGGTGAATAAGGAGGACACCTCAAGGACTTCGACACGGAGCGGCAAGATCGCCTCACGGAATCCGAAGCGCGGACCCGACAAGATCTTCGCGACGATAAGAACGACACCGACCCGGAAGAACCCGATGTGCCCCGACACCGAACCAAGTACTCCTTTCCGGACGCTGAGTCCGCCGAGAACCCGGATGCGACAAGATCTATCCCGTTGTTCGAGAGTGTTCCTGCCGAGACCACTTCCGTCGAACCCTGAACCCTGAGACCGACCCCGAACCCCGGAACCCCAAGATCTGCCGAACCCTAATGTGTGACCCTTATCCGAACCCCTATTTTTATAAATGCTAAATATAAAACCTGTTGCATATTAATTGTTCATCTTGCATGCATATTTGTGTGGTTTGGGGGCCTTATGCCGATTAACCTAATTAAATATGGGGCCCATATGCGGGCAAATCCAGTCGTATATTGGTCCCATTTAACTTTGTGTAGCGAACCGGTGCTATCTTTCTCCTTGTTAAGACAACATTTAAATTGTGGGGTAGTTAAATAACTTGAACCGTTTAATTAATTGTCGGGACCCCGGTTCCACTTAATATTTCCCAATTGCATTGCACCTTTGCCATGTCATGCATCATACATGCATCATGCCCGATCTTTTGCCGTAGTATTAAATAGTGCATCCGGTGTTTCTTCTAGTGTTTTGCTTCTTCGCGGATTGGGCCGTTGAGTTGATGTGAGCTTCGCCCCGATCTTCGGATGAACCTTCGACAATGTTTTCAGGCGAGCATCTCCCCCTTTCTACCTATCTTACTTTATAGTATTTATTCCCTCCTGTTGATCTATTGCTATCTGTGTCGCGTTGCTCTAGTTTTCGTACCCGTGACATCCCTCGCAACCTTATATTGCCTTGGACACATCCTATTACCTATTGTTTTGGTAGATAGTTGGACTTGCGCGTCGTAGTCGCTTGCTCAAGTGCTGTTGCGTGTCGCCATGTACCACAGTTGTTGGGGTATTGCTGCATGTTTGATGTTGAAGATGATCATGGCTTTACTTATCGTTCACTTTAATTCCTGTTTAACAACTAAAACTTGAAGTAAGTAAGCAGAGGCACAGGTGGGCAATAGATGTTATTTGGTTGTTAACCGTCCACTTGTGTCCAGTAGGACCCCGAGTGCTTGATACATGTTCCTTGATTTATCGCGCTATCCACATCCGGGAGGATTATGGGACCCCCTGAGCCAGAGCATGATTCATTCTTATTTCTTGGGGCCACAAACTAGTTTGAGGTTTTATTTACTATCCGGTACCTATGCCATGCTACTGCTTTATTTACGATTGTGCGAGGAGCACCTCTTTATTTAGGAATTGTGACCCGTTTACGGTATCGACAAGCCAGTTTGGGTTCCCGATCGCTTCTGACCCCACAAACCTCGGGTCCGTCTCGAAGTCAGCTAACTTCGTTGCGGGTGTACTCCAAGGGGTGGCCCCCTGAAATATTTCTGAATCCTGTGATTGCTTTGTCGTGAAGGCCTCGTTGGGTTTTGATTTGGTTTTTCCGAGGTTGATCGAGTGTGTGTTGCTATTGGTGCACCCCGGCCGGGTAAAACTTTCTGAAAGCCATGTCCGCGGTTATGGACGACTTGGAGCACAGTATCTCGATCATAGACAACTATAACTAAAGTAGTGCTATACACTTGACTTTATAATGACTAGTAATCAGCTTCACTATAATGGAATGGCTACATAAAAATGCCCACAATTGCTTGTTTGGGTTGTCGCTTGCGACCATTGTATCTGATTAGTAAGTATTGCAACTACAACGGAATGGCTAAATAAAAGTACCAACAACTGCTGGGTTTTTGGGTTACCTCATGCTATGTGTATCTGACTAGTAAGTATTACAATCTCACGGAATGGTTAACTAAAAGTGCCCATCTTACTTTATCGGGATGACTATCTAAACGACTAGTAATTGCTGCCACGATAATCGAATAAATAAAGCGCCAACCTGTGAGTTCTCGGTTGACTTCCTCGTTTGGTCTCGAGGGAAACACCAGATGGGTTTGTTTGATGGTAGTATCGAGTTGTCTCGAATAGGTCCTTCTTACCCCTCTCGATAGCCGCCATTGTATCGAGTCTCTATAGGTTGTTTAGTGCATCTGCCGCCGCTCGATCCACCATACCTATGTAGGCGAGGCCGAATTCTAGCCTCGCTGTCTTGGCCTCGATCGACGCTCCTCTTTTTCCTTTGCCCTTTGTCGGCACCCCTTTTGTTTAAGCAGGTTTGAGTTCGACGCCGTTAGCAGGGTTACCCTTCCGGCTTGGCCTGGGCAGGGTTATGGACGCCATTGGTTATTCTTCAGGGCTCTTAGCCCCGTTTGCATCTTGTCCGTAGTCGGACGCTCCCTCATTTTCAAGGTGATTTGGATCTTTGTATATTATATATGTATTCTTGACTCATGTAGTCGTGTTGTATATATATCTGTTCTGTGGGTCCCATCGAGGACTATTGTGTAATGTTATTGCTTCATTTTCCACCCGCACGAAAGTGCCTGGTGGGCACCTTTGAATCGTTTCTATGCGGGTTTGGCGGGTTTCGCTAAAACTTGCATAGGGCCGATTCTAAGGGTGTTACAAGGAGTCACTCAGCAGCATATCATGTTGTTGTTGTGGAGGCGATAGCTAATATTCGGGAGCATAAATCCAAGGAGTTAGAAGGTAGCACATTTTCTGTAATTCCTCATGATTCTATAGACTCGGAGTTTTAAATTTGAAACTTCGGCTGAAACACTTATATTTTGGTTTGTAAGTTGAATCTTTTGGAAGTCTTGAACTTCCGGTATTGTAATAATAATAATGTGTGTATGTTTTAAATATGGACCCGCAATGTTTCTGTTGTACCACTCTGAGGGATGTGATATTTAGGGAACGGTGTTCTATGGATGTCATGTCAACGACTATAGTGTACTACACATGCAGTGGTATGCTGGGTCACCGCAGTACTGGCTTTAGAACCTAGCAAGGGTTAAGAAGATACTTTGAGTACGAGCATACTCATCAAGTTCACTAGAAAAGGAGTGTTTGATGCACTATATCTACAGCCACAGACCATAGGTCATAGGCAATGCAGGTTTTTGTAAACATTTCTTCAAAGGTTGCTTTTATTCTGAAAAGCTATGCCCGTCAGCCTTCATGGGTTTTACCATAACTTTCATGGAGTTCTTTTTCCGCCGCGTTCGTAGCTCCTTCCCGGAACATGGAGTAACAAGTTATAGTTCTTACACTCTACAGAGGTGCGTTACTTTACCCATGAGAGACCTTAGCCTTGTTGCACAACCAAGACATGACCTTGTCCATACTTCCTTGGTATGGGTACTAGTCTAAGATCCAAGCCAATCACTGCCCCCTTTGTGACTTCGCATGCCTCCTTGGTGTACACCATGCCCACCCATTGAATTACGACAATGGTTTACACAGACCATTAGATGCCAGAACTATCGTGGGATGTTGAGGGTTCCCACCCATATGCTGCATATCCTCTACGAATTACCAATTAATATGCACGCTACGAGTGATAACAGCCACAACCTGCACATCCGGCTACATGCGAGAGGAAGAAGATATAGTTGACTTCCCTGTCCCATTCCAAATCTCATGGTTAACGCGTAATATACGGCATAAGAATCACTGGCGACATTGGTTGTTAGATCCTAGATAATATATTCCTTTACCACCAGAACCTTCATAGTAGGTTATTACCTCATGATAAATAACCTATAATCATATTATTATGAAAATAGTGTTTTTGGACCTTTTTCAAAAGCAGGTGATGACAACACTGGATTTGTAAAATACTTTATAGAAAATAATCAAAGGACATGATCAAGTGTGAACTTGCCTTTTGTGATTGCAAGTTATGCACTCACGGTCTTCAAGACAATATAATATCCAACATCTGAAATCAACATCATTGGTCCGGTAAGGACTAATGTTTAAAGAAGCAAGATGCTATTATGCATAAGTAATGTAATACAATTTCATAAACTCGAATCCCGGGGATAACGTTGTTCTAGGGTTTGGATACTGGAAATGGTTACTTTATAATGTGTTGTCCTTTTTAGATAAGTTTCATACTTGTGCTTCTTATTAAGGTTTGTGAGTGTATGTGAAACAACATGTAAGTATAATAAAGCACACACAATAATGGAATACTCAAGTGGGAAATGTATCTGTAGACTATGTATATAAGGTTCGTTCATCATTTAGAGTTTTCATAAGAATGCTTATGTCTTGCTTTATAATGTACCTTAGAAGAATAACTTTTGAATAAAATCTTACTTAGCTAAGGAGAAGTATTTAAATTTTAAGTTAACCTTATTAGGTTTTCTTTCTAGTTATAGTCTTTAAGTAAGAAAGAATTGCTCTATTTGAATAATGATATTAGTAGTATTTGAGACTTATCCATCTTGGTTTTTAACTTGGTTAGTTTGGTATTAAGATTCTTTATAACTTAATTATAACAGACCAAAGTTAACTATAAAACACATAACCAAGACTTTAGTCTTATATTTAAAGTCTTATAGACTAAAGTTAACTTTAAAGACATAGATGGACTTTCAGATACAGATCTTATGGTATTTGTATTTACTTCATAATATTTCCTTAAAGTTACTTAAGATTAGTATTACTTATATTTGAGTAGTGGTTTATTAATTTCATAATGGAATAGAATCATTTATCTTTTTGTGAATGAATGGTTATAGTTGGTGATCAGGGAAATAATATTACTTAACTACTTATGGTATCACTATAAGGATTTTATTTGTTTATAAACTTGTGGTTGAGGTAAGTAAAAAGGTTTTGTTTAATCCCAAATTATTCTTGAAGATTTTATACTTTATATAGATCTTTTTAGAAAATAAACTACACATATGATTGAATGATAATTCAATAAAATTGTATTTTAAAATGTGTTGAATCATTTTGACTTCATATTATCACCATTTAAGATTAATACTATTTATTAGACTCAATTGGCTAATTTTTAGAATTATTAGCATTTTTTTATTTACCCTTATATGAATTATGGAATTATATTTAAATTCAAGTTATTAAAGTATATATTTTTTAATTAATTCAAAAGTGGAACATTATATTTTTTACATGTACGTATTATTTTTGTGATTATTTTGGTATATTACATTTATTTTTGTGATATATGAATAATAAGATATGATTTTTATAAGGTTTATTACTTTATAAATACTTAATAAATAATGAATACTTTATTAAGTGAAATAATAATGTATGATTATAGTTTTAAATTATAGTTCTAATTTTTCCAAGATTTTTGGTATTTTATTTATATTTTTTAAGATTTACAAATATTAAAATATGAATTTTCAAAGTTTTATTACTTATAAAACCTTTATTAAATAATATTTATTTAAATAACTATCACAATAATGTTTGATAATATTTTAATGTTATAGATTTTATTTTTCTGAAAATTTTCATATATTATACATATTTTTCTGAATTATAAAACAAAAGTTATTAAAATTTTAAATTTGAATCACTTTCTAATTAAATTCTAAATACTATTACAAACAGGGAATTACTTTTCTTACCCAGACCTAACCTACCCTAGTCACTGACATGTGGGGCATTGGCCACGTTGGATGACACCGAGGCAGTGGACCAAACCGAATTTTGTTGACTGGGCTGGGGTGATGCAATGATGGCATCACGTTGACGTCATCGTGGAGAGTGGTTACCTCTCACTCGGGCTGATTCCAGCCCCAGTCACAGACTGCTGGGCCCTGTGGCCATGTCGCACGCCACCTCAGCGAGGCAGGGCCCACCAGGGTTTGACTTGCCTCCCACGCGGTGGTGGTCAACCGACGCCGGCGTCCATCCGGCGGAGGCGCTACCCTACCTTCACGGACATACTACGGTGTGTTTGCAAACGAGGAGACTGAGACGATCCTACTAATGGTAACACCGCTAAGGAACGGTCACTGGAGCCTTGGTTGCAACAGCGGCTAACGACGGCAAGCGGCGGCGCTCAACAGAACTGGGCATATAATCATCGATATCATGGTATAGTAGGTTGTGGAGATGCGCTAGCTTACCCTGATTCTCGTACGATGATCGTTGAGGCCCGGTGTGGTCGGATGTGGAATCTCCGACGAGAATTCCGACAAAGGCCGATAAAAGGGAATGACAAAATTCGATCGCCTTCGAGCTCCCCTTGATGCTGCATTCCTCACAGATGATCTACGCACGCTGGCGCTTCTCCTCGACCAGTCCACGGCCTCCGGGACGAACTCCACATGCTGGCGTGCACCGTTGATTGTGGATAGGGTTTTGGTTGCCGATGGAAAGGAGAGGAAGAGAGTGAGGATAAGGATGAGGGATTTAGAGGAGAAGGGCATGTCGCGGGGTTCTTATCCTCGGCGAGGGTCGGGCGAGTATCACGGCGCCGAGAAGATCGACGACGAGAGCACCGCCACGTAGATTCTTGTCGCCAGACGTGAGGAAGATGAAAAGAAAGAGACGGGAAGAGGTACAGGCCAGTGTTGGGCCGTGCGGGCTGATGTTGGGCTGAGAGAATTAACCAAGGCAACGTCTGTTGCAGCTCGTGAGCGGTAAATAAGAAATGGGCTGAGGCCTGGTTTCGTTTTTCTTTTTAATTACACATTTTCTATTTGCTGTTTTCATTTCTAAACTTATATTTACACAATTGTTTGCAAATTTCTTTATAGAAATTATCTGCTAAATAGCTGCAACACTAATGAAGTGTATTTAGATTCATTTTGTGTATTTTTATTATATAATATTGTCACTTCTTTATTTTCTTTATATAATTTATTGGTTCAATAGGTACAACAATAATGAATGGTATTAAAGTCATTTTATGAGCTTTTATTAAATAATGTTGTATTTCTTTATTTTGTTTATAAAGACCCTTCTAATATTTGGTAAGGGACTTTGTTATTAATTTTCTTTCCATATACCATGGATTTATTTTAGGATATTTTCTTATTTGTTTATAAAACTTAATTTAATTATCTTATAGCTTGGAGGGAAATCTTTATATAATGATCATATATCATTATTTTATGATATACAAAGGAAATCATCTGGTTAATATTACTCCCATAACCTAGGGATTAATAATGTATATATATTTTATTATAACTAACATAAGAGTTAGGGGTTGAATTGTAAATGCTTACCCTAGGGTTTAGGGTTCTTAATATACTTATATTCTTTTGTTGATGTGAACAAAGATTAATGACTAAACATATTGTCTTTATGTTTGTAACCTTTAATGATATCACCCTTTAAAATAGAAAGTTGTTTTCTGGAATGTCTCATGGAGAAGAATTGATAAAGATAACTCCTAAGCACATATAATTATGATAATTGGAAATGATAAAGATGTGCTTATGTGATTTGCTATAGGAAAATATTCCTATAAAGTTGTATGGAAATAAGATGATGGATCAATAATATGAAATGGATATTATGTTTGGTTTAAGATTTAAAGTTGGGTGTTTACCAAGAATTCCTATCTTCCATACTTCATAATTATGGACTTCAGATTAAGGAATTCCCTTCCTAGATATTCTACTTCTTTATATCCATCATCATGTGTTAACATGATGAGCTTTACTTCACAAGGATATTCTTATCCACCTTTTATTCTTCTAAATCCATTTATAAATCCAATGAGCTTGACACTAAAGCTTTCATAGTTTTCTCATATCCATACTTGATTATATCCACTACTCTACTGTTGATAACGTCCAATCCAACAAGTAGTTACTTCTAACTCCACTCATACTCTTCCTTAGTCATCCACCACTAATATTACACCAGTGGATGTATAGATCAAACTACTTTCCTTAAAAGCTTACTATTCTTTAAGAGGAATAACACTACTTCAATAACTCCATGCTACTCTGGCTTTAGCTTAATTTTATTGTCTTATATCTACTTAACTCCAGTATCTTATATACAAACTTTATATCATATCACGGTGACTTATCATGGCTAACCTAGAATAACATATCTATACTAGGGTTCAATCATGTTCTATCCACCAATGTCACTTATACATGATATAAGCATTTAATCTTGGTGACTAAAGAATGATCATTATAATCCTTTGATCCTTTATGGTTTAGGTTTCCAGTTGGCTAATCAAGGCTTTCATCAATACAACATTAAAGTTGTATTGTGATTATCTACTCAGTACCTCTAACTAAATGGAAAATATTACTTATTGACTATATATGCTTGATCCAAGAGGATTACTCCTGGTAACTATCTTCAGAATTCATCCTTGTAAACTTCCTTGTTACCATACAAATACATATTCTAGATAACTCTTTTATCATTTTAGGAGTAAGCTGACTCCATCAATTATCATATTGATTTTATTCTCTTCCAACACCCCCATTCTATAGATGCTATTTAAATCTAGCGTTACTATTTACCCGTTCTTACTTATTTCTTTATAGGCCTTGAGTGAATGCTATGATATGGTCAAGAGTTGATAGATCAAGAATTGATAGATTAAGAATTGGTGAATCAATAGTTGATTACTCAACATTGATGAACAATAGATATTGCGATCGGATTCCATAAAGATTGATATGGAAATAAAGATATATGGTGAATGATCTTGACTTGGTTTCTTTCCTACTCAATCTCACTAAAGAGTTAAGGTTAGGTATTACCATGATACTCATGGTATAAGTAGATGAGATTAAGATAGATCAAGATTTAGTTGTTACATTCCTACTCCCTCCGTTTCAAAATATAAGACGTTTTAGATTTATGAAGAAAATGAATCTAGACTTGTTTTAGTATGTATGTTCATTCAATTTTGGGATGAATCTACACACTAAAAAAAGTCTAGATTCATTTTATTCACAAATCTAAAACATCTTATATTTTTAAACGGAGGGAGTATTACTTAAGTTATGTTTATAACTTAGTATTCATGAGTGGTGTAATGAATACTAGGATATGATTACTCAAGGATCAAATATAAACCATTAAGTAATGTATTAGGGTTTAACTTTTATTACATTTGATCTACCCTTAGATCAAATCTCCCTTATCCAAACTAAGGTTTTAGCAAAGGTCATATTGAAACTTATCGCAGTCAACTTGATGATCTACTTCAAGTCCGTCAAGTTAAGAGAAGCTTCATTCACTTTGACAAGTTTTATTCAAAAGCGCAAAAATTATTCGGATTTTCTATGCATGAATGCAATGCACACATCTGTGTTCATATAATTTCTAAGCTCTAATACTGGTATGTTACATTATTGATTGGGCTAACCCTCCTCCCATAATGCCGAAAGCAAGAAAAAATCATTTCCCTTAATATCATCTTGTGATATGTGGGTCATCGATGAGCATTGGTTTTGAACTCAAGATACATCTTCGCGGTGTCATGCCATGCGTTCCAACATGGTGGCTTCGGCCACCGCTCTCTTCCTTGAGAAGAGTTGGTTTCTATTGGCTCTCTTTGGATATTCTTGCATATCTTGTGTTCTTATGGAAAACACACCCAATCTTGGCTTTTAGTTGTTTTGTTCTTGCAATTTTGGGTGTGTAGTACCATCTTCTGGGGCGCTAGCTTCGCTCTTCTTCCTTTTTGGCATTTTGATGCCAAAGGGGGAGAAGTAGTTCTATTAGGTCACGGATTTGCATGGGCCGGGCGCAAGCACTTGCTTATTTATCATTTTGCTTGCTTGTGCCCTTTTAGCGCTGAACTTATTTGTGCTTGGTTTGTATAAGACTATGTCGTGTGATACGTCCGTGCTCGTGTGTGGATTTATGGAATTCTGGATTTATCTTGTGGAACTATTCGTATGGAATTCTGGATTTATCTATGGAATATGGTATTCTGTTGAAGGCACATGGAATTATGGAGTTATCTATTGATTGCATCAATATATTGGGATGTGTTTGAGGCCTAATACTCTCATTATTCACATTGGCTATTTTCACATTCTGGTGGTATGACTATGTTTCCTAACTCACCTTGTTTTAGTTGTCATTGTTATGAAATTGGCTTGCTCTTTAGTGTGTGCATTTGTAATCAAATTCAAATTATAAATATGCACACATTTAGGGGGAGCCTCTTTAATTTCCTTAAGGTGTTGTTAGTAGGTTTCATTGCAAATCCTAGTATTGTCATCTAACACCAAAAGGGGGGAGATTGAAAGAACATTTCATGATCCCTAGTGTTTTGTGTGTTAGTAACAATACCAAGGATTATTTAATGTGTGTTGAAGTGCTATAGATCTATACCTTGAAAGGGAGTTGGAAACTGTTTTTGGGAGAGGATAATCCGCCCCTACCAGGGGCAGATAATCCGCCCCTCCCCAAACTCAAAAGGGCGCAACCTACTGTATGGGGGCGGAATATCTACCGGATTTTCCGGCCAGGGCCGGAGTTTTTGCCCAGGCTGGATAATATTCCCCTCCAGGAGCCGGATAGTCCCCCCAAGAATCTGTCTTAAAGGTTGCCAAGGCACATCACTCAGAGAGGGGGCGGAGTTTCCCTCGGACTTTCCGTCTCTGGGGCGGATTTTCCCTAGGGGCGAATAGTCCGCCCCTTGAGTGGGGCGGATAATTCGCCGCCCTCTCGAGGTTTTCCACCAAGTCAAGACCGGCGTCACCTTCTGTGTGGGGGGCGGACCTTCCCCAGGACTTTCTGTCCAGGGGGCGGATAGTCCGCCCCCAAACTTCACCAACAGCAAGATCTATGCAGGGGGTATTTAAGCCAGCCTTCCCCTCCTGCTAGAACTCTTGGTTCATTCGAAAAAGTCAAGATCTGTTCATCAAGCTTCACCCAAGAGAGCTCCACCTTGATCCACCCAAAGGCCCCGTTCCTTGGGGAATCAAAGGAGGAGGACTCGATCTTCATCAACTGCATTCAAGCGCTTCATCTCCTCTCCATTCATTTGGAGAACCGTCGATCTAGTATTTCTTGCAAATATCTAGATCCTTGCTTTTGATTATATTGATAATCTTTGTTCTTGTGACAACTTGTTGTCATTACGGGAGCCCCCAATTCAGTTGTGGGTGTGTGCCCCGGTAGAGTTGTAAAGGCACCGGTTCCTGCCTCGAAGGGTACCAATAGTGGAGAACGTGGATCAGGCCTCGCGTGGCGAGATCCATCAGAGAATAGGGTGAGGCCTATTGTGACGTGGTGGTCTTAGAACCGCCCACCCCTCCAACGCAGATGTACTTCCCTTAACAAGGAAGGAACCGCGGTAAAACAAATCCTTGTTTCTCCGCGTGCTCCACTACGGTTTCCTCGCTCCTCTCCTTACGTGCTTAGTAGCTAGGTTTGCATATAGGAAAATTCTCGTAGTTGCATATCTAGAGAATTTACTTTATGTCAAGCCTAAAATTGAAAAAGAACTAAAAATTGAGTAGCACCTATTCACCCCCTCTAGGTGCCCATACGATCCATTTCACACTCAGCCGGTCATGAGGGTGTTTAGAAGACCCTCCATCGTATCCGTGCCGACTTCTACATCCCCAGTGATAGGGCCTTGGTCCGGGACTGGGTGCATTCTTGCGAGACGTGCCAGTGCAACAAGACGGAGACCCTGCGGCCGGCAGGGGTGTTGCAGCCACTGGAGGTGCCATCTCAGGTCTGGACTGATATCTCCATGGACTTCATCGAGGGCCTCCCCAAGGTGGGCGACATGTCCGTCATCCTCACGGTGGTCGATCGCTTCTCCAAGTTGCCCACTTCATCGCGCTCGGCCACCCCTACACTGCCACGTCGGTGGCTCGTGCCTTCTTCGACGACATCGTCCGCCTCCACGGTTTTTCCCGCGTCGATCGTTAGCGATCGGTACCCGGTGTTCACAAGGCATGTGTGGCGTGATCTCTTCAGGATGGCGGTGGTGAAACTCCGGTTTATCACGGCCTTCCATCCCCAGACGGACAGCCAGTCAGAGGTGGTTAACAAGGTGATTGCCATGTATTTGCGCTGTGTTACAGGTGATCGTCCTCGCGCTTGGGTGGATTGGCTTGCATGGGCGGAGTACTTCTACAACACCTCCTATCACTCCGCCCTGCGCGCCACGCTGTTTGAGGTGGTCTACGGGCGACCGCCTCCACCCATCCTGCTGGTGGATCCGGCTACGACTCAGATGAAGGCTGCGGGGGAGCTCCTCCGCAACCGCGATGAGATGCTTGCTGAGGTGCGGCAGCGTCAACCAGGCCCAACAGTTGGCCAAACACTACTACGACGGCCACCATCGCGAGGTGGAGTACGCGGTGGGTGATTGGGTGTGGTTGCGCCCTCTTCACCGCTCCACTCGGTCCTTGGACCCACGGACGAGGCACAAGCTGGGTCCCCGCTACGCTGGGCCGTTCGCCATCCTGGAGCGTATTGGGAAGCTTCGTATCGCCTTCAGCTGCCAGCCGAGGATCGCATACACGACATATTCCATGTGGGGCTGCTCAAGCCCTATCGTGGTGCGGCACTGACCATCCCGCCAGCCCTTCCTCTGACTGCGGATGGGCGTTTGCTCCCTATCCCGACAAAGGTGTTGCGCGCACAGCTCCGTCGCGGCGTATGGTACTTATTGGTTTAGTGGGAGGGCCTTCCGGAGGAGGAGGCTACTTGGGAGCAGCGTGCTGAGTTCCAACAGCACTATCCAGACTACCAGCTCGAGGACGAGCTGTTTGCGCAGGCGAAGAGAGATGTTATGACTGGTATATCCTATACCCCGAGGAGGCCCAATGGGCAGGCTTAGTTAGGGCCTTAGCCCAATTATATTATTTTCATCATATATAGGAGTTGTAATCAGATATTGAAAGACAAGCAATAAACACAATTTATTGCCGACTCCTGAAAGAGTCGGAACCCTCAGCCCTAGCCACCGCCTCCTGCACTTGTGCTGCCGCCTCCCTGCTCCCGCACGACGGCATCCAGTTGCCGGCGACCTCGCCTCCGCTCGCACACCACTCCCTCCTTCCCCTACAATCTCCGCCCTAGACCTGGTAGAGTAGTCGATCCTACCAATCTCCTCGGGCTTGGCAGCGACCGGCAACGCCTCCTTCTGCACTCAAGAACAGTCCCAGGCCAACGCCGGACATGGCATCGAGTCTCAGGATTTCGCCGAAGGCCAGGACAAACAGAGGCAAGCCGAGGACGTGGAGGACGCCGAAGGGGATGCCTTGGCTCCGACGAAAGTTAAAGGCAAAGGCAAGAGGAAGGCGGGCACGTCGGCGCCGGAGCCCCGGATCAAGTGGACGGCGCTTGAGGACCTTTGCCTCGCCGACGCCTGGAAAGTGGTGAGCATGGATCCCATCACCGACGCCAACCAAAACTCAGACAATTACTAGAAGCACGTGAAGCTAGCGTTCGACAAGCGCAACCTTTATGACCCGAAGTATAGCAAGGTTCACATGGAGCGAGGCGATAAAGCCATGATCAACCATTGGGGGGTCATCTACCAGGCGTGCATCAAGTGGCACATCGTTCTCGAGGAGGTTGACCGCACACCCGTCAGCGGTGAAATCATGATGGCAAGGTATTTCGCCAAACAATAGCCGAAGGTATAAAGAGTTCATGGCTGTCCTGACACACTTTTCCTTGCCTTTGCAGCTCCTCCGTGCACTCGACATGTGCCGAGATGACACGAAGACGGAGTTTAAATTCCACCATGTGTTTTCTGTGATAGAGAAATGCAGGAAATGGGTAGATACTCGCGTGAGCCTCGCCAAGACCAAGGACAGCGTGTACAACCCCGGGGCGAAGGAAGGCCGAAGCTTGGTTAGAAGAAGGCGAAGATGCTCAAAGCCACACGACCCCCCGCTGAGCGTCTCCACGCTTTAATCGAGAAGTGCATTGCCGACACCAAGGCCCATGCCGAGAAGAGGGAGGAGAAGGCCGACGAGAGGTGGGCGCATCTTCTCCAGAACCAAGACCGTAAGATCGACCTCCTCAAGGTGAACTACGCCACCAAAAAGAGGAACACGGATCTCCAATTCCTCATAGGCGGTGAAGACACCCCGACGATGAGTACGCCGGTCAAGGCCCGGTACATGGCGCGCCGCAATGCCATCCTCTAGGAGGACAACGCCGCCAGCACGCCAAGGACAGCGCCGATCGCCTCCGCCGCCACAACTTCGCCGAGCTCTGCTTCCACCTCCTTCAACCAGTCGGCCGGCCACGACGCCGACGCTCCTATCCCCGTCGCCGGACACGTCGGAGGAGGCCATCGCCATTGACAACTGATCGTCGAGCCATTTTATCTAGTTCTATAATAATTTGTCGCCGAACTTTTTGGTCGATTTCTATCGAATACTTTGGGCCGAGATTTCGCCGGCGGGAACAAGAAAATTTAATCATTTCATCGTTTTTGCTTCGTACGAGAACTTGGCTTGATAACACGAGTGAAAAATTAAACGTTGTTAGACCGAAATTTATAACCGTCTAGTGTTTTTTAATCCGAATTTTGGTCTGGAAAGCCTGAACGAGTGGAGGTGCTCTAGATTGGTAACTTTGGCTTTGATCCAAACGTCTGTCCACGTCATTGGTCAACGCCAAAATTTTGGCTGGGCGGCTCGTGGCTACTATCCAAACAAATCCTTTCTTCCCAGCCCGCGCCGCCAGAATAGAACAGAGGAGTTGGAGGCGTGGAGCTCGTTGCGGCGACGCTATGGCCACGGCTTGAGGAGGCGGAGCTCCACACAGACGGACGTCGCCCTCTGCGGCTTCGCCTGCACGTACACTGGCCAGGGCCGCCGGTCTCAGCTGCGACTGCGACGACCCGTCCCCAAGTCTCCAACGCCGCTCCCGCCCAGGCCCAGTTGCCCGCGCGACGGCGCTCCCGTGCTGCCCGGCTGCCCCACGCGACCGCCGCCGTCTGTTCCCACACGAGCCTGCGACTACGACGACCCGTCCCCAAGTCTCCAACGCTGCTGTTGTTCCTGTACGAGCCTGCGAGTAGGATCCTGCCCCAGCGTCCGCTGCTGTTCGTGTACTACTGCTGCTGTTCGTGTACTACATCAGCCATCAGCTCAGGTACTGCTGCTGCACCTGCACTACGATGTAGAGATTAGAGTTTTAGACTATTGCAGATTAGAGTATTAGGCTGGCTCGAACTGATTGTCGTACTGGTGCTGCGCCTGTTGGTGATGGATCAACAGATTTTTGGTGTATGATTAGAGTTTTAGACTGTTAGAGATTAGACTCTTAGAGTTCTAGACTGCTGGACCAAATTAAACTATGTGTGTATTTCTATTTCTGCAACTTTGATGGGTTTGAGAATATTGGAGACTGTTTAGAGACTTGAG
Organism: Avena longiglumis; assembly: GCA_030063025.1. Lineage (NCBI taxonomy): Eukaryota > Viridiplantae > Streptophyta > Magnoliopsida > Poales > Poaceae > Avena > Avena longiglumis. Next base: position 146,544,797 of record CP125978.1, on the reverse strand, counting down.
TTTGAGTAATTGCAAGTTTGAGACCGTTTTGAATTGGTAATTGTTGGCATGATGGTTTGCTACAGGTTGTAGCTTGTTGGTTTCTTATAGTTACCTGTTGAAGATTACGGTTGAAAGTGAAAGTGAAACCTGTGAGCAGCTATGTTGGTTTTGTACTTTTGTGACTTAATCTTAATGCAATCTTAATGCTTCTGAAAGGTTATGGCTGGGCTGCTGGGAACAACGTGTGGTGTTAGGCTGCTGTTGACCGGTGAGGCTACACGAAGTTTAGTCCCATCTCGCCTACGGGAGGAGGCCACACCCAAATTTATAAGGAGATAGATATTCCTCTCCCATCAGTCCTTTTGGGATGGAGAACTCTTCTTATTTGTTGGCCTGTGACGCATCGCCCGTAACGCGAGAAATCTGATTTGCCAAGTGGATGCTAACATGTGGTCTAAGAGCTATGTTGTTGTTGCCTGTTAATTTGTTTATGCTAATGAATGCCAAATTACAAAGTTTGTAATATTTTCCACACATTTATCTATTTATTACAGCATTTGTAAATGAATAAATTATTATTTTAACTTAAAAAACTACAGTGAGCCAGTGAGCCAGTGGTTTGACCAGTGAAAACCTGAACCGAGAGTCTCGCCGGTTCGATGACCGGTCCGGTTTTTTAAACTACAAAACATAGCTTGCAGGAAGAGCCGGCCGCGCGACAGCAGGAAGCCGGCGGCGGCGCTCCGGTGAGTCTTCCTTCCTTCCCCTCATCCCCGCCCTCCTCCTGCTCGTCTTTCTCGTTCCCCGCGCCCTCAGAGCAGGCCAGCGGCGGCCATGGCCTGCGCCCCCTCCACTGTTGTTACCCATAACCCTAGATCGAAGCTGAGCAAACGGCAGCGGGAGGGGAAGTGGCGAACGGGGGAACAGCGGACAGAGGCGACCGGTAGCAGGGGGACGGCGGCCAGAGGCGACCGGCGGCCACGCCTTAGCCTGTCCCCTACGGCCTCTCCCTGCCCTCTTCTAGTTCATGTACAGAGCATGTTCTAATTGGCAAAATTGTTTTTTTTTTCTGAAATTACAGAACCTGTGGAGAGTACAGAACATGTTCTAATTGTCCACTTGTGTCATGTGCGTGCTATATGTAAGAGACATAAACATCTAACTTGTTGTGCTATTTGTTAAAGACAATATTATTATCCTTGTCGTTATATTTTAATGTTATTATGTGTGAAAATATTATTTAAAAACATTGTATATACACAACTATCTGTATACATGTACACAAGGATGTATTGTCAAAACTCAAGAAAACTTTAAATTCCATGGTCTAGACATCGAAACAGGTTTTGGAATTGGGTGTTACCGTTTGATGCCGACCGTGAATTCGGTACACATCCAAACAACGGAATTGGAAACGGAGGCCATTTTCTTTCCATCTTGGATTTGGAATTTTCAGCCCAATTCATTTCCGAGCTAAAATTCCAACATCCAAACACAGTGTAAACGATTCGTAGCACCTGGATTCTTACTAAAGAAAATCGCATCTAGACTTACAAGTACTTTGTTCTGGGAAAATGTATATTGTGACTTGTCTCTGCTCTGAAGGTTATATTATGAGTAAAACTGATGTCTCTTTAATCATTTTAAAAAATTTAAATTGATGAGAGCTCATTGTTTTATAAGGTAATAAGTTTTCCTCCTTGATAGTTATGTTATGAGAGCTCATTGGTTTAGAAGGAAATAATTTTTTCTCCTTGATGTCTGAAATCATCTTCATTTAGTATCATCCTGATTTTCTCACGGTAGTTTATGCCATCATTCTGATTTTCCAGATTGCATACCGAAATTCAAGAACCCAAATGATATCTTCGCAGGAAGGTAATTACATTTTACTTTCATTCCTCAGGAGCCTCGACAGTACTACTTGCTAAGTTGCTATAGTGTCTACTGTACCTTGAAACTTATTTTATCTGTGTAAACATGTCATGGTATTTCTAGAATAATCATCTGCATATGGAACACTTCATATTAACACCATCCATACTTATTATGCTTTTGCTGAATTGTTGATGGATCCAAATTGATTTGTATGATGTTTCGAAAAAACAAAATAGATATGTATGCACCTCTGTTGATATCATCATTGTATAGAATATTTGGTATCCTATTGTTATGTTATACATCTGAAAATGTTGTTCTGTGTGGCTATTACCCAGATGATACGGCTGCCTTCTCTTTCAAGGATGGTAAAAGGCTGTGCTCTCTTTTTCTGCGTCAGCAAGGTCTGATCAAGAAGAAGCGAAGGTCCGTGCTGTTATGCTGTTATGCATGCCCCTCCCTCTTACCGCACCTTACATATATTCTCGTGCCCACCTATCTATGTTTTCAGATGGCTGTCCTCTTTGAATCCTGAATTAGGGGCCCCTTTCAGACTTAAGCGACCAAAGTTTCTCAAAGATGTGTAAGCATCTACCATCTTTGCCAATTATTTCTTGCTCTAAACCAGCTGTTGTTCGGTATTTCAACTGATGGAGCTGTGTATATCTTATTTGAAAACAATACCCACTGATTTAATGAGTTACCTCCATGGCTCCATGTTTCAAGAGTTTTTGCCAAAAGGTTTGGTAGAGCAAAACTCACTCTTCAAGTCTTCATCTATGCGCAAAAATGATCCATAGTATGGGGCATGAGTCTTGGCCATGTGGTCTTATGTTGAAAAATATGGCAAACTGCCAGCTTTCCAGTTATTTTGTTTCCATTTAAAAGGTTACTTTAGCATTATCAATATTTTTGTAACCCTCAAAAATTATCTCTGTTCCACAGTTACTTGGCTGAATCGGATGTCAGGGATGATGAAGTAAGTTGTTCATACTTTAATAGAACCTAGATCTTGCAGTTTTCAGTTTCACTATGCATATTCCCCTTATTCATGTTGCCTGCATAGCCAATTATTTGATCCGTGGGATTTATATAAGGATGAGTGATGGATAATCATATTTCTAGTGTTAAAAGTAGTAAGAGAACGTTTAGCAGTTTCAATTTTTTTTTGAGAAAACACAAAAGCTTTGCGTTTCATTATATTGAAAAGATAGAGTTGTTACACGCCTCCCGAGAGGCCAACATACAAATTACAAATGCCGCTACTAGTGAACATCCCAAGTTGTTGGGGCAATGTCCCTCAAACCTTAGCGCCTGCGAGAATCCATGCTGAGGCTTCCTCTTTGATTTTGATGACCAGGGCTTGGATAGACAGTTGCGCCCGCTCAAACACGCAGTCATTCTGCGCCTTCCAGATCATCCAGGGGATCAGCAATGTCGCGGAGGCCAGCCCCTTATGCATGGGTTTGGGCGTGCCGCGCTGGGCCTTCAACCACCAGTTGAAGAGGGTAGATTCATCGGAAGGCGGCGGGCAAGAGAGGCGCAGCCAAGCTAGGACCTCGTGCCAAACCTGCCTAGAGAAGGGGCAGGCGATCATCAGGTGTTGCATGGTCTCCATGTCCTGATCGCAGAGGACACAGCGGGGGTGGTGCTGAAGGTTTCTCCTAGCCAGCCTCTCTGCGGTCCAGCACCGGTCAAGATTGGCTAGCCAATGAAAGAATCTGACACGGTTGGGTGCCCAGCTCCTCCAAATAAGCTTCCAAATGGCGCAGCACTTTGACCCCAGGAATGCTGCACGGTAGGCCGATCTTGCGGTGTAGACGCCGTCAGCGGACCACTTCCAGATCAGTCTATCATCTTCCTCAGATAGGACAATGAGAGTGACCGCGAGCCATAGGAGTAGGTATTGCCCCACCTACGGAATGCCAAGGACCCCCCTGGATGTCGCGTGCCCAACTGTTGGATGCGAGCCCCTCCGCCACGGTTCGTGTCTTGCGCCGGCTCTTAGGGATGCAGTCGTAGAGGAGAGGTGCGATCTCACGGACAGACTGCCCGTCTATCGACCTATCCTCCCAAAACAGCGCAGACTGGCCGTTCCCCAGCACCATATGGGTGGAGGCGAAGAAGAGCTCACGCTCCGTGGAGGGCTGAATGCCCAAACCACTCCAGGCACGGGATCTGTCCGTTCGGTCCAGCCACAGCCAGCGAAGTCGCAGAGCAAGGCCAGTGAGCTCCAGGTCTTGGATACCGAGCCCTCCGAGGTCAGTGGGGCGACAGACCAGCCGCCAGTTCACGTGGCAGCTACCGCCGTTGGCGGCGGCCTTCCCTTCCCAGAGGAAACCTCTCTGAATCTTCTCCAGGGCCTTAATCGTCTTCTTAGGAGGGTCCAACACGAGTAGTTGGTGCACCGGAATGGCTCCAAGGACCGATTTAACCAGGGCCAGCCTTCCTGTCTTCTGCATCAGGCGCGATTTCCAAGTGGGCAGCTTTGCCGCCACACGCTTGACAAGGGTTGCATCTGGGCAGACGTGAGTCTGCGGGTGGAGCAGATAGGTTATGGGGAAGTCCACAATCGGGCACCCCAGCGGTTGCAGCACAGGCCCGGCGTCCTCATTCGCGCATCTGATCATCGTGGCTGTGCACTTAGCATAATTCACCTGAAGGCAAGAAGCGATGCCAAAGATACGCAGGATCAATTATGTTCATTCATGTGAACCTCACATCAAGATAACTGCACTTATAGAATGTACTATACAACATGGGCTTGAAGAGGATTAGGCCATTGGAAGGAGTGGAGACTATAATCGGAGATGAGAGAATATCATAGAAGAAGGGATTAACTCACTTTTATTGCTTGCTTGAAACCCATATTTGCTAGCTCTATCTATTTCATAGTAATCACTTGACTTGATCCCTGAGAAATGCTCTATCTGTAAAAGAACTTGAATTTACTACATTGAATATAGTACATCTCTTGTTACTGTGTCGATACTGTTTTGCTTTTGAAGCGCATTGTCTAATTAACATGTCTCAGTTTTCCCACCTTCTTTATTATGATACTCTCTTAGTGGCTGTTTTACCCTCTCTTGTGCTGTTTTCATTAACATCCATGTATCATAAACATGACAGTAACTGTGCATGTTAATTGAGAAATATGTATTCTAGGTGTCCAGCGAGAGAGTAAGATTTAACATTGAAAAAAGTTTTGGTATGGAAAGGAATTGCTACAATCACCATGTAGTTGTGGGTGGTGTCAAGCTTTTTAAGTTGCAAAAACAGAAGGATGGCTCTTTCTGTCCAGAAAGCTTGAAGATCATGCACAGTACAATCAGCAAATTAAGCAATGGAGCACTGGATTCAGTGGCTAATATTGTCACTCATAACGGTACTAGTTTCAGGAAAGTTAGGCCTACAATGATGAAGATCGTGAAGGACCACCTTCCAAAATACCTGGCTGAGTTGGACAGTGAAAATAGTAAGGTTCTATTGTCGGGCATTCTAACAAGTCCATGCAGCTATCAATCTGATTCTGTCTGCCTTTCAACACCTGTTTCACCAATGCTTCTGTCATCTATAAATGAAGCTTTGGCTGGTCTGGATGAAATTTCCCATCAAGCTGCTGTTGCAATCAATAGAAAGCTCATTGGAAAATCATGCCCCCCAAAATTCCTGCATGTATCTCGAACTTCCAGCAGAAGCCATCTTGTTAACTTGATAAGGAAAAGATGTGAAAGTATGATATCGGAGCTGCAGGAAGGCAAGGATCTTCCAAAAAACTTTTCAAAAGCACTGTCAGTGATGAACCTATATCAGAAACTAACACTAAGGAGCATGCATATTTCACAGTCAGAGTTCTTCCCCTTTCCGCGTGTAACTATGTCACTGCAGCAAGATATCCTGAATGCTCTTTGGTTGCTTCCAGAAGTCAATAGAAATGATATGAAGTTGCTGTGTTCCATTATGGGTCAAGTTTCTCAAGTTAAGATGGCATTATTCAAACCAGCTGTGAGGAGGTACTTGGCAGAATGCTTGTTTGAGTGTGATGATGGAAATTTACCATATTTGGCACGACGTGCCATCGGTTTCTTAGTTGGAATGTCTCCTACATGTCAGCAGGTTATTCTCACAGAAGAGAGAAAGGAAGTCGAAGTAGATGCTGTATTAGATTTAAGCAGTTGCCTCAGATCTTTGGCACATGATGCCATTGAAGAATGCCTGAGTGATGATGAATTTAGCTCAGAGAATAACAGCTGCAGCGAAGATAATGATTTTGTACTCACCACGAGCAACTACTTTGGTTTCCGTTCTCAGCAGCACATGGATGAGGGCTGCTCTTCAAATTTTATGATCAACAACAATGCTGAAGATTCTGAACCTGTGGGTTGTGCTGGACAATATGGAGACAGTGAAGCTGCTGCTAGTATGAAGGATCCTAGTTTGAAGAAGGACAATGTGAAGATGGCTAGATGCTCTGAAGAAGATCTGTCTGCAGTATGTGATGACACTGCAAGTACTGCACACAAGTTAATTGAGCAAATTCTTAAAAAGATGCTGACTGAAGAGGAGGTGGTTGATGAACTTACCGGATGTTATCTTGGAGGCAGTTGTAATTCTGAAGATCCTCAAGGCACACTTTCGAACCACCAGTGAAGCTTTTCTACTTGTTTTTTTTTTGTTTTCAGTTAGCAATCCTCTTGTAAGGTAACAAAACATTTTTTCCATAGTTCCTGAAGCGAAGAAGAACCAAAAGGCCAACATTGTGATGAATGCTGTCCAGGGTCTCTTACCTAATCTGCCAAAAAGGTCTTTCCCCTTCCTTCATTATCTTATCCCTCTCTCCACTGTACATACTACTAATGGTCTAATAGCTTGTTGTAATGTGTGCAGCTCCATGGAGAAAGTTAAAAGGATACTGGATGGTGCTGAGCAGTGAGGACGTTCAATCCGAGCAAGCATACCGTGAATCCGATGCTGTCAGCGATGTAGCAGTAAGCCTCGTCTGTCGCCGTCCCAGAACAGACGAGCAGACAGTTTCTCGCATAGGTACGAACCTTCATCACCCTAGAAAAGGAAGGGTCCCAGGCCCTCCGCAAAAGATGGCAAAAGAACATCTTCTTCAAACCCTGCAGAACGACAACAATCAATCTATACCACCACATTCTACCGACAACTCTGAAAACATTCATATGGTGTTTACTACTCCAGGAACTATGGTGTAAGAAGGAGACACTTTCCTCTGCTTCAATTTCAGCTCGTCCGACTGTCCGAGCCGAGCAAATTTCTGTGCTACATGGGCAGCCGGACCACCACCGTACTACTCCATAGCCAACTTCCTTCTTACACCGTCAGGGTCCCAGCCATCCTCTGCCTGCGCAGGAGTGGGAGAGCAAGAATTGGAGCACGGATGGATCTCTGGCTTAGATATTTTACCTTCTACACTACTGCATCCTCTTGCCTTCTCTTCCATTTTTATTCCAAGGCTGGAAGTAGTCCGTCCAATGTCCCCATGGAGCTCAATCCACCTTGTCAATGGTTAATGTTGATTGACCTTCTGTTCAGGCGTTCAGTTGGGTGACATTTTCGTTTCTAAGCCCTGTCTACAAGTTTACAAATTTTACAGGAATTAGGTGTTCTCTGTAGGCGGAGGTCAATGGTATTTGTGCCGAGCAAGCATTTGCTTTTGTGCCTAGGAAAGAAAACGATGCTTTTCTACAATAATTTCCATATACACTTACTGACTTGCCTGCCTCGTGAATATTATTTCCGGTGCTTCACTACATTCTTCTTCAAATTTATTTGATTCAGTTTACTCCTTCGTGTACCAGGTTTGCATCATAGAGTTGGAGATTTAATAGTGCTCAAGGAACAGCAGGCCATGAATATTCTTTGAGGAGGCTTGAGCAGTTTCGTTGATAGTTATTCTAGAGCTTTCATGTACCAGGTTTGCATAGAGGAATTAGAGTATTAAGTTGCAATGGGTGGTGATATTTCCTCGCCGACCCAGCACCCGCTGGAGAAAATTGTGTATGTTGTACGCTCTGGCCTGGCACCGACTGTCTTTTAATTGAGTCACATCTATTTATATGTTTTCTATATTTCACTTTAGATATTGGAGCAATACAACATTTAAAAAAATTACAATACGGTTTATACTTTGGTGGAGAAAAAAGTATTGCGCATGCCATGGTCATGACAAGTTCCGAAAAAATGATGGATTACCTCATGGATGCTGTAAGTTGCATACGGATTATACGGACATTTAGATTGACGTTTCTGTCTATCGTCTTTTTTACGATTTGTACCCCTGGCTATTCGATAGTATTATATGGCATGCCATCGCCAAGTGGAACCAAGCGGTCCTATGTATGAAAAGAAAAAAAAACGACGCGATATTTCCCCGTCCTCCGGCTAGTGCCGCCATCGTGGAACCCGCCGCCACCTTCTCCTCGCTCGTTCGCGTTGACCCCGCCGCCGTGCGCTGGCCCTACCACCGATGAGCTCCACTGCCTCCTCGTCGCCCATGTCCGGAGCTCCTCTAGGCGCCGCCGCCGCGCGGGCCCTCTTCCTTGAGCTCCCCGTGTCCCCGCGCTCCACCGACGCTGTCATCCACCGCTCGCGCCGCCGTCTCTCCCTCCGCCCACGTCCTTCGCCGCCCCCATGCTCCTACTATGTGCCCCCGCCTCGGTCTCCTCCGGACGCCGCAGACGTCGCCCTCTCCCTCCCCGCGTGAGCCCTCCTCCGAGCATGGCTCCCCACCGTCCTCCTCCGAGCGCCGCCACCGCCCGAGCCAGAGCTCGCCTTGCCCTTGGCTGCCCCTAGGCGCACCCTCGTGTTCGGCCCGGCCTTGCAGTGCGCCGGCAACTCCAAGCCCTGTCCCGTCCCCAACCAACGCCCTTCCCCGCGGTCATTCTCTCCTCGCCCGTGCATGCGATATAATCCTTGCAGCGAAGTGTGTGTGCGCATCTGGGTGCTCATCGTCTCCTCCTTTTGCCCAGCTCATGCCTATGTTGCAGTTCTGTGTTGATGCGGTGCTTCTGCTCCATACCAAAGCCAGTGAGATGTTTCCCATGTCTTTGGTGATCTGCTCGATGGTGTACCGATGTGGGGATGGTATGGCGATGGCGCCACACACAACAAGATCCACAGGCAGAAAACAATGCAATATGAAACTGAATAAAATAGTGCAATACACACACAATTTGAGTGATCATGAAGAAGAAACACATTCGGAAAGATCAAAACAGAACCATGATTCTATCAAGCAGAAGCGACACCTTCAGAAGTCTCAGATACGGAAAACAGCACCTATTCACCTTCAAAGTTCATAAAACTAGACGTTTGGGTCCAAAGCTTGACATTACCTAGCTACTATATAATGATCATGGCGGGCGAAGAACTCAGTTGAGCACCTCGAGGTCGTTGTACTCGGGGCTAGAGACGGCATCAGCCATATGGCCGGGTGTGCTCACACCTTCCGCCTCCAGGAAGAGCCGCAATAGGTTCTTCGAGTAGCCGTTCAACGGTGTCACCAAAGCGTCCGACCTTATACTTCAGATCGTATTGTCTTATGAAGAGATGTGAGACTTGTCTCAATCTATGCTTGCTTTTGGTAGTTTGCTACTAAATTGGTAGTACTACTACTTGAGTGTTCTAGAAGGAAGTCTAATCCATCGCTGACCAGTACGTCTTCATCTGCCACATAGTCGATGAGAGAGGTTGAAAGCATGGCGTCAAGAGAGCTTCGCAGTGAGGGGAGGAAGAACATCGCCAAGTGCTTGCGGTAGTGTCATCATAATAGAAGGGGCACTGCACGGGGAATCATGAGGCACAAACTTGACATCCAAAAATCATAGAGATGTTTAAGGCTGTAGCTGTATACCTCAAGTGGATTTTTTAACTTTTTAAAAAATTTAATAGACCGTAGCAACGTACGGGCATTCAGCTAGTATAATATATTTTAATCTATGAAAGGAGTCTATTTAGACTTTTTTTAGCGTGTAGATTCATTCCGAACCTACAAATTAATATAAGATGTTTTAATCTATAAAGTTTTTTTCTAGAATGCTTACAATCACAAATGGGCAAAAAATTACATGATTTTTTTCTTGCAAAATCATACTGGTAATGAAGTTTCATACTCAAGAAAAGTTGAGATCCCAGCATTTTATTGCGTCTCAAGTCCAGTTAGACTACGCTGTAACATCACCACTAATGAAGCACTAGTTGAGTGCCCGTGCGTTGCTACGGTCTCTATTAATTTTATACAACATATTAAACATGATGCATATAAAAATTTATGTGACATAAATGATACTCCATCCATCTCATAATTCTAGTTGTGGTTTTAGTTTAAATTTGAACTACGTGCACCTCTAAAAACTACTCGTTGCAATAAAATGAAGTTGGTTTCCTACTTCCACTTTACCCACCGGTAGGCTTCGGCAGTATAAAATTGATAGGTCCATAGTATTTTAAAACAATAAGATTTTTTACTTCATAAAATGTATGAAAATAAAAGCTACAATTTTATTATGTATTGCATATAAGGCGAAGATCAAGTTAATGATGTTAATTTTCTTTTATCTACGAAGATCTACTCTCTAAGGTGCTGACATATTTTCTTACACCTATCTATGAGTAGCTCACATTTGAAAAAACACCTCCGGCAGCTCCCACATGTCAGGGTTAACTTCATGTCTGTTTCACCAACAAAAATCAATAAAGTAAACGTTCTTCTGTCAACAAGTCTACACAAAACCATACAACAATGACATGGTTCAAAAATTATGCACCCCATCTATCATATAACCTAGTTGTAAGGGTGTATATGCATAAAAAATTAACATATTTATGGAGCTAATAAAAAGTATGTTGTATATGAAAATCTAATTCAACATAAATATTCTTTATCAATCCATAATCATCATAGTAGTACATTGGTATTGTTAAAATTAATTTATATCAGAAGAAAACTAAAGCAAGAGAGATAGATCTGTGTGTGTGACTGGTGTCATGAGGAAGAAGACAACATCTTTTATCTCAGTTTAATCAGTGGGTGTAAAGTGTAAACCATTGGTCGATTCAGAGGTTATGAAACGATGGTATTTCCTCCATTGTCCACATACAAATCACAAATAACAAAAGCTCTTTAGCACTTGAATTGATGACTTGTAAAGACTATTTATACTCTTCCTTCAACAAAATAAATATTTGTACTCTATTATGCAAAATGACTACGTACAAAGTCGTCTCTCCACCTAGAGACTACAATTTACAGCATGAATCTTTGAATGTATGTCCATTCCTTGCTCTCTAAACCTCCCTATTTCACTTTCCATGATCGTGCTCCTTGTCTTTCCTGCTATTGCCAACATTTTCTCAAAATTCACAAGTAGTAGAGCTCTACAATGCAAAATTATTTCAGAAAGCCTAGTCAACTCTAATCTTCATATTTTTCTTCCTCAAGCCACTGTAATTCCTCACAGATGCTTCCCCTAATTTATCCTACAACCTCAGTAGCCAATCGTTGTTGTGGTTCAGTAGAAGTAAATGTTTGCTGCCTTGATTTAAACAGAAGATAACTAATTATTTCTTAAAGTTGTGACACTAACTTTTTTCCTACACTATTTCGTCAAATACGCCTTCTGTAAGATAAGTAGAACTGACTGTATCAAGAAAAACAACTTGAAGATATCACCATTAGAAGTTAAACCAAATGCATATGGCACTTACCTAGCACTGGGTGGAAATAAGAGTTGTCAAAACAAACGCCTCACATGATGGATATTTTAATCGAACCGAGGTAATGTTGTCATGCATGTGAAATGTAAACATCGTGACTTGAAGACCATAATTCACACAAGAATATAGGAAAATGTCAGTATTTCCAGAATAATAAAAGCAAAAAAACTTCACCTTTAGTTACCTACTTACTGTTTCTTTTCATGCACAAGGTGCTATCTTATTCCAAAGACTATATATCGAACACGGTGGATATTATAGACAATGGAGCAATGTCCACCTTCTCGTGAAAACCGAGAAAGAAGAAATCAGCCATGAGAAAGCCTAGACCTTTATAGTTAAAGTTACGGCTGAAAAGAAACTACAATACATTTGCAAGACATCGAAGCTAGAGGTCCACAAAATTAGGATGATATGCATGCAATATTGGGAAGCTGTAGTAGAAATACTCATATGTAGTAAAAGGTTTGTGAATAAAGATGCTCCCAGAAGAGCTATGGATTTTGCAACCTTTTTCCTTACATTGAGAAGATGTAGGCAGTCACGTATCACAGTAACCAACAAAAAAATAAGCAAACAACTAAAAGGCATCAGGTTTGGTTATACAAGTCCGAAAATGTTTAATTTGTTGAGTATACCTAGTAATGAGACTAATCTCCAAGAGATGATTTGCATGATTATGTAAATTTTTAAAACAAATCTAAAATTCATGATTTTCTTAATACATAAATAGAATCTCATAGTTTTAATGATTATGCCCGTGTTTTACTCTCTTTCAGTAGATACACTTGGTGTTGAGCTTATGAGAAAGTGAAAAATTCATCTGCTGTTTTTTACTGGTCTTAAAAATATTGTCAATTATTATCAGAAAGGAATAGGAAGAAGGCTTGCACATTTGTCAGAACAGTCGTGGCACATAAATAATGGACAAGCGCCAAAATTATCAACAATGCTACTCCCATATCTAGCAGCACATGATTACCTGTTAAGCTAGACCACATTCGCTAACATTGAAAAAAAATAGACGATCCTTTGCTCTCCCCTAAATAAAGGTAAAAAGAGAGAGATTGGAGCAATAAATTGGAGTTGGAGCTTACTTGCGTATACAGAATAGAGATGAGGATGTAGCACATAGGCTGCCAGCAAAGCCAAGTGGGAGCTTCGTGATGCCCAAACTTCGAGTCTAAACCATCACTCTGTAATTAACTACTGATTTTGTCCTCTCACACGGCTGACATACATATGAGAATCAGTTCAACATTCATATCTGTTTTCTTTGGATAGCAAAGACACGGTACTATCTAAATGTCTTAAAGTACCATATCATAACAAATGTTCTTTCAAGCTATCCTAGCCATATCAGGTCTATTGAACACTCCACGTTAAAACTTGATCATATAGCAATGTTTCATAATGTGACTGTAAGAACTCTGAAACTTGTCTGTCCAAAAATAATACCTGGCGCAAAATACTTCTATATCTTATGAGAATTGGTCGACGCTTAGTTTACCCGGCGCGAAATAGACTGGTATTGGATCCTAGTAGGCCATTGGAGCATCATATCCGCTCGCCCTTCTCCATCGTGGCCAGGCTCAAGATCCCGCGAAGATTCAACCGAAGGTAACCAAATGCATGTTTGTTTCAATCAAAAGATCAAGATAAACAAAGAATCAAAGAGCTGGAGCTTGGATCAGGGGCTTCCGATAGGCCCTCCAGGTTAGTCTATAACCTAAATGGGGGTCACGGTTGCCTCTCCCTCTGTTTGATATCGAGGACGTGCCGCAGCCACCATCTTCAACCATGCAAGGGCGTGATCTTGGGGTACCCCTCCTCGGCGGCGCCGGGTAAAGATCGGGGAGGGCCGGCCGTTGGAGGGCTCGATAGTGGAGTGGCTCAGTGTTTGGTCGCCCAGGGGACCGACGGCGGCATCGTGCCGAGAGTTGTGGCAGTGGTTGTCAGCACGGGGTTGGGCTGGATCTGGTGGCCGGAGTGAGGCGAGGATCGGGGGAGACATTTTTAGCTTAATTACATTCTTAGCATGCAAATGTATTGGGGACATGCATTCATAAAATTATTGAGGCAGCATAAAAATGCATTGGGGAAAAAGCTGGTATTTTTAGCTTTAGATAAGAAAATTCAACCACCTCTTTGAATTTTGATTTCTGCTTAAATACATTTTTGGAAGCACATGCGCCTCTTAAAGCTGTCCACATTTTACCGTTTTTCTATTTTGTGAAATTGTAAGTCTAGAAATGGACAACTTTTCTACTAAACCTATTTTTATCTTCAGTTTGTGGACCGGGTACAACCTCAAATATGAGTAAGCATACTGCAAATGTGAGTAAGTAGAGTATGCCCACTTCCTCGATAAGGGATGAAGTTGTAACATATTTCTTATAAAACATACCTTCTAAATCTATCATATAGGAAACCTTCCAAAAAATACCATAAAATAGGAAATCCATCCAAGCAAATTTTGTGACCACCTTCGATGTTAATATTTTATAATGTGCAGTAAAAAATTATTAGACTGAATGTAGAAAGGATCAAAGGGAAAATAATATTAGCACGAGAGAACATGTACGAAGGAATAAGATAGCAGACAGTACCCAAGGCAAGCATCCTCTTCTATGGCTCCATTTTTACAGATCGCAAAACCAAAATAGCAACTGAGGAAAAATGAGAAGGTAATTCTTGTGATAATCAGTGAACAAAATTTAGCACAGTTTCTACCAGATTCAACTGACTGGAAACATAATTCAGTGTAAGGGAACATAATTTAGCACAGTTTCATCAATATCCTTACTGGAAAGTGACGGGTCGGGAGACGAGGTTCAGCGCAACACCAGGGATTATGAACGACATTAAAGGAAGAACTCAGGGAGGTTGTTCCGGCAAGGAATCAAAGAGAGGATCTGGGTCTCAATCTGTGGCACGGCATCGAAGAACGAAGAACTTTTGGATCCCTCATTCACCATCACGACCTTGTAGTCGCAGCCCTGCCTCCAAGATTTGGGGTCCCTGGTGCGACTACAAATTGGGGCTCTATTGTTTTGGGGCCCACCTCCTAATAGAGTAAATATAACACTAAATTAATACACGGACCTCATGGTCTACCAAAAAGCGGCATTCACCTGGTATTTCTTGGAATAAAATCTTTGATTATATCTTTACAATTAATATTCTCCACAATATCATTCTCAAGTGCTATTGTTTTACAAATTATAAACTGATAAAATAATTCAAACAATTCAACTTCAATAGATGAGTGGCAATGGCCATACCTTGACACATGAAGTCGATCCCCGATAGGAGGCTTGTCATCGGGCGAGTGGTGAAGCTGGGGACGACGACGACAGCTCAGCTTTCAGATTTAACAAACAACCGATGGAATATAATTCAGTGTAAGGGAACATAATAGTATGATTGTACGGAACAACAAAATAAAGTACACATGTTAAAACGCAAAATAAGTATGACACTTTTCAGGCCAAGCGATTCAAACAATTTGCTTCACCCTTATTTATGAATATCATCATTAGATATTACAATGTATGTAAAATAATAACAAAAAAGGGCTAGCCGAACCTTTTCCTGATGGCAAAATTTTGAATCGTCTTTTAATCCAGACTGCGGTTGGCTTCTAGCTTCTTGTTGCCCATCAGAAACAAATTCTCAATTAATTTTGAAGCCATTGGAGGAATCGCCATATGAACCGGGGCCATGGAATTGGCAAGCTTCTCGTGGAAATTATACCGAGAAGGGTTCAGACTTCAGACAATCAGAGTATCAATCAAAGGTGAGAGGAACTGCCAAAATGACTTGATTTCTCGATTGATCTGCTGCCCCGAGACAACCAGACTTTAGAAATAAGAAATTCGGACTTCAGAGCTTTAGAGCAACTGTGAAACTGGCCTGGATGGCTCGATGATTGATCCCTGATGCAGTGATGTTCCTCCCAGGCCCCTGCATTGAATCATCCTAGACGCCAGCCACCTGGTCTAGAAGAACACGAGCGTGAAGGACGTTTTAATCGTGATCGGGATATTGATCGATTGGGGGAGAGACCGATCGTGAACTGATCATGAAACTGAAACCAGTCGAGGACGGGCTGCAGGATCAAAGGAAGTATTAGTGGGCTGCAAATTTTGGGGCCCTAGAATTCGGGGGACCCTGTTTGATCGAGCATCTGGAACATGCCCATCAACGGGGATCATCCTGCAAGAATACCCAATCCAGATTAGGAAATTCCCCTTTGAACAAATCATTGGCACCGAGTCGTACTCCTCTTCCTATTCCATACCGTCGACTTCCACGATAGCGGCGGCCTTGCGCTTCATCTCCACCGTTCTCGGCGCCGGCGGCGGCGGAACGATTGGATCAAGATGGGGAGAGGGGATTGGGGGTGGGGCGCACGATAGAGAGAGCGAAGGGTCGGGACTCGAGGGAGTTTCACGAGAGGGGGTGGGGGCGAGCACGGGTCAGGATCGGACGATGGTTTTTCATCGCGGTAAATTCTACGGTCCTGATTTTCTGAATGTTTGTTGTCAAAGTGTCAAAGTGCTACCTACCAACACCAACTTCTTTTTAATAGTAAAGATATAGCTGCGATTTTATATTCTGAATTATATGTGCACTTGTGTATTGCACAGATGGAGCTTTTCAAATCCTTTGATATTCTCGCTTTTATCACCAAACCGTCTCCTATATTTAGCACGAGTGTGGATTTTGGATGCAAAAAGCATTTCCGTGCAGCAGCAAGCCTTCATCTTTTTGCAGGCTGCCATGAAAAAATTACGAGTTCACGATTGCGGTTCAAGGTAGTGTAAGCTTTGTAGGAGTGTAGTATATGTGCTATACGGTATATGAAGATAGCTTTAGTAATACTTAAAAAGAATGAAGAAAAAGAAAAAAGAGGAGATAAATCATCTAGCTTGTTTATGAACAGGGCCTTTTCGTTAAGTGAGGACCTTCAGGAAGAGGAGCAAAAAGGCTTCAAAGATCATAAGGATCTTGACCTTCCTTTGTCTGCTTTAATAAAGAGAAAAGTTCAAAAAAAGAAAGAAGTACCGAGTATAGTGGTTAGGCGCAGCACTAGGATCAAACCTAAGGTTTAAGATATTATGAAAAGAAGTTTTTGGAACAGCGGAGGTTTTCAAGATACCGCAAAGCATGCTCTAGTGCATGAGACAATTCGGGAATATAAACTAGATTTTTTTCCTATTTTAGAAACTGGTCAAGACAATTTTTCTGCACTATTTCTTAAGAATTTATCCGCGGGTTTAGACTATATTTGGTATTGCCTCCCACCTCAAGGTAGGTCCCGGGGTATTCTGGTTGGTTTCAACACTACAGCCCTACAAGTTAAAAATATTGTGGCTGGATATAGATGTGTTAAGTTTCATCTAGCTTCAAAAGCGGATACTTTTGAATGGTCATTAGTACCAGTTTACGGAGCAGCTCAAGATGCACAGAAAAGTGAGTTCTTGGCGGAGCTTGTTCGGATATGTGAGGATGAATCTTTGCTTGTAGGAGGATATTTTAATATTATTATGAGGAAAGATGAAAAAAAAATATAAACTTTAATACTAGATGGACTTTCAATTTTTAATGCCATTATTGAGAGCCTGGATCTAAGAGAGATAGGGCTATCGGGCAGAAAATTTACATGGACAAATAGAAAAGAGAATCCTACATATGAGAAGCTAGACCGAGTTCTAGCTAATATCTTTTGGGAACAAAAATTTCAAATGGTTTTTGTTAGAGCCTTAACGAGAGCAGGTTCGGACCATACGCCTCTCCTTTTAGACTCAGGAGAGCAGGCTCACTTGGGTAATAAGACGAATTTTCCCTTCGAACTTTCCTAGCTATGGGAGGAAGGCTTCTTTGAAATAGTAGCACATGAGTGGGCTGTAATTTCATTCGGCAATAACCTAATGGAGATTTGGTAGAATAAGATCCGTCATCTCCGGAAAAAATTTAGGGGCTAGGCAAGAAATAAGAGTAGTGCATATAGAAAGGAAAAGAAAGGCTTTTAAAGCTCATAGATGAGCTTGATTTGCAAGCGGAGACTACTCCTCTCACTAACTTAGAGAGAGAGGCTATGATAGAGGCGACTGATAATGTAGCAAAATTAAGAAGAGTTGAAGAAAGTAAATGGGTACAGCGTGCCAAAGTGAAGCATATACAAGAGGGTAAAAATAATACAAAATACTTTCATCTAATCGCTAATGAAAAGCACCGCAGAAAGAAAATCTGACAGCTTGAACAAGATGCAGGTACAATAGTCGGACAAGAGAATCTTAATATATATATATATATATATATATATATATATATATATATATATATAATTTTTATAAGAAGTTGTTTGGGGCGCCAGTCCAGAACTACTTCTCCTTGATTGAAACCGAAACAAATGACATACCACAGATTTCGTGGGAGGAAAATAATATTCTTGTGGCTAACTTCACAGAGAAGGAAGTGCATGAGGCTATTATGCAAAAGGAAAAGAACAAAGCACCGGGACCAGATGGATTCCCTGCGGAGTTATATCAAACTTTTTGGGAAGTTAATAAAAATGATCTAATGATATTGTTCACTAAGTTTCAACAAGGCGAGATTCCATTATTTCACCTTAATTATGGAACTATCATTTTGTTACCTAAAAAAGAGAATGCCACTCAAATACAACCGTATAGAATGATTTTCCTTTTAAACGTGAGCTTCAAAATCTTCACCAAAGTTGCTAATTATTGAGTTACTGAAGTGGCAATTAAGGTAATTAGGCCAACACAAACAACATTAATGCCAGGTAGACATATTTTAGAAGGTGTGCTGATTTTACATGAAACTATCCATAAGCTTCATAGGAAGAAGATGGATGGAGTTCTTTTAAAATTAAACTTCGAAAAGTCCTATGATAAAGTTCAATGGTATTTTCTTCAACAAGTCATGAGGATGAAAGGGTTTGATTCTAAATGGTGTCAATGGATCAATCATTTCATTCAACAAGGGAGTGTAGGTATAAAGGTAAACGATAACATAGGTCATTATTTTTCAAATTAAGAAATATCTTAGACAAGGGAACCTGTTATCACCTATTTTGTTTAATCTAGTTGTAGATATGCTAAATATTCTTATTGCAAGAGCAAAAGATGATAGCTAGGTGGATGGCATCATACCTCATCTAGTTGAGGGTGGGGTGTCTATACTTCAATACGCTGATGATACGATAATTTTTATGAAGCATGAATTAGAAAATGCGCTTAATATGAAATTAATTCTATATATTTTTGAACAGCTCTCAGGGTTGAAAATCAACTTTCACAGTAGTGAATTTTTTTGTTTTGGCCAAGCAAAGCTAGTACAAGACCAATAACGATATCTTTTTGGATGTGAAATTGGAGCATTCTCATTTAAGTATTTGGGAATGCCTATTCATTTCAGGAAATTAAAACATAGTGAATGGAAATCCATTGAAGATCGTTTTGAAAGAAAGTTAGCGAGTTGGATATGTAAATTGTTGTCATATGGCGATCGTTTAATTCTTATCAACTCTGTGCTAACAAGTCATCCCATGTTTATGCTTTCTTAATTTGAAATACCCATAGGGGTACGAAAAAGATTAGATTTCTTTCGCTCAAGATTTTTTTGGCAAAGTGATGGTCACGAAAATAAATATTGGCTCACGAGATGGAATATAATATGC
Source organism: Avena longiglumis (assembly GCA_030063025.1). Classification (NCBI taxonomy): domain Eukaryota; kingdom Viridiplantae; phylum Streptophyta; class Magnoliopsida; order Poales; family Poaceae; genus Avena; species Avena longiglumis. The sequence continues at coordinate 146,525,485 of CP125978.1, read as the reverse complement.
ACGCATAAGAACCAAGGGGAACTCGGGATTGAGGTACTTGAGATTAAAAACTGTTTTTTATTGTGAAAGTGGTTCTGTAAACTATTAAATGAAAATGGTGTATGATAGGAACTTATTCATAATAAGTACCTACACTCGCAATCATTGTCCCAAGTGAAACTCAACATGCCAGATTTCCCTTTTTGGAAAGGTATCATAAAAGTAAAAAAAAAGAATTTTTTAAGAGAGGTTCTTTTAAGGTGTGTAATAGGGAGACTACCCGCTTTTGGGAAGACATATGGTTAGGTGATTCACCATTGGCACATCAATACCCATCCTTGTATAGCATTGTGCGTCATAAACAAGTTTCTGTTGGAGATGTCTTGTCTCAAAATCCGCTTAATATTTCTTTTAGAAGATCTCTATTGGGCAATAGATGGGAACGATGGCTACATCTAGTGCATAGGCTCATGGATGTTCAGTTATCGGCTAATGATGATGCTTTTACATGGGGCCTAATGCCTAATGGTATCTTCACGATCAAATCTTTATACAATGATTTTATGAATGACCACACATAATATTTAAGGAAATATATTTGGAAAATGAATGTGCCACTAAAAATCAGAATTTTTATGTGGTTCCTACATCGAAAAGTGCTCCTTACTAAAGACAATCTTGCAAAAATAAATTGGCAGGACAACCAAAAATGTTGTTTTTATGATCAAGACGAAACAATTCAACACTTATTTATATCCTGCCCTTTTGCGAAAATTATTTGGCATATTGTGCATATGACCTTTAATATAATACCCCAAACAAATATAACTCAGATGTTTGGAAATTGGCTAAGGGGTGTAAATAAGCAAGAAAAAAGTACAAATACGTGTAGGTATATGTGCTTTGCTTTGGGCCATATGGAAGATAAGAAATAATTATATCTTTAACAATGCGAGATCTTATCTTTTATGCAGTTTATACCGCGGGCTACTTATTGGATCTATTCATGGTCCTATCTTCAACCTTCAGAGAAGCGCCATAAGCTATATATTGGGTGCAACCGGATAGAGTGGGTTGCACGGGCTATATACAACCAGTCCAGTTGACGTTTTGATCTTAGGATAGCATATTGATGCAGGAATTTCACTTGTTGTCCTCTCTTTTCTGTTGGTTGATTCGTGTGTCCACCTTATGTGACCCATGAGGTATATAATTTTGTAATAAACAGTTTTTAATAAATTAATAAAGGCTATATGCAAGAATGGTGTAGAGGCTGGGGCAACCCCATTTCAGAAAAATGTTATGTAATGACCTGACCTTATATCTGTTTGCCTTCTTGCTAATCCATGTAGAAAGGGATATATACCTTGTGAGGGCGGGAAGGAAAGTCTATTATCTGTGCTCTTGGCAAATATGTATGGAAGATGAGAGTTATAATTTGTCAAATATGAATTTCTGATTTCTCGTCTTTCTTATTATAGAATGACAAGCGAGTTTATTTTTTGATTTTATATGACAGCCATTGTTTATGCCAACCTAGACAATTAGCTCAGTACACACTTGAAAACGGGTGGTGGTAAATTCAGGTGGAATTTTTACACCTATTTGGATGTATAGTTCAGTCAGAATATTTCCTTTTGTTTCTAGCGTTATCTCACCATTGGGGTTTGGAATTCGTTATTTTATATGTTTTTCAACAATAGAGCTAGCTAGGAGTGCAATTATGATCAAGTTAATTATAAAGTATACCAATTTATCATGCAATTCTTTGCTCTGTTTCTCAGCCATGCTCCGATAGAGATTACTCTGCTTCAAGCATACAAGTATACTCCTGCAGTGGACGGTGAAGCAAAGTGGACAGTAGACATAGTGAAAGTTGAGCTGAAGACAAATAAGAGGGGTTGCAGGCAGTCAAACAGCAATAGAAGAATTTCAAGATATGGCTTCCGCTATCTTTCATATGTTTGCTACCAGGAGATATCGAAGGTATAAAACAGCAGGCTTCAGAAAGCTTGGAAATCTCAATTCCTCGTACTAGTTTGGATCATACTACTAGGAAAACTAACTGCCGTGTTCTGTATGTCCATTCTCTTGCTTGATGCTATATTTAAAATTTGTATAGCATTGCCTATTATAGTGTGAGCCTGCAAGCTATACAGAAAGTTGTATCTCTCCATTTTGTTGCACGTTTGACAATTTTCAACATTTCAGATTCTCATATTCTAATCGTTGTATGTTCATATAGAATTAAGCAAATATATGCTAAGTTGGTTATTTCTTTTAGTTATATTAGCGGGGCTTATATTTACTAACTAGCTGAGTTCTTTAATTGAATCTTTTTGTCAATTATTTTTGCATTCTTTTTGTCCTAGCTCTTCTGTCCATAGTAATAGCTCTGTACAAGCAGACTTGTGAAATAAAATGATGGATGAACGGAAAAGCCAGTCAGATACAAAAGCTATTGTTGGATCTATATTTTTCATCTGTATCCTATCTGGTGAGACAATGTTGTACAAATATACATTGCATCCAATTATGTTTATGTGATTCTAGCGTTCGTTTTCACAATATATAGAATATTGGATCATCGTTCTCCATGGTTTTTCTATAAGATTACTCAAACTTTACATTGTTTTGCTTATACGCCCTTTTTTATTGAATGGGCATGATATAACATGGCTAAGCAGCTCGAATATAAAAAGACTATTCGCACAAAAAAAACTTAGGCATCGAATTCCTAAATAAGGAATTCCAATGAATAATCAGTAAAACAATGGATGACACATAAGAACATGTTCAGAAAATCATCACATTCCAGTTGTATGTGCAAGTTACATACAATTTATTTGGTGCGATTCATTTTAGATGATCAAATATATGCCTAAAATATTGTCTCGCTTATATAACTTACACAGGTTACTTGGGGTGGTTTATTTTAGATGATCAAATCTATGCCTAAAATATTGTCTCGCTTTTGTCCTCGGCGCCAGTGATGCACCAGGTCATCGTGTAAGGTGTAAATGACGATAGAATTGTACCCACTCCTAAGATTTGTCATAGCATCCCAATTTTCTAACAATTGTAATGCTACTTGCCTAGTCTATATATTGCTACTTTCTATATGTCATTCATTGCATTATCATTAATATCATGCTCATGACACCATGCCACCTTGCATTTGAGCATCATATAAAACTCTTATATTTGGTTCTTATCCCATATGTATTATATATTGTATCATTTGTATTTGCCTCTTGATATACTGTATTTGCTTCTTGATAAATTGCTTCATGCCCAAGTTGAGTTGTGGGCATATCTTTTCTTGAGTCCGCCACATTTCTTGTCACACCCAGATGCTCTGGCCTCATCAGCGCCCAGTCAACATCTCTGGCCGACATGTCATTGAGTGCGGGTAGGTTGATCCCGAGTAACAAAATGCCTAAGATATTTTCTAAACGAAATAAAATTTCAAAATATAAGCTTAATCAAATTTATTCATAACTTTCAAATACTTTTGAATTTGAATTTTTGCTCAACATGAAAAGTGTTTGGTTTTAAAATATGAATCTAACCATATAATTAAATGTTTTCAAATATGTTTCAAACTATTCAAACCTTTGACTTTGACCTCGTTTAATATAAATGATTTAAATATTGTTTTAAAAGTAAAATTCCAAATAATATGTTTAATATATGTTTTTGAATCAGAAAAACATGAGGATTATGAATATCCTATTTATTATGCCATTTGGTTAATTTAAAGTTTCGAAATAATTTAATTGTTAATAAATGCCTTTTCTTAAATATTTCATCTTAAATTCCGTAACTCTGAATTCGACAAATGATATGTCTAAATCGATTTGCTCGATGATCCCGATCAAAATATGAATTCCATGATATGAATTGAAGCATGCATCATATAAATATTAATGGGGAAGCAATGTTTCTGGGAGCAAAACATGACTAAAAACTAATAAAATGCTTTATTCTTATATCTCACACCTCACCCATGCCATGCTATGTTATACCATGTAATTGTGCATCATTCCATCATTCCATCCCTTGTTCGCTTGTTGCATATGATTTATATGATTGCGCAATGTATTTATTTCGGTTCTTGTGTGTTTGGTTTTTATCCGGATAGAAGCCGAGCAAAGAGGATATCAGGAGCCTCGGGAGTATTACCCGGATCCTTCTTATTCTTGCATCATAATCGTGTCACGAATAAAATTAAATCCCAATATTGCATAACATTTACTTTCAAACCCCACCGAAGTTTGTTCCCTCAATCCTATGAGCCATTACCCCGGGAGTTGATTGAGCCATGTGAGTCGTAGAATTGCATGTGTAGGGTTTGTGAGTGTCTTTGAATAATAAGGTACCTAAACAACTAAACTGAGTAGTAATATGATAACTAAAGAAAGAGGCACCGGTGGGCAATAGTTGAGATTTGTTTTTTATCCGCCCACTTGTGTCCCGTAGGTCCCAGAGTACTTGATTCTTGGTCCTTTACTATCGCACTATCCACATGTGGGACCATGAATCCCCTTAGTCCTAACTTGAGTCATATTTAATTTTTTGGGGCCAAAACTAGTTTGGCGTGTTATTACTATTCTATACTTATGCCATGTTTTACTTCTTTATTTACTATTGTTGCTCGATGAGCGTTTACTAATGTACTGTTTAGGAATGTGGAATATTTTCGCGGTATCGACAAGCCCGGGCACACTTTCGGGTTCCCAGTCATTTACAGCCATTGGCACAAACCCCTCGGTCCGTCACGGAGCTGGTGTAACATCCCAGCATTAGAGCTTAGAAATAAGTTGAACACAGATGTGTGCATTGCATTCATGCATAGAAAATCTGAATAATTTTCGCGCTTTTAAATAAAAACTTGTCAAAGTGATTGAAGCTTCTCTTAACTTGATGGAATTGAAGTAGATCATGAAGTTGACTGCGATAAGTTTCAATATGACCTTTGCTAAAACCTTATTTTGGGTAACATGATTTGATCTAAGGGTAGATCAAATGTAATAGATGTTAAAACCCTAATACATTACTTAATGGTTATCTTTGATCCTTAAGTAATCATATCCTTGTATTCATTATAATTACTCATGAATACCAAGTTATAAATATAACACAAATAATAAGAATGTAACAACTATATCATAATCTCATCTACTTATACCATGCACATCATGGTAATACAATCTTAACTCTTTAATGAGTTTGAGTAGGAAAGGAATCAAGTCAAGATTATTTATCATATATCTTGCTTTCCATATCAATCCTTATCATCTCTATTGAATCCTATCCTTATATTTGTTGTTCATTAATATTGAGCCATCAACTATTGATTCACCAATTCTTAATCTACCAATTCCCGACTTATCAACTCTTGTCCTTATTATAGCATTAAATTAAGGCTTATAAAGAAAGAAGTAAGAAGAGATAAGTAGTGATGCTAGTTCTAGATGTCATCTATAGGATGGGAGTGATTGGAGGAAATCAAATCAATATGGTAACAAAGAAGATTACAAGGATGAAGTCTGAAGATAGTTACCAGAAGTAGTCCTATTGGATCAAGTAGGTATAGTCAATGAATTATATCTCTTAATCCAATAGAGATAAACAGAAGATAATTATAATACAACTGTAATGTTGTATTGATGAAGCCTTGTTTAGCCAACTGGAAACCTGAATCATAAAGGATCAAAGGATTATAATGATCATGCCTTATTCACCAATATTGAATGCTTATACCATGTATACGTGACATTGGTGGATAAAACATGATTGAACAATAGTATAGATATATTATCCTAGATTAGTCATTACAAGTCACATTAATATAATGTGATTTTGGAATGTTAGATATTGGAGTCAAGTAGAGACAAGATAATATGACTAAAATGATGTTAGAGCAACATTGGATTAAAGAAGTAGTATTTTCCTCCTTGGAAATACTAGGCACTTGAAGTGAAGTAGGATTTGATGAATACATCTATTGAAGTGATATTAGTGAAGGATGATTAAGGAAGAGTATGATTGGAGTTAGAAGTAACCATTTGTTGGATTGGGGATTATCAACAGTAGAATAGTTGATATACCGAAGTATAGATATGAAAATATTAGGAAATGCTTTAGAATCAAGCTCATTGGAATTGCAAGGGGTGTTAGAAGAATAAAAGGTGGATAAGAATATTCTTGTGAAGTAAAGATCATCATGTTAGCACATGATGATGGATATGAAGGAGAAGAATATCTAGGAAAGGAATTATTTAGTTAGAAGTCCATGATTATGAATTATAGAATATAGAAATTCTTGGTAAACACTAACCCCCTAAATCTAAGACCAAACCTAGTATCCACTTACTATGGTTGATCTATCATCTTGTTTCCACAATGCCTTATAGGAATATTTTCCTATAACAAATCAATTAAGCACATCTTTATCATTTCTAATTATCATAACCATATGTTCTTAACAGTTATCTTTATCAAATCCTTTTCTTGAGACATTCCAGATAACATCATTCTGATATCAAACATAAAGACAATATGATAACCATTAATCTTCATTCACATCTTCTATCCATAATCATTAGACAAAGTCTTTAATTAATTTCTCTAACCACTCATCCTATCTGAGCATGGAATAAGTGGGGATCCAATATTATAAATCATCCTACCCTATACTATGTGATTAAATACATATAAATAAACCCTATGTATATTATTAAACATTTTCAAACTTAATTACTCCAAATAAAAGTGAAAACAATGTTATAGAAAAGAATATATATAAAGGAAATAAAGAAAATATCACAATACATAATAAAAGTTCAAAAATGGAATCTTAATAACTTTATTGTTGCTGCAAGTATTCAACAAATAAAATTCCAAAAAGAAAAGTTCAAACCAAATATAAAATACAAACCTGAAAACAAAACATAAAATGAAAAAGGAATAAAACCAGGAAAAAAACAGAGGAAACACCAAATCTGGCCCACAGCCCATTTCCTCTTCTCTCTATTTGTCACCTGCAGGTCACAGCCAAACTCCTCCGCTCACTTCGCTGCAGCCCACCAGGGCCCAGGCCCAAGATACCTTTTCGTTCGATCTATCTCCATCGTACACCTCTAGCCACGCCGGAAGCTGCTCGCTGGCGGCACCACGACGCTCGCCGGCGTGGAGATGCACGCCTCCGCCCCCTAGTGCCCTTAAGTGCGTCGTGCCACCGGTTGACAACCCTAGCTTCGCCTTATCCTCTTCCTCCCTTGTTTCCCCGTTCAACACCGAAATCAAGCTCCAGGTGCTCCGGCGTCCCTAACGTTGCCGGCCGTCCTGAACCTTGCCGTGATGTCTGGGAGCTCTGCCTCGTTCGTCTCCATCGATTGCCCCGAAGCGTGCAAGCGAGCAAGGACTCCACTGCCGCAATCGGAACCTCGTTCCCCTCCTCTGGCCGTCGCGCTCGCCATCGATTCCGACCACCTAGCTCCTCGGCGACCCCTCTGCCCGCTTCGTGGTGAGCTCCTGGTCCTTAGGGACCTCCCCCCTACCTTCCTCTTTTCCTCTACTGAGCCCACGCCGAGCATCTGTCACCCCGTCGCCGTTCGCCGTCTCTGGCAGCGCTCTGGCGACCAAAAAATGGTGGCGCCGCCACTGTAGGGTTCCTAGCGATGCCCTCTTTCCGATACACACGATCTCAGCCACGTGCGCGAGTGGAATCCTTCGATCGATAATCGATCTGGGAAGTTGATCCTTGGATGATGTCACCCTGACATCAACACCACATCATCCCCTGCCTCGTCAGCGTGTTGGACTTAGTCCACTACTCGCGTGGAGGATGACGTGGTCACTAGCCCACTGGCCAGTGACCGTGGGTAGATCTAGCCTAGGTGCACAATGTCTTTTCTATCTAGGAATTGAATAAAACCTTAATTCCAATATAAATAAAATAATTAAATCTTGTTTCATTAATAATCTTTGTTTTATAAATCAGAAAAATACATATAATATATGAAAATGTTTAGAAAAATAAAATCTACAACTTAAAACCATTATCAAATATTATTATGATAATTATTTAAATAAATATTATTTAATAAAAGTTTTATAAGTAATAAAACTTTGATAATTCATATTTTAATATTGATAAATACTAAAAATATAAATAAAATACCGAAAATCTTAGAAAAATAAGAATTATACTTTAACATTATAATTATACATTAATATTTCACTTAATTAAATATTTGTTAATTATTAAGTATTTATAAAGTAATAAACCTTATTAAAATCATATCTTATTATTTATAAATCACAAAAATAAATGTAATATACCAAAATAATAACAAAAATAATACCTATATGTGAAAAATGTGATATTCCACTTTGGAGTTAAATAAAAAGTTAAACACTTTTATAACCTAAATATAAACTTATTTCATTAATAAATAATTCATATAAAGGTAAATAAAATTGGTTAATATTTCTTAAATTAATCAATTAAATCTAATAAATAGTATTAGCTTTAAAATACTCATTTCATGAATTCAAAATGGTTCAATACATTTTGAAAATGAAATTATATTGAATTATCATTCAACCATAAGTGCAGGTTATTTTATAAAAGGATCCTTATCCAATCTAAAAACTCCAAGGATAATTTGTTTTAAAATAAAACCTATTCTTTTATATTAACCACAAGTTTATAAATAAACCAAAACACTATACATGAGTTCATAAGTAGTAAATAATGTTGTTCACTTATTCACAAACCTTAACCACACCCTTATAGGAAGGTATATCCCTTTATACCATTATAATATAAAGAAATCACTACTCCAATAAAAGTAATGTCATTCTTAAGTAACTCTACGGAAACAATATAAAGTGAACAAGATACAAATATCATAAGTAATACACCCTAAGTCTATCTACATCCTAAAAGTTACCTTTAGTTTGCAAAGCTTTAAGTATAATACTAAAAAAAATATTATATACTTTATAGTTAACTTTGGTCTGTTATAATTAAATTGTAAAGCATCTTAATACCAAACCAAACCAGTTAAAAACCAAGATAGATAAGTCTCAAATACTACTAATTTCATTATTCCAATAAAGGCAATTCTTTCTGACTTAAAGACAATAACTAGAAAGAACACCTCATAAGGCTAATTTAAAAGCTTAAATGCTTCTGATTAGTTGAGTAAGATTTTCTTCAAAAGTTATTCGTTTTGCCACTTCAATCAACATATGACAATTAATAGTAAACACCTTCCTTTATACTTTATTTGTATAATAAGATTGTTAATACTTAAATTCTTTATAAGTGACATTACTTGTAAAGTAAAACTTAAAGATAAACAATTAAGATGTAAGCAACCTTATGGAGCATTCCATACCATGTATTTTATTGTTGTATAAATACATGCTGTTTTCCACACACTCACAAGCCTCAATGAAAGGGCATGTATGCCCCCATGTGTGGTTTTGGTAATTAATGACAATCTCTATGGACTAATGTGTAATTTGAGTTTCACTTGTAGGTTTGTCCATTGGCATCACTTGGGCCATGTGTTGGTCTCAAGGTTGGAAGATGAAGAAATGTCCAAGGGCTTTGTGCCCATTGGAATCATGAAGAAAGAAGGAGCTTGAAGGTCGATCAAGGCATGTGCAAAGAGTTGCATCAAGATGGATCAACCTCAAGTAAGGATGAAGAAGGACGAGCTCAAGATGCGCCATCTCTAGAAGATATCATGCTTGAAGCTTGCCATCCTCGTGCTCATGGAATGATGAAGACAAGTTCAAAGAAGAGGTTTGCCCATGGAGTATGGGGGAGCTTTTTGCAAGTCTTCATCAAGCAAGAGCGAGCAAGAGAAAACAAGAAAGGTGTTCCCACTATAGAAGAACAAGACGGTCTACATCAAGTTCAAGTGGGACTCTCAAGGCAAAGGTATGTTGATAGGGCTTCTCTTTTGTCGGTCTCGTGTTGTTAGTTGGGAGACCGGGTTTAGGATAGATGGCCGTTCTATCAAGAGGGGATCTCAAGCGGGTGTCTCGTTTGCATCACTCGGAGAAAGCTCAAACCTTTGCATTCATATCATCATATTTCTTGGTTATTATTTGGTTCTTGTCCATGAGAGGATCTAGAGCTTGTGGTCACCATCATAACAAGCTCTAGCTCATCATCTAAGGATTTCACTTGCATATCTTATTGCGGTTTTTGATCTTGCGAGTTTTTCGGCTCCACACCTTGGGGGATAGATCACATATATCTTCATGATATTTTCTCCCAAGGTGATACCCAATATTTCTTCGTTATATTTCCAACAAAATTGGTTTCATCCCGTTTGGAGTTCGGATGCAAAAGTTATTGCGTTTCTGGTTTTCTGGTTTCTGGAATTTCCCTGACCGGAAGTTCCTCTCAAACTTCTTTCTGCGGGCTGTTCTACAGTTTGTTCCGACGCTAGTTCCGCCCAAGTTCCGGTGGCGGTTCAGTAACCTTCTGTTTTGAAGTGTTCTATTTACCGGAACTTGGCCGGAACTTGGCCGGAACTTGCATCGGAACTTGTCCTGGCAAAAGTTCTTGAGCGGAACTTCCGCCTGAAGGCCGGAACTTCCGGTTAGACTCGCTTTGCGACTCATAAGTTCTGCCCCTTGTTCCGCCCCAAGTTCCGGTGAAGGCTCAGTAACCTTCTATTTAGAAGTGTGCTATTTAGCCGGAACTTGATCGGAACTTGCTCGGAAGTTCACCGGAACTTCCGGTCTGTTTTGACCGTTGGAGCCAGACTGGGCGGAACTTCCGCCCCAGAGCCGGAAGTTCCGGCCAGGTGTCGCGAATGCCCATAACGGGCAGATCTTTGAGCCCTTTAAAAGGGGCTCCTCTTCCCCTTCGTGGGTATTAGCTTTCCTTCTTGGTTCTTGTCTTTCTCTCTCTCCTCCATTGTCAACCTTGAAGAAGCTTTCCCTCTCCCTTCCCCCTCCTATGATTCTTGCATCTTTTTGAGGGATTTGAGAAAGGAGATCTAGATCTACAATCCCCCCAAGTCAAATCCCCTCTTTGTGAAGGAATCATTGGGATCTAGATCTTGGAGAGTTTTGTGTTATTCCTCCCTTATTCCCCCAATAGCTTTTGTAGCTTTGTTGGAATTTGGGAGAGAAGGACTTGCCCTTGCATTTGGTGCATAGGTTTGAGTTCTCCTCGGAGATTCGGCGAGTTCAAGCTTGAGAGCTTGTTTCTCTTGGGTTCCTTGGAACCCTAGACGGTTGTGTGGTTGGATCGTTGACCTTTTGTGGTCTTGTTGACCTTTTGTGGTCTTGTAGCCTTTTGTGGCGTTGTTGGCCTTTTGTGGCATTGTTGGACTGTTGTGGCTTTGTTGTTGGGAGCCTCCAATTGAGTTGTGGAGTTAGCCCCAATCTTGTACGGGTTCGGTGACCGCCCTCAAGCGTCCCATAGTGGAGCAAGTGCCCGCCTTTTGTGGTGCGCACTTGGGAGGATAGGTGAGCCTTTTGTGGCGTCGGTGAGTTGCGTGCTTCCGCATCCGGGGTGAGGCCTTGTGTGGCGTTGGGTGTGCATCGAGCCACCACACCTCGAGGTGAGCCATTTGTGGCGTTCGGAGAGCATTGCGCCATCGCACCTCTCCAACGGAGACGTAGCTTCTTTGTAAGTGAACTTCGGGAAACAAATCTTCGTCTCCGCGTCCATCGGTTATCTCTCAACCGAACCCTTTACTTATGCACTTTACATTGTGATAGCCATCGTGCTTGAAGTATTTATACCTTGCTATCACCTTGTTGCTTGTATTGCTTAGCATAGGTTGTTGGTGCACCTAGGTGAACTTAGTGGCTAGGTTTTGTGCTCAATAAATTAAACGTTAGTTTTATTCCGCATTTACTTGAGCCTAAACTGTAATATATTTAAAAGCCTATTCACCCCCCTCTAGGCGACTTCCTTTGTACTTTCAATTGGTATCAGAGCAAGGTCTCTCGCTTTTAGGCTTCACCGCCTCGAGGTTTAGTGCACTCTCACACATTTACTTTTGATGGAACACATTATGATGTTTGGCGCACTCGCATGCTTAGTCATTTCCGGGCCATTGACCCAATCATTGAGCGAATTCTAGATATGGGCTTGTCTCCTCCTAAGGATCCCCAAAATCTATCTTTGGAGGAGAAGACAAACTCTTATCTCGAAGCTCAAGCATCTAATGTGCTTGTTAATGTTGTGAGCTTTATAGTTCTTTCCTCAATCATGCCTTTCCGGAATGCTCATGATATATGGACCAAGCTTCAAGCAAAATATGATGTGTCCAAGCTTGATGAGGATGATTGTGTTCCATCCACCTCCGGCCGCGATGAGTTCTCATCTTCTTCCACTTCACCAACATGTGAGTTGTCACAAGGTAATGATATGGTGAGTGGTGATAGAACTTGCAATGTAGATAGTGAGATTTACATTCATGATTCTTTGTCTCTATATCATTGCAATGTTGTATCTTTGGGCATGAACACTTGTAGGACCATATGTGATTTACATCCTAGTGTTGATTGCCCTTGCATATCATGTATAAATCCCTTGAATATGTCTCATGATGATATGCTTGCTTTGCCTTGTTGCCATGATAAATGTGCTTCCTTTTCCTCTAATACTTGTGTTGCTAACCATGTAGAGGTAATCGTAGAATGTGTGGTCCAAGGCAAGGTTGGGATTGGAGCTTCATGTGTTCCCCCATCATCATATTCTCCCAATGTTCACTTGTGCCTCATGGCTAAGGGTTCAAAGGTAACCTCTCCTTTGGATCCCAATATATCTCATGATGATGTGAATGTTGTTCATGATGAAGTAGATGATGATGTTGCTTCTTTAAAAGAGAAGGGGGGCTAGTCCTTCGTGCTCTTCATCCTAATAAAAATGCTTGCTCTACTTTCATTGAGATATTAACTTTTGCTATATAAAGTAGGCAACTTATTGATGAGCACGAGGATACTATTGACAAAATGGGTTGTCTTGAGCGTGAGTATGCTAATGACATTGCCAACCTAAATTAAGCTCTTGAAGAGGAACAAACCACTAAGGAATCTCTTGAGGAGACCTTTGCTCTAGAGCTATCTAGAGTGAAGAAATCTCATGATAGGGATCTCGAGGTGGCACGTTCCCTTCAAATTAAAAATGATGAACTTGAAGTTGCTTATGCCAAACTCCTTGAGGATTTTGAGCACCTCAACAATGTCTCTAGGGTCATCAAGGGTGAGCTCATCAAACTCACCGAGTCACATGAGCAACTTAAAGCTTCTTATTCTAAATAGCTCTCCAAGTTGACCTCACCTCTTGCCTTAAATGATGATGCTTGTGCTACTAACTCTATTTCTTGTGAAGCATCTATCTTGAAGGAGAATGTTGAGCTAAAGGCTCAACTTGCTTTGATAACAAGCAACTATGGGAGATTAGAAGAAAGTCATGCCAAGCTCTCAAGCTCGCATGAGGATCTTCTACTCTCCCATGGTAGGCTAGAGTTAGCTTATGAGGCCATTGTGTCAAAGGTAACATATAGTGGGCCTCATGTGGACGTTAGCACTATATCTACTCCCAATGCTATATTGCCATGTGCTAGTCCTTGTAATTCATCCTCTCACAACCATGCTAAATCTTGTGATGAATTGCATCATTTGCCTTGTTGCTCTAACAATGAAGCTTCTACTTCCTCTAGTATTGTTGTTGATACTAACCATGTAGAGGAAGTCAAAGAGCTCAAGACTCAAGTCACTTCTTTGAAGAATGACTTGAAAAGGTGTCATGAAGGGAAGACCACGCTCAAGAAGATGTTGAGTGTGCAACGACCCCCAAGTGACAAGAGTGGGCTTGGTTTCAACTCCGACACCAATAGCAAGCCCACTATCTCGTTGAAGCACAAGGGCAACAAGAAGAAGGGTCAAGGACAAGTGAAGAATCCGGCCAACATTGTGTGCTTCAAGTGCAAGGAAGAAGGGCATCATGTGAGGGATTGCCCATTGAAGAAGAAGCCTCTTAGTAGGAAGCAACGAGGGAAGCGGCCTCAAGCTCCTCCACAAGCTCAAGATGGGCCACTTCCCAAGAAGCCTCAAGCTTTTCTTCATGGTGCAGCTCCTCCCAAGAAGAAAGATGGCAAGAGAAGAACTTGCTACATATGCCGTGAGAAGGGGCACCTTTCCTCCTCATGCACCATGGGTATCTCCTCATCCCATCCTATCTTGTTTGATGATGCTTATTCACTTCGTAAGGATGAGGGTGGCAATGCGTTTGCCAAATTTGTTGGTGCCCAAAGTGGTGTCAAGAAAAGAACCATTTGGGTGGCCAAGCCTATTGTGACTAACTTCTTAGGACCCAACTTGGTTGGGGACCAACAAGCTAAAACTTGATCAATAGGTGTTTTTGGAGGGCATTGGAGACTTGGCTATCTTATGAAGAGTTAAGGGATCTTCATTATATTCTTGTTGTCAAAGTCAAGTCATTGGTTATCATGCGTCTATTCCTTATCCAATGTTCCTTCTTCCGGTAACTTGTGCTAAACTCCTTTACATTTATAGTTACTTGCTCCCTTGTGCATGTGTTGGTTTTGTACCTTGCATGTGCTCGTACATGTTGTGCTTCCCACTTACTTATATTGACCTATGAATTATCTTTGTGTATGTTGGTTGGCACACCATGTATTTGTGTTTCTTGGTTTTGAGTCTTTATTGTTTCTAGTAGGTATCTTATTTGGCTCTTGTGAGGGATTAATGGACTATTCCGTTTTGGGGGAGTGTCATGCTTGGGCATTCCACAATCCTAAAATGTGTGTACATGAGAAAAACCACTTAGTAGTCATTTTGTTGTGTCTATGTGGTTTGTCTCTCTCATGAGAAACTCAAGTTTCCATAATGTCCATTAATACCTCTAGTTTGATCTTTTTGCCTCTTGTTGAGATTTCTTGGTTTATCACATTATGGGGGAGTCATATGCTTTGTGCATATTACAAACCTAGAAAATGTGGACATTTGAGGTTGTGCCACTTAGATTTGATATTGAGAATTATCTAGTTCCTATGTGGCACATTTGCTCATACAAGTTCCAATTTGCTTAAATATTTTTATTGCTCATCTTTTGGATCTTGTTCGTGTTAGTGATTCTTGGTATGTGTTTCCTCATATTTGGATCTACATATCCTCATGGGAACCACTTGCTCCTATTTAATCCAATCACTAGTGATTGTGTGACTATTTGAAGCAATCAAGAATCTCTTTCGAAGCATCAAGCTTAATATATTGTTATATGCTTCTTTCTGTGAATATGATCTTGGATATCCTTGCAAACTACCTCGGGAAAATTATACCTATTACTTTTTGTCCTTGGACAATTAGTGTTTAATATATGGTAGGATTCTTTGATCATATTCGTTTTGGCCTTTTCTTATTTATATTATCTTTGGCCAATAAAATGTTTTTCTATTTTCTCCCAAGCTTTCCTTGCCTCTTGTGGATCTTCTTATTTTATTTATTTCCCCTTATGTTTTATTTAGTGTAGGTAGTAGTGATGATCTCATTTGTGGGCATTTTGCATTCAAAGGCAAAATTATATATAATGCTCTACTTATGGGGGAGCTCTCCTATATTATCTAGAACATTGGTTTATGCTTCTTGATTTGATCCTTCTTGCTTGGAAGCTCGATCCTTTTTGTGTTGGTACTTTGTGTGCCATCATGAAAAGTGTGAATAGTTTGTTTTGGTTATTCTTTCCTTGCTCTCGTTGGGAGTTGGATTTATCTCATTCCGTTTCACTTGTTTTGTTCTTTTAGGATGATATAAATCCTAGAGCCTTGGTATTTTTCTTATCCTTTTTTTTCTTTGGCTCTTTCGAGTTCATTTGTTGAACTTGTGTTCTTTCATGTGTTGATTTGGCTCTTCGATACAATTTGGACACCTTTTGTCAAGTCACACTTTTGTGTGTGTCTTATTGGTTTACTTGGTGTTTTTGTTCAAATTGTATCTCCTTTTGGTTCTTGAAAGCCTATGCATGCATATTTACTTCTTGTATATATTATGGCATGCTCGCTTTCCTTGATCCAATGTATAGGGGAAACTCCACCAAATCCTAATGGGCTAAGATGTGCATGAAATTCAATTTCATATCAATATGCACATATTTGTGTGGGGGCTCTCCTATGTATTGTATTTTCACTAACTACTTTGGACCCAATTTGTTTGGGGATCATTGTGTACTTAATTGTGTTTTAGGTACATTGGAGATATATATTGGGTGCTTGTATCTTGAACAAGGAAGAAGTGGCGTCTACATGTTAGTTGGATGCAAGCTAGGATGATCAACGAATTCATATCATCTTCATCCTACCAATTATATCTCGGTAACAAGTATCTCTCTCTCATGCATACATATCTTGTCCCCAACCTTGTGTAGGTTGCTTATTGGCATGAATTTGTGTTCTTCCATATGTAGGATTTCTTGCTTTGGCTTGGAAGAGTTCTCTCTATTGCAAATGTGTGTATGTTGAGATGAGTGCATATAATGGGGACTATAATAAATCATGTTCATGATTCACTAATCCCAAATATGTCAATCTAGCAATTTTGTTGCATATCGTTTCCTCAATATCCCTCATGTGCAATAGTGAGAATTTTTACCAAGTTGATTTCTATTTTGTGATACTTGTTTCCTTTCCCCATATATTCCTTCTATCCTCTTCTTCCCTTAGTTGTGTTGTATGGGGTATGTTGGTGTTTGAAGCTCATTGATGTACAATAAGATATATTTGAGCCCTTGGGCATGCTTTCAAGCAAAACATCTTATTGGTATGTTCTATGACTTCTTTTTGGGTCTTCATGTGCTTTCTTGAGTATCTATTTTGTGTGTGCATGTTTCTTTGTGGTTATATGTCTTTGTGATATTTTCCACCTAAAAATTTATACACACAAGAGAAGATCAATATTTGTTTGTTTTTGCATTTCTTGGAAATCACCTCTTACTTCATTTTGATTCTTCGGTGGTTTCCAAATTATTGTATTTTGTGTGCATTACTAAATGGTTTTGAAGGAGTGAGGATTCCATGGTTGTGCATGTTGTTTCCAAATATAATTACTATAATTTGTGCACAAACTTTGGGGAGCTTCTATAATTCATTTAATGATGCACATGTTCCTTCTTTCTCGTTTCTTGTGGTTTAAATGCTTATGGGGGAGCGAGGATTCCATATTTGTGCATATTGTATTCAAATACAAGTATTCTAATATTTTCACAAACTTTGGGGAGCTTCTCTATTTTCATTTAAACACTCTTTTTGTTGTTGTTTCCATCTGACATCATTTGTTGGTGTCTCATTTGCTTCATTTGGATCTTTTGATTGTTCGCTTCATTTGTTGAAGCTTATTTCTTTTTCTTTTCTTTTTGCTTTCTTTGGGTCCTCAATATAGTTTTCCTTCCTCCCTAGTTCTCATTATTTGACTTGTGCATATGCACACCTTTGGAGGAATTCTCACTATGTTGGACGTCTAGAACTTTTCACCCATTTTGGCAATCGATGCCAATGGGGGAGAAGTTTTGGAGGGTTTAAGGGAAGTTAGCCTTTGCTTTGAGTGTGTTATTAAGCATTTGCCTCTCATGCTCTTGCATATTTGTGTTTGCTTTGCATGTTGAATATATAGAGGAAACTCAACCAACGGTAACGGTTGGCAATCTATGCAATGAAATTCAAGTTCATCACACATGCATAGATTGTGGGGGAGTTTGCTCTATATATTGTGGTTGTACCAACATCACATACTTGTGTAGTATTTGATGTTGGGGCAACCGCTTTGGTCATTAATTGTCATATTTAAACCCTCGCTAAGGGATTGTCATCAATTATCAAAATGGGGGAGATTGAAAGGGCATGTATGCCCCCATGTGTGGTTTTGGTAATTAATGACAATCTCTATGGACTAATGTGTAATTTGAGTTTCACTTGTAGGTTTGTCCATTGGCATCACTTGGGCCATGTGTTGTTCTCAAGGTTGGAAGATGAAGAAATGTCCAAGGGATTTGTGCCCATTGGAATCATGAAGAAAGAAGGAGCTTGAAGGTCGATCAAGGCATGTGCAAAGAGTTGCATCAAGATGGATCAACCTCAAGTAAGGATGAAGAAGGACGAGCTCAAGATGCGCCATCTCTAGAAGATATCATGCTTGAAGCTTGCCATCCTCGTGCTCATGGAATGATGAAGACAAGTTCAAAGAAGAGGTTTCCCCATGGAGTATGGGGGAGCTTTTTGCAAGTCTTCATCAAGCAAGAGCGAGCAAGAGAAAACAAGAAAGGTGTTCCCACTATAGAAGAACAAGACGGTCTACATCAAGTTCAAGTGGGACTCTCAAGGCAAAGGTATGTTTATAGGGCTTCTCTTTTGCCGGTCTCGTGTTGTTAGTTGGGAGACCGGGTTTAGGATAGATGGTCGTTCTATCAAGAGGGGCTCTCAAGCGGGTGTCTCGTTTGCATCACTCGGAGAAAGCTCAAACCTTTGCATTCATATCATCATCTTTCTTGGTTATTATTTGGTTCTTGTCCATGAGAGGATCTATAGCTTGTGGTCACCATCATAACAAGCTCTAGCTCATCATCTAAGGATTTCACTTGCATATCTTATTGCGGTTTTTGATCTTGCGAGTTTTTTTGGCTCCACACCTTGGGGGATAGATCACATATATATTCATGATATTTTCTCCCAAGGTGATACCCAATATTTCGTCGTTATCTTTCCAACAAAATTGGTTTCATCCCGTTTGGAGTTCGGATGCAAAAGTTATTGCGTTTCTGGTTTTCTGGTTTCTGGAATTTCCCTGACCGGAAGTTCCGGCTTCCCACCGGAAGTTCCTCTCAAACTTCTTTCTGCGGGTTGTTCTACAGTTTGTTCCGACGCTAGTTCCGCCCAAGTTCCGGTGGCGGTTCAGTAACCTTCTGTTTTGAAGTGTGCTATTTGCCGGAACTTGGCCGGAACTTGCATCGGAACTTGTACTGGCAAAAGTTCTTGAGCGGAACTTCCGCCTGAAGGCCGGAACTTCCGGTTAGACTCGCTTTGCGACTCATAAGTTCCGCCCCTTGTTCCGCCCCAAGTTCCGGTGAAGGCTCAGTAACCTTCTATTTAGAAGTGTGCTATTTAGCCGGAACTTGATCGGAACTTGCTCGGAAGTTCACCGGAACTTCCGGTCTGTTTTGACCGGAACTTCCGGTTGCGCTTCTGGAGCAGGCGTCAACGGTCTGATGACCGTTGGAGCCAGGCTGGGCGGAACTTCCGCCCCAGAGCCGGAAGTTACGGCCAGGTGTCGCGAATGCCCATAACGGGCAGATCTGGGAGCCCTTAAAAAGGGGCTCCTCTTCCCCTTCGTGGGTATTAGCTTTTCTTCTTGGTTCTTGTCTTTCTCTCTCTCCTCCATTATCAACCTTGAAGAAGCTTTCCCTCTCCCTTCCCCCTCCTATGATTCTTGCATCTTTTTGAGGGATTTGAGAGAGGAGATCTAGATCTACAACCCCCCCAAGTCAAATCCCCTCTTTGTGAAGGAATCATTGGGATCTAGATCTTGGAGAGTTTTGTGTTATTCCTCCCTTATTCCCCCAATAGCTTTTGTAGCTTTGTTGGAATTTGGGAGAGAAGGACTTGCCCTTGCATTTGGTGCATAGGTTTGAGTTCTCCTCGGAGATTCGGCGAGTTCAAGCTTGAGAGCTTGTTTCTCTTGGGTTCCTTGGAACCCTAGACGGTTGTGTGGTTGGATCGTTGACCTTTTGTGGTCTTATTGAACTTTTATGGTCTTGTAGCCTTTTGTGGCGTTGTTGGCCTTTTGTGGCATTGTTGGCCTATTGTGGCTTTGTTGTTGGGAGCCTCCAATTGAGTTGTGGAGTTAGCCCCAATCTTGTACGGGTTCGGTGACCGCCCTCAAGCGTCCCATAGTGGAGAAAGTGCCCGCCTTTTGTGGTGCGCACTTGGGAGGATAGGGTGAGCCTTTTGTGGCGTCGGTGAGTTGCGTGCTTCCGCATCCGGGGTGAGGCCTTGTGTGGCGTTGGGTGTGCATCGAGCCACCACACCTCGAGGTGAGCCATTTGTGGCGTTCGGAGAGCATTGCGCCATCGCACCTCTCCAACGGAGACGTAGCTTCTTTGGCAGTGAACTTCGGGAAACAAATCTTCGTCTCCGCGTCCATCGGTTATCTCTCAACCGAACCCTTTACTTATGCACTTTACATTGTGATAGCAATCATGCTTGAAGTATTTATACCTTGCTATCACCTTGTTGCTTGTATTGCTTAGCATAGGTTGTTGGTGCACCTAGGTGAACTTAGTGGCTAGGTTTTGTGCTCAATAAATTAAACGTTAGTTTTATTCCGCATTTACTTGAGCCTAAACCGTAATATCTTTAAAAGCCTATTCACCCCCCCTCTAGGCGACTTCCTTTGTACTTTCACTTAATAAGAAGCACATGTATAAAACTTAATCTAAAAAGGCAACACATTCCAAGGAAACCGTTTCAGTATCCAAACCCTAGAACAACGTTATTCTCGGGATTCGCGTTTGTCAACTTGCATTACATTACTTATGCATAAAAGCATCTTACTTCTTTAAACATTAGTCCTTACCGGACCAATGATGCAGATTTACGCAATTGGATATTCTACTGTCTTGAAGACCGTGAGAGCATAATCTTGCAATCACAAAAGGAAAGTTCACACTTGCTCATGTCCTTCGATTATTTTCTGTAAAGTATTTTACAAATACAGTGTTGTCATCACCTGCATTCGAAAAAGGACAGAAAACATTAT
This sequence comes from Avena longiglumis, assembly GCA_030063025.1. Classification (NCBI taxonomy): domain Eukaryota; kingdom Viridiplantae; phylum Streptophyta; class Magnoliopsida; order Poales; family Poaceae; genus Avena; species Avena longiglumis. The sequence goes on along the minus strand of CP125978.1, from coordinate 146,504,686 downwards.
TTTCATAATAATGTGATTATAGGTTATTTACCATGAGGTAATAACCTACTATAGCAAGATGCCCGTGCGTTGCCGCGGAAAAGAAAAGGAGTTGTTTACTTAGAAAATAGAAAATACTCATAGGCAACATCTATCCATACATGGTGAGGTAGGTTGTGTCATATTGCACAGATCAGATAAAATTTCTTTAATATGTTGGTATTAAAAACATCTAGGTAATGAAGCCAATCCGCTGATGGGTGATGCAACTTCCAATTTCTACACACTGCAAAATCTGTTTATTTTTGGCAAATCTTTTACTACTCCTTTCCACCTGAATTAGTTGATTCAGATTTATTTAGATATGGCTGTATTTAGACACTTTCTAGTGCTATATATACGTATCTAGCCAAATTCGAGTCAACAATTATTTTCCTTCATGCTAGCTATGACCAAGTTTCATATTTGCATGCTGGTCTGCTAAACTGAATATATTAAAGCTTATTTAAGTGTAGTTCGTGGTTGCGATGGAACAATGTTCAATTCAGAGCATTCCAGCCCAAGCAAGCCCAACGTCCAGCCGCTCCCACAGCCTCTCTGTCCTTCGCGCGAAAGTTCCCAATTATACCAGCAGCCCACATTTATATGGTTTAATTACCATCCAAATCATCATCACATATAGACACCTTAATAGCCTCACAATCCCTCCCTTTTAATTACCGCTTCCCTACTTTTTTTGCTGTTTCCCTACTTGGCTTGCTCATATCCTATTCAATTTGCAAACGTATATAAACCGGTGGAGAAGAGATTAAGGGAGTAGTATGGGACTAAATCTCAGTTGTACCAGGTCTTGAGGCGTGTATTTCTACCATTTATTTATAAAGCACGGCAATAGAGCTAGGCCTAGCCTTTTTTAACGCTTGACATGACGCGTAAGATTGGGTTAGTTGGTCCCGGCTAACACATCACGTGATTTGATCTATTCGAAGAAAAACCTTCCAAGCTGAGTCTCGCGTGTGAAAAACAAAGAACAATCGCGTTACTTATGGAGGGCACGGTGGGTAATACACCCTAACTATTGAGAGAAAATTCGTTTAAAAAATGTTGGACCGGAAGAAACACTTCGTCCTTTATTATTAGGTATAGATAGTTGAATGCCCGTGCATTGCCACGGCATCTTCAGATTGAGTGATGTAACTATGTAGCAATGAAGATATGAGAAGTCTCAATATAATAGCGTCATCGCTTGTATCCATTATTTTTTATAAATCATGGACATAATTTATCTTTTGTCCGGTAATGATCCCCAAAATTGACACATATTTTAAAGTAATATGTATAAATCTGCACCATTTCAACATTAAAAATTGAAAAATAATATGTGGTTAGGTTAAGTAGAAAATCAAAATGGACATTTCTAAGTTTCCTTCCATTTTCTATAATGGCTATTGGCTAACAACATGGATTAAAAGAGACTAATCATACTTAAAGCAAGCGCTTTCATACTGTACAGTTTAGGGCACATATAGAAATTTAAGTACAATTGTAATTTAGTTTCATACTGTATTTGATAAGTAAATTTCATCGATTAATCATGATTTCACGGTGATACCTCTTCTCTATGTACTAAATAGAAGCTAGATTTATTTAAATTTTGGTAAATCTGAGACATCTATTTTGAGACGGAGGGACTGCTTGTAACTGATATAACGCTGAACACCAAAAAATATCTAAGTACATGTTCAGTTTAGGTTCATTCTGCACCGAGACTGAAATCCATCAACTACTCGTGATTTTGACAATGATCTCCAAAAACGAAGAGACGTTCATTGGATTAGCTTCATATCATAGAAACCAAGTTTATGGGTTCTGAACGCTAAGTGTCACTATTTTAATACTCGGCTCACATATGAATTTATTTATATCTTTTGAGATTGTTGATGTATTTCTTTTCTCTTGTCTCTAGCAAAAATATTGTCTAACAAGAAAGCATAGAAAGCAACAGATCGATTCAGAATTTATCAGGTCAGCTTATACTTTGCTGCTACCTGCGCGTTTTGCTTAGTTAATACTTTTAGCTGATCGATGTGTTCTATGGGTTAGCACTTGCACCACAAACTAATTAGACTAACAACCTAGCTTCGTAAAGCGGCACCAGACCAATCCAATCGATGACCGTCGTTTCTTCTCCTCGCTGCAGCGGTCTAGAATGGTTGGTGCACTTGGAGATTTGCAGCCTCCTGTTGCGCATGAAGCAGGCATAGATGAGGTCCCTCGTCGTCAGTGACGAAGATGACAGGTTCCTGCGCCAGTGTCTCCGGCTGCTTGTCTACGGCAGTCCCACGCCTAGCTCTGCACCGGGCAGCAGAATTACATAGTGCAGCGCGCGGCTCGCCAACGTCGTCGCGAGGATTGGTGAACCAGGCAGTGTGTAAGGTCAGGGAAACCTAGTGCAGCGAGACCACGAGCTGGCCAGCGGCGGTGTGACATAATAGGAGGCGTCGTTTCGCGATGCACCCGCATGCAGTAGCTGCAGAGTGGCATGTGGCGCTCAGGGAGGTTCAGCGCTCAGGGCTCAGAGATGTCCTCGGTGGAGCTCCGACAGTTTCAGAGCGGCAGCGGTACGGGGGAAGCGCCGGAGGGCTGGCGGGGGCAGGGGGATCCGCGCCGACGGCGAGGAACCTGGCTGCGCAAGGGGGTGGCGGCAGATCGTGGTCAGGAACCTGGCTGCACAAGTGGGTGGCGGCAGATCAGGGGCTTGAGGGGAACAGGGGTGTGGACAGGAAGGGTTCGGCTGTGGAGACCGGTACCCTTAGGAGTGCGAGTTAGTTTCCAAAACTTCAAGGGCCTAAATAAAAAATTACCGACGGATGAAAATTTGAGGTGACGAAAACTATCTCTAGACAAATTATATAGTAGAGATTATAACAAACATGCCCGCACGTTACGGCGGCGGCGGGAGAAAAAAATACACCCACATGTGTCCACCGCTGGCCGGCTCGAGTGTGGCCTCCGCTCCGCTGGCTGTGACATCCTCAACCGGCCACTTCCCCTTTCGCTACAGGAGGTCGTCGACTCTTCCTCCATGGCCTAATGTGTGTCACCACATCATGCGTCTGAGAGGGTATATCTCTCCGGCCGGTCACCTTCTAGACTACGGTGGCAGGGAGACCAAGTTAGTGAAGGCGCCAAAACCCAGCAACTGGTTACATCACCTTCACTCTCCCCACAACGGGGTCAGGCGAGGAAGAGCTATGGCCATCACCCTGATGGTTTCAACCTGCAACGAAAGAGGGCGCGGGAGGAGGTGTCGCATGGGACGACACTGCTGCCTGTTTTTCTCCATATCGGGCTGGAAACATAATAAATCGATCCGATCTCCAGATGCGATGCGTCGAGAGCCATGAATGCGGAAAGATGATCAGGGAGGTCTAACAATATATAGGAACACAGCGCCAACTATTCTGATTTGGTCTAAATCAAACTCTGTTCGATCAACGTGGGACTACTTATAGCTGGAAGAAACTATCATGCCAGCTAGCCATATTTGGTTCGGATCAAACTCTGTTCATTGGACGTGATAGGAGGACTACCTATAGGCGGAAACCGCGGAAGAAACGATCGGACCCAATACAAATACTAAGACCAACAGAACTACGCGTGGAGTAATAATATTCTTGATTGTGAGATGGACGAAGACACATAGTGGGACGGACGAAAGCGCATTGTGACGAAAACCACCTTAGCTTAAATTATATAGTAGAGATAAGAGTTCCGGTGGTAAAGGAACATATTATCTAGGACTTAATAACCAATATCGCCAGTGATTCTTGCGCCGTATATTACGCGTTGACCATGAGATTTGGAATGGGGCGAGGAAGTCAGCTGTATCTTTTCCCTCTCGCATGGAGCTGGATGTGCGGGTCGTGGCAGTTATCACTCGTAGCGTGCATATTATTTATGGTAATTCGTAGAGGATATGCAGCATATGGGTGGGAGTCCTCAACGTCCCATGATAGTTCCGGCATCTAAACGGTATGTACTGCCATTGCCGTAATTCAATAGGTGGGCTGGCATACACCAAGGAGACATGCAGGGTCGCGGAGAAGGCAGTGATTGGCTTGGATCTTAGTCTGGGCCTCACACCAAGGAATTATGAACGGGTTCGCGGCCCAGATGTGCAACAAAGCTAAGATCTCTCATGGTAAAGTGACGCACCTCTGCAGAGTGTAAGAACTGTAACTTGTTACTACCTGTTCCAGGAAGGAGTTGCGAACGCGGCGAAAAAGGAACTCCATGAAAGTTCTGGTAAACCCGTGAAGGCTGACGGACATAGCTTTTCAGAATAAAAGCAACCTTTGAAGAAATGTTTACGAAAACTTGCATGGCCTACGACCTATGGTCTGTGGCTGTAGATATAGTGCATCAAACACTCCTTTTCTAGTGAACTTGCTGAGTACGCTCGTACTCAAAGTATCTTCTTAACCCTTGCTAGGTTCTAAAGCCAGTATAGACGACGTCTACATCGAGTTATGCTCCAGGAATCATCATCAAAAGCTAAAGCTCTTCAATAAAGTCAAAGAATTCAGCATATTCATCAACTCAAGTGAAGACGAAGTTGCGGATTAGATAAGAATAGAATTTCTAACCATAGAACCTACTTCTATAGAGTATTGCAATAGAAGCAATGCAAGCCTAGTAGTTCAGTTATTAGTTTTATAAGTATGGTAGCTATGAGTTATTTATTTCTGATTCTTCTTTCTAAGAAGTTTCTTTCTCTCTCTCTTTAACCTAGAGTGTTCTCTGGATCTTGTGTAAAGAGTTGAGTTGTAACCTATAGTCATGTCTTGGACCTGTTGTGTTTCTGTTGTACCACTCTGAGGGATGTAATACTAGTGAACGATGTTTCATTGGTGTTATGTCAATGACTATAGTGTACTATATCATGCAGAGGTATGCTGGGTCACCGCAGCTGGCCAACTTCGTAGCGGGTAGCTTATCGGGGTGCCCTCCTAAAATCATTTATGAATCTTGCGAATACTTTATCGTGATGCCTCGTTGGGTTTTCATTTGGGTTTTCTGAGGTTGATCGTGCTTGTGTTGCTATTTGTGCACCCCTGCAGGGTAAATCTTTCTAAAAGCCGTGTCCGCGGTTATGGACGACTTGGAGCATAGTTTATCAATCATAGACAAATATAACTAAAGTACCGCTTTTAAATTGACTAAAACTTGACTAGTAGTAGTGCAATATTCATGAAATGATTAATAAAACTGCCAACAGATGGGATGTTCTTCCACCTTCTCGTTGGGTAACGGGGAGGTGGGCAAGCGATGTTTATTTATGTTGATATATATCCGTTGGGTAATTAACTGTTGTTTCATTAACGAGCGTTCGTCTATCATTGGTTAGGCGGATATTGTAGCATGTCTCTATAGAACTGCTAGGATTTATTTTCGTTGCAATTACGTCACCCTCAGTTTGTTCCCTTTAGATGCATAAAGACTTCTTGAATCCCTTAGGGTCTTACACGATAAAATATTTGTTTATATGGACAGGTATACTCTGAGGAAGGTTACTGGTTCGCAGAGACCGATGATGGTGGCAACAACCGTCTAGTGTAGAGATTCTAGAGATGTAGATCTGTGAGATCTGTGGGCGAGATGTGCTTATTTTTAGGGCATCTTATACCGATTTTCTTCTTATCCGTACTCAGATCTTGCCTTCCGCTTCCGCTTGATACTCCGGTGTGTGATGTATGAGGATGTATCCTAATTATTAGCTATCTAGTATTTTGGATCTTGACGTATGGCGTTGAATATTTCTATTTCTTTTAGATGGTTTGGCTCTGATGTACTCTTGTATATCACTGACATACACACTTGTGTATGTTTTGTTCGCATGCCTGTCGACTATGCCGCACACACTTGATACGATGTTCTTGCAAAGTGGATAGGGTGGTTGGCCGGTACCGTGCCCTACTCGGCTTAGACGGGCCTGCACGTGGGTGGCCTTTGGGACTCCATGGTAGAAACACCTTATGCACTTTGGGTTCGTCTTGGCTTATTGCTTAGAGCGTAGTGTCTGAGGTATTACATTTGGTATCGGAGCCATTCCACGCTTCAGGGTCTCAGCCAAGATGGTCGTTGTCAGTTTAGCAAAATATTTTGGTAGGTATATATATTAGGGAAAAACTAAACATGAGAGTAGGACTGCTTCCATTTTTCTTCTTACCCTCCCACCCACCATTTTCTGGTAAGGAAGTGTAACATTTATCAATCCTCTTCTAAAAATTCAAAATTAGGATTCTCGTGTTAGGGTTTCCATAGTACCATAGGATGTTTGTGTCAAATCGTTTTGTCTATCTATTGCATCCTTTTGTTATCTTAATCTTCCTTTTGGTTATCAACTATTGGTACATTCCATACCGACAGGCTTTTGTAAACCTACGCGATCTATCCGACTCTTGGTAAACCGATGTGATTTGTCTTCCTCTTTGTAAACCGGCGCGATCTTGTTAAGGGTGTTCGTCTTTCCTGCATTCTTTCACGGAATGTGGAGCTGCTAATTTCTATCCGTTAAGTTGGTTTTCACATCCAGTGGTATTTTAGTGCCAAAAAATGCATAAATTTTTTCTTTGGTACATCTATGTTCCACACTCCTTTTCAGTTGTGTGATACACTTTTCACCTTCTTTTGTCATCATGTCCATGCTAACTCGATATTTTGCTACCGGCGCTTCAATCTAGAGTTTTTAGTTCATATTCAATTCTCTTGGGCTAAATATATAACGTGTGTCGATCCGATGTGTGTGATTGTAAATTGGCTCTCGGTGTAGCTATATGACACTTATCATGAGTGGAATATGGTCTATGCTATCAATCTAATCCTTCAAATGACATCGGTTATTCTCTTGTGATTTTGAGTTATATCGGGATCATATCTTTATCATATTCAAGTGTCTTTGGCAATCCGGAGGTTTCCTAAGGTGCTATTAATATGGTTGAGATATGGTGGATTATCATCTGTTTATTAGGCTTCACATATTTTTGAACTCCATATCTGCAAGGTTCTCATTGATACGAGAGAATCTTATCCTTTCATCTATGATAACTTTGCTTAAATGTATGAGTTATCATCGGTTCTTACCCAAAACTTTCCTCTTGTCTACTGATGATCTGACCAACAAGGTGAATGAGTCAGTATCTCTTTTCTTATCTGAAGGACCAGATAGTCTAGTCTTTTAATGCATCTTTCTAAACACCAATCCTTGCTCTTTATGTTGATCTTTCGTGGTGGTATATCTTGTAGATATTCTCGCCTATTATACATCGATGGAAGAATGGGAAGAACACCTTCCTTTCATCCTCTCAAGCTTCGAGAACATCGCATCTGTGTAAAGTTCTCAGAGTGTAATCCCAACTTTTTAAAGTCACCTATCTCGGCCACGTCCTTTTGCTAAAGACATTGCTACAATTCTAGAATCATCAAATCAATTATTAATTCTCGACCATCATCAAATTCCAACCAACTCTGGAGCTTTTCCTTGTTTGGCAAGTTATCATCGTCATTTTGCTAAAGATTTCCTCAAAACGAATAAATCTCTCTCGGATATTCTCAAGAAGGATAAGAAATTCTTTTTGTCTTTCGCTCATCAAGAAACCTTTCGAAACCCTCTCGCTTTTATATCATCAATCCGACGAATACCACAAAGATTTCTAGAACTTTCGCAATTCTTCTATTCAATTTTTGGGTGATATCCTTAATCTATTTGCTCAACCTTTTATCGGTCTTCGTGATAATCATTCATATTTTTTCCGATGGCTTGTGACTTCCAACACGACGAAACCATCATCAGCCTCATCTACTTTGGATCCGACGAATAATTTGCATCAAAATCTTTGTTTTCTTCAGAGTTCCATGAGTTCTTCTTATCAAGATCTCTAGTCTGAAATTAGAGAGTTGGGTTGCATGATTTTCTTATTCATGTGCGAAGTAATGCTTTTAGTGCGGGATGGAGTCATGACCATACCACTACTATTATCATTCGCTTTATTATGATGAATTGGTTGATTAATGCAATTTTACTCATTCCACGGAAGTCAGAAGTGGCATTTATCTCTTGATACTTTTACTTCCGTCCTTGTTTCTCCGTAGTGTTCTCTCAAGAACGTAATAAATAATATCTTGTTGGTGGTCTCGTCTAATCCAAGATGTAATAAAACCTTCAATGATCTGGTGAAAACAAATGCAAAATCTTCCCCTAATGTTCATTCTACCGGTGCTCGACATTGTCAAACATGATGGATGTAAGATGTATCTGACCGCAAATGTCAAATCTTTCTCTCTTAGTAAAGTCTGCCATCAATCGCAAATCTATTGCAAGAACTCCATGGTTAAGCAAAGCAATAAGCATCTCTACAATAAACTCCAGATTTCAGCATTCAACTTCTAAACTTTAGATTTTACCATAAGCTAGCGTCATCTCCATTCTCTTGAAGAAAAATCCATTCACCTCCTTTGCATGATCCTTTGCTTCTTACCGGTGTCAAGAAGAATCTAATCCGAGAGTTTCTAAACGCAAATCTTATTTATTCGATATTAAGGAACTCTGTTGTTTGAGGGCAATATTGTGTCCTTAAATACATGGGAAGATATAATGCTATTTTCATAGTGGTTGATAACTTCACCAAAGTCATTTCTTCCTTCCGACAAAACAAAGAACCATCCTCACTTGTAGCTTTTGATCTGAATCACATCGGTGTGTCTCTTCCTTCAGCTTGAAGGAGGAAGCTTCCTTCTTTTGAATCTCTTCAAGTCCTTTGTTTCCTAAAAAAACGCAAAACTCGCAACAAGTCTATCAAGTTTTGCAAGGTGTATTGGTCGCACTATTACGTTGAGAAATCAATTTGGGAACGTGAGGATCACCTCTATTCCAAACACCCGCCTCTCCTTGGTCTTTTTATTTTCCTAGGAATCTCAGGGGTAGATTCTTTTTTGGTGGGGGTTGCTACTTCCTACATGTCATTCATTTTATCATCATTATATCATGCTCATGTCACCATGCCACCTTGCATTTGAGCATCATATAAAACCCATCTATTTGGTTCTTATCCCATATGCATTATATATTGTATCACTTGTATTTGACTCTTGATATATTTTATTTGCTTCTTGATAAATTGCTTCATGCCCAAGTTGAGTTGTGGGCATATCTTTTCTTGAATCCACCACCTTTCTTGTCACACCCAGATGGTCTGGCCTCGTCAGCGCCGAGTCAACATCTCTGGCCCACATGTCATTAAGTGCAGGTAGGTTGATCATGAGTAGCAAAAGCCCTGAGATGTTTCTAAACGAAATAAAATTTTAGAATATGAACTTAATCAAATTTATTCATAACTTCCAAATGCTTTTGAATTTGAACTTTTGATCAACATGAAAAGTGTTTGGTTTTTAAATCTGAATCCAATCATATAATTAAATGTTTTCAAATATGTTTCAAACTATTCAAACCTTTGACTTTGACCTCGTTTAATATAAATGATTTAAATATTATTTTAAAATTAAAATTCCAAATAATATGTTTAATATATGTTTTTGAATCAGAAAAATATGAGGATTATGAATATCCTATTTATAATGCCATTTGGTTGATTTAAATTTTCGAAAAAATTTAATTGTTAATAAATGCCTTTTCTTAAATATTTCATAAATTTAAATCCGTAACTCCGAATTCGACAAATGATATGTCTAAATCGATTAGCTTGATGATCTCGATCAAAATATGAATTCCATGATATGAATTGAAGCATGCATCATATAAATATTAATGGGGCATCAATGTTTATGGGAGCAAAACATGACTAAAAACTTAATAAAATGCTTTATTCTTGTATCTCACACCTCACCCATGCCATGCTATGTTATATCATGTAGTTGTACATCATTCCATCATGCCATCCCTTGTTCGCTTGTTGCATGTGATTTATATGATTGCGCAGTGTATTTATATTGGTCCTTGTGTGTTTGGTTTTTATCAGGATAGAAGCTGAGCAAGGAGAATATTAGGAGCCTCAGGAGTATTACTCGGATCCATCTTATTCTGCAACTGAGCTTCCAGGCAAGCATTTCCCCATGATTGCACTAAATATAGTACCTATTGTATCTATATTATTCTTGCATCATTATCATATCATGAATAAAATTGAATCCCAAGTATTACATAGCCTTTACTTTCAAACCCCACCGAAGCTTGTTCCCTCAATCCTATGAGCCATTACCACAGGAGTTGTGTAGCACCCCCCGGGGTTAGGGTTAAACTAACCTTAGATCACCATCTAAGATAAGTTCAACTCCAAACACGGAAGGTTACAGTATGATTCGGTAACATTACAGAACACAGGGATTCAACAACATAAGTTTAAACTCTTAACAGAGTAAGATATTAGAGTTATTACAAACCAGAGGTCATAGACCCAACCTTACATCACACATCGAAAGCAAATTATGTTGTGCTACACAACAACTTAGAAAAAGGCCTAAGAGGCTAGTAACAAAAGCGACGTCCATCCCATAGTCCTCACGCTGCTACCTGGGACCCCCAACTACTCGTCGATGTCAACGTAGAAGCCACCTTCAGTTGCAACCAGATCCTCTTAGAAAAACAACAATGGCGCAAGGTTGAGTACGAGAATGTACTCCGCAAGACTTAGATAACCTAGTATCTACATGCTCTGGCTAGAAAATCTTTCTCTGGATTTACTTTTGCGGAAAACAATCTTTATTTATAAACAAGAGAGAGAAGAGACTCGTTTACTCAGAATATTTTAAAAGGGATAAGATAGCGACTTCTTCATCTTGTTCATCACATCTCGATAACCACCAGCTTTATCAGAACCTCCTATCTAGGATCACCCCCTCGACCCGGAGGAAGCATCCTTAAGCACACGTGGATCAGCAAGTTTTATAGTGGTTAATGTTATCTATGATCTTAAGTCCGGTCCCCAAGTCGTTCATAACCGTGAACACGACTTTTCGAAAAGATTTAACCCTGCAGGGGTGTACAACTTTACCCACACGTACCAACCGACTCTTAATGCCAAATTATTAGCCCTCTTCCTTGGAAGGCTGATAGAGGGTGGTTAAACATGACCTTTACCTTGCTTTCGCCGAGACCATGAGTCACGCAATAAGTATGATTCCGCCGTAACGGGTCAAATCCCGAACCTAGTACTTAAAGATGTGAGGCAAGGTTGGTTTACCAGGGGCGCTATCTGCCCCAAGCAACCTCGGCCACGCTTACCTACCTGTTATGAATGCACCAACTTCACCCGGCAAATCTTTCAAAATATTTTCTATGCATATGTCGAATGGAACGCTCGAACTATGTGACTCATGGAATCTACTAGGTAAGTTAGTCAGTCATGAGGTTGTCCAGGCCCCGTGTGGTTGCACGCTCGTCTTGGTTCCAAAGGTAAGAACTCGGTTCCTAGTGGTGGCGAGCATGGGACTACAAAAACCACACCCAACGTGGCCTCCCATACAAGCCTTAGCATATTTAGTTATCTCCTTCGAGGATGTTACCAACTCCTACCTTTCTAGATTCTCTAGCATCTCTGATTCATCGTTCGAACAGATCAGACATTGATACTATGCATGGCTAAGCTGTCGATCTTAGAAGCTCTAGTAACGCTCAGACACCAAACCTAGGTATGCTAGGAGCAGTGGATTAGGAGTATAAGGCTATAACAGGGGAACTATGCAGCAGATAGGTAACCCTAACTAGTGATAAAAGACCACATTGGAATCGTGTGCATCATAGCGAGAAAGTAATATACTTTGTAAAAGTAGGTTCAGAATGAGAGGCTACGCTTTCCTTGTGTGTCGGTAGACAAGTATTGATCTTCGGTGTTGTTAACTTCAGCTTTGGGCTCGGATACTATCGCGAAGAACCAACACCGGAAAGAAAGGCAACAATCAAGACATGGCATCGATGCAATGCTCAAACAAGGATGAATATATGACAAGTTTAATTGCATTGGAATGAAACCCTAGAACATGCTTGACATCTTAAATGGGGTTCCGAGGGGTGAAAACCCTAAGTCGAGGAAACTCCAGAATCACCTATGAGGGGTTACTATGTTCTTCTAATTAAACTTGTCATGTAAAAACTTGTCATGTAAGTTGCTTAACAATGCATCATTATTGCTCTATTAGATAGTTCTCATTTTTCTGAAAATTTTGATATATTATTTGTATTTTTCTGATTTAAAATGAATTAGTTATGAATTTCTCAACTTTTAATTCATTTTAAATTATTTTTGGAATATTTAAATTATTTTCTAACTTGGGCCCACATGTCAGACTTTTATTAATTTCAGAATTGATTTTCAAAAATGTTAAAACCCTAACAGACATGGCCCACCTGTCAGCATTTCATCTATTACAGAAATGATTACAGAAAATAACAAAAACAAAAGAAAAGAATTATGACGCCATCATGACGCCTAGCTGGCGTCATCAATGGGGAAGCCCCCAGGTCGAGCACGGATCTCTCGATCCTGTGCGCGCCTAGATGCGTGCTTGGCTGCGTTCAAAAGAGGAGGCCGAGGCGAACGTTATAGTGGCGGCGCCGCCTCGGTATGGTCAACGGAGCTACGCCGGCGACAAGAAACAGCGGCGGCGGCGGGTGCTCGTCGGGCCAGCGGCACAACGCGAGAGGGGAGGAACGGAGAGGTCCAGGAGGACTGCTAGATCACCACGGTCATGTAGGTGAGGTCGATGAAGCAAGGGGAGGCCGGAGGGAGAGGAATCGATGGCTTGACTGCAGCGGCCGGCGTTGAGGTCGAGCTCGATTCCGGCCACACAACTTTGTTCCGGCTTGCGTGGCTTGGCGAAGATGACGATGGCGACGCTGCGCTTCTCCCAGGCCACTCCAAGGTGCACGGGGCGGCCGGAGATGGCGTGACGCGGCGGAGCCCGAGAGCTAGGGTTTGGCCTAGGAGAAAGAAGAAGCGCGCGAGGGGGAAACGAAGGTTAGGGTTCTCCACGGTTGCAGGGGAGGGTTCTTGTAGGCCTCCAGGGGCGGCGGCGCGCATCTTGGTGCTCGCCGGCGGCGGGCGAGCGGCCACCGAGCTGCTTCCGTCGATCCGGCGATGGAGACGATGACGAACATACGACGAAAGGGTATCGGGTCGGCTGCGGGCTGCAGGAGGGCCACGCTTGGGCCTAGCTGGGCCGTGGGAGAGGGAGAGAGGGGAGAGAGTTGGCTGGGATGCGTCCTGGCTTGCTCTGGCTATATATTTTTTTAACAAATCCTTTTCCTTTTCTTTTTTCTATTTCTGTTTGAAATTTTCATTTCAAATCTGTTTTGAGTGATTTGAAAAATACCAGAGGGTTTTTGGCAAACATTCAAAATACTATGGGGCCCTTTTGTTCAGTTTGGGCTCCACTATTTTTGTAACTTTTCAAATTGAAATCCTTTTGAATTACTTTTCAAAGAAGAGGGGAAGTTAGGGTTTTGGATTTGCATTCTTAAACCACACAGTTGATCACATGCAATCATTTTATTGATTTAAACAGATGCATGCCATGCTTAAGTACTAAGTACATATATTACAAACTTGGGCTGTTACAGCTCTACCCCCCTTACAAGAATCTCGACCCGAGATTCCTAAGTTTTAGAAAAGATGGCAGGGTACTCAGATCTAAGACGATCTTCTCGTTCCCAGGTTGCTTCATCCTCATAGTGATGAGACCACTGAACTTTCAGGAACTTGATGTTTTGACGACGAGTCTTGCGCTCGGTTTCATCAAGGATGCGGATATGATACTCACGATAAGTCAGATCCTTCTAGAGATCAAGAGTTTGGTGATCAACACCACGGACAGGATCTTTGAAGCAACACTTGAGTCGAGACACATGAAAGACGTCATGCACCTCAGGGAAGTTTGCAGGCAACTCCAACTTGTATGCGAGGTTACCTTGCCTGGATAGAACACGAAAAGGACCAACATAGCGAGGAGCTAGTTTGCCTTTGATACCGAAATGGTGGACACCCTTTAAAGGAGTGACCCAAAGATAATCTTGATCACCAACTTCATATTCAACATGTTGATGGTGGCGATCATGATAGCTTTTCTGGCGAGACTGAGCAGTTTTAAAACGATCTTGAATGATATGAACTTGATCTTCTGCTTCCTGAATCATATCCGGACCAAAGAACTTTCTTTCGCCGGTTTCTGACCAGTTCAAAGGAGTACGACACGTTCTTCCATATAAGAATTGGAAAGGTGCCATACCAATACTGGACTGATAACTGTTGTTGTAGGAGAATTCAGCAAAAGGAAGGCATTTCTCCCAGTTCTTGCCAAAATATATGACACATGCTCTAAGCATGTCTTCAAGGATTTGATTCACTCTTTCGGTTTGACCACCGGTGCTAGGATGATAGACTGTGCTAAAGGAGAGGCGAGTTCCCATAGCATCTTGGAAGGTTGTCCAAAACCTTGAGGTGAACAAACTCCCTCGGTCAGAGACGATTTTCTTTGGAATCCCATGAAGAACAACTATTCGAGAGATGTATAGATCTGCTAACTGACTAGCATTGATACTCTCACGAACAGGTAGAAAGTGAGCAACCTTGGACAGATAGTCAACGATTACCCAGATGGCATCATTTCCTTTCTGATTCTTAGGAAGGCCAGTGATGAAATCCATACCAAATTCATCCCATTTCCACTCAGGTATCTTATGTGGTTGTAGGATACCAGCGGGTCTTTGGTGCTCAGCTTTGACGCGACGGCAAAAGTCACATTCAGCAACAAAACGAGCGATATCCTTCTTCATACCAGACCACCAGAATCTTTGACGAAGATCCCGATACATCTTGGTACCTCTAGGGTGTATAGAAAGAGGTGATTCATGAGCCTCTTGGAGAATTATATCCCTCAATTTTGTTCTCTTTGGCACTACCAGACGGGTACCAAAGTAGACAGTACCTTGATTATCAACAGAGAAACACTTATCAACTCCGCTAGCAATGTTCCCTTTGATCTCAGCAATTTCAGAATCATGTTTCTGAGCAAGCTTGATGTCATCCTCTATAGAAGACGTCACTTCAAGAGTAGAAAGGAATCCACGAGGAACTACTTCAAGATTCAATCGAGCAAATTCCTCATGAAGAGAAGGTTGAGATTGTTTGATTACCAAATTTTTGCAATAAGACTTACGGCTCAACGCATCAGCAACGACATTGGCTTTGCCAGGTTGATAGTTGAGACCCAAATCATAGTCCTTGATGAGTTCCAACCATATTCTTTGCCTGAGATTCAGATCAGGTTGTGTGAAAAGATACTTCATACTCTAATGATCCGAGTATAACTCGCAACGACTACCGAGAAGGTAATGTCGCCATTGCTTAAGAGCATGAACAACAACGGAAAGCTCAAGATCATGAGTTGGGTAGTAGTTCTCATGTGGTTTTAGCTGACGGGAAGCATAAGCCACCACATGCCCATATTGCATCAACACACATCCGAGACCTTGGTGAGAGGCATCACAGAAGACAACAAAGTCTTTGCTAGTGTCTGGAAGAACTAACATGGGTGCAGTGGTTAACTTAGTTTTCAACATTTAGAAGCTTTCTTCAGCCTTATCAGACCATTCAAAATTCTTATCCTTCTTAAGAAGACCAGTCATCGGCTTTGCAATTCTGGAGAAATTCTCGATGAATCGACGGTAATAACCAGCCATCCCGAGAAAACTTCGAACATCCTTTACAAATTTAGGAGACTCCCAGTCGAGGATAGTTTGGACCTTGTCGTGGATAACAGCAACCCCTTGGGCGGAAACAACATGACCAAGAAATACGAGCTCTTGTAACCAAAACTCACATTTGGAAAACTTGGCATAGAGACGATGTTCTCGGAGTTTGGTTAACACCAAAAAAAGATGTTCAGCGTTCTCTTCTTCAGTCTTGGAATAGAACAGAATATCATCAATGTAAACCACGACGAACTTGTCAAGATACTCCATGAAGACAGAGTTCATGAGCCGCATGAAAGTGGCTGGAGCATTGGTAAGACCAAAGGACATGACTGTATACTCATAAAGACCATAACGAGTGGTGAAAGCAGTCTTTGGAATATCTTCCTTACGGATCTTTATATGGTGATACCCTGACCTTAAATCCATTTTGGAAAAGACAGTGGCACAACTTAACTGATCAAAGAGATCATTGATCCTAGGGAGAGGATACTTATTCTTGATAGTCACAACATTGAGTGGGCGGTAATCCACAACCAGACGCGGTATATTGGTATCCCGCTTCTTGACGAAGATGGTAGGACATCCCCAAGAAGATGTGCTGGGCTGAATGTATTCCTTTCCTTCTAACTCCTCTAATTGCTTATTCAACTCCACAAGCTCATGAGGAGGCATACGATAGGGTCTTTTAGAAACAGGAGCAGTTCCAGGAACTAACTCTATGACAAACTCCACACTTCGATCAGGTGGCATGCCAGGCAACTCCTTAGGAAAGACATCCGGGAATTCACAGACCACAGAAACATCTTGGATCTCTAACGGAGTTAGAACTTCAAGAGCATACAACTCTGCTTCAAGAATAAAAACAACTGAAGGAGATAGTGACCCTATGGCCCAATACTTGACTGTTATGCCAGTAGGACTAGTCAGAGTCACAGACTTGGTGGTACAATCGAGAATAGCTTGATAATGGGTCAACCAGTCCATGCCCAAAATAATGTCAGTATCAGTTAACTTGAGGGTGATCAAAGAAGTGGGGAAAAGTTGAAATGCAACATCGATTAGATTCCCATGACTAACCATGGTGGAATGCCAACTAGAACCAGGAGACTGAACTAGCAGACGAACCGATAACCCCTCAAAATTTATCCCATGCATTTGATAAAAAGCTTGTGACAGGAATGAATGCGATGCTCCAGAATCAAACAAAACTTTAGCTGGAATTTGATTGATATGAAGCGTACCCATGATGATGCTTGGATCTTCCTGAGCCTCCTCAGCACAGATGTGGTTCAGGCGTCATTTTCCAGCACCTGGATACTTATCATTCTTCTTTGGGGGTTGTGCCTTCTCAGCATCACTCTTTTGAGGACAGTCTCTTGCATAGTGGCCAGGCTGGCGACAATTGAAACATATGAGGCCTGATCCATTACCAGCAGCAGAATAATTTGATCCGCCAGCATTGCTTGGAGTAGCATTCGAACGAGGAGCATATCCAGAAGTTCTTGGAGTATAAGGAGCACGTGGCACAGCACTGTAAGGCACGAAGACACGACGCTTCTTATTACCAGAACCAGCCTTGTTGTACCCCTCCTGAGGATTCTTACGAGTTTCTTCATACTCCACCTTTCCACTCTCGGATTTCATAGCCTTGTTAACAAGACCTTGGAAGTTAACAAAGTCCATGAGATGGAGATCACGACGAACCTCAAGATCTAGTCCCTTGCGGAACAGAGCTTGCTTCTTAACATCAGTGGACACCTCTTCAGTAGCATAGCAGGCAAGACGATTGAAGTTGCGCTGGAATCACACACGGAACCAGTGCCCTGCTTAAGCTTGAGGAACTCCCCCCTCTTCTGATCCATCAGTCCCTCTGGAATATGATAAGCTCGGAAGGCTTTAGTGAACTCTTTCCATGTAACAACATGTTGAGCTTCTTGCATAGCCAAGAAATTTTCCCACCAAGAGTTGGCTGCTCCCTCCAGATGATAGGCAGCAAAAGTCACCCAATCAGCTTGAGCAACATGACCAACCTAAAGTTTGCGCTCCATGGTGCGAAGCCAGTAGTCCGCATCAAGTGGCTCAGTGGAATAGCTGAAAACTGGTGGAGTGAGATGTGTGAAGTCCTTGATTCCAACTTGGTTGTTCTGGCATTGAGCGGTGTTGCGCCCAATCCTTTCAAGGAGACTCATGTTGTCAGCACGGTTGGTTTCGTACATGGCAATGAGTTGAACCATGGACGGCAGTGGAGGAAGGTTGGAAGATTCACCCTCATTTGTAGCACCCTGAGCATGAGCACGGGTACGGGCACGAGAGGTGTCACCCATTCTGAAAGAACAAGGAAAAGGTTAGACAAGGAATCTAAGGAGCAAGATGGAAAGATGAACAAAGGATACTTGATATATATGTATCATCTTATCAAGAATGGTAGTACCAAGGCATACTAATGTATACACTAACCAACTGACATACAAACCATGACAATGGAATGCTAAGATGTTACACACCAAGCAAAACTGACATATCTTGGAACTCTGAGAATAGCAACCAAGGACAGAGTACTTTTTAGAGAAACAACCCCAAAACCACGTTCCTAAAAGTTTGAGATATAAGATAAGGAATGAAAACCTTTTCAAACCAAATAAGGTAAGGGAAACTCCAGCATCAGAAACACACCAGAGAAGGAGTAAAAAGAATCCTAGTCAGAGTTTCTGCAAATAGTTTTTAACTTTCAAATAGTTTTGTCAACTTCTAAACTCAACATCGACCAATAAAAGGGTTTCCTACATGCAGTCCTGCTCTGATACCAAAACCTGTAGCACCCCCCGGGGTTAGGATTAAACTAACCTCAGATCACCATCTAAGATAAGTTCAACTCCAAACATGGAAGATTACAGTATGATTCGGTAACATTACAGAACACAGGGATTCAACAGCATAAGTTTAAACTCTTAACAGAGTAAGATATTAGAGTTATTACAAACCAGAGGTCATAGACCCAACATTACATCACACAACGAAAGCAAATTATGTTGTTCTACACAACAACTTAGCAAAAGGCCTAAGAGGCCAAGAATAAAGAGACGCCCATCCCATAGTCCTCGTCACACAGGACCCCAACTACTCGTCGATGTCAACGTAGAATCCACCTTCAGTTGCAACCAGATCCTCTGTAGAAAAACAACAATGGCGCAAGGCTGAGTACGAGAATGTACTCCGCAAGACTTAGATAAACTAGTATCTACATGCTCTGGCTAGAAAAGCTTTCTCTGGATTTACTTTTGCGGAAAGCAATCTTTATTTATAAAAAAGAGAGAGAAGAGGCTCGTCTACTCGGAATCTTTTAAAAGGGATAAGATAGCGACTTCTTCATCTTGTTCATCACATCTCGATAACCACCAGCTTCATCAGAACCTCCTATCTAGGATCACCCCCTCGACCCGGAGGAAGCATCCTTAAGCACACGTGGATCAGCAAGTTTTATAGTGGTTAATGTTATCTATGATCTTAAGTCCGGTCGCCAAGTCGTTCATAACCGTGAACACGGCTTTTTGAAAAGATTTAACCCTACAAGGGTGTACAACTTTACCCACACGTACCAACCGACTCTTAATGCCAAATTATTAGCCCTCTTCCTTGGAAGGCCGGCAGAGGGTGGTTGACCACGACCTTTACCTTGCTTTCACGAGACAATGAGTCACGCAATAAGTATGATTCCGTCATAACGGGTCAAATCCCGAAGCTGGTACTTAAAGATGTGAGGTGAGGTTGGTTTACCAGGGGCGCTATCTACCCCAAGCAACCTCGGCCACGCTTACCTACCTGTTATGAATGCACCAACTTCACCCGGCAAATCTTTCAAAAGATTTTCTATTCATATGTCGAATGGAACGCCCGAACTATGTGACTCATGGAATCTACTAGGCAAGTTAGTCATTCATGAGGTTGTCCAGGCCCCGTGTGTTTGCACGCTCGTCTTGGTTCCAAAGGTAAGAACTCAGTTCCTAGTGGTGGAGAGCATGGGACTACAAAAACCACACCCAACGTGGCCTCCCATACAAGCCTTAGCATATTTAGTTAACTCCTTCGAGGATGTCACCAACTCCTACCTTTCTAGATTCTCCGGCATCTCTGATTCATCGTTCGGATAGATCAAACATTGATACTATGCATGGCTAAGCTGTCGATCTCAGAAGCTCTAGTAACGCTCAGACCCTAAACCTAGGTATGCTAGGAGAAGTGGATCAGGAGTATAAGGCTACAACAGGGAAACTATGCAGCAAATAGGTAACCCTAACTAGTGACAAAAGACCACATTGGAATCGTGTGCATCATAGCAAGAAAGTAATATACTTTGTAAAAGTAGTTTCGGAATGAGAGGCTACTCTTGCCTTGTCCGTCAGTAGACAAGTATTGATCTTCGGTGTTGTTGACTTCAGCTTCGGGCTCGGATCCTATCGCGAAGAACCAACACCGGAAAGAAAGGCAACAATCAATACATGGCATCGATGCAATGCTCAAACAAGGATGATGATATGACAAGTTTAATTGCATTGGAATGAAACCTAGAACATGTTTGACAGCTTAAACGGGGTTCCGAGGGGTGAAAACCCTAACTCGGGGAAATTCCGGAATCACCTGTGAGGGGTTACAATGTTCTTCTAATTAAACTTGTCATGTAAGTTGCTTAACAATGCATTATTATAGCTCTATTAGATAGTTCTCATTTTTCTGAACATTCTGATATATTATTTGTATTTTTCTGATTTAAAATGAATTAGTTTTGAATTTCTAAATTGGGCCCACATGTGAGACTTTTATTAATTTCAAAATTGATTTTCAAAAATGTTAAAACCCTGAAAGATAGGGCCCACCTGTTAGCATTTTATCTATTACAGAAATGATTTACAGAAAATAAAAAAACAAAAGAAAAGAATTATGACGTGAGCATGACGCCTAGCTGACGTCATCAATGGGGAAGCCCCTAGGTCGAGCACGGATCTCTCGATCCCGTGCGCGCCTGGATGCGTGCTTGGCTGCGTTCGAAAGAGGAGGCCGAGGCGGACGTTATAGTGGCGGCGTCTCCTCGGTATGGTCAATGGAGCTACACCAGCGACAAGAAACAATGGAGGCGGTGGGTGCTCATCGGGCCAGCGGCACAGCGCGAGAGGGGAGGAACGGAGAGGTCCAGGAGGACCGCTAGCTCACCACGGTCATGTCGGTGAGGTCGATGAGGCAAGGGGAGGCCGGAGGGGGAGGAATTGATGGCTTGACTACGGCGGCCGGCGTTGAGGTCGATCTCGATTTCGGCCAGACGACTTCATTCCGGCTTGCGTGGCTTGGCGAAGACGACGATGGTGATGCTGCGCTTCTCCTAGGCCACTCCACGGTGTACGGCGCAGCCGGAGACGGCGGGACGCGGCGGAGCCCGAGAGCTAGGGTTTGGCCTAGGAGGAAGAAGAAGCGCGCGAGAGGAAAAATAAGGTTAGGGTTCTCCATGGCGGCAGGGGAGGGTTCTTGTAGGCCTCCAGGGGCGGCGACGCGCATCTTAGCGCTCGCCGGCAGCGGGCGAGCGGCCACCGAGCTGCTTCTGTCGATCCGGCGATGGATACGGTGACGAACATACGACGAAAGGGTATCGGGCCGATTGCGGGTTGTAGGAGGGTCGCGCTTGGGCCTAGCTGGGCCGCGGGAGAGGGAAGGGTGAGAGTTGGCTAGGCTGCGGCCTGGCTTGCTTTGGCTATATTTTTTTAACAAATCCTTTTCCTTTCCTGTTTTTCTATTTCTGTTTGAAATTTTCATTTCAAATCTGTTTTGAGTGATTTGAAAAATACCGGAGGGGTTTTGGCAAACATTCAAAATACTATGGGGCCCTTTTGTTCAGTTTGGGCTCCACTATTTTTGTAACTTTTCAAATTCAAATCCTTTTGAATTACTTTTCAAATAAGAGGGGAAGTTAGGGTTTTGGATTTGCATTCTTAAACCACACACTTGATCACATGCAATCATTTTATTGATTTAAACAGATGCATGCCATGCTTAAGTACTGAGTACATATATTACAAACTTGGGCTGTTACAAGTTGATTGAGCCATGAGAGTCGTAGAATTGCATGTGTAGGGTTTGTTAACGTCTTTGATTTGTGTAGTAATAGGATAACTAAAGAAAGAGGCATCGATGGGCAATAGTTGAGACCTGGATTTTATCCCCCCACTTGTGTCCCGTAGGACCCCGAGTACTTGATTCTTGTTCATTGACTATCGCACTATCCGCATGTGGGACCATGAATCCCCTTAGTCCTAGCTTGATTCATATTTAATTTCTTGGGGCCACAACTAGTTTGGGGTGTTATTACTATCCTGTACTTATGCCATCTTTTACTTCTTTATTTACTATTGTTGCTCGAGGAGTGTTTACTACTGTACTGTTTAGGAATGTGGAATTTTTTCGCGGTATCAACAAGCCCAGTCACACTTTCGGGTTCCTAGTCGTTTACAGCCATTGGCACAAACCCCTCGGTCCGTCGTGGAGCCGACCAACTTCGTAGCGGGTAGCTTAGTGGGGTGGCCCCATGAAATCATTTATGAATCTTGTGAATGCTTTGTCGTGATGCCTCGTTGGTTTTCATTTGTTTTTTCCGAGGTTGATCGTGCGTGTGTTGCTATTTGTGCACCCCTGCAGGATAAATCTTTCTGAAAGTCGTGTCCACGGTTATGGATGACTTGGAGCACAGTTTCTCGATCATAGACAAGCATAACTAAAGTACCGCTTTTAAATTGACTAAAACTTGACTAGTAATAGTGCAATATTCATGGAATGATTAATAAAACTGCCAATAGATGGGATGTTCTTCCGCCTTCTCATTGGGGAACAGGGAGGTGGGAAAGCAATGTTTATTTATGTTGATATATATCCATTGGGTAATTAACTATTGTTTCATTAACGAGCGTCCGTCTATCATTTATTAGGCAGATGTTGTAGCGTGTCTCTATAGAACTGCTAGGCTTTATTTTTGCTGCAATTGCGTCACCCTCAGGTTGTTATCTTTAGGTGTATAAAGACTTGCTGAGTCCCTTAGGGTCTCATATAATAAAATATTGGTTTATATGGACAAGTATACTCTAAGGAAGTTTATTGGTTCGCAGAGAATGATGATGGTGGCAACGACCGTTTGGTGTAGATATTCCGGGGATGTAGATCCGTGAGATCTGTGGGCGGGTGATGACCCACAAGTATAGGGGGTGTATCATAGTACTTTCGATAAATAGGAGTGTCGATCCCAACGAGGAGCAGAAGGTGTTAACTAGTGGTATGGAGCAGGAAATCTCTGTAAATACTTAGCAAACGGATTTTTAGGGGTTTTCTGATAAAGCAAAGAAACAAAGTGCAAGTAATAAAGACAACAAACAAATGCAGCAAGTGGCCCAATCCTTTCTTAGCAAAGGACAAGCCGGTGGAAATACTTATAAGGACCAAACGTTCTCGAGGAGACATGGGAATACTGTCAAGTACTTTCGCTTCAAATAGCTGAGTAGTCTTCTTTGGTGTTGTAAGTGTTGCATGGGTGAACCTGTGCTAATGTACTGACCTTACATGGACTAATACATACTTGTGATTAAACCCCATGCAAGCATCCGTAACTATAGGAAAGCAATTAAGATATAAACCTAACCACAGCCTTAAACTTTGAGATCCTACACTCCCTTGTGCAATGGTGTCCTAACGGGGGTTCAGGTTTATGTCACTCCGGCAACCCCACAATTAGTAGCCAAATACACGATGCATTCCCCTAGGCCCATAAATGGTGAAGTATCATGTAGTCGATGTTCACATGACACCACTAGAAGAATAGCACCACAACTTAAATACTAAACATTGAATAATATCTCAACACAAATCCACTAATAACAACATGACTTCTCCCATGTCCTCAAGAACTAAATGAACTACTCACAAGACATCATATGGATCAAGATCAAAGATGATATGGTGATGGATAACAATCTGAACATAAACAATAGTCCAAAGGTTCCACTCACAAGCATCAACTACAATAGTAATCAACACCGGGAAAGTTTCCCCTAAGATCTATGTAAGTATTCAACACAATTGTTACAGCAAGATGGAGTGGTGATGATTGTTCTAGTGGAGATGATGGTGTGGATGATGATGATGATCCCGATGAAGTCTATCTTGATGATGGTGTTGATGGCGATGATCTCCTCTCTCCGGGAAGGAATTTCCCCGGTAGAAATCTATCTGCTGGAGAGCTCTTTATCTCTCGGTGTTTTCCGCCCCGCAGAGGCGGCATAATCTTTCTATGGTCCCTCCCCATGTTTTAGGGTTTCGATAGGAAGATATAGGCGAGAGGGCGGAGTCAGAGGCCAGCCTGGTGGGCCACACCCACCCTAGGTGCGGCCCAGGGGCCCGCGCCTGGGGGGGGGTGTGGCCCCCCTGTGGCCCAACTCTGCCTCCCCTTCTGGATTCCTTCGTCTTCTGGGAAAATATAATTTTTCATGATTTTTTTGGTATTTTTATGATCTTCGCGAAATTGCATCAAAACACCTCTTTTTCCATCAAAATCCTGACTCCGGCAGTCCATCCTCCAAGAATCATCCAACATGCAAAAACAGATGAAAAGACATAAGTACCACCTCATAATATGACACATATCAATGAAAAGAGGCAAATTATGATATTAGAATGGTGATACAAATTGGATGTAACAACTCCCTGTTGGAGATATGCCCTAGAGGCAATAATAAATGTAGTTATTATTATATCTTTGTGTTTATGATAAATGTTTACATTCATGCTATAATAGTATTAACAAGGAAACATTAATACTTGTGTGATTTGTAAACTTAATTTGAAGTCCCTAGTATAGCCTCTATACTTCACTAGCTTGTTGGTTGATTAATGATTGTGGTTTCCCTATCATGAACATTGAGATGTTATCAACAACAAGATCATATCGTTAGGAGAATGATATGGTGGACATACTCCTATAGATAAGCGTAGCATAAAGATCAAGTCATTTCAATAGTTCAATTGCTATATGCTTTCTGATACATAGTAACCTAATTCCTTTGACCATGAGATCATGCATATCACCTTTACCGGATGGATGCTTTGATGACATCAAACACCACACCGTAACTGGGTGGCTATAAAGGTGGCATTGAGTGTTCGGAAAGTATTGGTTGAAACACATGGATCAAGAGTGGGATTTGTCCATCCATATGACGGATAGATATACTCTGGGCCCTCTCGGTGGAATGTCATCCAAATAGCTTGCAAGCATGTGACTGGGTCACAAGGGATCACATATCACGGGAACGAGAAAAGAGTACTTATCTTTAGCGAGGTTGAACTAGGTATGCAGAGATACCGACGATCATAACCTCGGATAAGTAAACTATCGTGAGACAAAGGGAAATTGGTATCGTATGTAAGTGGTTCATTCGATCGCAAAGTAATCGTAGAAATATGTGGGAGCCATATGAATTTCCAGATTCCTCTATTGGTTATTGTTCGGAGAAGTGTCTCGATCATGTCCGCATAATTCACGAACCGTAGGGAGACACACTTAAGGATTCGACGTTGTTTTGAGTAGTTATGGTATTATGAGAAAGGGACCGAATGTTGTTCGGAGTCTCGGATGGGATCCGGGATATCACGAGGTGATCCGGAATGGTCCGGAGAATAAGATTCATATAAGGAAAGTCCGTTTGAGTTCGGAAATGATTCGGTGTTTTCATCGGGAATGTTCTAGAAGGTTCGGATTGTCCGACACTCCGAGGGAGGGTACATGAATGTGTCATTGAATGATTGCATCATGTACTAAGTGTTCTTGCTGTTCCAAAAACTGAAAAGTCAAACTTCCAGTTTGAAAGTCAAACGGCTAAAACAGGAAACTGTGGAAAACAGGAAACTATGGGAAACAGGAAACTGTGGGAAACAAGCAAGAGGAGGTTGAAACCAACTTGGAGGAGGAGTCCCTCCTCTCCAAGCCGGTGGCCCACCTAGGCCGAGTTGGGGAGGGACTCCCCTCCCTCCTGGCCACGACCCTCCACCTATAAAAGGAGGCGGGCCTCCTCCTCTGAACACACAAGTTCCTATCCTCTAATCTCCGGTTTAGAGCCGTTTTGGTTTAGAGCTTCTAATTGCTTTAGCATGCGGTTTAGAGCCTTCTAATTGGTGTGTCTAATCTCTAGACCACTAATAGCCCTCTCTCATACTCCACCATACTCGCTCAGGCATAAGCCTGCGGGATTTCCCTCTACTTCAGGTACCACGTTGTCTTTGGAATCGCGAGGAGAGTGCTACAACCTCCGCTTTCTTTGGAACAAGGAGAGGAAGGTCTTCGTCAGTCGAACGTGTGACCGATTTGAAGCTGCTAGGACGCAGTACGGAAGGATCGTCTCTACGATCTTGAGATCGGAAGAGTACGACTACATCACCCACGAGAATCCGCCTCGTTAAACACTTTGGAATCTTCGAGGGTAAGTTATTCCATCAACTCGTTGCTGCAATCTAGTAGATAGATCTTGGCTTGTTTGTTTGTATGCGATAGAAATTTTTGTTTTCCATGCTACAAACCCCTACAAAGTATCGAGCCGTGTCTATATGTATATCTGCTGCAGAGTAAAACACAATGGTCATTATGGGCGTTGATGCTTTTATTGTCGATTGCTTCTTGTGTACTTTGCATCTTGCGGTATGTTGGGATGAAGCGGCGGGCTAACCTTACATGACATCGCTCATGAGACTTGCTCCACGCTTGACATGCAACTTGTATTGCATAAGTGGCTTTGCAGGTGCCTGTTTCTCCTAGCATAGTTAAGATCCAATTTACAACGGGTGATCAACAATGCTAGTATCAATGTTGTGGTTCTTGTTCGTAAATTAGAACGACACTTATTGAAAGCCCCAAACCACGTAAAATATGCAAAGAAAGTAGAGGCGTCTAACTTTGTTTTGCGGGGTGTCTGATGATGTGATATGGCCATGATTGTGATTATATTTGATGTATGCAATGTTCCTTATTGTAAGTTGGCAACGGCGAAGCCATATGGTTGTCTTTAATTTATGTTAAGACCCGCGTGTCTATTCAAAGTAGTTGTAATAGTTGAAGCCGGTGGACGACAACCATGGAGAAGCGTCATTGACCTTGATGCAATGCCGGTGATGATGGAGATCATGTTCGTGCTTAAAGATGGAGATCGGAAGCACAAAGAAGAAAGGCCATATCATATCACATATTATTGAATTGCATGTGATGTTAATCCTTTATGCATCTTGTATTGATTAGTAGACGACGGTAGAATTATAAGATGATCCCTCATGCACATCAATTTCAAATCATAAAGTGTTCACCCTTAGTTAGCACCGTTGCTAAAGCTTGTTGTTTTGAAGCACCACGTGATGATCGGGTGTGTTAGATTCTGCAAGTGTATACAACATGAGCAAGCCAGATTTGCTCATGCAGAAACTAAGGTTTGATCTTGACGAGCCTAGCATGTACAGACATGGTCTCGGAACACGGATCACCGAAAGGTAAAGCATGAATCATATAGTAGATATGATGAACATGACGATTGTTCGCCATTGAAACTATATCAACTCTCGTGATGATAGGTGTTGATGTAGTGGATTTGGTTCGTGTGATCACTAAAACAATGTGAGGGATGTTGTTTTGAGTGGGAGTTCACCTAGTTTAATTTCATTAATTAATTTGAACTCAATTTGTCATAAACTTAGTCTAAACTATTGCAAATATGTTGTAGATCAATGGCAGCCCCTACCATCAATTTTAATGCGTTCCTAGAGAAAGAAAAGTTGAAAAACAATGGAAGCAACTTCGCGGATTGGTTCCGCAATTTGAGGATTGTCCTCACAGCTGGTAATTTGACCTATGTGCTGGATGCACCGCTGGGTGACCCACCTGCTGCTGATGCTGCCGATGAAGTAAAGAATGTTTACCTCGCTCGGAAGAATCAGTACTCCATAGTTCAGTGTGCTATCTTGTATGGTTTGGAATCGGAGCTTCAGAAAAGGTTTGAAGAGTCAGACCCATATGATATTGTCGAGGATCTCAAATTGATTTTTGAGACTCATGCGGCAATTGAAAGCTATGAGGCTTCTGAAAAGTTCTTTAACTGCAAGATGGAAGAGGGCAGCTCCGTCAATGAGCATGTGCTTAAGATGTCTGGGCACGCAAACAAACTTCAAACCTTGGGTATAGTGATTCCTAATGCTTTGGGGATTTACCGTGTCCTCCAGTCACTACCACCAAGTTACAGGAACTTTGTGATGAACTACAACATGCAGAACATGAACAAAGAGTTGCCAGAACTGTTTGCTATGTTAAAGTCTACAGAAGTGGAGATCAAGAAAGAGCACCAAGTGTTGTTGGTCAATATGACCACCAAATTCAAGAAAGGCAAGTCTAAGCAAAAGGTACACTTCAAGAAGGGTGGTAAGAAAGTTACCACGCCGACGAAGAAGACCAAGGCTGGACCCAAGCACGATCTTGAGTGCTTTTACCGCAAGGGAGAAGGTCATCGAAGCGGAATTGCCCAAAGTACTTGGCGGATCAAGAACGGCAACATCAAGAAGAAAGGTATATCCGATATACATGTTATTGATGTGTATCTCACTAGTAGTAGTGCTCGGTATTTGATAACGGTTCGGTTGCTCATATTTGTAACTCAAACAAAAGTCTTTGCAGAATAAACGGAAGCTAGCGAAGAACGAGGTGACGATGCGCGTGGGAAACGGATCAAAGGTTGATGTGATCGCGGTCGGCACGCTACCCCTTCATCTACCATCGGGATTAGTTTTATACTTAAATAATTGTTATTTAGTGCCTGTGTTGAGCATGAACATTATATCGGGATCTTGTTTATTGCAAGACGGTTACTTGTTTAAGTTAGAGAATAATGATTGTT
This sequence comes from Avena longiglumis, assembly GCA_030063025.1. NCBI lineage: Eukaryota > Viridiplantae > Streptophyta > Magnoliopsida > Poales > Poaceae > Avena > Avena longiglumis. The sequence continues at coordinate 146,475,991 of CP125978.1, read as the reverse complement.
CGATTTATATGAGTAATATGTTTTATGCACATGCACCTTTGATAGATGGTCTATTCTTATTGAATCTCGATAGTGGAAATACACATATCAACAACATTGAGGCTAAACGTTTGAAATCAAGCGATAATTCGACCTATATGTGGCAATCGCTGCCTTGGTCACATTGGAGTGAAGCGTATGAAGAAACTCCATTCCGATGGACTTCTTGAATCACTTGATTTTGAATCACTTGAGAGATGCGAAGCATGTCTGATGGGAAAAATGACTAAGACTCCATTTTCTGGTATGATGGAGCGAGCTACGGACTTATTGGAAATCATACATACCGATGTGTGTGGACCAATGAGTGTAGCATCGCGCGGTGGTTATCGTTATGTTCTTACCTTCATGGATGACTTGAGTAGATATGGGTATATCTATTTCATGAAACATAAGTCCAAAACTTTCGAGAAGTTTAATGAGTTTCAAAGTGAGGTAGAGAATCAATGTAACAAGAAGATTAAATTTCTGCGTTCTGATCGTGAAGGTGAATATCTAAGTTACGAGTTTGGCGAGCATTTGAAGAAATGCGGAATACTTTCACAGTTGACACCGCCGGGAACACCACAGCGTAATGGTGTGTCCGAACGTCGTAATCGAACTCTTTTAGATATGGTTCGTTCTATGATGTCACTTACATATTTACCGCTATCATTTTGGGGTTATGCATTAGAAACAACCGCATTCACTTTAAATAGGGCACCGTCTAAATCCGTTGAAACGACACCGTATGAATTATGGTTTGGGAAGAAACCTAAATTGTCGTTCCTTAAAGTTTGGGGATGCGAAGCCTATGTAAAGAAGTTATAGCCGGACAAGCTTGAACCCAAAGTGGAAAAATGTGTCTTCATAGGATACCCGAAGGAAACTATTGGGTATACCTTCTATCATAGATCCGAAGGCAAAATCTTCGTTGCCAAGAATGGATCCTTTCTAGAGAAGGAATTTCTCTCGAAAGAAGTGACTGGAAGGAAATTAGAACTCGACGAGGTTGTCGAACCTTCTCTCGAAATTGCGAGTAGCGCAGCACCGGAAGAAGTTCCTGTGGTGCCTGCACCAATTAGAGAGGAAGCTAATGATGATGATCATGAAACTTCGGTTGAAGTTGCTATAGAGCCTCGGAGGTCAACGAGAACTCGTACCACTCCAGATTGGTATGATCCCGTTATGAGTGTCATGTTGGTGGACAACACCGATGACCCCGAGACATATGAGGAAGCGATGATGAGCCCAGATTCCAATAAATGGCAAGAAGCCATGAAATCCGAGATTGGATCCATGTACGAAAACCAAGTATGGACTTTGGTGGACTTACCGGATGGCCGGAAGGTCACGAGAACAAATGGATTTTCAAGAAGAAAACAGATGCTGATGGTAATGTTACTGTCTATAAAGCTCGACTTGTCGCAAAAGGGTTTCTACAAATTCAAGGAGTTGACTACGATGAGACTTTCTCACCGGTAGCGAAGCTAAAGTCTATGAGGATTATGTTAGCAATCGCTGCATATTATGATTATGAGATATGGCAGATGGATGTCAAAACATCATTCCTCAATGGAGATATTGATGAAGAGTTGTATATGATGCAACCCAAAGGTTTTGTCGATCCTAAAGATGCTAACAAGGTATGCAAACTTCAACGGTCCATCTATGGATTGAAGTAAGCATCCCGAAGTTGGAATCAACGTTTTGATAAGGTGATCAAAAGTTTTGGTTTTGTACAAACTTATGGAGAAGCTTGTATTTACAAGAAAGTGAGTGGGAGCTCTGTAGCATTCTTAATACTATATGTGGATGACATATTGTTGATTGGGAATGATGTAGACCTTCTTAATAGTGTCAAGGAATATTTGAATAATAGTTTTTCAATGAAGGATCTTGGCGAAGCAGCTTACATATTAGGCATAAAGATTTATAGAGATAGATCGAAACGCCAAATATCATTGTCACAGAGTACATATTTGGACAAAGTTCTAAAGAGGTTTGGAATGGAAGAAAGCAAGAAAGGGTTCTTGCCCATGTTGCCCAATACGACCTTGAGTAAAACTCAAAGTCCGACATCGACAGAAGATAGAGAAAGGATGAGTAAGACTCCCTATGCCTCAGCCATAGGATCTCTAATGTATGCCATGCTATGTACTAGACCCGACATTGCATATGCTGTTAGTTTAACTAGCAGATATCAAAGTGATCCAGGAGTGGATCATTGGACAATGATCAAAACATCCTTAAGTACTTGAGAAGAACTAAGGATATGGTTCTTTCTTATGGAGGTGATGAACATCTCGTTGTTAATGGTTACACCGATGCTAGTTGGAACACCGATCCGGATGATTCTAAATCACAACTGGGTACGTATTTATTTTGAATGGTGCAGCGATTAGTGGAGGAGTGCAAAGCAAAGCGTTGTGGCGAGATCTTCAACCGAATCGGAATACATGGTCGCTTGGAGGCTTCACAAGAAGCGATATGGATGAAAGAGTTCATTACGTAGCTGGTGTGGTTCCTAGTGCGCTGGACCCAATGTCTATCTATCGTGATAACATGGGCGCCATAGCCAATGCGCAAGAACCAAGGTCACACAAGAAGTCAAGCACATCAAGTCGCATTTTCACGCTATTCGAGAACATATCCAGGATGGGGATATAAAGATTTGCAAAGTACACACAGATCTGAATGTGGCGGATCCGTTGACTAAACCTCTCCCGAGGGCAAAACATGACCAACACCAAACTGCCATGGGTGTTCGGTATATTACCATGTAATAATCTAGATTAGATGACTCTAGTGCAAGTGGGAGACTGTTGGAGATATGCCCTAGAGGCAATAATAAATGTAGTTATTATTATATCTTTGTGTTTATGATAAATGTTTACATTCATGCTATAATAGTATTAACAAGGAAACATTAATACTTGTGTGATTTGTAAACTTAATTTGAAGTCCCTAGTATAGCCTCTATACTTCACTAGCTTGTTGGTTGATTAATGATTGTGGTTTCCCTATCATGAACATCGAGATGTTATCAACAACAAGATCATATCGTTAGGAGAATGATATGGTGGACATACTCCTATAGATAAGCGTAGCATAAAGATCAAGTCATTTCAATAGTTCAATTGCTATATGCTTTCTGATACATAGTAACCTAATTCCTTCGACCATGAGATCATGCATATCACCTTTACCGGATGGATGCTTTGATGACATCAAATACCACACCGTAACTGGGTGGCTATAAAGGTGGCATTGAGTGTTCGGAAAGTATTGGTTGAAACACATGGATCAAGAGTGGGATTTGTCCATCCATATGACGGATAGATATACTCTGGGCCCTCTCGGTGGAATGTCATCCAAATAGCTTGCAAGCATGTGAATGGGTCACAAGGGATCACATATCACGGGAACGAGAAAAGAGTACTTATCGGTAACGAGGTTGAACTAGGTATGCAGAGATACCGACGATCATAACCTCGGATAAGTAAAATATCGTGAGACAAAGGGAAATTGGTATCGTATGTAAGTGGTTCATTCGATCGCAAAGTAATCGTAGAAATATGTTGGAGCCATATGAATTTCCAGATTCCTCTATTGGTTATTGTTCGGAGAAGTGTCTCGATCATGTCCGCATAATTCACGAACCGTCGGGAGACACACTTAAGGATTCGACGTTGTTTTGAGTAGTTATGGTATTATGAGAAAGAGACTGAATGTTGTTCGGAGTCTCGGATGGGATCCGGGATATCACGAGGTGATCCGGAATGGTCCGGAGAATAAGATTCATATAAGGAAAGTCCTGTTTCGGAGTTCGGAAATGATTCCGGTGTTTTCATCGGGAATGTTCTAGAAGGTTCCGGATTGTCCCAAGCACTCCGGGAGGGTACATGAATGTGTCATTGAATGATTGCATCATGTACTAAGTGTTCTTGCTGTTCCAAAACTGAAAAGTCAAACTGCCACTTGAAAGTCAAACGCTAAAACAGAAATGGAAACAGAAACTGTGGGAAACAGAAACTGTGGGAAACAAGCAAGAGGAGGTTGAAACCAACTTGGAGGAGGAGTCCCTCCTCCAAGCCGGGCGGCCCACCTAGGCCGAGTTGGGGAGGACTCCTCCCTAGCGCCGCCCCCTCCACCTATAAAAGGAGGCGGGCCTCCTCTAGACACACAAGTTCCTATCCTCTAATCTCCGGTTTAGAGCCGCTTTTGGTTTAGAGATTCTAATTGCTTTAGCCTCATGTTTAGAGCCTTCTAATTGGTGTGTCTAATCTCTAGACCACTAATAGCCCTCTCTCATACTCCACCATACTCGCTCCGGCTTAAAGCGAAGCCTGCGGGATTTCCTCTACTTAGGTACCACGCCAGTTGTCTTCTTTGGAATCGCGAGGAGAGTGCTACAACCTCCGTTACTGCTGGAACAAGGGAGAGGAAGGTCTTCGAGTATCGAACGTGTGACCGATCATGAAGCGCTGCAGAACGCAGCCGGAAGGATCGTCTACACGATCTTGAGATCGGAAAGAGTACGACTACATCACCCACGAGAATCCGCTCTCGTTAAACACTTTGGAATCTTCGAGGGTAAGTTATTCCATCAACTCGTTGCTGCAATCTAGTAGATAGATCTTGGCTTGTTTGTTTGTATGCGATAGAAAATTTTTGTTTTCCATGCTACGAACCCCTACACTCCCCCCAAGCTTAGACCTTCGCTTGTCCCCAAGCGAAAACTGAGCTCAGTAAACATGTCCACAGGTTTATGGAGTGAAGTGTCGATAAAAGAATACGGACAAGTAGCATCACACTTACCATTACACAACTCATAGAAGAAAGCAACTCACCATTATATAACTTAGCTTGTAACAAGTACAGGAGTCACAATAGATATGCATAAATATAAATCATAATTGGAATTGGAAAACTTTGTTCTTGGTCACAGAACAGCTGGCAAACAGTTTCATAAATAAAGCCTTTGTAGAAGTCTTCAAAAATAGGAGCACTCTTTGCTCAAAAAGGTTTTTCACAATGATGGATTTCAAAGTAATACTCCATAGATAATATCCTTGTGCAAACAAGGAAGATAGAGAACATGAGTGAATAAATCATCATATGAATGCCTGCAGCACAACGACTCAAATGCTTGCTGGAGATAGAGAGGAAGTAGGTTTACTGACTCAACTTAGAAATAGGAGAAAGGTCCCTTCATAGAGGGAAGCAGGGATTTCAAGTCAAAAAGAGCTTATAAAATATTATGGTACTTACTAGCTTTGAGCCCTCATTGCCCCTAGCATAAGCATCTTGAGATGATTAAGGTTAAAGTGCACAAGGATGGAGTATATGCTTGACGAAATATAAGTTGGCAACCTCATGTCCCTTGAGTACGAGAGCCGCTCCTCATGCTACTCAACTTTAGTCATCGGTAAGTTCTTGTCATTGTAAGTACATGTGTATCATAAAGAACCACCAACGGGGTACCCCTTGCACATGATACAAGAGCTATCCCATAATCAAAATGACAAGGCAAGCAGACAGTGAGCATCTCAGCGATCTTTTTTATTTGCTATTTGCATAGATTTTTATTGAGGATGCTTCACAGATTGCTTACTACGGTTATGCTGCAAGTTTCCACCATGATTAGGCATGGCTTAGGCTAGCGGCCCAGGCGTTTCTCTAAAACACATACATAACTCTATGGACTTACAAGCTCCCCTTTTATTTCACACCGACGACATCCGCAAACAAAAGAGCATGATAACAACTGGATATGTATCCATAAGTGTTGAAAGTGTTCCCCGAGACAGCACGGTTCTGCTAATACCAACGTATAGATGCAAGCATATACTACTTCGATGACACAATGGTTCAAGTCTATTAGGGGCAAGAAAATAAGGTGTGCCATCATGTTCGTGAGAGATTTACTAACTAGTTTTCACATAACAAAATAGTTTTTAATTTGAAAGATAGATGGAGCTTGAGAATTTGCTTGGAATAGCAAAAATGCTAATAGTAGATATGGTGGACACAAATGGCACAAGTTTGGTTCAAAGGGGTTGGAAGCATGTAAGAATGCCTTCTCAAAACAGGTTTTTGGCTAGCAAGGCTGGGTAGCAATCAAAAGAGTTGAAGGAAACAAGCAAACATACAAGTGACATGGCCAAACATGCAATATTCCTTGAAGACACAAAAGGTCTTAAATAAAGAATACTAAGCTTATGAGCCAATCAAGAAAGAAAATAAATGATACAAAATACCTGTAAGCTTTTTCTCTTTTCCTTTCAAACCTCAAAAGGTGTTGCTACTGACCAGATCTCAGTTTGCCAAAACCAATTTAGATTTACTTGATGCTCCCAAAGTGATGCCAATACTGATCAACAAGATCAATCATATAATAGAGATTGCAAACTAAAATAAGAAGTGCAAAAAGTAAAAGATGAAACTTCTCATTAATATTCCATAAAGGCACTCACACCAAGGGATACATAGATAATAACTAAAGGAGAGATACTTCCACAATGCAAACCAACCTATAAGATAACTTCTCTACCAAAGATACGAATATACTAAAAATGTAAAAAATAAAAGATAATGATGTGATACCGCAGCACTCCCCCGGGCTTGGAACAATCCAAGGGGATGCCAAACCCGATGACGAATTACTCTTTTGGTGGTGGTGGTGTTCTCTTTATAAGCTCCTCAATTAGTTTCCTCAGATCCTCAATCTTGAAGGTCAGAGTACGAATCAACTCCGAATTTTGCTCAATGCGGTTCATGATCATGTCAGACCGAGAGTCCCAGTCCTTGCTGTTCTTTCCCCACTCTTCCTTCTTAGTGTGTTCCTTCCCTGCATGATTAGAGTGAGGTAGATCCCAAATCGAGGGCAAGTTCCCTTTGGGCACCTATTGGTATTGTTGTTGATGTATAAGATTATGGAAGGGATTCTTGGTACGTGGAGGTGGTAACCATGGAACGAAGACAAGACGTGGAGGTTTCCCTCCTGTAAACATCTGTGCTGTCCTCCTAAGCTTGGTAGGATTTGCCACAACTCCAATGCTTGCGACGGTGGCGCGGGTGTCCGGATGCTCGTCCTCCTCCATGTCTTCTTCATCCCCAACCAAGATCTCCTCCTCCTTGGGGTTTTGAGGATCATCTTCCTCGGGCTTCTTGCCTTTGTCATTGGCGGAGACCATGGTGCTCTAAACTTGAGAAGATTTCCTGACAGAAACATATCGAAACAAAAACACGATACACGAACCTCGGGGGATCCGGAGGTTATATATTATGAAGTTTCAATGCATAAGGAAGGTACTGGTGCAAAAACGAGGCAAAGACGGAGCTCGGGGGGCTCACACCCCCTCTAGGTGCGGCCAGCTGGGGCCCGCGCCTAGGGTGGGTGTGGCCACCCTGGCCTCCGTTTCCTCCTCTGTTTCGTTTCGTAACCTTCCATATGTAATAAAAACATCAAAAATATAAAAAGATAAGGTTTTCACGAACCTTCTGTTTTCACCACTTTTACCTATTCAAAGGCGAACTCTGCAGATTCCTTTTCTCCTTCTCCTGGAATTTCCTTTTCTCACAAGGCATTACACAAACCTCAATGGCAACATTACCGTAAGCAAAAATAATAAACCTTTAGGTTCACACTTCAACTTAAATCCATCAAAACAAAAGCTACTATAGCAACTCCTTTCCAAAAACCCAAAAGAATTTGGAAAGGAATCAATATAAGAGGCAAATGCAAATGATGGCAGAAATCTGTCAAAATAGACCAGCAGATTTATTTTTTCAAAAACCTTCTATTGCTCAAAACAAAAAGTGCAAAACTAATGAAAGTTGGGTAACAACTTGCAGAACAAGCACAGAAAAATACAGCTCCATCCAAAGTACTGAGCTCCTTCACGATTTTTTACAATGCAGCACAAAAATCTGTCCCAGGACAACCACTTTTCACAACTCCTCTACTTCTCAAAAGTAGTTGAACTTGACACAAAAACCAAAACAGAAAGGATAAGGAGCGGTTATTAATGAGGTAATAACTTCCAAGACTCAACAAAACTATTGGGTTATCTCCCAAGAAGTACTTTTCTTTAATGACTTTAAGTTAGGCTTGATAGTTTCAAAGATGCTCACATAGGAGATATATATTTGAAGTGAAAGAGAGCATCAAGAAGCAAATATCCAACACATTTGAGTCTAACCCACTACCTATGCATGGGGTATCATGAGAAAACAAATTGTTGAAACAAAAAGGCACTAGCATAGGAAGACAAAACAAATGCAACTTCAAAGCTTTCAACATAAAACGGGGAAACTTAACATTATTGAGATGCATAAAACCATGTTTCCCTCTCTCATAATAACTTTCAGTAGCGCTTTGAATAAAATTGACAATATAACTGTCACAGGAAACAACTCTATCATCAGGATGAGCATACTTACAGTCATCAAAAGGAGGTCCAAGGTCATAAACCGGATCAATAGAAGCAAGTTGTTCCATCCTAAAATCTTAATTAGGCAAGCTATTTTCACAAGGAGCTTTAGCAAATTTGAAAAAGTTAAACTCATAAGAATATCCATCAAACTTAGCTAAAACTTTTTCCTTTTTAAAATCTATAATATCTCCACAAGTGTTCAAGAAAGTTCTACCAAAAATGATAGGACAAGTTTTGCTAGCTGCTGAATTAAGCACTAGAAAATCAACAGGATATTTAATCTTACCACAAAGAACCTCCACATCTCTTACAATGCTAATGGGACAGACTGTCTCTCTATTAGCAAGGTGAATAACCACATCAATGTCCTCAAGGTCACAAGGACCAATTTCATGCATAATTTCCCTATAAAACTCATAAGGAAGCACTAGAACTAGCACCAATATCACATAAACCATAATAGCAATGATCACCAATTCTAATAGAAAGCACAAGGATACTAGCTTTTCTAGCTTTCCTAGGATGGGAGACAATATTAGAAGCGTCTTCACAGAAGACAATGTGCTCATCCTCTATATTTTTAGTGACAAGATCCTTCACAATGGCTACCACAGGTTCAATATTTATTTGCTCATCGGGCTCCAAAGTTTTCTTTGTACTTTTGCTAACCACATTAGCTATGATAGAATGTTCCTTTACCTTAGCAGGAAAAGGGATTTTCTCAACATAAGGTTCAGGCAAAATAGGATCTACAGTACAAACTTCTATGCTAGCAGGAACATGGGTAACAATGTCTTTATAAGGAGCATGGTACTTGTCCCACTCTTTTTTAGGAATTTCAATATAAGCGGCAAAGGCCTTAAAACATTTCGCAAGAACTTGAGGATCAAGACCATACTCATTACTAATATCACAGAAGTCGTCAGTTCCCATAAAAGATTTAATGCATTCATAATCATAGTTTATACCTGACCTTCTTCCTTTGTCATTCTCCCAAGCTTCAGTGTTCTCTTGAATACAGTCTAGGAGATCTCATTTAGCTTCTTGCTTCATACGTGTAAATGATCCAGCGCAAGAAGCATCTAGTAAATCTTTATCATGAAGAGAAAGCCTAGCATAAAAGTTATTGATAATAATATTGTTAGGGAGTTCATGAATATGACATTTAAGCATTAGTAACTTTAATCTCCCCCAAGCTTGAGTTGTACTCTCTCCATCACGAGGCCAAAAGTTATATATCAGATTTCTATCCTTATGAATATCACTGGGAGGATAAAACTTAGAATAAAAGAGAGGTACTATTTCCTCCCATTCCATGGATTGCCATTCTTCGGCAGCTTATACCATTCTTCAGCTCTCCCTTTCAAGGTTATAGAGAGTAACTTATTCTTCACCTGTTCGGTTATGATGATTCTGAAGGCCTTAGAACGTCGGGTGATGTGCCTTGCCTCGACTGTGTCCTCGGGGAGTTCTCCGTGCATCATGTATGCTACATATGGTTACATCCATGTGCACTCTATCATCATTTTTTACGGGTTCCTCCTTTTCTTCTGGGTCCTCCTCTTCGGGTTTCTCCATTAGCGCGACCCCGAGACCTTTGCTGGTTTGTCCTTCTTGCTCGTAGTTTTTTACTGCAGCTTCCATAATTCTCTTGGGTTTGATGGAACGCTCCACTATTTCCTCCCAAAATATGCCAGGTGGTACGGGGAGACATAGAGAGCCGATGTTCACCGAGTGGTACGCTTGGCTTATATGAGATACCTCGCACCCATCAAAGTGGGCTTCCATGATGTTGTACATGTACCGATATGCGACCATATTTTCATTAACAACATCACACTTGTTCATCACTTTTTGCGCCACAAGGTTTGAGTCGTCGAAGATTTTTAGGCGAGTTGCCCCGCAGGCTCCAGTCATACGCATGTCGTGCAACAGGGCCTCGTACTTGCCTTCATTGTTTGACACATTGGGAAGCTCATCCGCAAAACATACCGCATCTTGTCGCCTTGTGGTGGTATCAGGATTACACTGGCTCCTGCTCCTTCTGTCCATGTAGACCCGTCAAAGTACATCGTCCACGCACTAGACAGATCCAGGGGACCCGCGCATTGAAGTTATGTCCATTCCGTGATAAAGTCAGGCAATACTTGAGATTTATCGCCTTTTTCTTCTCATACATGATATCTTGAGGGGATAGTTCGATGCCCCAAAGAGATACACGCCCTGTAGCTTCTGGATTGTTGAGTATGTTGGAGAGAGGAGCCTCATTAACTACCACTATCGGGTGCTCCGAGAAATAATGCGAAATGCTGGCGCTGTCATGAAAGACGCCTATGTGAGTTTTGATATTGTTTGTTACCTTTGTTTGGATAACTTTCTAAGGTAATATACTACTTCTAAGGCCTTTGGACGCCGTGTGTTTTCCCTTTTTCGGGTCTCTCAACGACCAAAACTGTACTACCACCTGATTTGTGGCGGCTATGTAAAGTAGCAAATGCTTTTTCATTGGTGGACACGACGATAGGTGATGCGGAAAGTGTCTTCTTGAGTGCTTAAAATGCTCGTTGGGACTCGTTGGTCTACTCGAATTTTTATGATTTTTTCATGAGGGCGTAGAATAGGAGTGTCTTTTTCTCCTAGCCGAGCGATGAATCTGCTCGGTGCTGCCACATGCCCGACCAATTGCTGGACACCCGGGGATTCATCGTCTTATTCATTGTGAGTATTACTTGTATCTTCTCGGGCTTGCCTCTATTCCTCTTGCCTATACTAGGTACCCAAGGAGTTTTCCTGCTCGGACTTCAAAGGAGCACTTTATCGGGTTGAGTTTAATGTGGTATCTGTCAAGATTGTCAAATGTTTCTCATAGGTCACTGATAAAAGTCGACTCTTTTTTGGTGGTGACGATGACTTCGACAATGTAGCCTTGAACGTTGTTGCCAATTTGGCTTCCGAGGTAATTTTGCATCATCCGCTGGTATGTAGCACCCGCGTTTTTAAGGCCAAAAGTTATCATCATGTAGCAGAATACACCATACGGTGTTATAAATGCTTTTTTATCTTAATCCTCTTCTTTCATCTAAATCTGGTGGTGTCCAGAGTATGCGTCCAGAAAGTAAAGACTATTGCATCCGGTAGTTGCATCGATAATTTGATTGATTTGCGGGAGCGGAAAGTGGTCCTTCGGACAATGCTTGTTGAGTGCGGTGAAGTCAATGCACATACTGAAATATTGTGGAAGTATAGATTGTATTGATATTGCAAGAGGTGATTACATCGTGAGCACTTGGGCTGTTTATATAGTACTAGAAGACTTGGAGGGCAAGAAGACTACTAGAGATAGAATTGGATTATAATATTTAAACTACCAAATATGTCTAACCGACATATACTCTAATACCCCCACGCAGTCGGATCGGTAGTGACGCGGACGGTCTGACTGGAGCATAAGCCGGGGGTGAGGTGGTAGCCCTTGTTGCCGATGTCGATGTAGCCGGGAATGTGGCGTTGTAGTCGTGGTCGATGGTGTCGTTGGTGAAGTTGTCGCCGTTGATGAAGTCGATGACATTGATGATGTTGTTTCGTGGTCGATGTCGTCGTTGAGCCTGGAGAATTCGCTGTCGTGGTTGAGGCAGACGTAGTTTGAGAAGTAGCTCGACCCGCAAATCCCGAGCTTGCCAAACTCAGGATCGTGTCGGGGACGAAGGCACGCGTTGGTGTTGCCGATACCGAACGTGCGAAGATAGGGACCATCATGAGCCATGCGTGCCAGAGTCGGATTGAGGAGCAAAGAAAATTTCCGTAAATAGTTGGTGTAGAAGTTGGCCGTCGTGTCGGAGTAGACGAAGTGGCTGCAAGAAGAAAATTGAGCACATACTTGTGCAAATAAAAATTAGACTGCGACTCTGACTGCAAGGTCGTGGTGGACGAAGACAATGGTGGTAGTTGTCGATGATGATGGAGTTGTTGCGGTAGTCGATTTCGGGGAGTAGACCCGTATTTTCCGCTTGTATGAGCGCGGCGTTGTTCGGGAAGAACTTGTTGGCGTTGACGATGATCACAATCGGTGGTAGCGGCGATGATGTGGCGATATTGTTGATGTAGATGGTTGTCGGCGATGATGACCATGGACGATGCAGATCGGAGTCGATAGCTCGGAGTAGATCGGCGCAGCAAGATGCATCTTGGCCTTGAAGATTTGATTCATGCTTGTCCTATCGCACATACATGTATGAGACATAGGCTCCTGGTCTTTACATGCAGCTTGGTGCCTGAATGCCCGGTGGTGGAGCGCGTCCTATTGGGTGCATGTACGGCCGGGCGGACGGACGAGCTTGAGGCAGGCGTGTACGTCCGGGCGAACAAAGCAGCCTGAGGCAGGCCTTGATGTATGGATCTGATCTGCTGGAATTGGCTGATTACATCGATAAGAGTGATTTTGGTGGCTAAAGAAAAAAAATCTAATTGGGAAAAACGAATTTTCTAAAACTAGAAGCTGATCTATTGGAATTGGAAGAAAAACAAGCTATGAGATTTGGTGCCCCCGGCGGAGATCATGGAGCTCGATCTCGCTGGGGGCGGCGCGGCGGAAGCAGTGGCTAAACCCTAGGCAGAGCGAACCGCTCTGATACCATGAAATATTGTGGAAGTATAGATTGTATTGATATTGCAAGAGGTGATTACAACGTGAGTCCTTGGGTTGTTTATATAGTACTAGAAGACTTGGAGGGCAAGAAGACTACTAGAGATAGAATTATTTAAACTACCAAATATGTCTAACTGACATATACTCTAATACATACGCATCTCTTTAGTATTTTTCTTCAGTACGCATATAGGATTGGCGGCCCACAGTGCTTGCTTGATCTCCTTGATAAATTTGGCATCCATGAGGTGATGGATTTCTCGTCAAATGGCATTTATTTTTTGTTCCGTGAAACGGCGAAGCGACTGCTTAACATGTCTGGCATCATGATATAAGTTAAGTGCATTCTCAGCGAGTTTCCTAGGGATTCCTGGCATATCTGATGGTACCCATGCAAAAATCTCTCAACACTCATGGAGGAACTTGATGAGCGTGCTTTCCTATGCGGGACTGAGATTGGTGGATACCAAGTCTGTCGTCTTTGGTTCCGTAGGGTGGACTTGAACCTCCCTTGTATCTTTTGTAGTGTCGAAACATAGGTCAGGCATAACCTGAAATTCTAGCAGAAGCTCTGTGTCTACTGATATCCTCAGCTGCTCAAACTCTGTCTCCATCCCGAAAGATTCAGAGATTTTGTTGAATTTCCGGCTGCAATTGTTGGTGAAGCTTCCTCTAACTGTGATGATCTTGTTGGGCACTGGCATTTTCATCACCAGGTAGGCATAGTGTGGTACTGCCATGAACCTTACGAAAGCTAGGCGCCTAGGATCGTGTGGTATTGTGACGGCCAATCCATAACTTCGAACTCGAGTTTCCCCCGCCTAAAATTATCTCGCGATCCGAAGACAACATCAAGGTAGATTTTGCCAAAAGGAATTTCAGGTTTACCTAGGAATATTCTGTAAAAGGATGTCTCTATTGGTGCTAGATTCGTCAAGGGAGCATTCATGGCTCGTGGAGTCTTGGCGTAGATGAGGTCGATGTTGCTACTGGCGTCCATGAAGACCTTGCTCATATCAAATCCGACAATTTATGCATCAACAATGAGAGTCGAATGGCCCGGTCAAGGTACTCAAAGCGGATGATCATGCCACCGGCGCCATCCGATGATGAGTGCATCCGCACTATCATGTTCTACCACAACCATAGCAGGAGAGCATCGAGATTCGGTAGCACAATTTCTTCATCCGCGAGTCACCCCCATGGTTCATGTGGGAATCCATCAGTCCACCGACCTCCAATTTCGCGTAACGTGATGTTGATCTCTGTGTGCGTTCACTGCTGGTGGGTATCCCTGCAGCCCGTTGATGCCTAGGAGCAGCACTGTCAGTGTTTATCGTCATCGATGACTACCTAGGGTTAGGGTTAGCTTTCAAATGGTTAACTTATTTAGATGCTTTAGTTTAATGTAGAGGTCGGGCACTTATTATGTATAATTATCATTTGAAGTTGTCACTTCAAACTGGAAGTTGAATTTTCTTTGAAAAAAGGGCTTTGTAAATAAAGCCACATAAGTCCAAACTGGTAGAAGGTAATGATGAAACCCTCTTACATAGCAGATAAAAAATAGACAACAAAGAACAAGAAGAACCGAGACTAGCCATCGGTGACGCCCCCCAAGAGGGTAACGACACTTCATGCCACCGTTGACAACACTGAAGATCTAGGGTTTTCACCTGGAGCCCTAATGCGGAGAAGGTACCCACAACGGTGCCTCCAAGAGGCGGTTATGACACTCGTCAGCATCTCTGCTGTAGGCGTCAATACGCGGAGCTTTCGCTCGAAAAAACCTCCGCCCACACCCACTAGCCACCTGTCCTCCGATGTGCCTAGCCTTCAAAACACGATCTGGGGGATGATACGTTGGAAACGTATCTATAATTTTTGATGCTCCATGCTTGTTTAGTATCTACTTTGCTTTACTTGTCCACACTTTGAGGTGTTTTTTACATGTTTCCTGGTACTAACCTACTAACAAGTTGCAACAGTGTCATATGCCTGTTTTCTGCTGTTTTTGGTTTCAGAAAAGTTAGTAAAGAAATATTCTCGGAATTGGACGGGACAAAGGACAAATTCAATTACTTTTCGTGGGGAACAAAAAGTCCAGAGGAGAGCCCGAGGGGCCGGCCAGAGGGGCCAAACCCACCCCAGGCATGGGTGGGCCCCACCCCGCGCCTGGCTAGGATTTGGTGGCCCTGGCCGCCGCCTCGGTCTCCCCCTTCGCCTATAAGAAGCCCCCGATGCAGAAACCCTAAGTACCCGATCAGGAATCCACGAAACCATCTATAGCCGTCGCCACCATCGTCCCTAGATCAAGGGGATCTGAAGTTCTTCCCGGCACCCTGCCGGAGGGGAGATCATCCCCGAGGCCTTCTCTCCGGTATGATGCGTGAGTAGTTCCACCTTGGACTATGGGTCCATGTAGTAGCTAGATGGTTGTATCTCCTCCTTTGTGCTTCCATGTATAGATCTTGTGAGCTCCGTTCATGATTAAGATCTAATATATTTGTAATCATACATGTTGTGTTTGTGGGGATCCGATGGATATTGAGATTATTATGTTGGTTTGATTAATGGTTTTGTATTTATGATTCTATCATGTATGTGTTGTTTGTGATCTTGCATGCTCTCCGTTGTTAGTAGCTATCTTGGCCAAGTAGTTGCTAGTGACTCCAAGAGGGGGTATTTATGCTCGATAGTGGGTTCATGCCTCTAGTTTCCAAGGAAAGTGATAGAAATCTCTTCGGTTGTAGATGTGATGTTGCTACTAGGGAGAAAACAACGGTCTCTTGTTCATGGAACATGTGGATTGTTTACCTTACACACTTTTCTTAAAGCAGTTCTATGTTGCTTGCAACTTAATACTGGAGGGGGGTCGGATAATAACCTGAAGGTGGACTTCTAGTCATAGATGCGGTTGGATGGCGGTCTATGTATCTTGTTGTATTGCCCAATCGAATCTCATAGGATCTTTCTGACTAGTAATTGCATTGCTATGACTTGCTCAGTTCTTGTCAATTGCCCCGCTGTAATTTGTTTACCCTTTATGCCATGTTGTTTATCTAAGAAGAGAACCTCTAGTGAACTATGGACCCCGGTCCAATCTTTACCATTGATACATCTTCCACTGTTACTTGTTTACTTGCTGCAAACCACCATTACCTTCCACACCATACGTTTAATCCTTTCTTACAGCAAACCGGTGAGCTTAACAACCTCACTGATTCGTTGGAGCAAAGTCTTGAGTTTGTGTTGTGTAGGTCTCCGCGTTACTTGCAACACCTATGTGACGTTTCTTTCCTCCTACTGGTTCGATAACCTCGGTTTCTTACTGAGGAAAAACTTGCTGATGTTCTACTTCACACCTTGCTCTTGGGGTTCCCAACGAAGTGCTCATACATCAACTCAGCGCAGCCAACAGGGGGCGTCAATGCTGAAGCGCCGCCACCACCACGCCCCCTCCCCCTCCCCCCGCTGCCTGCTCCTTGCCACTCTGGTGACAAAATAAAAGGACCATCACCACCACACGTCGCTTGCCGAAGCACCCGCGCGGTACACCTTCTGAGGTCGTTGCTCGATATCCACGAGCTCGATCCCATGATGTGACCAACATCATACTACAAGCCGCCAGATTGGACAAGGTAGGCTAGCAACATATCTTGCAGCCATCGAGCAACATTGCAGCCAAGGTGAGGGGATCCTCCCTCCGTCGCTTAGGTGCATGCCATCCAAACACGATAGTAGGGTCGATCGGGCCTAGATCTGTGTAACATCCCAAAAATACCAAACTTAGATCAACAAACACTAATCATCAAGATTAGGGTTAACAAAAAACTTTTCTAAATAAACTCATGAATGCATGTATATGTGTATGCATGGATTTTGAATTTCTTTAAAAACCACCTTGTTTGTGTGATCCATTGCTTGTAAAATGTTTCTTAGGTGAAATGAACATCATCTAAAAAC
The DNA here is from genome assembly GCA_030063025.1 of Avena longiglumis. NCBI lineage: Eukaryota > Viridiplantae > Streptophyta > Magnoliopsida > Poales > Poaceae > Avena > Avena longiglumis. Next base: position 146,458,921 of record CP125978.1, on the reverse strand, counting down.
ATTTCCCACACTTTTCCTAAAGACAAGTAAATCAAAACAAATATATTAAGTGAATGGTCATTTTGACCAATTTAACTCCCATGCCTACTTTGGCTGTCTCAAACTTTCAAAACCTAACAGAAACTTTTCTGGATCTTTGCACCCCTTGAATGTACTCATAACAAGGTATCAAGGCCCACTTTGTGATCATCCAGAAACTTTCAAATGCATAGTTTAAATGACAATTCAAAATTGAATCTTCTTCATATGGGAAGATCCCACTTTTTCAAAACCCACTCAAACAAGCTCAACTTTCAAAAAACACTTCAGCACCCAATTTCAAAAATCAACCCAGATCGATTCAGTGCATCAAATTGGATGAAACCAATTTGGTTGGAAAGGTCTGTGAATGCTTAATCCAAGCCCGTTGGATTCAAGTCATTTGGATCTGTAGATCACCCATAGTAAAAATAACAAGGCAGAAGCTTATCTGCATTCAAACATTTTTCAAATTTAAACCATAAAAGCTTTTGAGTTGATTCCAACTCTCAAAAATCACATTTAACCATACCTTTCAGAATATATAAAAATATATAGGTTTACTTGCAGAAATAATGTTCAAGTAATAAAAGAATGCTTCATAAGCATTTCTAGCCACTTTAATTAATTAAAATAAAGGGGTAAAACCTTATTAAATTGTGACACCACTTTAAATCACATTCCCATGGACTACAATATGTGGTGATGACATGTGTCAACATGATCCCATGTTTAGTTTGGAGAATATTAAATCTTAAGTAATTTTTCAATGAGTAGAAATTACTTTTCTAAAAATAAAAAGGATTTAACCTAAGCCTTAACCTTGTAATGTTAGAGATGATGCTAGATCATCTATAGGACCCTTGTGTGTGATGAGTGCAAGTAGTTAAGTATTGTTTGGTGATTGTGTACCTCGTATTTATTGATAGACGCTAGTACCGACCAAGGATACTACGAGGAGGAAGGAGGATACTACGAAGAAGAAGCCAAGGAGAACTTACACCACTGCTCTGCACAAGGCAAGCTTATATTGACATTGATGCAAGCCTTACTAATCAAGTTGACCTATGCAAGCTAACACTTGCAAGATACCCTACTGATGCCACAAACCCATACTTGTGAGATGACTACTTTATGCCTTAAGCATATGTGATCATACCCACTTGCTAAACCAATCCTAGTTTTATGGCAAGCTTCTTACTTTATTTCTTTATCAAAGCTTACTTAGAGTCTACCTAAGAGTTTGGTAGATACTAGACAGTTGTGCTGAAGGTTGCATAAAGAAGCATAAAATTTGGCCTAAGCTAGAAACCTTGATATCAGCCTAAGATACAAGGTTGGACTTAGTGAAACTCCACTAGTACCACCCCTCATTAGTACCACCCCCACCTGTAGATGCTAGTGCTAAGCATAAAATTTGATCAACTTTTAGATGGGAATACTTGGTGGAAAAATGGTTATGAAAACCTTGGAATGATGGATCATTCTATTGAAATGTTTTGGACATGTGTTTCCAAACACTTGATGATTTTGGTGATGAAAATGTTGAGGCATGAGCCTTAGCCCTTTATAAAACTGATGGTTGTCTGGATGCGATACCATTCCAATTTTAGCGTACAACCATAATACCCGAATATTGGGTAGGGCTTGACTGGAAACTTATATACCTTAGTATTAGTTCCCTCACGGCCAAGGTTTGAGCTGAGGCTACCTTGTGAAGATTGTCCACCTGTGCAGTACCCAAGATGGCAGTGGTCATGGTTGGGAGGCCAAACTCACAGGAGAGGTGCTTATACTAGGGAGTGTAATTGAAAAGTTAGGATTGATTATCCGCATACTGAGTATGGTGAATTCAGGATTTGTTCCTGACGGATGTATCGAATGTTGTGGTGAAAGTGTACAATCTCTGCAGAGTGTCAAACTATTCGAATAGCCATGTCCGCGGTTATGGACAGTTGGAGTGGCCATATTGTTCCCCCGTCAGACTTTTCAAAATGACTTGTGAAATGAATTGAGACTTTGACTTGACCACAACAGAGTTCTGACCTAAATTACAAGATCCCATTTAGGAATTTATAAAATTGTGACTAGCTTTGGAACTTAGTAAACATAAACCTGGCTTTTTGCAAAACAACCCTAGAGCATAGTGTCCTATTATCCAAAAAACCCCTTTACTTGTTAGTATTAGTTTGCGAGTACTTAAAGAGTACTCATGGCTTTGTCCCTGGCTATTCCCATGGCCAGACTATGAAGAGGAGTACCTGGAGGATGGACCCCAGGAAGGTTACGACAACTAGGATCATCTCCCATCGTCAGCATTGCCTGTGACCCCGAAGATGGAGCTTCGCCTACGCTACCGTTACTATTATTATTACGTATTACGCTGCTTGATGTTGTATTAAGAACTGGATCATGAGATCCCTATTTGTGTAAGAACTTATGTATCGTTTGTAATGGATGAAGTACTATGGTATCCAATTCTGTTATGTCTCGCAAAAATGGTAATCATGGGATTGCGATGTATGGCATAACAGGCATCTAGGATTGAAAAATCCGGGTGTTGACAAGTTGGTATCAGAGCCATCCTGACCATAGGAGACCCTAGTTAGATGGGACGTTGAACCAAAAACTTAGTTTCAAAATCAAAGAACAAAAATATTTACGAAAACTTATTCTCATTCTTACCTCTTTAATTTTGACACACTTGATCACTCTGCTAATCTACTCATCCTCTATTTTTATAGATGGACGTGAAGTACAGCAAGTTTTACCAACTCGGGAATGGAGGAGACCTTATCTTTGAGAGGGATCTGGATCAGCTTTCGGAACTTCTGGAGCGTCCGCACCCCGAGTTCTTCGGAGCTCAGCTCAATGATCAAGGAGGAGAAGATCTGCAGTGGCTAATTGTTGCAAGTCTCCGAGGAAAGATTGAACCTCCCACTGTGGAGGGAATTCAGTTTACCTTGAGGGAAAACAACTGGCTCAATCGACTTGCTAGAGCAATGCAGGAAGCTCTTTCCCGTATGTGTGGGCAGAGCATCAATCAGATCAAGGGTACTCGCTTTGAGTTTTGCCCAAGGCGTGATGCAAATGGCCAACCGCTGGAAGCCCCATACCACCCCGAGCTGAAGACTCAATTGGACCACCTTAGCTTCATGATGTATGATCATCAGCAGGAGTTGGACAACTGCCGTGACTATTGCAACCACAAGTCTGCCATCATCAAGACGAAGGATCAGACCATCGCCATGCTAGCAAAGGATCGCAAGTCTCGCCGCCGTCAGCTCGACAAGAAGGAGCGCATTATTGCCCGTCTTCGCCATCGCATCTCATCTCTGGAAGAGACCATCCACGAGAGAGACATGCAGTTGGAGGAAAGGGAGAATGCCGGAGAAGATCTTCGTCGAGACCCTTACTCCTACCTCAGCGATGATGATGATTTTCTGGAGGATCAGGCCATGGACTTCTTCACCGATGAGGATGATTTCGCCTTCATCGATGATGCGGAAGATGATGAAGCCACAGACTCCGAGCAGTAGTAGCACTGAGCACTAGCGTAGTGAGTAGTAGTCGGTCCCACTGTATTGTAGTTTCCAGAATGGTTCTTAAAACCATCTGTTTTTCTTTGTTGTGGTGTGTGTTGTACTGTGTGCTATGAGTGAATGAATGAAAAAGCAAGTTGCTAGAAAACTTGAGTCAAACTCTAAAAACTTTTCAAAGACCCAAAACCTTAGAAATTTCCCTCTTTTCTCTCATGATCTATATCAATCTTCAGATGCCACGTGGAGGAAGTGGTTTAGCCCCGGACCCGATGTTGCAGATCCTGAAAATGTTGACTTCTGACCGCGAAGCTAAAAGAGCGGAACGTCAAGCCAACCTAGCCACTCTGCAACAGATAGCCCAGCTAGCCCACAACAACCAAGGCCACGGAAATCAGGACAACCACGGATCTAAGCTCAAGAATTTCCAGAATACCAACCCACCCGTTTTCACCAAGTTAGAAGAACCCCTAGACGCCGATGATTGGCTACAAACCATGGAAAATAACTTAGAAGTAGCCGGAGTGGAAGCCAACGAGAAATTCCTCACCCATTATCTAGCCGGAGATGCCAGGGCATGGTGGAACAGTGTGCGTGCAATGACCGGAGGCCAAATGATGACCTGGGAGGAATTCAAGGTCAAGTTTAGCAGAAACCATGTGCCACCAGGTTTGATCAAGAGAATGAGAGACGAGTTCAGAGAATTGAAACAAGGAAGGATGACTGTAGTGGAATACCGTGACAAATTTTTGTCATTAGCTAGGTATGCCCCGGACGAGATAGACACCGAAGCCAAGAAGAAAGAAAGATTCCTGAATGGTCTGCATGACGAGATGCCACGCGGAGGAAGTGGTTCATCCCCGGACCCGATGTTGCAGATCCTGCAAATGTTGACTTCTGACCGTGAAGCTGAAAGAGCGAAACGTCAAGCCAACCTAGCCACCCTGCAACAGATAGCTCAGCTAGCCCACAACAACCAAGGCCACGGAAATCAGGACAACCATGGATCTAAGCTCAAGAACTTCCAGAATACCAACCCATCTGTTTTCACTAAGTCAGAAGAGCCCCTAGATGCCGACGATTGGTTGCAAACCATGGAAAATAACCTAGAAGTCGCCGGAGTGGAAACCAACGAGAAAGTTATGTTCGCCACCCACTATCTAGCCAGAGATGCCAGGGCATGGTGGAACAGTGTTCGCGCAATGACCGGAGGCCAGATGATGACCTGGGAGGAATTCAAGTTCAAGTTCAGCAGAACCCATGTGCCACCGGGTTTGATCAAGAGGATGAGAGACGAGTTCAGAGAGCTGAAGCAAGGAAGGATGACTATAGTGGAATACCGTGACAAATTTTTGTCATTAGCTAGGTATGCCCTGGATGAGATTGACACCGAAGCCAAGAAGAAAGAAAGATTCCTGAATGGTCTGCATGATGAGATGCAGACAGTGTTAGTCAATAGCCCCTTTGCTGATATTGAAGCCCTTGTCGACTCTGCTATCCAGATGGAAGGGAAGATCAACCAAGCCAATGAGAACCACAAGCGTCGCATGATGCATCAACCAGGAACCCATCAGACCCCAAAGTATCGCCCCAACCCATCTCCAGGATTTGCCCCAAGAACCAACAGACCCCCTATGACCCGTCCGACCTACCCCAACCGTGGAAACCCTAGACCCGGAGGAAATCACAACAACCCCGGCAACCCTAGCAATTTCACTCGCGCCCCACCCAAGTTCAACACCAACAATGCTACCGCCAACCCCAACACTGCCCCGAGGACTGGAAGCAATGTTGTGCCTGTCGCAGATAAGGACAAGTCACAAGTGACCTGTTATGACTGTGGAAATAAAGGCCACTATTCCAACGAGTGCCCCAACAAGAAGAATGCTACAGCCCCTAATACCAATGTCCCAGCTTAGCAGCAGCGTCGTGTCCAGCCAGGGAGAAGATTTTCCCCAGGGAATTCACTCAACCGCAATGGCCGTCTTTTTCTCATGCATCTTTGAAGAAGCTCAGGAAGCGCCAGACGTCGTGCTGGGTATGTTTTCTGTTAATTCAGTACTTGCAAGAGTGTTGTTTGATTCTGATGCATCGCATTCATTTGTCACCGAAGAATTTTCTTGCACTAGTAAAATTCAACCAACCAAACTGAAGCATGTTATGATTGTACAAATTCCCGGATCAACCACCAAGGCTAGGCAAATTTGCAAGGCCGTCCCTATCCGAATCCATGGCATAGAATTTTATGCTAATCTAATAGTACTCGGAACTAAATGTTTGGAAGTAGTACTAGGAATGGATTGGATGTCCACACATAAAGGATTGATTGACTGTGCCAAGAAAGCCATCACCATGACCAGTACCGCCGGAATATCAGTCGAGCATATATCTGAAACCTTACCTCGCCAATTCAAGTGTAACAAGAGTCTAGCCCAACCTACCATTGACCAAGTCCGGATAGTCTGTGAATACCCCGATGTATTTCCAGATGTTTTGCCCGGTATGCCCCCAGATCGGGATATCGAGTTTATCATCGAACTAATCCCCGGAACCGGACCCATAGCCCAGAGACCCTATAGTATGAACCCGTCAGAACTAGAAGAACTGAAGAAGCAACTGGATTCCATGTTGGAAATCGGATTGATTCAACCGAGTGCGTCCCCATGGAGGTCACCTGTCTTGTTTGTGGATAAGAAGGATGGAGGTAACCATTTGTGTACGGATTATCGAAAGTTGAATGATGTCACCATCAAGAACAAGTACCCCTTGCCTAAGATAGAAGATTTGTTTGATCAGTTGAACGGAGCCCAGGTGTTTTCTAAGATTGATCTTCGGACTGGCTATCATCAACTCAAAATTCGTGCAGAGGATATTCCAAAGACTGCCTTTACCACCAGATATGGATTGTATGAGTATACAGTCATGTCTTTTGGATTAACCAATGCCCCCGCTTATTTCATGAACCTCGTGAATAAGATTTTTATGGACTTCCTGGATAAGTTTGTCGTTGTTTTCATCGATGACATTCTGATTTATTCCAAATCAGAAGAAGAACATGAGCTACACCTAAGGACCATTCTTGGAACCCTTAGAGAGCATCAGTTGTATGCAAAATTTAGCAAATGTGAATTCTGGTTACAGGAGGTAGGATTCCTCGGTCACATTGTATCAGCCGGAGGAATTGTCGTTGACCCTGCCAAAGTGAAAGATGTAGAAGATTGGCAAGCCCCAACCACTCAAACCCAAGTTCGCGCTTTTCTCGGATTGGCGGGATATTACCGCAAATTCGTAGAAGGATTCTCAAGTATCGCCCGACCCATGACCCAATTGCTGAAGAAGGACAAGAAGTTTGAATGGACCGACAAGTGTGAAGCGAGTTTTCAAGAACTCAAGAGGAGATTGATTTCAGCCCCAATCTTGATTATGCCGGATATCACAAAGTCCTTCGATGTGTATTGTGACGTATCCAAGATTGGTGTCGGATGTGTGCTAATGCAAGAAGGCAAAGTTATATCTTATCTATCGCGACAATTGAAGCAACATGAACAAAATTACCCAACCCATGACCTCGAACTCGCAGCCGTAGTTCTAGCCCTGAAGACATGGAGACATTACCTGATGGGAAACCGTTGTAAGATTTATTCGGATCACAAGAGCCTAAAGTATATATTCACTCAGAAGGAGCTGAATATGAGGCAGAGAAGATGGATTGAGCTAATCAAGTATTACGACCTGGACATTCACTATCACCCTGGTAAAGCCAATGTGGTAGCCGATGCCCTTAGCAGATTGCCGTGCCGCTTGAACTCCATGATTTTGAAGGAGCAACCAAGTTTGCACAAAGAGATGGAAGATTTTCGAATCGAATTAGTAAGTGAAGGATTTTTGGCTAGCATAGAACTTCAGCCCACTTTGATCAGTCAGATTAAAGAGGCGTAGAAGGGAAATGCCAGTATCGACGGAATTAAGCGTGTCAGTGCAGCAAAATGCGGATTCACCGAGGACGAAGAAGGAGTTACGTGGTACAAAGGACGCCTTTGTGTACCAGATTCGAGTTAAAAGAAGTTATCTTGAAAGAGGCTCATGATACTCTTTATTCTATCCATCCCGGAGGAAATAAGATGTATCAAGATTTGAAAGAGAAATTTTGGTGGCATAAGATGAAGAGAGAAATCGAAGCTATATCGCCAAGTGTGATATATGTCACGAGTCAAGGCAGACATCAAAGACCCATTGATTGTTGCAACCTTTGCAGATTCCGAATGGAAATGGGATTACAGGAATGGACTTTATCACTGGACTACCTACTTCTAGTAGGGGAAATGACTCTATTTGGGTCATAGTGGACAGATTGTCCAAAGTCGCCCATTTCTTGCCCGTTAAAACTACCTATCAGAGTTCGAAGCTAGCAGAGTTGTATATCGCTAGGATCGTTAGTTTGCACGGAGTCCCCAAGAATATCGGATCGGATCGAGGAACTCAGTTTACCTCGAGATTCTGGAAGAAAGTCCAAGAAGGATTAGGAACCCGCCTAGATTTCAGTACCGCGTATCACCCTCAGACCGATGGACAAACGGAGCGAGTAAATCAAATACTCGAAGATATGCTTAGAGCATGTGTGCTAGAATATGGATCCAAGTGGGAAGACTGTCTGCCGTTTGCAGAATTTTCCTACAACAACAGTTACCAAGCCAGTTTGCAAATGGCCCCATTTGAATTCATGTATAGAAGAAAGTGCCGCACCCCTTTGAACTAGCCGGAAGTAGGAGAGAGTCAGATTTTCGGACCCGACATCCTACGAGAAGCAAAAGAGAAGGTTCACAAGATTCGCGAGCACCTCAAGACAACCCAATCCCGACAGAAGAGTTACGCCGACAAGAGACGTCGAGACCTCGCCTTCAACATCGAAGGTTTTGTTTATCTGAAAGTGTCTCCATTGAAGGGAATGCAGCGTTTCCAACTCAAAGGAAAGTTAGCCCCCAGATATATCGGACCTTTCAAAATTTTGAACAGTTGAGGAGAAGTATCGTATCAACTGGAACTACCTGAAGAGATGACAGTTGTGCACAATGTATTCCATATCTCGTTACTTCGCAAATGTCTCAAAGTCCCCGAGAAGACCGAAGTGTTCAAGAATATCGATCACCGGACCATAGAGAGCAATGATGACCTGACCTATCCCGAAGTACCCATCCGTATATTGGAAGAAGCCTTTCGAACTACCAGAACCCGAAGCATAAAGTTTCTCAAGATTCAGTGGAGCAACCACACAGAAGAGGAAGCTACCTGGGAACGCGAAGATCACATCCGAACGGAGTTTCCAGATCTCTTCAAATCCTAGGTAATCTTTTCGTCCTTTTTCAAATCTCGGGACGAGATTTTGTTTAAGGGGGGAAGGTTTGTAACATCCCAAAAATACCAAACTTAGATCAACAAACACTAATCATCAAGATTAGGGTTAACAAAAAACTTTTCTAAATAAACTCATGAATGCATGTATATGTGTATGCATGGATTTTGAATTTCTTTAAAAACCACCTTGTTTGTGTGATCCATTGCTTGTAAAATGTTTCTTAGGTGAAATGAACATCATCTAAAAACATTTCCCACACTTTTCCTAAAGACAAGTAAATCAAAAAAAATATATTAAGTGAATGGTCATTTTGACCAATTTAACTCCCATGCCTACTTTGGCTGTCTCAAACTTTCAAACCTAATAGAAACTTTTCTGGATCTTTGCACCCCTTGAATGTACTCATAACAAGGTATCAAGGCCCACTTTGTGATCATCCAGAAACTTTCAAATGCATAGTTTAAATAACAATTCAAAATTGAATCTTCTTCATATGGGAAGATCCCACTTTTTCAAAACCCACTCAAACAAGCTCAACTTTCAAAAACACTTCAGCACCCAACTTCAAAAATCAACCCAGATCGATTCAGTGCATCAAATTGGATGAAACCAATTTGGTTGGAAAGGTCTGTGAATGCTTAATCCAAGCCCGTTGGATTCAAGTCATTTGGATATGTAGATCACCCATAGTAAAAATAACAAGGCAGAAGCTTATCTGCATTCAAACATTTTTTAAATTTAAACCATAAAAGCTTTTGAGTTGATTCCAACTCTCAAAAATCACATTTAACCATACCTTTCAGAATATATAAAAATATATAGGTTTACTTGCAGAAATAATGTTCAAGTAATAAAAGAATGCTTCATAAGCATTTCTAGCCACTTTAATTAATTAAAATAAAAGGGTAAAACCTTATTAAATTGTGACACCACTTTAAATCACATTTCCATGGACTACAATATGTGGTGATGACATGTGTCAACATGATCCCATGTTTATTTTGGAGAATATTAAATCTTAAGTAATTTTTCAATAAGTAGAAATTACTTTTCTAAAAATAAAAAGGATTTAACCTAAGCCTTAACCTTGTAATGTTAGAGATGATGCTAGATTATCTATAGGACCCTTGTGTGTGATGATTGCAAGTAGTTAAGTATTGTTTGGTGATTGTGCACCTCGTATTTATTCATAGACGCTAGTACCGACCAAGGATACTATGAGGAGGAAGGAGGATACTACGAAGAAGAAGCCGAGGAGAACTTCAACCACTGCTCTGCACAAGGAAAGCTTATATTGACATTGATGCAAGCCTTACTAATCAAGTTGACCTATGCAAGCTAACACTTGCAAGATACCCTACTGATGCCACAAACCCATACTTGTGAGATGACTACTTTATGCCTTAAGCATATGTGATCATACCCACTTGCTAAACCAATCCTAGTTTTATGGCAAGCTTCTTACTTTATTTCTTTATCAAAGCTTACTTAGAGTCTACCTAAGAGTTTGGTAGATACTAGACAGTTGTGCTGAAGGTTGCATAAAGAAGCATAAAATTTGGCCTAAGCTAGAAACCTTGATATCAGCCTAAGATACAAGGTTGGACTTAGTGAAACTCCACTAGTACCACCCCTCATTAGTACCGCACCCACCTGTAGATGCTAGTGCTAAGCATAAAACTTGATCAACTTTTAGATGAGAATACTTGGTGGAAAAAATGGTTATGAAAACCTTGGAATGATGGATCATTCTATTGAAATGTTTTGGACATGTGTTTCCAAACACTTGATGATTTTGGTGATGAAAATGTTGAGGCATGAGCCTTAGCCCTTTATAAAACTGATGGTTGTCTGGATGCGATACCATTCCAATAATACCCGAATATTGGGTAGGGCTTGACTGGAAACTTATATACCTTAGTATTAGCTCCCTCACGGCCAAGGTTTGAGCTGAGGCTACCTTGTGAAGATTGTCCACCTGTGCAGTACTCAAGATGACAGTGGTCATGGTTGGGAGACCAAACTCATAGGAGAGGTGCTTATACTAGGAAGTGTAATTGAAAAGTTAGGATTGATTATCCGCATACTGAGTATGGTGAATTCAGGATTTGTTCCTGACGGATGTATCGAATGTTGTGGTGAAAGTGTACAATCTCTGCAGAGTGTCAAACTATTCGAATAGCGTCATGATTATGGACAGTTGGAGTGGCCATACTGTTCCCCTGTCAGACTTTTCAAAATGACTTGTGAAATGAATTGAGACTTTGATTTGACCACAACAGAGATGTGACCTAAATTACAAGATCCCATTTAGGAATTTATAAAATTGTGACTAGCTTTAGAACTTAGTAAAGATAAATCTGGCTTTTTGCAAAACAACCCTAGAGCATAGTGTCCTATTATCCAAAAAAACCCTTTACTTGTTAGTATTAGTTTGCGAGTACTTAAAGAGTACTCATGGCTTTGTCCCTGGCTATTCCCATGGCCAGACTAGAGGATGGACCCTAGGAAGGTTACGACAACTAGGATCATCTCTCATCGTCAGCATTGCCTGTGACCCCGAAGATGGAGCTTCGCCTACGCTACCGTTACTATTATTATTACGTATTCCGCTGCTTGATGTTGTATTAAGAACTGGATCATGAGATCCCTATTTGTGTAAGAACTTATGTATCGTTTGTAATGGATGAAGTACTATGGTATCCAATTCTGTTATGTCTCGCAAAAATGGTAATCCTGGGATTGCGATGTATGGCATAACAGGCATCTAGGATTGAAAAATCCGGGTGTTGACAATCTGGCTGAGATCAGGCCCAGCCATGCCCATCCAGACCCAAATCAGGCCCGGTTATCCCCACTTGTTGCGGCAAGACCGCCGTCGTATCCTTTCCAGGCCCGTGTCGTCCCGACCTTAGCCTGCCGCCATGCTCTGTCGCTTGCCACCATGAGCGGCGATGTCGATCCCTCGCTCCACCTAAGCCGACCCCTAGCCGAGGCCACGCGCCACATGGGAGCACCACCGCCACGTCGCCCAGGGAAGGGTTGCGACGCCGTTGGTCTAGCTCGTCATATCTCCTAGAAAATAATGGTTAGCCCTCTCCAGTGGCTAGGGTTGCATCCCGGTCGCCCACGTGAGGGCAATGCGAGAGCGAAGCGTTTGGGGGGCTCATTGACACCCATGCGCACACGCAAGGGACAAATTGGGAGAGAAAATACAAGGACACCAATTGAAGATGCTCGAAGGCCCAACTTTTTTTTGGAATGTGCGAAATTTTGTCTAGCCAGGTAAAAATTGAACAGAATTTCATCAATCTTGGTGAAATACTTGTGCACAACGGGTCTAAAATGACTACCACAGAACATTGTACCATTTTTTTTTATCTGAACATTGTACCATATGGTGAGTATATGCTAATTTTCCCAAACAACTGTTGTCAAAAAGAAAATCCCAAATCACAGGCAGTCTATCGTTGACCATATGATATCATGCACACGAAACCAAACTTGCAGGCAACAGTTCGTTTTGAAAAACTTGCAAGCTACACGGGGCGCAACATAAATTGAACACCACTACTCCGATCCTCCTCCTATCTTAGGCACTGCCATCGACGGTCTCTTTTTGCACGGTGGTGGCGCGGGGGCATCTCTCGGTATGTCTGTCTCGGGCGGCGGTCGATCTGGGGCAGGCTACGGGGCTGGAGTTCTCCAAACAGGATAGAGGCAATATCTCTCGAGTTGTCCCCCGGAGGCTTTATTCCGACCAAACGAAACAATTCTGGATGCCGTAAAGGTAGCTCGACCAATTCCCTTATCTGTCTCATTTGTTCACTTAGTACCACAAAGTCCACCTGAAGGAACAAGTTCAGTTTCTGTTCAACATCACTGGAGTCCATATTTAAATGTAACAAATGGATCCTAAAATACACTGCTTCTGATAATAAATAATAATGCACCGACAAAAACAATTAGCAACATGATCAGAAAACTTAGTCCTACCTCTGGCATTGGCACAGTACGCATGATTGTTAAAGTAGTCGTGTCCAGAACGACACGAGTTCTGGAGGTTAATTCCTCCTTGTCCACTTCACTCCGGCAGTATCTTGGACCGCAACCACTAACCTCAACAATAACTTGAAGAAATATGCTTTTCAGTTGCCATTATTAGTAATGAAAAGAAAAACTACATGTGCTAGCTTCATACAGAGATGCAGAGTAAAACTGATCAATTTGGTTCTTTTACATTGGGGGCAAGCAAATTGGAGAATATGGAGGCCCTCGCCAGTTTGCACACTTCAAAATTTTCGCTACAGATTCATGGTAATAATAATTGTTAATTCTTACCAAAATCTAATAATTGTGAAATAAACAAAAAAGACAACGATGCCCATTTTCGTCGTGTAAGTTCTTATATTTATGCACAAGATCATAAGTTTTTCACAATTTCTTTGTACATCTACTTTCACCATGATTTTATTTGGAGACTTTTGGCGGTGTGCAAAAAATACAAACATGCGCATTTAACTTTTTGGGGGCTAGTGTCTGTTAAACTATAACTGTAAGAATATACAGATCACGACATAAAAAGGAAGGCTCTTTACTTACAATGTTCACTGCCAACAGGACGGAGAACCTTTCCTATTATCTCTCCGTTGATCATCCCTTCCCCCTGTCTGTGCCTGGCCTTTGCTTCTGCCGCAAAACGGGAATAACATCCCCACCGTTTGGCCATGTAAACATATTCGCCTGGTTCAGTTGAATAAATAGGTGTTTCAGTTGCCATCAATAAAGAAAACGAAAAATTACACGTTCTTCTTCTACATTATGGGCACGAAAAGTGGATTAATATGGAGGCCCTTTCCAATGAAGGCCCTCGGGAGTTTTGCACACTACAAAGTTTCGGCACAAATTCATGGTATCAGTACATGTCAATTCGTAGCAAAATTAAATCTTGTGGAAATAAAAATATATGTACAAGAATGCAATTTTGGTACTAGCAGTAACTTCTTATATTTATGCGAAGGATCCTAACTTTTTTACAATTCTTTTGTACATGTGGTTTAACCAAGATTTGTTGGAGAATCTTGGTATCTTTAAAATATACAAACTTGTGAAGGATCCCATTCAAGAGGCGTTTAACTTTTCTGTCCATGTGTCTTCAAATTAACTTTACAAGTGTACAGATCAAAACATAAAAAGAAAGGCTCTTCACTTACAGTATTCATTGCCATAAGGACAGAGAACCTCTCCTGTTATCTCCCCAATACTTTGGAGTGGCTCCAAGTAATATTCAATATCTGTGATGTCCTTTGCATCGTTAAGGTTTTCCTTCACTGCATGTAGACGTACCACTTGTTGGAAACAAGAAAACATGTATGGCATGATTTTTTCACTTAAGAATCCCCTAAAAAGGCCTTTTGGGGACTGATGCTCTATCTTTGTAGTTCGTCAAACTTGTTCAAGCAGAGTAGAGAATGGTATGACATGAGCTCTGAATGCACCATAATCGGCAATAGCCACAGATATAACAGTAAAAACTTCAGAACAAAAATCATTGGGAACTCGAAATACTAGTTTGCAAAGATGCTCATATAAGTGACCAGGACTGCTATGTGAACGGAAAATGCAAATATTTAGTTAAACCAAACAAATTAGATTACAATAAAGAGATAAATAAATTGTCCTATACATGAATCTTCTTCTTTTTACAAACGGAGGCAAAAGATTTTAACCATGTCCTTTCTCCGTTTGGAAATAAGTGTGTAGATATGTGGACAAATCTGCGATACTTATTTCTGAACGGAGGTAGTATCAATTAAGCAGAATAGAGTTAGCCTATACACTTACACTACTGATACCGATAATACTCCCAATTTCGTGCACCTTAGCAACAAAGAAAACTCATACACTGTATCTCCTCACACAACTGCTGGTAGAGGATCATGGGGTCAATGTAGGGCGGTGAGACATACACTAGCATAGTGTCGTATAGTAATCAACTCTATAGTATAGTTTGCGGGTGGATTAGTGGGTATTGACGTATTTATTGTACTACTGTAGTAGTTTTTATCTCAGACAACCAAAAAAAAATCATGGGTACTCCACCGGCGAGCAGTAATAGTAGTAGTCAGCGGCTCAGCGCCCACATACACCGCAAGCAATAAGAGCCCTAAACCTCAGAAAGAAAAATTCAGGGCTCCGAACCAAATCCACAGCACCGATAGGGCAGGCCAGAGCCCTAAACCTCAGCACCTAAACGCATCTCGCAATTCGAACGGAGTAGGGGAAGCGGGAAGGGGGGACCGGGCGCCTTTACCGGTTCCGGCGTGAAGCTCCCTGAGGTTGAGCCGTTCCCTCCAGTAGTCGGAGACGAGGGTGCATCGGCGGGCGTCCTCTCCGTCGGCCATCTCCTCCCGCGATCTGTCCCTGGGCTTTGCTTCTGTCGCAAGAACGGAATAAGCTCCCCCACAGTTTGGTCGCGTAAGTGCTTATTACGGTGCTTAAAAAAATTAATCGGTTTTTCTTTTAGCACCCGTATTTATTTATGCTATATTTTTTTAAATAATAATCCCTCCGTTCTAAAATAGATGTCTCAAGTTTATCAAAATTTAGACGAATTTAGACACTATTTAGTATATAGATTCATCTAAAATTTAAAAAACCTAAGACATCTATTCTTGGACGGAGAAAGTACGTTTTTTAAAGAAATAATATGCGAATTGGATCTTTTGAGAATCCAGCGGTGCGTTGGCAA
The DNA here is from genome assembly GCA_030063025.1 of Avena longiglumis. Lineage (NCBI taxonomy): Eukaryota > Viridiplantae > Streptophyta > Magnoliopsida > Poales > Poaceae > Avena > Avena longiglumis. The sequence goes on along the minus strand of CP125978.1, from coordinate 146,443,260 downwards.
TTCAAAAAACGATCAGGACTAGTCTTTAATTGAAAAGCCGACCGGCTGCACCTTTCGTCCACGGTCGGCTTTCCAAAAGACGATCGGTGTGGCCGTTATTTGAATTAAAGACTCTACGTGTTCAGCACAGCAATTTAGGGTTGGCGTCATTGTTTCACGCCGTTTTCTTCCGCCATCTCTTCCCGTCGTTTTTCTCCGACACTGCTTCTCGCCGGGTGTTACTATTTAACAATCAAAATCTTATTTACTATTTAACTAAAACTGGGGTGTCACAGTGTACTCCATCCATATCTGTGGGATGGCATCACTTCACGAAGAGGTGCAGTTGACCCTTCACCTTGATTCTGCGTATCCTGTGTGGGGGAAAGGTGGTGGAATCTGCTGCGGCTTATATTGGTCAAAACAGTCTACCTTTCCATGTTGTGTATGCTGATCCTCGTCGTCATTAGTGTCCTATGAACCGTATCTTCATGCTCATGTACAAGAAATTAAGTACTGAATGATGTCATGACGCATCTAACAATAGTAGGAAGGGACAAGCTTACCCTGAGGATGAGACTATGGTCAATAATCGAAGTCCATGAAGGGGATCTGCTGATGCTGCCACTGGTCGAAAGTAAACTGCGACTGCTGCCACGGGTCGGGAGTAAACTGCGACTGCTGCCACAGGTCGGAAGTAAACTGCGACTGCTACCACTGGTTGGAAGTAAACGGCAACTGCTGCCACCCCGAGCCTCCAGCCTGGTCCGGAGGTGGTACTCTCGGCGGCGCCTGCTGTGAGAGTCATGGACGAAGCCCGTGCCGGAGTGGAGGAGGAATTTTCTCCTTGTGCCACCCCGAGCCTTCAGCCTGGTCTGGAGAAGGTGGCTACTTGATGTCTACGCACTTTTATTCTTGTAGACAGTTGTTGGGCCTCCAAGTGCAGAGATTTGTAGAACATCAGCAAGTTTTCCTTAAGTGGATCACCCAAGGTTTATCAAACTCAGAGAGAAAGTGATCAAAGGTATTCCCTCTCAAGCAATCCTACAATCAAGATACAAGAAGTCTCTTGTATCCCCAATACACCCAATACACTTGTCAGGTGTATAGGTGTACTAGTTCGGCGAAGAGATAATGAAATACAAGTGGTAACTGTGCCAGAAAATAGCTTGACGGTGAGGTAAAGACTAAAGCAAGCAAACATACAACAGATCTAAATGCAAATGTTGTTTCAATGTTTAGAAACAAGGCCTACGGATCATACTTTCACTAGTGAATATTCTCTCATATAAATATCCTCTCTTTATGATACTACTTCTAACTACTCTCCGGTTGGACACTCTAATCATCGATAGGGCTATAACAACACTCCTCAAAGTCCGCCTTCCCCAATCTAGATAACCCCACACTGTCACCTTGAGCGCTAGATGGTTCCAACAAACACCACAATTTCATAAAAACATCCAACTCCAAATATAATTCATAACAAATATTCAATCTAGCCAAAGTGCCACACACGGTATGCTCGCTGTCACTTTCACACACATGGGGAAAAACATTTAAAGCACAAAGAGTATTTATGTAGACTCGAGCCTAAGTGCCACCATGGCGTGCATGCTGTCACTTTCACACACATGGGGAGATAAGAGATCTATTGAAGCACTTGAGTAGCAAGGTAGATCTACTTGATTACAAAGCTCATGACCACAACATGATCATGCATAGAGAGAGATATGAACACATAGCTACCGGTAGAGCCCTTAGTCTCAAAGGAGAACTACTCCCTCATCATCATGAGAATCAGCAACGGTGATGGAGATGGTGGTGGAGATCGATGGAGATGGCTCTGGGGGCACTTTCCCGTCCCGGCAGGCTGCCGGAACAGAGACTTTCTATCTCCTGAATCTCTCCTTCGATGGCGGCGGCGCAATAGAGGTTTTCGTGGATTTCTTCTGGATGCTTTAGGGTTTTCTGCCTTTCTGGAAACAAAAACAGAAGAAAACAGACAACTGACACTTTGGCAACTTGTTAATAGGTTAGTTTCAGAAAAGATATAAAAACACCTCAAAGTGTAGATAAAGCAAAGCAAAGAAGATACAAAACAAGCATGAAGCATCAAAAATTATAGATACGTTTCCGACGTATCACTACTGCATTGGTGGACGCTGGGCGCGCTCCTCCATGGATCGACGTGGTGGGCGCTGTTGCGTGGAGCGACGTGGGGCGCGCTCCTCCATCGAGTGACGTGGTGGGCGCTTTGCTGCTCGATGTTGAACGACGTCCGAGACGCTGGTGCACGTGATGGTCGCGTAGATACTCCGTAGCCTATCCTCGACACGCCAGAGAAAGGATTGAGCCTGTTGACGAGGCACAAGAGAAACGGACGAAAGCGATCGTCTGTACTGAGACACCTCAGTCTGTAGCTCCCACGGCATGTCGCTGCATTTGTCTCATAGTCGTGTGCGTGTGAAATGGACGTAGCCGTGTCATCGACATGTACCTTTGTAAGTATCTGTGGAATAGCTCCATATCAAACGGGCCAACATGCCACACTTGTGTCGTTGCATTCTGCCACTGGTCGACGTAACTCGCAACCCGTTGGAGCCATTGATTTGAGGTTCTGCTATTACCTTTCCGAGAGTACCTTTTATTACAATAACGACGGAAATCAGTGTCGGGAAAAACGGCGAGAAGAGGTGGCGAGAGAAAACGGCGTGAAACAATGGCGCCAGCTCTAAACCGTTGTGCTGAACATGTAGCGTCTTTAATTCAAATAACGACCGCGCCGGTCATCTTTTGAAAAGCGGACTGTGGGTCTACAGCACAGCCGGTCAGCTTTTCAATTAAAGACTAGTGCCGTCTTCTTTTCAATTAAAGACTAGTCATGGTTGTTTTTTGAATTGCCGATGCATCCCTAGATTCTCAAAAGATCCAATTCGCGTATTATTTCTGAAATTGATTAAAAGAAACGTATTATTTTAAAAAATAGCTTTATTTATACTAGATAGATGTCTAACTAAGCACCTCTTCTATAGTAATAAGCACCAATGCTTAGCAAAATGGTTGGTTTATTTTTTTAAGCACTCCTCTAAGCACCTTCCATTATACATGCTCTAAGGGGGTGTTTAGTTGGGTTTAAATTTGTTAATTTGGTTTTATAAGCCACAAAAGCATTTAAAAGAGGTGCTTTCACATAGCCATTATGTTGAAATTTTTTAATTTGGTTTTTATAGGTTGTTTGGTTGGCCTTATTTTTGGCTTTTGAACTTTACCTATAAGACACAAAAGCACCTAAATAGCTGCTTTTGGCTTGGCTTTGGCTTTTTTCCGGTTAAATTTAGTAAAAGCCAATGCTAAAAATAGGTGATTTATGAATTATAAGTGAAAAATTAAAAGATAAATTTAATCCTAGCCAAACGGTCCTAAAACTTATCCATGGGACAACCTTTATAAGTTTTCCGGGTTTGAATACATGAACAATCCGACTATGTGGTTGTGCGGTTGTTTGGAAGCCAATTCACTCACGGATCCGTAAGAGTGTGTTTGATAGCTCATGTGAATCATTTTTATTCAATTATGAAATGACTCGTTTTATGGAAATTTATAGCATCATTCAAGTAAATACAAATTGAGATCATATAAACATGAGCTTATGATATAACTACACCTAATTCCAAACCCATTAATGTTAGAATTATAAATAAGGGACCAAGATCTCATATGAAATAGAAGATATTATTCCGAAGTAGCATAGTCCAAGCATCCCATTTAAAATCATGACTAAACTATGACCAGCCATCATATATATTAACAAATGAACGTATTTCTAAGCTTAATGCACGAAAACAATACGAGATTAGCTCAAGGGTACTAAGAAAGGTGCTAACGGAAGTGGGGACTCCTGCGGGTAATAAGAAGCTAAAAATATGATGGTCATGTCTTTAAAATCCAATGATCATAATGCCTAGAAAAATGAAAAATAAAAGAGCCAAAGTAATGAGAAAAATGACTTGTCACTAAAGGGTATCATATCTTAGGGATTACGAAATAACAAAAAGTAAAAGTGACCGAGACATGAGGGACCAGGAATTTCAACTTAGCACATGTTTGATAGCAGGTGTATTGTAGTTTGGGTTATGTCCATCTCATGCGGAAAAGGTCTCTCAACCATGTCTGGTCGTGAAGTTCATATCGAGCTTCACACCACGGTCTAGCTGAGATCATCCCTAAAAAATTTCCCACGAGCCACACATCCCGCTAGGATCACCCCCCCAACACACACACCTACCCAACCCAATCATTCTGTCGTACATCATTGCCCCTCCAAGCATGTCCAACCACCCAACACCGCCCCTACGCCTCCTCATGTTGCCACGAGACAGCATACCAGCACCACTGCCTAGTACGTCCTCGTTGTTGCTACGGCCAATGCCCCAATGCCGCCTACTTGCGTTGCCACGGTCGCAGCTCTAGCACCATCTCCTTGTGTCGCCATGAATAACGACCCAGCGCCACTAGGACGAAAACCATGTCACCACGGACGAGCACCGCCAAAGTCTCCTCATGCCGCCGACGAGCTACTTTACCGCAAGCCCATGCCTCCATGGAGCGAGTTGAGGATCTGAATTCCCTTTTTCTCTTCAAGGTTCTTTGTGTAAGAATACAAACCTCTTTGTAAATTTCTAGGCCTAGTTTATGTAACTGTGAATGGTTAAACCTTGGATTGTATTTAACCACTAACTTTAATTTTAAACACTGTTCTAAATCATATGCAACTTTGCTATTGAATAATTTCAATAATTAATTTTGAGAATTTATAGAGAATATGCGCTTATGCACTATATATTTGGTGGTGATGAATTTGAAATTAGGAATGTATAACATAAAGTTTTTGAGTAGTGTTAATCCCTTTGCACCATATATTGATGCAGCTTGGTAGAACATCATTTATATGTAATTTCATAGTTTTGGTGGTATGCTCACTAACTTATGAGAGGAGATAATCAAATCAAACTAAATATAACCTTCCAAACAAACTGTTGGGTTTAGTCCCACATTGTTATAGGAGGAGATCGAAATGACTTATAAGATTAAGGGTGTCTTCCCTAACATGCTAGTCTTTTAGGGAGAGAGGACCAAAGGCTAGTGTAAGTCCAAGTTGGTATGTGGTTGGACTGGTTTGGTGGACATAAACGCTCATGCGATGGTTCATAAAGATAACACAAACTCTCAATTCATATTTTAACATACAGGCTGCCAAACACTCAACTTGGATAGGGTCCTCGTGTATCTGGAGAAATAGACATTGTGGATTCATCCGACCTACCATACACACCCTAAGTATTATACACCGTCCCAATAAACAACTAGCTCATTTGGAAATTCAAATGCTGCATATCTTCTACAGGCAATTTTTATCAAAAAATGTGTTATGGACAAGCAGTCATGGTACGCCAGAGTTCGATCGTGGTCCGTGATACGTCGTAAATGTATCTATAATTTTTGATGCTCCATGCTTGTTTTATATCATTTGTCTTATGTTTTGTATACACTTTGAGGTATTTTTATACACTTTCTGGAACTAACCTATTGACAAGATGCCACAATGCCAGTTACATGTTTTCTGCTGTTTTTGGTTTCAGAAAAGCTAAAAAATGAATATTCTCAGAATTGGACGGGACAAAAGCCAAAGCTATTTTTCTCGGAACGATACGGAAAATCAAAGTAGAGACAGAGTAGGGCACTAGGGTGGGCACACCCTAGGGTGGCATGGGCCCTCCTAGGCCGCGCCACCAGGGGTGTGGCCCCCCTGGCTGCCTCCTCTCCTTGCCCCTTCGCCTATAAGAAGCCCCCGAGGAGAAAACCCTAGATCATCCATCATCCATCCATGAAAAGTTCCACAGCGCCGCCGCCGCCGAAGGGGAGATTCGGGGGACAGAAGTCTCTGTTCCGGCACCCTGCCGGGACGGGGAAGTGCCCCCGGAGCCATCTCCTTCGATCTCCACCACCATCCTCATCGTTCTCCATCGCCATCTTCATCACCGTTGCTGATTCCCATGATGAGGATTGAGTAGTTCTTCCTCGAGGCTAAGGGCTCTACCGGTAGTTATGTGTTCATCTCTCTCTATGCATGATCTTATTGTGATCATGAGCTGTGTAATCAAGTAGATCTACTTTGCTACTCAAGTGCTTTAATCAATCTCTGGCTCTCCCCACGTGTGTGAAAGTGATAGCGTGCATACCATGGTGGCACTTAGGCTAGAGTTTACATAAATACTCAGGTGCTTCAATAGATCTCTGTTCTCCCCACGTGTGTGAAAGTGACAGCGTGCACGCCGTGGTGGCACTTAGGCTAGAGTTCATAAATTCTTATTATGATTTATATTTGTAGTTGGATGTCTCTATGAAATTGTGGTGTTTGTTGGAACCATCTAGCACTCAAGGTGACAGTGTGGGGTTATCTAGATGGGAAGGCGGACTTTGAGGTGTACTTTAGTAGCCCTACCGTGGATTAGAGTGTCCAACCGGAGAGTAGTTCAGGGTAGTATCATGAAGAGAATATATTTATTGAGAGTGTTCACTAGTGAAAGTATGATCCCTAGGCCTTCTTTCTAAGCATTGAAACACAGTTTGCATCTAGATCTGTTGCATGTTTGCTTGCTTCCATATTTTTTCTTTTAGTATTTTCCTCCCCGTCAGAAGCTCTTTTCTGGCACCGTTACCACTTATAATCATCCATACCACTTGTATTTCACTATCTCTTCGCCAAACTAGTGCACCTATACACCTGACAAGTGTATTGGATGTGTTGGGGACACAAGAGACTTCTTGTATCTTGATTGCAGGGTTGCTTGAGAGGGATACCTTTGACCACTTCCTCCCTGAGTTTGATAAACCTTGGGTTATCCACTTAAGGGAAATTTTTTGTTGTTTTACAAATCTCTGCACTTGGAGTCCCAACAACTGTCTACAAGAATAGAAGTGCGTAGACATCAAGCTCTTTCCTGGCGCCGTTGTCGGGGAGGTAAGTGATGGCGCCCAGTACTGTCATGGGACGCTTCGTTCGAAACCCCAAGAGCAAGGTGTGATGAGAACAACAACAAGTCTTACCTTAGGAAGAAACCGAGGTTATCGAACCAGTAGGAGGAAGGAAACGTATGAAAGGTGTTGCATGCAACATGGAAACCTGCACAACACAAACTCAAGACTTTGCCCCAACGAATCATTAAGGTTATCAAGCTCACCAGTTTGCTGTAACAAAGGATTAACTGTATGGTGTGGAAGCTGATGATGGTTTGCAGCAAGTAAATAGGTAACCGTGGAAGATGTATCAATGGTAAAGATTGGACCGGGGTCCATAGTTCACTAGAGGTGCTCTCCTTAGATAAACAACATGGCATGAAAGGTAAACAAATTACAGCAGGGCAATTGACAGGAACTGAGCAAGGCATAACAATGCAATACTAGAAAAAAGATCCTATGAGATTCGATTTAGCAATACAACAATATACTTAGACCGCCATCCAACTGCATCTATGACTAGAAGTCCACCTTCAGGTTATCATCCGAACCCCCTCCAGTATTAAGTTGCAAGCAACAGACGACTGCTTTAAGCAAAGTGTGTAAGGTAAACAGTCCACATGTTCCATGAACAAGAGACCGTTGTTTTCTCCCTAGTAGCAACAGCACATCTACAATCGAAGAGATTATTGTCACTTCCCTTGGAAACTAGAGGCATGAACCAACTATCGAGCATAAATACCCTGTCTTGGAGTCACTAGCAACTACTTGGCCAAGATAGATACTAACAATGGAGAGCATGCAAGATCACAAACAACACAGACATGATAGAATCATAAAGACAAAACCATTAATCAAACCAACATAATAATCTCAATATCCATCGGATCCCTGCAAACACAACATGCATGATTACAAATAGATTAGATCTTGATCATGAACGGAGCTCACAAGATCTATACATGAAAGCACACAGTAGGAGATACAACCATCTAGCTATTACATGGACCCATAGTCCAAGGTGGAAGAAGAGACCGTTGTTTTCTCCCTAGTGGCAACATCACATCTACAACCGAAGAGATTTCTATCACTTCCCTTGGAAACTAGAGGCATGAACCCACTATCGAGCATAAATACCCCCTCTTGGAGTCACTAGCAACTACTTGGCCGAGATATCTACTAACAACAGAGAGCATGCAAGATCACAAACAGCACATACATGATAGAATCAAATAGACAAAACCATTAATCAATCTGATATAGTAATCTCAATATCCATCGGATCCCTACAAACACAACATGCATGATTACAAATAGATTAGATCTTGATCATGAACGAAGCTCACAAGATCTATACATGAAAGCACAAGAAGGAGATACAACCATCTAGCTACTACATGGACCCGTAGTCCAAGGTGGAACTACTCACGCTTCATACCGGAGGCTGGCATGATGAAGAAGAAGGCCTCTGGGATGATCTCCCCTCTGGCAGGGTGCCGGGAAGAACTTCAGATCCCCCGATCTAGGGACGATGGTGGCGGCGGCTACAGACGATTTTGTAGAGTTTTGATCGGGTGCCGAGAGTTTGTGCATCAGGGGCTTCTTATAGGCAAAGGGTGATACGTTGGAAATGTATCTATAATTTTTGATGCTCCATGCTTGTTTTGTATCTACTTTGCTTTACTTGTCCACACTTTGAGGTGCTTTTTACATGTTTTCTGGTACTAACCTATTAACAAGTTGAAACAGTGCTAGATGCATGTTTTCTGTTGTTTTTGGTTTCAGAAAAGTTAGTAAAGAAATATTCTCGGAATTGGACGGGACAAAGGAAAAGTCAATTACTTTCTGTGAGGAACAAGAAGTCCAGAGGAGAGCCGGAGGGGCCAGCCAGGGGGGGGCAGGCCCACCTCAGGCGCGGGGGCAGGTCGGCCTGCGCCTGGCTAGGGTTTGGTGGCCCCGGCCGCCTCCCGGTCTCGCCCCTTCGCCTATAAGAAGCCCCCGATGCAGAAACCCCGAGGAACCGATGAGAAATTCACGAAACCGTCTGTAGCCGCCGCCACCATCGTCCCTAGATCGGGGGGATCGGAAGTTCTTCCCGGCACCCTGCCGGAGGGGAGATCATCCCGGAGGCCTTCTCTCTGGTATGATGCGTGAGTAGTTCCACCTTGGACTATGGTTCCATGTAGCTAGATGGTTGTATCTCCTCCTTTGTGCTTTCATGTATAGATCTTGTGAGCTCCTTTCATGATCAAGATCTAATCTATTTGTAATCATGCATGTTGTGTTTGCGGGGATCCGATGGATATTGAGATTATTATGTTGGTTTGATTAATGGTTTTGTCTTTATGATTCTATCATGTCTGTGTTGTTTGTGATCTTGCATGATCTCCGTTGTTAGTAGCTATCTTGGCCAAGTAGTTGCTGGTGACTCCAAGAGGGGGTATTTATGCTCGATAGTTGGTTCATGCCTCTAGTTTCCAAGGGAAGTGACAATAATCTCTTCGGTTGTAGATGTGTTGTTTCTACTAGGGAGAAAACAACGGTCTCTTGTTCATGGAACATGTGGACTGTTTACCTTACACACTTTGCTTAAAGCAGTTGTCTGTTGCTTGTAACTTAATAGTGGAGGGGGTTCGGATGATAACCTAAAGGTGGACTTCTAGTCATAGATGCAGTTGGATGGCGGTCTATGTATCTTGCTGTATTGCCCAATCAACCTCATAGTATCTTTCTGACTAGTAATTGCATTGTTATGCCTTGCTCAATTCCTGTCAATTGCCCCGTTGTAATTTGTTTACCCTTCATTCCATGTTGTTTATCTAAGGAGAGCACCTCTAGTGAACTATGGACCCCGGTCCAATCTTTACCATTGATACATCTTCCACTGTTACTTGTTTACTTGCTGCAAACCATTATCTTCCACACCATAGGTTTAATCCTTTGTTACAGCAAACCGGTGAGGTTGACAACCTCACTTTGTGTTGTGCAGGTCTCCGTGTTGCTTGCAACACCTGTGTGACGTTTCCTTCCTCCTACTGGTTGTATAACCTTGGTTTCTTACTGAGGGAAACTTGCTACTGTGCTGCTTCATACCTTGCTCTTGGGGTTTCCAACGAAGCATCCCACGACAAGTACTGGGCGCCATCAAGCTATTTTCTGGCGCCGTTGCCGGGGAGGCTAAGGACGTCTTCACTAGGGGAGTCCTTCACTTCCTTCCTATTTACTTTGTTTCTTTTGCTTGTTTTTGTTTGCCTATTTCCAAAAAAAACCCAAAAAATAGTCTAGTTTGGTTTGCTTGCTTTATTAAAAAACACAAAAAAATTAGTTCATACTCTAGTTGCTGGTCTGTTGTTGCCTTGCTTGGTCATGCTTTCTATCAATGGATGGTTTCTTTGAAACTAGTTCTTATTGGCAAGGTGGGTTTACGGAACAAAAAAAGTACTATTATAAGGAACACCGTTTGTCACAAAAAGGGAAACATTTATGGGAACAAATTGATAAGTTAATACTATTGCTAGAGACGTGTGATCTACTTATAATGTCACTTATTGCTTTGATAAGTCTTGTTGTTGTAGGAGGTATAAACACCTGCCTTTTCAATGTGAGTATAGTGATAATGTTACCATATCTTCTTATGTTAAAGGAAATTATGACTTTTATGATGTGGAACAAATTGAAGAGTTTATTGCTTTCAAGGGTGCATTTGAACTTGCTAGTTTGCTTGAAAATACTGATGATGCACCTTACGAATGTGAGGTTTATGAGATACTTAAATTTTGCTTTGATAATTACAACTAAGACAATGGCTATATTTTTGAATATTTTAATAAGTGTTTTCCACAAATGGAAGAGACTAATGCCTTACAGGAGCCTATGGAAGAATAAATTGTTGAGACTGGAAGCTCATTAGATGAAAAAGAGGAGGTGTGTGATGAACAAAAGGAGGAAGAATGGATCTACCCATGCCTACCTTATAATGAGAGTAACTCTTTACCTCTTATATTATTTGCTTACTAGCAAGGGGTCCATAGTTCACTAGGAGGAAGAAATTGTTGTTCCCCATGCTTACCAAAGGAGGATGAATGTTATTTTCCTGTGGATCCTTTTGAAATATCTACTTGGGTAAAACCTGTGAAGGTTTTAATCCCACTATTTTTGAGCTTGATAGAAATTATGTGTTTGTAGATCATGAAAACCATGATTTATGTGATATCTATATTGTTGAGTTTATTCATGATGCTACTGAAAATTATTATGAGAGAGGAAATTTTGGTTGTATAAGTTTTGATGGTATTGAAACGCCTCTCTTTGTGCTGAAAGTTTTGAAGTTACTCTTGTCTTATATTCCTATGCATGTCACTTTGTTCTTCATGAATTTACTTCTGTACAAGATTCCTATGCATAGGAAGAGGGTTAGACTTAAATGTGTTTTGAATTTGCTTCTTGATGCTCTCTTTGACTTCAATTCATATTTCTCATGAGAGCTTCTTCTCAAACTTTCCGTGCCTAACTTAAAGGCGTTAAAGAAAAGTAATGTTGGGAGATAAACCAAGAGTTTCCTTGAGTATTGGAAGTTATTACTTCAGTAATGACCTCTCCTTATCCTTTTTGTTTTCTTTTTGTGCCAAGAATGACCTCTAATGAGAGGGAAGTAAGATTTAGGGAGTTGTTGTCCCGAAACAGATTTCTGTCCTCCACCAAAAAAATTCGTGAGTAGGCTCTGTAACTCCGATTGAGTTCAAAATTTACGAATAAATCTCCCAGTATGTTAGCTAACTTTTGTTAGTTCAACACTTTTTGATTTGAGTAATAGAAAATGTTCGAAAAAAATCGTTTCTACCTGCTGGTCTGTTTTGACAGATTTCTGCTATTATTTGCATTTGCTTCTTATTGATTCCTTTTTGAGTTCTCTTCGGGTAAATTGAGCTTTTTGAAGGAGTTACTATAGTAGCTTGTGTTTTTAGTGAAAATACTTGCTATTCCAGACCTTTGCCAGTGGTCTAATATCTTTTGAATACACTAATGTTGCTAATGAAGATTGTGTGAAGTTTTGTATGAAAGAAAAAAAATTCAGGTGTGTAGAGAGAATGATGCAATGAGATGAAGAATGGACAAAAGCTCAAGCTTGGGGATGCCACCATGGTTTCACCCCAAGAAATATCCAATAGTTACAAGTGTCAAAGCTTGGGGATGCCCAAGGCATCCCCTTCTTCATCAATAAAAAGCTCAGGTCTATCTAGACACTTCATTTTTATTGTTTCATGCACAGTTGTGTTACTCTTGGAGTGTCTTAGTTTATTCATCCTAGTCTTTTGCTAGCCTCCACTTGTATGAGTAAGCTCTACTCATGCTTCCAACTCCCAAGAAACGAAGTTTTTCCAAAGTGTCCACTATAAACTCCTATGCATGGTGTGTTACACCATTCCAAGTATATTCTTGTTTTCAGTTATCTTCCAATTAAAAACTATTTTGTTATGTAAAAAAATAGTGATTAAAGCCCTCACGAACTTGATGGCACACTTTATTCTTTGCCCCTAATAAACTTGAACCATTGTGACAACTTTGTTGTATATGCTTGCACTTATAAGTTGGAATTAGCAAAACCGTGATGTCATGGTGTCACCTCCCAAAATTTTCCAAATTTTGAAATGTGAAAAATAAATAAACAAAAGAAATAATTGTTGAAATTTAGGGTGAAAAGAAACTTTTTGCTTCTAAATGGAAACATCAAAACCCTTCTTGAACAAAATTTGAATGAAAAGGGAATCCAGCAAAATTTCAATCAAGTGAAATACATTCATCAATGAATGTATCTTAAAATTTAAACACTTGGAAAATAATAAACCAAACCCCTAAAACCCTAATGGAAGAAAATCATTTCCAAGATCTTTCTAAGACTATGGATTTGTTCCATATAAAAAATTCAGCAACAGACATTTATAAATGATCAAAAATGATAAACAAAAATATTATAAGATCATAGAAATTGGTTTCATTTCATTTGGAGCCATGTATAAAAACTTTGGATTTTTAATAAGATAAAAGGAAATAATTTCCAAAGCTAATAAAGCTCTTAACTAAAATCCATACCAAATTATGATCAAAATAATCCTATAAGGATTTAAAAAGATAAACAAATATTAAATAAAATTATACAAATTGGAATCACCAATTTTGGAACTATAAATAAAAAGATATGGATTTTATAAGATAAAGAAAGAAACAAATAAATAAGGAATAATTAAAAGACAAATTAAATCTTGGCCAAATCCATAAGCAAATGGAGTAAAGATAATCCAAATCCAAATAAAATAAAGGGATAAAGAATATTCAAATAAAAGTATACGAGATTAAAACATATTCTAATTATATTTAAAATAAAGACAAAATCCCTAATATAAATGAGTAATCAAATCTTGAGAAAATAATAAATTGAAATTTGCCAAAGTGGATTAAAAAGTTATCTAACTAACTTAAAAGAATAAAGGATTAATTAAATAAAATGTTATGGTTTAGAACCATATTCAAATTCATTCAAATAAAGACAAATGTCTATTTAATTAAATAATAAACCATAAGTGAATATAAGAAAATATTCTAAAATGGATTATTTAAATACAATAATAAACAGTATTAAAACCTACTGAAAGTTTAGAAAAAGTTTGGTCAAAACCTGAATTCAAATTGAGGTTTAAATCAAAGGTTGAAAATCAAAACAGAAAATGGAAAAAGAAAAAGAAAAAGAAAAAGAAACCAGGAAAAAATAGAAAAGGGAAAACCCACTAACCTAACCCAGCCCAGCTAGCCGAACAGGCCCAACAGAAGCCCACCCGGGCCACTCTCACTCCCCTCCCGAAATGTTTTCTCACCAACAAAACAACCCGCGCCCTTGCTGACGACCTGACCCCATGCGTACCACCTCTCATTTGCTGACAACGGACCCCATCGCAAGCTCAGCATCTTCTCCAGCGCGACCTGTTCTTCCCCCAGCCGTTTCTGCATTAATTCCTCGCGTTCAATTCACCTAAATGTCGCGCTAATTTCTCGCTGCAACCATGTTCGTTAAAGTGCCTTCCTCCCCTCTTCCTTTTCCCTCAGTGCTCATTTCCCCTGAGCCACCAGGCTGCACAAATTTCTCGCGTGAACCCACTGTCACGGACGAGCTACCCTGGCCAATTCCGGTGAACCAGTGACTCCTCCTACCTCCTAGACCGCACGAGCTTGTTCCCCACCTCTGTCCTCATCTACCAGTAACCCTAACTCTCCGCGCGTGCCCCATAGCGTCGGCAACAACAACGACGAAGCACGACCGTGGTCTGCAGCAACTCCGGCAACCTCCCTCGGTAATTCCTGACCGCGCCTCTCCCTCTATTTGACGCACGCATACTCTCCTCTCCCTTGTGTGTCTAACGCCGCTTTTATTTGGTCTTCCCGTGGCTTGTAGCTTCGACTGCGGCAAGAATTGTGCGTGCCCGACACCATCGTAAACTCCGGCGAGGAATCGCTAGTGACTCCATGTGCCCCTTTGTCGACGGCGACCACCTCGAGCTTCCCCACGTCACGACGAACCTGGTGAGCATCTTCCCTTCCTCCCTTGCTTCCTGCTTTCGTCGGTGTAGCACCCTGGTAAAACCGTTACTAGTAAATCGCATGTGTTTATCTTCATGCATCATCATGACATCAACATGCATATAATAGTCTAAAACTATTTTACTAAAATCCCTATTTCTTTTTCTACAAATGTCCCTCTTTTTATTCAAATGCAAAACCTCGGTCTTTTCTGGATCTTTTATTTATCTAAAACTATATTTCAAAACGTTTTGTTTTATAAAAATAATAAAATATTTTTATCGGGGAGGCAGTCCAACCGGCCGGCCCAAAGGCCCCAACCGGCCAGACCACCTACTACCCAAAATTAAACCCTAGCCTCACCCCTACCCTAACCCTAGACTCACCCCAACCTTCCTTCCCCTGCTGCCGCCACTCCCCAGCCCTACCTAGCCCGTGTCGCCAGACACACACCAAACACACACGCACCCAGCCAGAAGCCACCCCACCCTGTCACACACAAAAACTCAACGCACACCACACACCACGCGCTACCCGGCCTGGTCGACACAAACCCACCCCGCGCCTCTCCTGGCCCCACTACGATGCAACCCGATGCTCCCATCGTGTTCCCCACCCTGTCTCTCCTCGACAATTCTCTGCTTTGCAGGAAACTGCCACCGCCACCATTGCTTCCTTCCAGCGCCCCTGAAATGGATCGTATGGGCACCTAGAGGGGGGGTGAATAGGTGCTAACCAATTTTTAATACTTTTTCAATTTTAGGCTTGACACAAAGTAAATTCTCTAGATATGCCACTACGAGAATTTCCCTATATGCAACCCTAACTACTAAGCACGTAAAGAGAGGAGCGAAGGAACCGTAGTGGAGCACGCGTAGATACAGGGATTTGTTTTACCGCAGTTCCTTCCTTGTTAAGGGAAGTACATCTGCGTTGGAGGGGTGGGCGTTTCTAAGACCACCACGCTACAATAGGCCTCACCCTATTCTCCGATGGATCTCGCCACGAGAGGCCTGATCCACCTTCTCCACTATTGGATCCCTTCGAGGCGGGAACCGGTGCCTTTTACAACACTATCGAGGCACACACCCACAACCGAATTGGGGGCTCCCGAGATGACAACAAGCTGCCACAAGAACAAGGTTTATCAATATAAACAAAAACAAGGATCTAGGTATTTGCAAGAAATACTAGATCGGGGGTTCTCGAAATGAATGGAGAGGAGATGAAGCGCTTGATTGCTGATGATGAAGATCGAGTTCTCCTCCTTCGATTCCCCAAGGGACGGGGCCTTTGGGTGGATCTAGGTGAAGCTCTCTTGGATGAAGGTTGTAGATCAGATCTTAACTTTTTCGAATGAATCAAGAGATCTGACAGGAGGGGGAAGGCTGGCTTAAATACTCCCTCCCTAGATCTGGCCGTTGCACAACTTTGGGGGCGGATTATCCGCCCCCCGCTTGGGGCGGATTATCCGCCCCCTGGGAAAACTCCGCCCCAAGGGCGGATTCTCCAGGGCAAACTCCGCCCCCTTTCTAGGGCTGGCGCCTGCGAAACTTGGTGAAGATCTTGGGGGGGGGGGCGGATAATCCGGCCCCTCCAGGGGCGGATTATCCGGCCATACCGGAAAGTCCGGCCAACACTCCGCCCCCTCTCTGGGGCTTGCGCCTTGGTGATGAGCAAGGGGGCGGACTATCCGGCCCCCTTGAGGGGCGAATTATCCGCCGGGGCCGGAAAATCCGGCCAAAACTCCGCCCCCCTTCTAGGGCATGCGCCTGCTTGGGAAGAGGGAGGGGCGGATTATCCGCCCCCAAAGGCAGAATCCTTTTCCCTTTTTTCTCAAAGAGAGATGCAACACTTCAACACACATTAAATAATCCTTGATATTGTTATCTAACACACAAAACACTAGGGATTATAAAATGTTCTTTTAATCTCCCCTTTTTGGTGTTAGATGACAATATTAGGATTTGCAATGAAACCGGCTAATGCCACCTTAAATAATGAAAGATTCTCCCCCTTGATGTGTGCATATTTAGAATTTGCATTTGAATACAAATACACACACTAGAGAGAACACAACTTCCATAACAAAGATAATTGAAACAAGGTGGTTTGGGAAACAAGGTCATACCACCGGGATGAGAATATAGCCAAAGAATATAGCTTGTTTGATAGCCTCCAAGCACATCCCAACCATACCAGCAATATTGATGCATACATTAGATAGGCCCATGATTCCATATGCCATCAAATATGCCTCCATAGATAAATCCAGAATTCCATGAGATCCACAATAGATAAATCCAGAAATCCATGAATACCACACAAAGTACCAAACTTAGTGAAACACGACAAAGTCTTACATAATCAAACACAAATAGCAAATGAGTTCACGCTAAAAAGGCACAAGCAAGCAAATAAAACGACTGAATAGAAAGATGTTTGCGCCCGACCCTTGCAAATCCACGAGACCTAATAGAACTACTTCTCCCTCTTTGGCATCGAAACGCCAAAAAGGAAGAAGAGTGATGCTAACGCCCCTAAAGATCACTCATCCTCATCCTCGTCGTAGTCATTCTCGTCCCCTTCCTCTTCATCATACTCATCATCATCGTCATCAGCTAGAGGAGTGGGTGCCCTCGGTGGAGGAGGAAAGAGGCAACTCTCGAGCTCGCCATAGTTGATCCCTGAGGTGTTCCACTGAGCATACGGATCCGGAGCAGTGGGAGGAGGTGGATGGCCAGTGGCACCTGAGACATGGTGGAGAATAAGCTGCTTCGTTGTGATCCCTCTCATGATCCCTGGGGTAAGCCTCATATTGGCCCTTGTGAGATGCGGTCCTCTTAGTTTTCTTACTTGCCTCTGCCATCCGTTCAGCCTCTCTTGCTGCTCTGCTGACCTCGGTCTCGTCAATGAACTTCCCTTTAGAAGTAGGCTTGAGATAACGGGCACGGGAACGACGGACGAAGGTCTTGGTCGGCTTGGAACCACCTGTGAAAATCATTAGAGGGATAGCATGGAGATAAGCATACACACAAGTCCAGGAGAAAGCAAGAAGAAAGAGTAGAAAAGCAACCCAGAGCCAATGATGTGTATTGCAGGAGCAGGACCAAAACAGACCAGAGTTGGTCTCGGGCGGATTATCCGCCTCGGCAGGGCGGATTATCCGCCCCCCGCAGAAATTTTCTGGATTGTCCCAGATCTACCATGGCAAAACAGATCGGGCACAAAGGGTGCAAATCTACTGATTCTAGCATGTAAGGAACAACACCAAGGATCTTCTACAACGAGATTTCCACCAAATAAAATGCATCCCATACAAAAGGAGAGAGATGAGTTACCCTCACTCATTGGAGGAAAATCGCGGAGGAGAAGATACCCGGAGGCGAGGAGAAGAAGATCCGGGGAGAGCCCGGAGAATCCGGTGGTCGAATCGACTCCGGGAGAGGCGGATGCTCCGGCGGCGGCTGGGTGGCAGAGGTAGGGTTGGGGAGGACTGGCTGCTCTGTTTGAGCCGGCCCTCCCTGACCCAGCCTATAAGGGGCCGATTTCTCCCGGGGCGGATAATCCGCCCCCCACTTAAGGCGGTGTAACACCCTCAGAATCGACCCTATGCAAGTTTTAGCGAAACCCGCCAAACCCACATAGAAACGATTCAAAGGTGCCCACCAGGCACTTGCGTGCGGGTGGAAAACGAAGTAATAACATTACACAACAGTCCTCGATGGGACCCACAGAACAGATATATATACAACAGCGATTCAATGAGTCAAGAATACAGATATAATATACAAAGATCCAAATCACCTTGAAATTGATAGAGCGTCCGACTACGGACAAGATGCAAATGGGGCTAAGATCCCTGAAGAATAACCAATGGCGTCCATAACCACCTTGAGCCAAGCGAAGGAAACCACGCTAACGCCGATCTCAAAACTGCTTAAACAAAGGGTGCCGACAAAGGGCAAAGGAAAAGAGGAGCGTCGGTCGAGTCGATGCAGCAAGGCTAGAATTGGCGGTCCTCGCCTACATCGGTATGGTGGATCAAGCGGTGGCGACATGCGCTAAACAACCTATAGAGACTTGATACAACCCGCGGCTATCGAGAGAGGTAAGAAAGACCTATTCGAACCAACCTGATTCTACCATCGAGACAAACCCATCCGTGTTTCCCTCGAGACCAAACGAGGAAGTCAATCGAGAACTCACGCTGTTGGCGCTTTATTTATTCGATTATCGTTGTAGCAATTACTAGTCAGGTATAGATAATCGTCCTGATAAAATAAGCAGTGGGCCATTTTAGTTAACCATTCTGTTGTAGTTGCGACACTTACTAGTCAAATACATTTAGCATGAGATAACCCAAAACCCAGCAGTTGTTGGTACTTTTATATAGCCATTTCGTTGTAGTTGCAATACTTACTAGTCAGATACAATTGTCGCAAGCGACCAACCAAACAAGCAATTGTTGGCAGTGTTATTTAGCCATTCCATTATAGTAAAGTTGATTACTAGTCATTATAAAGTCAAATTTATAGCACTACTTTAGTTAAAGTTGTCTATGATCGAGATACTGTGCTCCAAGTTGTCCATAACCGCGGACACGGCTTTCAGAAAGTTTTGCCCGGCCGGGGTGCACAAATAGCAACACACACTCTATCAACCTCGGAAAAACCAAATCAAAACCCAACGAGGCCTTCACGACAAAGCAATCACAGGATTCAGAAATATTTCGAGGCCACCTTGAGTACCATAGCGAAGTTAGCTGACTTCGAGACGGACCCGAGGTTTGTGGGGCCGGCTGTAAGCGACTGGGAACCCAAAACTGGGCTTGTCGATACCGCGTAAACGGGTCATAATTCCTAAACAGTATAGTGTGCTCCTCGCACAATCGTAAATAAGCAGTAAAACATGGCATAGGTACAGGATAGTAAATAATACCTCAAACTAGTTTGTGTCCCCAAGAAATAAGACTGAATCAAGCTCTGGCTCAGGGGGGGTCCCATAATCCTCCCGGATGTGGATAGCGCGATAAATCAAGGAACAGGTATCAAGCACTCGGGGTCCTACGGGACACAAGTGGACGGTTAACAACCAAATAACATCTATTGCCCACCTGTGCCTCTGCTTACCTACTTCAATTTTAGTTGTTAAAGAGTAAATAAAGTGAACGATAAGTAAAGCCATGATCATCTCCAACAGCAAACATGCGGCCATACTCCAACAACTGTGGTACTTGGCGATACGCAACAACACTTGAGCAAGCGACTACGACGCGCAAGTCCAACTATCTACCAAACAACAGGTAATAGGATGTGTCCAAGGCAATATAAGGCTACAAGGGATATCACGGGTGCGAGAACTAGAGCATCGCAACACAGATATCAATAGATCAACAGGAGGGAGTAAATGCTATAAAAGTAAGATAGGTAGAAAGGGGGAGATGCTCACCTGAAAACATTGCCGAAGGTACAACCGGAGATCGGGGCGAAGCTCACATCAACTCAACGGCCTTATCCGCGAAGAAGCAAAACGCTAGAATAAACACCGGATGCAATATTTAATACTACGGCAGAAGATCGGGCATGATGCATGTATGATGTATGACATGGCAAAGATGCGATACAATTAGGTCATATTAAGCGGAACCGGGGTCCCGACAATTAATTAAATGGTTCAAGTTGTTTAGCTACCCCACAAATTAAATGTTGTCTTAACAAGGCAAGATTATATCATCGGTTCGCTATACAAATTTAAATGAGGCCAATATGAGACTAGATTTGCCCGCATATGGGCCCCATATTTAATTAGAGGTGAATCGGCATAAGGCCCCCCAAACCACATGACAATATGCATGCAAGATGAATGAGTTAATGCAACAAGTTATATTATTTATAAAATATAGGTCACGGAAAGGAGGTCACACTTTGGGGTTCGGCGAACTTGGTTCCGGGGTTCGGGGTTCGGTCTCAAGGTTGAGGGTTCGACGGGATCGTTCTCGGACTCCGGGATTTAGGGTCTTCGGATCTGGGAAGTAGTTCTTGTCGCGCGAGTGTCAATGCTTCCGGGAAGGAGAACTTGTCGTCCAGGGTCTCGGTGTCCGGGGTGAAGTACTCGGCGTCCTCGAGGGAGTACTTGGCGTCTGGGATTCCGACGAGCTTGGCGTCATTGTCGAAGTTCTTGGATGACGATGTCGGTCTTGGGTTTGGCGCCGGTGGATCTTGGCGATTCCATGAAGGAGGCCTTGGTGCTTCAGTCCTGTGTCGATCTCCGGGTACCGTGGTTTCTCGGTGTGGTTGGCGCACTTGGTCTAAAGCCGAGGTTTCTCCCGAAGATCTTGGGGTTCCCTCTTGGTTTTGCCGATGCCGATCTTGTCGTTGGACTCGGGCGTTTTTGGGGAACATCGCACAAACACAAAAACACGTGGGCGGAGGTGAGGTCGCTGGGTTCGATCAAGGGGCGAGGGCGGTGCTGGAGAGGAACATGGTCGGCGAGCTCAGATGGGGCAGGCGGAGCAGGCGGGCAGCCGGAGGGCGGATGATGGCGGCAGGCGGGCGGCGGATCTTGGCGGCCTGGGCGGACCAGAGGACCTCCGGCGTGGCGAGGTTGTCGGGCTCGGTGCAGGAGCTTACGAGCGCCTTGGGCAGCGAGGTTGAGGCGGAGGCCGAGCAGGGTTAGCTGGGCCCGAAGGCGGCGTGGACGGCTCGAGGCAGGCGGGCTCGGGGTGCTCAGGGTCGCGCCCGAAGGATGGTGGAGGCCGCAGCGGCTGGAGGCGAGATCGGAGACGCAGCGGGCTCTGGCCGGAGAGCAGAGCGGAGAGGCACGCCGGGCGTGGAAGGAGGCGACGTGGGCGAAGCCTCGGGAAGGCCGGCGGTGGAGACGGAGGCGGTTGTGGCCGGAGCCGGGAGGAGGGCGAGTTCAGCGAGGACGCTGGGCCAGCGAGCAAGCAGGCGGCGGAAGCTGAGGAGCGATGGCGCTCAGGCGGCAGCCGGAGAGGCGATGGGCGTCATGCGGAGGATGCAGCCGAGAGGGTGGCGAGGAGGCTGGGCAAGGCCGGAGGATGGGGAGAGGAGGGAGGAGGCTGCGGGGGCGGGTTGCGGGCTAGAGGAGGAAGAGGGTGTGGGAGGGAGATGAGCGTGGGGAGGTGGGGCGCCAGTGGGTGGGTCTGTGCATGGCGTGGGGACGCGGTTGAGGAAGGTGGCACAGGGGTCTGGCGGTGGGGCGACCAGCAGGCTGGGTGGGGTCGGGTGAGGGTCTTGGGTGTGTGTCTGGTGGGGCCCTCTGGTGTGTGAGTGGAGGGAGGGGGCTGTGGGTTGGGGTGGGACCCAGGGAGAAGGAGAGATGGGGTGGGTTTGACCAGGGGGTGGGGCCGAGGTGTAAGGGAGAGGGTAGATGGGGCTGTGTGAGAAAGAGAGAGAGAGGGGGGAAAGAGGGGGATTGATGAGGTGGCAAGGTGGGTAGGGAATTGGGGGAGGGGTGAGGTGGCGAGCTGGGATAGGTGGGTAGGATAGGTTTGGGTGGGAATAGATTTAGGTTTAGACATTTGACTAGGGTTTTATAATTTAATTTAAAAGCCGTTTGCAAATTGTTTTTAGACAACTGAGATATCCGGAAGCACCGGTGTTAATTTGAAATAAAAGGAAGGGAATTAATATAGAAAACAAAAATAGGGTTCTTAGCAAAATAGTTTGAAACAAATATGTGTATGATGATGTCATGATGATGCAATGCACAAAATTCAACGCGATTTTCTAGTAGTGGTTTTGTGGGATGCCACAATTCGACACCACCAACAATGGATCTCGCCCTCGAGATCCTCCTCATGGTACCGGAAGGAAGGTCGGCGATCTGCGTCTTCTCGCTTCACCAACAAGAGGTCGTTGTCCGTGGTCGCCGAGGGAACACTCCGGGGACAAAAGGTCGGAGGTATAAGTATCAACAAACAAAGCCACCTCTAGCTTCGATGGAAAGAGGGAACCGATGCATTCTCATCCACTTCAACGTACAAAAGCGAATAGAAGGGTAGTCGGCATGGGGGCCAATCCATCACGCACCCAAACTATTACTCTGCACAATCAGTAGTAAAGCGTGCAACCATTCTCGGAATCAGACTGAAGATCTCGACA
This sequence comes from Avena longiglumis, assembly GCA_030063025.1. Classification (NCBI taxonomy): domain Eukaryota; kingdom Viridiplantae; phylum Streptophyta; class Magnoliopsida; order Poales; family Poaceae; genus Avena; species Avena longiglumis. The sequence continues at coordinate 146,420,566 of CP125978.1, read as the reverse complement.
ATCGAGGTCCAGGAACAAAGGAGTGATGCAGACTCTGCATCGGATCTGGCGTAGATGATGTCGTCGTGTCGGAAAACACCGGAAGGCACAAACAAGGAACAAAGAATGGTACCACAGATAAAGGACCACTCAGATAGCAGGAGGACCGGATGTAGAAACACCGTTATCAGAGGAGGGAGAGAAATCCTGAAGGTACGATGGAACCCAACCACGAGAAATCCTGGACTCGAAGAGAGAGAAGAGAGCGGATTCAAAACACGCAGAGGTGAGAGGAGAGCAGCAGAGGGGTAAGGAGTAAAATCAGACCTAATCAGAACTATCCAACCGATTTTTCAAAAATAGTTTTGACACTCTACTTGAGTTAGCTAGGTTATCCTACTGAATGGACTTGGGGTATCATAGCTGCTGAGCTCGATACCACTCAGAACACCCTCGAGAATCGACCCTATGCAAGTTTTAGCGAAACCCGCCAAACCCGCATAGAAACGATTCAAAAGTGCCCACCGGGCACTTGCGTGGTGGAAAACGGTAATAACATTACACAACAGTCCTCAATGGGACCCACAGCAGATATATATACAACCGACTCAATGAGTCAAGAATACAGATATAATATACAAAGATCCAAATCACCTTGAAATTGATAGGCGTCCGACTACGGACAAGATGCAAATGGGGCTAAGAGCCCTCAAGAATAACCAATGGCGTCCATAACCTGCCCGGTGCCAAGCGGAAGGAAACCACGCTACGACGTCGATCTCAAACCTGCTTAAACAAAGGGTGCGACAAAGGGCAAAGGAAAAAGAGGGCGTCGATCGAGGCGATGCAGCGAGGCTAGAATTCGCGGTCCTCGCCTACATCGGTATGGTGGACTGAAGCGGCAACGGCAGCATGCGCTAAACAACTATAGAGACTCGATACAACTGTCAGCTATCAGAGAGGGGTAAGAAAGACCTATTCGGAACCAACCTGATTCTACCATCAGACAAACCCATCCTGGTGTTTCCCCCTCGAGACCAAACGAGGAAGTCAACCGAGGAACTCACGCCTGTTGGCAGTTTTATTTATTCAGTTATCGTTGTAGCAATTACTAGTCAGGTATAGATAATCGTCCTGATAAAATAAGCAGTGGGCCATTTTAGTTAACCATTCCGTTGTAGTTGCGACACTTACTAGTCAAATACATTTAGCATGAGATAACCCAAAACCCAGCAGTTGTTGGTACTTTTATATAGCCATTCCGTTGTAGTTGCAATACTTACTAGTCAGATACAATTGTCGCAAGCGACCAACCAAACAAGCAATTGTTGGAAGTGTTATTTAGCCATTCCATTATAGTAAAGCTGATTACTAGTTATTATAAAGTCAAATTTATAGCACTACTTTAGTTATAGTTGTCTATGATCGAGATACTGTGCTCCAAGTCGTCCATAACCGCGGACACGGCTTTCAGAAAGTTTTGCCCGGCCGGGGTGCACAAATAGCAACACACACTAACCCGCCAAACCCGCATAGAAACGATTCAAAGGTGCCCACCAGGCACTTGCGTGCGGGTGGAAAACGAAGTAATAACATTACACAACAGTCCTCGATGGGACCCACAGAACAAATATATATACAATAGCGACTCAATGAGTCAAGAATACAGATATAATATACAAAGATCCAAATCACCTTGAAATTGATAGAGCGTCCGACTACGGACAAGATGCAAATGGGGCTAAGAGCCCTGAAGAATAACCAATGGCGTCCATAACCTGGAGCCAAGCCGGAAGGAAACCCTGCTAACGACGTCGATCTCAAAACCTGCTTAAACAAAAGGGGTGCCGATCAAGGGGCAAAGGAAAAAGAGGAGCGTCAGTACTGAGGCCAGTACACGGCGAGGCTAGAATTCGGCGGTCCTCGCCTACATCGGTATGGTGGACTGAAGCGGCAGCGGCAGCATGCGCTAAACAACCTATAGAGACTCGATACAACTGTCGGCTATCAGAGAGGGGTAAGAAAGACCTATTCGGAACCAACCTGATTCTACCATCAGACAAACCCATCTTGGTGTCTCCCCCTCGAGACCAAACGAGGAAGTCAACCGAGGAACTCACGCCTGTTGGCTGTTTTATTTATTCAGTTATCATTGTAGGAATTACTAGTCAGGTATAGATAATCGTCCTGATAAAATAAACAGTGGGCCATTTTAGTTAACCATTCCGTTGTAGTTGCGACACTTACTAGTCAAATACATTTAGCATGAGATAACCCAAAACCCAGCAGTTGTTGGTACTTTCCGTTGTAGTTGCAATACTTACTAGTCAGATACAATTATCGCAAGCGACCAACCAAACAAGCAATTGTTGGCAGTGTTATTTAGCCATTCCATTATAGTAAAGCTGATTACTAGTCATTATAAAGTCAAATTTATAGCACTACTTTAGTTATAGTTGTCTATGATCGAGATACTGTGCTCCAAGTTGTCCATAGTCGAGATACTGGGTTCCCTCTTGGTTTTGCCGATGCCGATCTTGTCGTTGGACTCGGGCGTTTTGGGAACATCGCACAAACACACAAAAACACACGTGGGCCAGAGGTGAGGTCATGGTTCGATCATGAGCGGGGCGTGAGTGCTGAGAGGAACATGGTCGGCGAGCTCGGATGGGGCGGAGCGAGCTGGCCGGAGGGGCGGACGATGGCGGCAGGAGGCGGCGGATCTGGCGGCGCTGGGCGGGCCCAGAGGACCTCCGGCAGCGGCGAGGGTTGTCGAGCTCGGTGCGCGGAGCTTGGCGGGCGCGCGGGCGAGGTTGAGGAGGGGCAGCCGAAGGGTCGACGGGCGCTGGATCCCGAGCGGCGCACGGGGGCTCGAGGCGGCGAGGGCTCGGGGTGCTCGCGTCTTGGGGTCGCGAAGGATGGTGGAGGCGGCGGCTGGAAGGGAGGCGGAGGAGGCGGGAGACGCTGGCCGGAAGGCCCGGAGCAGCGGTGAGAAGCCTTCGGGCGTGGAAAGGAGGCGACTGGCGAGGCGAGCTCGGGAAGGCCCGGTGGAGGAGGCAGGCGGTTGTGTCGGAGCCGGGAGGAGGGCGAACTCCGAGGCGGGTGGTCTGCAAGGCCAGCGGAAAGCAGGCGGCGAGGAGGAGGGGCTCGGGCGAGCCTTGAGGTCGGGCCAGGTGAGGCGGCTGGGTGGCGCTCGGCGGGCGGGCGATGGGGCGTCGCGGAGGGATGCAGCGCGGAGAGGGTGGCGGCGAGGGAGGCAGGCGGCCGGGAAGATGGGGAGAGAGGAGGAGGAGGCTGAGGCGGGTTGCGGCTAGAGGAGGAAGAGGGTGGGGAGGAGATGGCGTGGGGGAGGTGGGGGCGCGCGGGGGGCAGTGCGGGGTGGGCGTGGGGGACGGTTGGGGAAGGTGGCACAGGGTGGGGCGTGGCGATGGGCGACAGGCGAGGTGGGTGGGGGGTCGGGTGAGGGTCTTGGGTGTGTCTTGGGTGGGGCTCTGGTGTGTGAGTGGAGGGAGGGGGCTGTGGGTTGGGGTGGGACCCAGGGAGAAGGAGAGATGGGGTGGGTTTGACCAGGGGTGGGGCCGAGGTGTAAGGGAGAGGGTAGATGGGGCTATGTGAGAAAGAGAGAGAGGGGGGAAAAAGAGGGGGATTGATGAGGTGGCAAGGTGGGTAGGGAATTGGGGGAGGGGTGAGGTGGCGAGCTGGATAGGTGGGTAGGATAGGTTTGGGTGGGAATAGATTTAGGTTTAGACATTTGACTAGGGTTTTATAATTTAATTTAAAAGCTGTTTGCAAATTGTGTTTAGACAACTGAGATATCCAGAAGCACCGGTGTTAATTTGAAATAAAAGGGAGGGAATTAATATAGAAAACAAAAATAGGGTTCTTAGCAAAATAGTTTGAAACAAATATGTGTATGATGATGTCATGGTGATGCAATGCACAAAATTCAACGCGATTTTCTAGTAGTGGTTTTGCGAGATGCCACAGGCGGACCCCCCCCCGTGAAATTCCGTAAATTACAGATTCAGGCCTGAGCAACCCAGCAAACCCCGCGATGGTGTTTTAGAGGACTTGTGTGCAAGAATAGATGGTTCAAGGAGGGAAAGAAAGGCTTGGGTTGAGAGCATCAAATTGAGATGGTACTACACACCCAAATTTGCAAGAATCAAATCAACCAAAAGCCAAATTTGAGTGTGTTTTCCATAAGAACAAGAGATATGCAAAAAAATCCAACGAGACCCATGAGAAACCAACTTTTCTCTAGGAAGAGGGCGGTGGCCGAAGCCACCATGTTGGAGCGCATGGCATGACACTGCGAAGATGTATCTTGAGTTCAAAACCAATGCTCATCGATGACCCACATATCACAAAATGATATTAAGGGAAATAATTTTACTTGATTTCGGCATTATGGGGGGAGGGTTGGCCCAATCAATTAGGACCACACTCCCCCTATGTCTATGCCCACATCTAAACCAAATACATGAATAAGAGCAAGTGAGTGTGCAAGGGTAGTCAAGCCAAGCTCCTTGAATCTATGATATTTAGCTCATTCCTCAAATAACAAAATCTTGCTTCATCAAGAGGCTTCGTGAAAATATCAGCAAGTTGGTTCTTCGTGCTCACAAAGGATAGGGCAATATCACCACGAGCAACATGATCCCAAATAAAGTGGTTGCGAATCTCTATATGTTTTGTTCTTGTATCTTTTGCAGGATTGTAAGCAATTTTGATAGCACTTTCATTGTCGCATAATAGAGGCACTTTGTCACAATTGACACCATATTCCTTTAAAGTTTGCCTCATCCATAACAATTGTGTACAAGCACTTGCAAGAACATATTCAACCGGCGGTGGAGAGTGAAATACAATGCTTTCTTTGATGACCAACACACTAGAGACCTGCCCAAGAATTGACATGCACCAGAGGTTGATTTCCTATCATCTTTGTCACCAGCCCAATCTGAATCAGTGTAACCACATAGAGAGAAACTTGAACCCTTGGGATACCATAACCCAAAATTTGGGGAATGAACCAAATATCGGAAGATTCGTTTGACCGCCACTAAGTGGCTTTCTTTAGGAGCGGCTTGGTACCTTGCACACACTCCTACACTTAACACGATATCGGGCCTAGATGCGCAAAGGTAAAGGAGAGAGCCAATCATGGATCGGTGTACCTTTTGATCCACGTCTTTACCCTTGGGATTGAGCTCAAGATGACACTTTGTTTGCATTGGGGTAGCAACGCCATTGAGATCCGTCATCTTGAACCTTTTGAGCATGTCTTGGATGTACTTAGCTTGATTAATAAAGGTTCCCTCTCTAAGTTGTTTGATCTCAAATCCAAGAAAGAACCTCAGCTCACCCATCATGGACATCTCAAACCTGTCAGTCATAAGCTTTGGAAATTCATCGTTAAAAGCTTGGTTAGTAGAGCCAAAAATAATGTCATCTACATAAAGTTGGCATACAAAAAGCTCCCCATTAACCTTCTTAGTAAAAAGGGTGGGATCGATTTGCCCAACTTCGAATCCACGATCTAGCAAAAGCTCTTTAAGGTGATCATACCACGCACGTGGGGCTTGTTTAAGGCCATAGAGCGCCTTATCGAGTTTGTAGACATGGTTCAGAAATTTGGGGTCCTCAAACCCCGGGGGCTGCTTGACGTATACTAACTCATGTAGAGGACCATTAAGGAAAGCGCTCTTAACATCCATTTGTTGTAATTTGAAATTATGATGGGCTGCATATGCAAGAAGGATACAGATGGACTCAAGACGAGCCACAGGAGCATAAGTCTCGCCAAAATCAATTCCTTCCACTTGAGAGAATCCTTGAGCCACGAGTCGTGCTTTATTCCTCACAACAATTCCATTTTCATCTTGTTTGTTCTTGAAGATCCACTTGGTGCCGATAACATTGCGGCAATCCTTTGGTTTCTCTACGAGCTTCCAAACTTTGTTGCTCGGGTTATTTAATTCTTCATGCATTGCAACAACCCAATCGGGGTCTTCAAGAGCATCAAAAACCTTCTTCGGTTCAACCATGTAAATGTGAGCTTGATGATCACAGAAGCTTGCAAGTTCTCTTCTAGTGGATACCCTTCGTCGTAGATCACCAACAACCTTGTCAAGAGTGTGACCCCTTAGTTCAAGGTTCCGATCAGCACGAGCCTTGAGACGAGCCTCAATGTCCTTATTGTTTCTAGAAGGAGTTGATTCAGTATTTGTATCCTTGTCTTGATTACTGCCTTGCCCTTGATCTTGGTCTGCGTTAACACCAAAATATTGCTGCTGAGTTTGTTCTTCAGGGCCGGATAATCCGCCCCTTGGAGGGGCCGGACTATCCGGCCTGGGAGGTGAAGCACCAAAGCCTTCTTCCTGAGAGTGCCTGTCAGGAATTGGAGACCCAGGGCCGGATAATCCGCCCTCGGGGGCCGGAGAATCTGGCCTGGGAGCTTCAAAGTTGTTGACTTCTCCTCAGGATCCTCTGGAACGAGTTGGAGTGCCAGGGGCGGATTGTCCGCCCCTTGGAGGGGGCGGATAGTCCGGCCTGGGACTACCAACTTGTCCAGGGGACAGATGATCTTCAGCAGATTGCGGTGTTGGTGCAGGATTTTCTCCAACAGTACGAGCTTGTTGATATTGTGTAGATGAGGACTCCACATGGGTGGAGCATTGTCCTTCCCGATCCGCCACAAGGGGTTCCTCAATGGGGCGGAAAAATCCCACTCCCATTCTTCTTATGGCATGTTGGGGTATTTCAACATCTGCAACACAAACATCAACTTGCCCTACAAAAGAGCCGTTATTTTCATCGAACTCCACACTACAAGATTCTACAACAATCCCAGTGAGCTTGTTGTAGACTCTATAAGTGTGGGATTCGGCACCGTAACCAACAAAAATACCTTCTAAAGCCTTGGACTCAAATTTTGACAAACGAACACCTTTAATAAGAAAGAAACACTTACACCCGAATACCCTGAAGTATGAGATGTTGGGCTTGTTACCGGTAAGTATTTCATATGGATTCTTGTCCAAAATCTTTCGGAGGTAGAGCCGGTTCGATGAGTGACAAGCAGTGGATATGGATTTAGCCCAAAAATTATAAGGAGACTTGAATTCATCCAACATTGATCTTGCCATGTCCATCAAAGTCCGGTTCTTCCTCTCGGCTACACCATTTTGTTGAGGGGTGTACGCAGCGGAATATTGATGTCTAATCCCCTCTTTGCTTAGAAACTCATTCAAAGTGTAGTTCTTGAATTCGGAGCCGTTGTCACTTCTTATTGCCAAGATAGGAACATTGTGTTGACGTTTAACTTCATTGGCAAAGTCAATGACAGTTTGTTGAGTCTCACTTTTCAGCTTGAAGAAATAGACCCATGTGTATCTTGAGTAATCATCGACAATGACCAAGCAATATTTCTTCCCACCAAGACTTGCATGAGAAGGAGGACCAAATAAATCCACATGAAGTAATTCCAAGATCCTCTTTGATGAGACAATAGTCTTCCTCTTGTGGGGAGAGTCATGCATTTTTCCTTCTACACGAGCCCTGCAAACACGATCTTTGGCAAAAGAGACATTGTCTTTTAGTCCAAGGATGTGGCCACCCTTCTGGAGACTTTGCAAAGTTCTCATGTTGACATGGGCTAAACGGCGATGCCATAGCCAGCCCATGTCGGCCTTTCCGAATAGACACATCGGACCCGAAGTGGTTTTCCCCGAGAAGTCCACCACATACAGGTCATTTTCGACGTATCCAACGAAAGCGACCTTTAGAGACTTGCTCCACAAGAGTACCACCAAATCATCATCGATAAAAACAGCAAAACCCATCTTGCCAAGGGCACGAACAGAAATAAGGTTGTAACCGAGGGTCTCAACAAGCATGACGTCCACGAGAGAGATATCGTGGGCAACCACAACCTTTCCAAGACCCAATACCTGAGATTTAGACTTATCACCATATGAGACTGTGATATTATCATGATTTGGACGCATCTCCGTGATGATCTCCTTGCTTCCGGTCATATGACTAGTGCAGCCACTATCCAGCACCCATTTCGACCCACCGGAAGCATAGCCCTGCAAGAAAATTACTTCTTGGTTTTAGGTACCCATTTTTCAATGGGTCCTTTCATGTTAGTAACAAGGGTCTTTGGGACCCAAATAGACCAAGCAATATATTCATCAAAGGGACCAACATAATAAGCATAAACGTCGCCATAGTCATCACAAAAGAGTTCATAATTTGGATTGTGAGACCCTGCAAAACCAATATTGTTAGTCTTGTCTTTTGTGACATTCTTCTTAGTGGTGCTTATATTTGATTGCACATTCTTGGTCTTGTTCTTCTTGGTTTTATTTTTCTTGGACTTGGTGACATACCCAAGTCCCTCTTTACCATGATTTGACCTTTGTTTTCCAAGGACTTCATCAAGCACACCTTTATCCTTGGGAATGATGTCCCTGACCACTTCTTTTTCCACACTAGCATTTTCCTTGTTACTATATGTTGAGTTGGATGAGCTAGGAGTATCATATTTAGCCAATCGACTTTGAAGCTGATCATGTGACTCATTGAGAATAGAGAACTCGTTTTTCAATGCCTTGTGAGCATTATCAAGTTTCTCCAATTCCTCGGAGAGTCTATCATGAGCATCCCCAAAGTCAATCTTTTCCTTCTTTAACTTCTTTGCTTTGGTGATAGCATTGTCACGTTCCTTAACAAGTTTAGTCACAATTTCATCATGTGACTCTTCAATAGACTCAAGCCTCGCTTCAAGAGAGACCCGAGACTCTTCCTCTTCTTCAAGAGCATTTTTAAGGATGCAATTTCCATTGCATCCTCCCTTTCAATTTTGCCCTTTTCTTCAAGGAGAGCCTCGTTTTGGGCCAGCTGATCCATAAGAGCTTCAAAACGAACTTTGTGCTCACCTTGCAAGTTAGTATAGAAATAATCCAAAGCAATAATCTCTTTTTTAACCTTAAGACTAGTGGGATCATCCATGTCAATCATAGCCTTAGGAAAAGAAGAGTTAGAATAAGTTACCTCGGAACTTCTTGCCATGAGACAAGTAGCATTCTTGTTGATGATGTTTTCGTTCGGAGAGTCGAAGAGGGAAGTTGATGTAGATGTGGTGGCTATAGCATCCACCTCTTGAGACTTATCGTCCTTGTCCTCATCTTCACTTCCCGATGAATATTCTTCTAGAGCCACTAGAACAATCTTTGGTTGCTTCTTGAAAGGAGCATTCTTCTTTACAAACTGTTTCTTGCGTGGAGCCTTTGACTTGTCCTTGAAAATGAGTCTTCCTCCATTATCTTCCCTACTTTGATATGGACACTCAGCTACGAAGTGCAGCCGGTCACCACAGTTGAAACATGTTCTCATCTTGGGACCATTTTCTTTTCTTCCATATGCTCCACTCTTGCGTTCCAGTTCAGCTTTAGCCTTGGTTGGATCTTTCCAGAAGTTTCTAGCATAAAGAGCCAAGTATTGTCCATGAATCCTTTCTATATCCTCAGGACAGTCCAGACCTTCTACCGCATATTCATCATGATCAATCACACTAGTCTTCAAGGCCATTTTGACCCCCTTTTGCATCCCCATAGCTCGAGCACGAGCATCTTCGGCATTCTTGGCAGCCACTTTGAAAGCGGCCATTTCTTGCATTACCTCATTGGATGACATGAGGTGATAGTTATGCCTACCTTGGAGACTTTTCAAATCTGTCGGCTCAAATGGCATAAGAGACCTGACATACTTGCGCTTGATCCAAGCATCATCAACATGAGCTGCACCGTGGTTTCTGAAGGTTGTAGCTATTGCCTTGAGCCTCCTATACATGTCCTCGTGGTCTTCTCCATCCAGCATATAAAATCCTTCAGCTTCGTTGCTCAAAGCATCATATCTATTCCTTCTCATACTTTCATTTCCGATGAAGAGCTCGGTGAGGGCATCCCAAGCTTCTTTAGTTGTGCTAAGATGCTGAATGTGTGGCATGTCTTTGTCACCCACACCAAGCTGTATCATGTGTAGGGATGTAGCGTTGAGTTGGCTATCAACAATTTCTCTTCTTGTGAGATTGTTGGGGTTTCCAATATGAAGACCATTTTCTATGATTTTCCACAACTCAATGGAGGAACTGCACACATGAGACTTCATCAAAAATTCATTGAGAAAAAGTAGATGCAGAAAGTTTGGGTGGATCACCCCTATTATGTATATGTGGGTGAGGGATAGGTGGATCAGGGGAATACACATGAGAAACCTCATTGTATCCATCCTTACCGCTATCCTTTTTCGAGGAGGAGCTCTTGCTAGTATCATCACCAACCACTTCGTTATCTTTAGAAACAGTTTTACCCGTTTCCTTGGATTGAGGAGTGGTATCCTCAGAGTTAGATGGGGGTGATGCTGCGAATGTGGAGAGACGTATTATCAATTGACGCATCTCTTCCATCTTAGCCTCCAATGAATTCACCAAGGTTGTTTCCAACGTCTTGAGATCGTTCATGGTGACTACCTCCGGAGCATCACTACCATCTACCTTGGAACCCATACTTCTCTTAGGCGGTTAAGCCCGAAATAAGAGCCAAGGCTCTGATACCGATTGAAATGGATCGTATGGGCACCTAGAGGGGGGTGAATAGGTGCTAACCAATTTTTAATATTTTTTCAATTTTAGGCTTGAAACAAAGTAAATTCTCTAGATATTCCACTACGAGAATTTCCCTATATGCAACCCTAACTACTAAGCACGTAAAGAGAGGAGCGAAGGAACCGTAGTGGAGCACGCGGAGACACAGGGATTTGTTTTACCGCAGTTCCTTCCTTGTTAAGGAAAGTACATCTGCGTTGGAGGGGTGGGCGGTTCTAAGACCACCACGCCACAAATAGGCCTCACCCCTATTCTCTGATGGATCTCGCCACGAGAGGCCTGATCCACCTTCTCCACTATTGGATCCCTTCGAGGCGGGAACCGGTGACTTTTACAACACTATCGGGGCACACACCCACAACCGAATTGGGGGCTCCCGAGATGACAACAAGCTTCCACAAGAACAAGGTTTATCAATATAAACAAAAACAAGGATCTAGGTATTTGCAAGAAATACTAGATTGGGGGTTCTCCAAATGAATGGAGAGGAGATGAAGCGCTTGATTGTTGATGATGAAGATCGAGTTCTCCTCCTTCGATTCCCCAAGGGACGGGGCCTTTGGGTGGATCTAGGTGGAGATCTCTTGGATGAAGGTTACAGATCTGATCTTAATTTTTTCGAATGAATCAAGAGATCTGGCAGGAGGGGGGAGGCTGGCTTAAATACCCCCTCCCCAGATCTGGCCGTTGCACAACTTTGGGGGCGGATTATCCGCCCCCCACTTGCGGCGGATTATCCGCCCCAAGGGCGGATTCTCCGGGGGAAACTCCGCCCCCTCTCTGGGGCTGGCTCCTGCGAAACTTGGTGAAGATCTTGGGGGGGGAGGATAATCCGGCCCCCTCCAGGGGCAGATTATCCGGCCATACCGGAAAGTCCGACCAACACTCCGCCCCCTCTCTGGGGCTTGCGCCTTGGCAATGAGCAAGGGGGCGGACTATCCGGCCCCCTTGAGGGGCGGATTATCCGGCGGGGCTGGAAAATCTGGCCAAAACTCCGCCCCCCTTATGGCGCTTGCGCCTGCTTGGCAAGAGGGAGGGGCGGATTATCCGCCCCCCAAAGGCAGAATCCTTTTCCTTTTTTCTCAAAGAGAGCTGCAACACTTCAACACACATTAAATAATCCTTGATATTGTTATCTAACACACAAAACACTAGGGATTATAAAATGTTCTTTCAGCCCCGGACTTCTCTCGCGCGGGCCCGCATGTACGCGTCGACCTTCGCCGGCCTTCCCTCACTCGTGACCACCCCGCCATGTCCTCTGTGGGCCGCCCAAACGCGAGCCGCCTTGGCGTCCTCCCTGTGCCTCCGCTGTGCCCCGCCGCCATCTGTTCTCCTCGCTAATCACCGTCGTCGGCCAAAGCTTCGTCTCTACACCGCCGCCTGCTTCCCAAAGACTGCGCACTTCTTCCGCCAATGAGCTCTCGATCGCCAATGGCCTCGCCGCCACTTCCACGGAGTCGCGCCTCTACCCATCTCCGGTCGCTCTCCTCCATCGCCAGCCCCTCGGGCGTGACCCGGCAGGTCCTACCTTCTGCCCTAACCTCGAGCAGCGCCTTCACCTCTACACGATCAGCTCTGCTACCGGCTTGCATCGCCAGAACATCGCCCTGCGTCACGCGTGAGCCCGTCGCCTTGGCCTTTGTTTTTGAACGATGTCGTTATGCCTGGTTCGTGTGGTAATGGTATGATGCAAGGTGGATGATGCTCCTTTTGTGCTGCCAAGTGCCCTTCCGCACGATCTTATTGCTTCTGCCTTTCAAGGTGATGTACTGAAGATGCATGGAAGATGGTACGTGGTGGGCGATCCTGATGAGGTGAAGTGGTGTGTCCAACCTCGAAGACACGGTGGACACTGGGGTGGTGACAACAAGACGACGACCCGGAAAACCCCAAGGTCTCCTTCACGGAACCCGAAGATGCCAAGACCCGTTCCCGTAGGCGAAGATCTATCCGGTCGAGACCCTGAAGATCGATCCCGCCGAGCCCGAACCCCTCTGAGCCCCTAAGATCTTCGACCTTAAATGTGTGACCCTTTTTACGAGACCTCTCCTATTATTATAATATATATTAGATCTATTTGTTGCATATTACATTGAACATGTTCGCATACATATTGTGGTTTAGGGCCTTATGATGATTCACCTCATAATTAAATATGGAGACCATATTAAATTGAATCGATGCCATATTTTGCCTTGTTAATACAACATTTAAATTGCGCGGTATCTAAACAACCTAAACCTACTAAATAAATTGTCGGGACCCCGGTTCCGCTTAATGTGGCCTAATTGCATTGCACCTTTGCCATGTCATACATCATACATGCATCATGCCTGATCTTCTGCCGTAGTATTAAATAGTGGATCTGGTGTTTCTTCTAGTGCTTTGCTTCTTCACGGACTAGGCCGATGAGTTGATGCGAGTGTCGACCCGATCTTCGGATAAACCTTCGGCAATGTTTTCAGGCGAGCATTCTCCCTCTTTCTACCTATTTTACATTTATAGTCTTTATTTCCTCATGTTGATCTATTGATATCTGTGTTGCGATGCTATAGATTACGTACCCCGTTATACTTCCATGCAGCCCTTATATTGCCATGGACATATCCTATTACCTGTTGTTTGGTAGATAGTCGGCCTTGCGAGTCGTAGTTGCTTGCGTAGGTGATGTGTTGCACTGTCGATCTTCCACAGTTGTTGGAGTAATGCCGCATGTTTAATGTTGGAGATGATCATGGTTTTAATTACCGTTTAATAACTAAAATTGAAGTAGGTAAATAATGCAGAGGCACAGGTGGGCAATAGATGTTATTTGGTTTTTAACCATCCACTTGTGTCCTGTAGGACCCCGAGTACTTGATACCTGTTCTTTGAATATTCGCACTATCCGGATATGGGACCATGAATCCCCTTAGCTAGAGCTTGAGTCATATATTATTTCTTGGGGCCACAAACTAGTTTGGGGCTTTATTACTATCATGTACTTATGTCATGCTTTACTGCTTTATTTATTATTGCGCGTGGAGCACCTGTACTGTTTAGGTAAGCGGAGTGTTTTCGCGGTATCGACAAGCCCGGTCACACTTTCGGGTTCCAATCGTTTACAACCATTGACGCAAACCTCTGGGTCCGTTCCGGAGCCGGCCAACTTCGTCGTGGGTAGCTTGCTGGGGTGTCTCTTGCAATTTCTCTGTCGTGATGCCTCGTTGGGTTTTCATTTGGTTTTTTTCGAGGTTGATCGTGCGTGTGTTGCTTTTTTACCCCCCCTGAAGGTTAAAACTTTCTGAAAGCCGTGTCTGCGGTTATAGACGACTTGGAGCACAGTATCTCGATCATAGACAACTATAACTAAAGTAGTGCTATAAATTTGACTTTATAATGACTAGTAATCAGCTTCACTACAACGGAATGGCTAAATAAAAGTACCAACAACTGCTGGGTTTTGGGATGCCTCATGCTATATGTATCTGACTAGTAAGTACTACAACTACAATGGAATGGTTAACTAAAACTGCCATCGCTTATTATACCAGATGACTCGCTATCTAGATCTGACTAGTAATTGCCGCAACTATAATGTAATGAATAAAAGCGCCAACCGTGGAGTTCCTCGGTTGACTTCCTCGTTTGGTCTCGAGGCGGAAATACCAGGATGGGTATGCTTGGTGATAGTTTCAGGTTGGATCCGAATAGGTCTTTCTTATCCCTATCTGATAACCGCCAGTTGTATTGAGTCTCTATAGGTTGTTTAGTACATGTTGTGCTGTCGCTTCAGTCCACCATACCTATGTAGGCGAGGACCGCCGAATTCTAGTCTCGCCGTGTACTGGCCTCAGTACTGACCGCTCTCTTTTTCTTTGTCGACACCCCTTTTGTTTAAGCAGGTTTTGAGATCGATGTCATTAGCAGGGTTACCCTTCCAGCTTGGCCTGGGTAGGGTTATGGATGCCATTGGTTATTCTTCAAGGCTCTTAGCCCCATTTGCATTATGTCCTTAGTCGGACGCTGTATCATTTTCAAGTTGATTTGGATCTTTATATTGTATATCTGTATTATTGACTCATGGAGTCGTTGTATATATCTGTTCTATGGGTTCCATCATGGACTAATATGTAATGGTATTACTTCGTTTCCCACCCGCACGAAAATGCCTGGTGGGCACCTTTGAATCGTTTCTATGCGGGTTTGGCGGGAATCACTAAAACTTGCATAGGGTCAATTCTGAGGGTGTTACAGCCGGCAACGTCACCGCCCAAGCGCGCCTCCACCAACCGTCGCCAGCGCCGCCAGTTCCTGGTCATTTCAATGTAGTCCGTTAGATCCAGATCATAGGGTGAGGAATAGACGACTTAACCGAAGCGGTATGTTTGATCTGTGCCGTGCGTTGTTAGCTAGATCTGACGGTCAGTATTTCTCAATCCGAACGAACCGTTACCAACCAATAGGAAGCAGCCACGTAGCCAGCCTCTGTTTTAAAAACAAAAACATTTCTATTAGTGGTCTGATTTTGAAAATTTCATAACTTTTGATCCAAACGTCCAAAATTTGCAAATTTTATATCAATGGATTCACACAAATGCAAACTTTGAAACAATGCACTTAGTTTAGTATTTTGATTTTGGAAAATTAGGTGTTTTTGCAGAAACATTATTAGGGCTATTTTGGTTATAAAAATTATTCTAAAAATGATTTTAGGGTAAAATATTTTGCAAATGGTTTTTTTTTTGAACCTACTGACCATAAAAACCAACTTTTGGATTTAAAAGTCTATCTTGTGACAATAAGGAATTATTCCTTGAATAAAAGCATTTCTAGTAAAACAAAAATTATTGATTATGTTTTAAAAATAATTTTTGAATAAAACCTTTTGCAAATGGTTTGATTTAAACTCTCTGACCCTAAACACTAATTTTTGGATTTAAAATATATTTGATTAGCACTAGAAAATTATTACTTTGATTTAAAGGTATTTCTAGTAAAACAAAATGATGCTTTGATTTAAAAATGGTTTTGAGTGAAATCTTTTGTAAATGGATTTGTTTTAAAACACTTTTGACCATAAACATTAATATTTGTATTTAAAAACATTTTGGATAACACTAGAAATTATTCCTTTGATTAAAATCATTTCTAGCAAAACAAAAATGATTTAAATGGCCCATTTTCACTAACTTGTTTTCAAATGACTTTGCCACTTTTATAAATGAGCAATAGGTGTTTTAAAATGTTTATAGATTATTAGAAACCACTTTTCCAAATAAAACAATATTTTGCATGCTTGCATGCATTGTTTTATTTTTATTATTTTATGTGGTGAATTGTTTGAATGCTAGTTTTAATTTGTGCCTTGATTGAATTGTAGTGAATTTTTAAGAGTGTGAAAATTGCAAGATCAAGTAGTGAACCTAATTTCTCTACCAAAAAGGCAAGTGGTGCTTCATACTTTGTCCTATTGTTTTCACTATGCATTAGTGATATTTTGGGTAGGCCTTGCATGGAAATTTTCTTAGTATAAGCTATGGCATGGGAAATCCTAGTAGATGATGCCTTAGTAAAAATTTCCCTTAAGATCCTTAATACTATCATGCTTATCCTAGATAATAGAAAACAAGGGTGGATTATATTCATGCTATGAAATATTTCTAAGTCTATGACTTGTGTTTTTCTTAATAAAACAACCATGTGAATGAATCACCTAGGTGGAATGGAAAGAATGGATTGTGTTGAGTGGTTACACAGGGCCCCATATTTATGGCCTACCCTAGTGTATCTCACTTGTGGAAAGCCACCCAGGAACAAAGAGATTTGAGATGTCAAATGTTGAGAAGATTCAAGTGCAGCCACATGGCATTATGGGCTCTTCTTGGATCATATAGGTTGCAATAACTTATCTAGATGGACAGAAGGTGGTAGGGGGTGATAGGATGGAGCGCGTCCATTTGGTCTAAGGGAAGGCTTCTGAAAAATCTTGTCTCGATGCATGTCGAGTCTTGTGGGGAAAGTGCACCACCTCTCAAGAGAGTACAATCTAAGTACTTAGCCGTGTCCTCGGCAATGGATAATTTGAGCATCAAGACATGGAAGATATCAAGGATCTCCTCATCCCAATTTCTAAGTTAAAAGATTGTGGTTGAACAAGGGTCAAAGGATCGCCAATATTTATTGGTAGATGCCTTGGGTGATTTTGACAAACTAAAACTTAGTGTTTTTAAATGATAAGGAAAATCTATTTTGAGCAAAGCAAGCCTAAGCTCCACTTAGCCAAATGCATATAGATGATAGATACTACTACTCTACCATAGTATCACTTGCCAATACAATTCAAATGTATTGAACCTTGTGGCTGTAACTTATTATGTTGCAGGTTTGTTTGATGTTAGTGAAGTGTGTTGAATAGGATTACAAGTCTACAACCAACATGATTGCCTGTGGCACTTTGAAGATGAAGGACCCCATGCTATATAGATATTTCTGCTGCATTGTAATGAGATAGCCAAATGAGCTATGTAAGATGGAATGAATTATTTTATTCTTGGTTATAAAGTTGTATTATGACTTTTGTTTATTGATATTACATCTTAAACTGTGGATGCTAGCTATTGATCTAGGGACTAGCATTGTAAACACAGGATCTCTACCTTATCAGGTTGGGACCTCTACAGATGGTATCAGAGCACTGTGTTGCATGTAGGATTGTAACCCTAGGATTGGACAAAACCCCTTAGAAAAATAGGAGTTGTATTTGTTCCAAAATTTATCTACAAACAATCTTGTAAACTCTTTCCTCAACCTTTTTGTTTTGAATCTACATCTCTGCCTTTTCAAACTTGATGGACAAAGACTTCACCATGAGAAAGGACTTCAACATCACCAATGACTTCAAATTTAGTTTCACCAAGGACTTCAAGTTGGACACCACTAAGGACTACAAGTGAGACAATAATGTTACTCAAGACTTGAAGACTAAGGAAACACAACTTAAGAGAAACCATCATCACCTTTGAAGCTTTGTGACCAAGATGCAAGAATTTTTCCAAGGAAACCATGATCTCATTCATGAAGAAACAACTAAGAAGAATGAAATGATCCCAAGTGAATCCTATAGTTGGACCACCATACTAGTGTTTATTTTAGATCATATATTGATCACACCAACTTATGTGGTGTAGGAAAAATATTTTGTTCCTAAAATTATGTTTGAATCTCGTTGTTTGAATGGAATGCATGTTTGTGATTGCTTGCACATTGCTTGTGTGAATTGTTGTGTGTGAGTAGAAATCTTTCTCTAGGAATCTTTTGCCTACTCTAATCCCAATCCAACCCAAACAGATGACTCCTCCAAGAGACCACAACTCCAACATCAAGGATGGTGACAACAACAACAACAACAACCAAGAGACGCACATGAGAGAACAACTTCTAGCAACCCAAGCCTAGTTGAATCAAGTGACAACTCAGTTTTTAGCCAACAATAATGAGACCCAACCATGCAAAAAAATTTGGAAACCCAATCCCAATTGTTGCAAAGGATGACCAATCAAATGATCAACATAATAAGAAACCTTTTTCCCAAAGTGCTTGTGACAACAATGATATCAAGGATGATATTATAGAAGGAACTCAAGCTTGCAATATCTATGGAGACAAGGAACACACTTACAAAGAGCATGTGGATCAATGCCCTAATTGTGAAGAGAAACATCCAACTAAACAATGCCCCACATCTCAAGTTACTTGTTTCCTATGTGAAGGAAATGATCATGTCCCTATCCAATGCCCCATATATCCTATAGTTCAACAAATGAAACAAGATGGAATGCATCAAATGTTTGGAAACCTCCATAAGGGAACAACTTCTACCAAGAAGGATAAATACAAAGTCAGAACCATGCCTCATAAGGCCATACCCAAAGTGACCACAAAGTGTTGTTACTCATGTGGAGAAGAAGGTCACATCTCTAGTGACTGCCCCAAGAAGAGAGAAAGATTTCCCACATTTGTGGTGAAATATGAGGAACATGAACTACAAGAACTCCTAGCTTTGGATAGACCCAAAAAGAAGAAATGCCCCAACCCCAGCAAGCAAGACATTATCCAGGTGCAATGTTACAATTGCAAAGAGATGGAACACTATGCTAAAGAATGTCTAGAAAAGAAGAAGAACCAAGGAAACAAACAAGTGGTAATGATACCAAAGAAGAAGAAGGATATTAGCCAAGTGATGTGCCACAAATGCAAAGAGCTAGGCCATCATGCATCACATTGTCCAGAAAAGAAGGAAGACAAGAAAAGCAAACTTATGAAAGACATCATCCTTGTCACATGTTTCAAGTGTGGAAACAAAGGACACTATGCAGACATCTGTCAAGAGAAGTTACATCAAGACCTCAAGTAAGCCAAGATGTAATCTAGTTTAAAACCTTTTTAAGGGTGGTAGTACCCTAGTTGCTTTGAAGCCAACTTGTAACCTCTAGCCTTCCCAAATCTCGGGACGAGATTTCTTTTAAGGGTAGTAACCCGTCACATCCCAAAATTTTCCAAATTTTGAAATGTGAAAAATAAATAAACAAAAGAAATAATTGTTGAAATTTAGGGTGAAAAGAAACTTTTTGCTTCTAAATGGAAACATCAAAACCCTTCTTGAACAAAATTTGAATGAAAAGGGAATCCAACAAAATTTCAATCAAGTGAAATGCATTCATCAATGAATGTTTCTTAAAATTTAAACACTTGTAAAAAAAATAAACCAAAACCCTAAAACCCTAATGGAAGAAAATCATTTCCAAGATCTTTCTAAGACTATGGATTTGTTCCATATAAAAAATTCAGCAACAAACATTTATAAATGATCAAAACTGATAAAACAAAAATATTATAAGATCATAGAAATTGGTTTCATTTAATTTGGAGCCATGGATAAAAACTTAGGATTTTTAATAAGATAAAAGGAAATAATTTCCAAAGCTAATAAAGCTCCTAACTAAAATCCATACCAAATTATGAGCAAAATAATCCTAAAAGGATTTAAAAAGATGAATAAATATTAAATAAAATTATACAAATTGGAATCACCAATTTTGGAACTATAAATAAAAATATATGGATTTTATAAGATAAAGAAAAAAGAAATAAATAAGGAATAATTAAAAGACAAATTAAATCTTGGCCAAATCCATAAGCAAATGGAGTAAATATAATCCAAATCCAAATAAAATAAATGGATAAAGAATATTCAAATAAAAGTATATGGGATTAAACCATATTCTAATTATATTTAAAATAAAGATAAAATCACTAATATAAATTAGTAATCAAATCTTGAGAAAATAATAAATTGGAATTTGCCAAAGTGGATTAAAAAGTTATCTAACTAACTTAAAAAGAATAAAGGATTAATTAAATAAAATTTTATGGTTTAGAACCTTATTCATATTCATTCAAATAAAGACAAATGTCTATTTAATTAAGTAATAAACCATAAGAGAATATAAGAAAATATTCTATAATGGATTATTTAAATACAATAATAAACGTATTAAAACCTACTGAAAGTTTAGAAAAAGTTTGGTCAAAACTTGAATTCAAATTGAGGTTTAAATCAAAGGTTGAAAATCAAAACAGAAAATGGAAAAAGAAAAAGAAACCAGGAAAAAATAGAAAAGGGAAAACCCACTAACCTAACCCAGCCCAGCTAGCCCAACAGGCCCAACAGAAGCCCATCCGGGCCACTCTCACTCTCCCCCATGAAACGTTTTCTCACCAACAAAACAACCCGCACCCTTGCTGACCACCTGAACCCACGCGTACCCCCTCTCATTCGCTGACAACGAACCCCATCGCCAGCTCAGCATCTTCTCCAGCGCGACCTGTTCTTCCCCTGGCCGTTTCTGCGTTAATTCCTCGCATTCAATTCGCCTAAATACCACACTAATTTATCACCGTGACCTCGCTCATTAAAGCGCCTTCCTCCCCTCTTCCTTTCCCCTCAGTTCTCATTTCCCCGGAGCCACCAGGCTGCACAAATTTCTCGCATGAACCCACTGTCACCGACGAGCTACCCCGACCAATTTTGGCGAACCAGTGCCTCCTCCTACATCCTAGCCCGCACGAGCTTGTTCGCCACCTCCGTTCTCATCTACCAGTAACCCTAACTCGCTGCGCGTGCCCCATAGCATTAGCAACAATGACGACAGAGCACCACCGTGGTCTGTAGCAACTCCGGCAACCTCCCTCGGTAATTCCTGACCGTGCCTCTCCCTTTCTTTGACGCACGCATACTCTCCTCTCCCTTGCGCGTCTAACGCGGCCTTTATTTGGTCTTCCCGTGGCTTGTATATTCGAATCTGACAAGAACCATGCATGCTCGACGCCGTCATAAACTCCGGCGAGGAATCGCCAGTGACTCCATGTGCCCCTTTGTCGACGGCGACCACCTCGAGCTTCCCCACGTCACGACGGACCTGGTGAGCATCTTCCCTTCCTCCCTTGCTTCCTGCTTTCTCCGACAACGTCACCGCCCGAGCGCGTCACCACTCACTGTCGCCACCGCCGCCAGTTCCTGGTCATTTCACTATAGTCCGTTAGATCCAGATCGTAGGGTGAGGAATATACGACTTAACCGAAGCAGTATGTTTGATCTGTGACGTACATTGTTAATTAGATCTAACGGTCAGTATTGCTCAATCCGAATGAACCGTTACCAACCAATAGGAAGCAGCCACGTAGCCAGCCTATGTTTTAAAAACAGAAACATTTCTATTAGTGGTTTGATTTTGAAAAATTCATAACTTTTGATCCACACGTCCAAAATTTGCAAATTTTATATCAATGGATTCAAAAAAATTCAAAATTTGCAAACATGCCCTTAGTTTAGTATTTTGATTTTGGAAAATTAGGTGTTTTTGTAGAAACATTATTTGGGCTATTTTGGTTAAAAAAATTCTAAAAATGATTTTAGGGTAAAATCTTTTCCAAATGGTTTGTTTTGAACCTACTGACCATAAAAACCAACTTTTGGATTTAAAAGTATATTTTGTGACACTAATGAATTATTCCTTGAATAAAAGCATTTCTAGTAAAACACAAATTATTGATTATGTTTTAAAAATAATATTTAAGTAAAACCTTTTGCAAATGGTTTGATTTAAACTCTATGACCCTAAAAACTAACTTCTGGATTTAAAAATATATTTGATTAGCACTAGAAAATTATTACTTTGATTTAAAGGCATTTCTAGTAAAACAAAATGATGCTTTGATTTAAAAATGGTTTTGAGTGAAAACTTTTGTAAATGGATTTGTTTTAAAACACTTTTGACCATAAACATTAATATTTGTGTTTAAAAACATTTTGGATAACACTAGAAATTATACCTTTGATTAAAATCATTTCTAGAAAAACAAAAATTGTTGGGAATATGCCCTAGAGGCAATCATGTATGATGAGATTTCCCATTGTATTCATAAAGATATTAAGTAGTCCTTGTATAAACATCTGATGTGTATTATTGAATATGTGATTCGGTTCTGGAACTATATATTCATGTTGTTTGTACTAAATATCCTTGGTCATTGAGGTTGTGCTGGACACACAACTTAGACCAATGTGAAAGTTGGCTTGATGACTCGGTTCCACTTGTCATGGGCATGGAGATGCTATTCCAACTTACACAAATTCGGCTAAAGAGTTTAGCGAGTCGGATTGACCCATATTGAGGTACAACGAACAAGTTGTCACTTGTATATCTCAATCAATGTAATCCTTAGACCTGAGGTTGTTGCATAGTCCGAGTTGAGGATCACCGACTTAGGTTCTGTCAAATGCTGATCCGTAACTAGGCAGTTATAAAGGCAGGGTTCGGGTCGACTGAGAATCAAGCTGCGTGATGTGAATAACCAAGATGGGATTTTGCCCCTCCACTCGGAGAAATATTCTCTGGGCCCTCTTGTGAGATATGATTCAGAAAGCATGGCCATGCACGACTCGGTTAAGTGTTAACCGAGGCGATCGACTAAGAGTTAGTTGGGTGAATCACTTATCTCGGATCAAGAAGAGAGTTGGACTATTTAAGGGATGACATATATTCGCCTATAGTCTGTTAAGGTATATCGTGAGGCAAAAGGGACTCGGACGCAAGTCACATTGGAAAGGCAAGTCGTCATGACTCTTTGGTACTTGGGAGTCGGCACGTTCTGCTAGGAGCCGCTGCCAACTGATCAATTGTGAGTCGTACTCCAATCGTGTACAAGTAGCCATGAGCCTGCCGGGTCACACACTTAAGAGCGGGAGCAAGTTCGGATTGGATCTGAACCGGAAATATGGTTGGGTCGGACCCAAGCCGGATCAGGACTGAGTTAGTGAGCCGGACTCATGGTGACTAGTGTTATATGGGCTTTAGTGAATGGGCCACAAGAGTGGAGCCCACGTTCACTCCCTATATATAGTGGAGCACCGTAACCCAGAAAGGTTAATCTTTGATCGGTTAAGTCATTCCATGTGTTGGAAACCCTGGCTCCATAGCAGTCCTGCCGTCGTGACGAACCTAGCAGTTCGCCGCCGATGCTCCTCCTTGCACATGTGGATACCAGCAGAGGTGTTGTACGATCAGCACCAGGACAGTCGGATCGCAAAGGACTGCGCTACATCAATTGACGCGCTTCATCAGTAATCCGCAACTGCACGTCTAGTGGTAAACCTCGTGGCCTTCTACCTCAGCTAGATCTTGGGATCACCACGTTAGAGGGGAAATTTTTGTTTTATCTCTATGTGGCCCAACAGAAATGATTTAAATGGCCCATTTTCACTAAGTTGTTTTAAAATGACTTTTCCACTTTTATAAATGACCAATAGGTGTTTTAAAATGTTTATAGCTTATTAGAAACCACTTTTCCAAATAAAACAATATTTTGCATGCTTGCATGCATTGTTTTGTTTTTATTATTTTATGTGGTGAATTGTTTGAATGCTAGTTTGAATTTGTGCCTTGATTGAATTGTAGTGAATTTTGAAGAGTGTGAAAATTGCAATCAAGGAGTGAACCTAATTTCTCTAGCAAAAAGGCAAGTGGTGCTTCATACTTTTGTCCTATTATTTTCACTACGCATTAGTGATATTTTGGGTAGGACTTGCATGGAAATTTTCTAAGTATAAGCTATGCCATGGGAAATCCTAGTAGATGATGCCTTAGTAGAATTTTCCCTAAGTTAAGATCCTTAATACTATCATGCTTAGCCTAGCTAATAGAAAACAAGGGTGGATTATATTCATGCTATGAAATATTTCTAAGTCTATGACTTGTGTTTTGTTTAATAAAACAACCATGTGAATGAATCACCTGGGTGGAATGGAAAGAATGTATTGTGTTGAGTGGTTACACAGGGCCCCATATTTATGGCCTACCCTAGTGTATCTCACTTGTGGAAAGCCACCCAGGAACAAAGAGATTTGAGATGTCAAATGTTGAGAAGCTTCAAGTGTAGCCACATGGCATTATGGGCTCTGCCTGGATCATATAGGTTGCAATAACTTAGCTAGATGGACAGAAGGTGGTAGGGGGTGATAGGATGGAGCGCGTCCATGCGGTCTATGTATCTTGTTGTATTGCCCAATCAACCTCATAGGATGTTTCTGACTAGTAATTGCATTGTTATGCCTTGCTCAGTTCCTATCAATTTCCCCGCTGTAATTTGTTTACCCTTCATGCCATGTTGTTTATCTAAGGAGAGCACCTCTAGTGAACTATGGACCCCGGTCCAATCTTTACCATTGATACATCTTCCACTGTTACTTGTTTACTTGCTGCAAACCATTATCTTCCACACCATACGTTTAATCCTTTGTTACAGCAAACCGGTGAGCTTGACAACCTCACTGATTCGTTGGGGCAAAGTCTTGAGTTTGTGTTGTGTAGGTCTCCGTGTTGCTTGCAACACCTGTGTGACGTTTCCTTCCTCCTACTGGTTCGATAACCTCGGTTTCTTACTGAGGGAAACTTGCTACTGTGCTGCTTCATACCTTGCTCTTGGGGTTTCCAACGAAGCGTCCCACGACAAGTACTGGGCGCCATCAAAGGTGCGAGCCAGGGGGGCACACCCTGCCCAGGCGCGGGCCAGGCTTGGCCGTGTCTAGGGGAGTCTGGACGCCTTGTGGCGCCCCTTTGTCTCGAATTCTGGCTTCGTGTTGCCCACTGTAAAATATTGACTTTAGCTTTTGTCCTGTCCAATTCTGATAATATTGATTTTCTACCTTTCTGGAAGCAAAAACAGAAGAAAACAGGCAACTGGCATTGTGGCAACTTGTTAATAGGTTAGTTCCATAAATCATATAAAACACCTCAAAGTGTAGACAAAGCAAAGCAAAGTAGATACTAAACAAGCATGGAACATCAAATATTGTAGATACGTTTCCGACATATCAAGCATCCCTAAGCTTAACTCCTGCTCGTCTTCGAATAGGTAAGTGATAAAAATAATAATTTTGAGGTGACATGCACCATCAAAACCAAGATCAATCCATTTGCAAGCATTGAAATTTGGGATCAAAGAACTCTAAACATGTACATGAAAGATGGAGTTCTAACAATAAGACAAAGTAACTATGCATGCAACATGAAAGGCTACAAACAAAGATCATAACATGCATTGAAAAAATGTTTGTTTGTTTCACTTGCAGAAAACATGGCATAGTGGCAATCAGCTTGTCCCTCATTAGGACACCTTCAAAGTTCATAAGAGTGACTAGATACAAATAGCACAAGAATAAGTAATATCACAATATGCATCAATAAATAACTTTTGGGACACTGCACATAGAACTAAGAATGACAACTATACTCTCTTAATGGTGCCTAAAGGTAGAAGGTGGGGGCTCAATATAATAGTGGAAGAAAGGCCCTTCATAAGGGAAGTAGGGATTTCAAGTTTCAAAAAGAGCTTCCAAAAATTATGGTACTTGTTAGCTTTTAGCCCTCATTGCCCCTATCATAAGCATCTTGAAGTGATTAAGGTTAAAGTGAACAAACTATGGAGTATATGCTTGACAAAGTATAAGTTGGCAATCTCATGTCCCTTGAATACGAGGTCCACACCTCATTCTACTCAACTTCAGTCACCTGTAAGTTCTTGTCATAGGAAGTACATATGTATCATAGAGAACCGCCAACGGGGTACCCCTTGCACATGGTACAGGAGCTATCCCATAACCAAAATGACAAGGCAAGCAGACAATGAGCATCTCAGTGATCTTTTTATTTACTATGTGCATAGCTTTTTATTGAGGATGCTTCACATAATGCTCAATATGGTGATGCTCCAAGTTTCCACCATGATTAGGCATGGCTTAGGCTAGCGGCCCAGGAGTTTCTCTAACATAAAATACATAACTCCATGGACTTACAAGCTCGCTCTTTATTTCACACCGGTGACATCCATAGACAAAAGAGCATGATATCAACTATGTACAAAGTACAAGTGCAATGTTGAAAACGTTCTCCGTGACAGCATGGTTCTGCTAATTCCAACGTATAAGTGCAAGCATATACAACTTAGATGACACAATGGAGTCAAGTTTATTTAGGGGCAAATAAAATAAAGTGTGCCATCAAGTTTGTGAGATCTTTAATCACTAAGTTTCACATAACAAGTTTAATTTGGAAGATAGATAAAACAAGAATATACTTGGAATGGTGTAAACACACCATGCATAGGAATTTATAGTGGACACTTTGGAATAACTTGGTTTCTTGGTAGTTTGATGCATGAGTAGAGCTTACTCATACAAGTGGAGGCTAGCAAAAGACTGGGAGCGACCAACTAAGAGAGCAATAATGGCCATAATCATGCAGAGCGACAAAACATTACTAATCAAAGCATAGAGTGGTACTACAAGTCAAGGACTAAATGATCATAGAGGATATGGTGACTTGTTCATAGTCATAACATGGTGTGAGCATGTGCCAAGTCATCCCAAACAAAGAATCAAAGGAGAATACCACTATACTATGCTTTTTGCATGCTAAAACAACGCATAATTCTTTCAAGGCACACTAAGAAATCCCAATTGTTTGAAACAATAAATGATACAACAATAATCACTAAGCATAAGGTCAAAACAACACCTAGGATGTCATGCTAAAGTCTAAGTCACAGTCAATGCAAGCTCCTCTTGCACTTTCAAGCAAGAACTTTCTACTCCTTTCCAACACTAATCAACTTATTTGAAACAACACAGCAAGAACGAGGGTCCAAACTACTTTATTAAAGCAAACTAAATAAACTAAGCAAAGCAAATGAAAACTAAGACGCTCCAAGAACAACACAACAGTGCATGAAATAATAAAAATGAAGTGTCTAGACAAACTTGAGCTTTTTATTGATGAAGAAGGGGATGCCTTGGGCATTCCAAAGCTTTGACGCTCGTACCTCTTGGATATTTCTTTGGGTGACACCGGGGTGGCATCCCCAAGCTTGAACTTTTGTACATTCTTCATCTTATTACATCATTCTCTTTCTACACCTGAATTTTTTTCCTTCATACAAAACTTCACACAATGTTCATTAGCAACATTAGTGTATTCAAAAGATAATAGACCTTTAGGCTTAGCTTTGGAACATCAAAAACCTTTCACTAAAAACAAAAGCTACTGTAGCATCTCCTTCAAAAATCCCAATTCCCCAAAAGAGAACTCAAAAAGGTATCAATAAGAAGCAAATGCAAATAATGGCAGAAATCTGTCAAAACAGATCAGCAGGTAGAAACCGATTTTTTCGAAAATCTTCTGTTACTCAAATCAAAAAGTGCTGAACTATCGAAATTTATCTAACATACTGGGGGATTTATTCGTAAATTTTCAGCACAATGTGACTTACAGAGACTCCTCACGAATTTTTATGGTGGAGGACAGAAATCTGTTTCGGGACAACAACTCCCCAAATCTTACTTACCTCTCATTAGAGGTCATTATTGGCACAAAAAGCAAACAAAAAGGATAAGGAGAAGTCATTACTGAAGTAATAACTTCCAAGACTCAAGGAAACTCTTGGTTTATCTCCCAACAAGTATTTTTCTTTAACGCCTTTAAGTTAGGCACAAGAAGCAAGAAATCAAGTATTTTCAAATGAGGAATTATTACCCCTCTTGCTCCTTCCTTTCTTACCTTTATTCTTCTCTTTAGGGAAAATATGATTGCTTACTGGAGGAGCAAAATGCATAATGCCTTTTCCCACATCTATTATTGCTCCAAGGTGTTTCAGTAGGGATCTTCCAAGTGTAATCTGTCCTTTGCCTACACATTCAATAACAAGATAATCAGTAGACACCATTTTCACTGAGATTTTTGTAAACACACCTTCAGCTATTCCAATGGGTAATAAAGTCGCATTATTAGTAAGATATATTTCCTCTCCTCCTTTAGAAAGCCCCCAAAGACTCATAAATATCTTTAGGCATAAGGTAAAATTCAGACATGATATCACAACGAGCATCAAAAGTTGCACTATTTATAGTGACTTTGATTGTGGGAAACCACTTTGAAGGATCAGAATTCATTGGAACATAATTATGGTACTCCCTAAGTGTGTGATAGCAACTGTTCAAAGCAGTTGTACTGAACTCAAGAGTGTTCAACCTAGCAAAAATATTTATGAAAGAGGAATTAGACTTGCCAGGCGTATTATAAATTATAATCAATTTCTTTATGGCATCAAAAGCTTCATCCTCAGTACATTGAAAAATATCTTTCCCATCCACAGCATCCAAAGCATATCTATAACAAAGAGCAATACCGCGGTAGAAACTATCAATAACCAAGCTAAGACTCATCTTAGGCTCAATTTCCCTTTGTAAAGCAGAGATTATAGACCAAGCTTCTTTAAAATTCTCTTCACCTTTTTGCTTGAAAGCAAAGATCTCTCCCATAAGTGTCAGAGAGATAGGACCAAAACCAGACATGGTAGTAACTAGGGCAGGAACTAATTTTTTTTGTGTTTTTGATAAGAGAAAGCAAACCAAACTAGACTAATTTTTTTGAGTTTATGATAAAAAGAGGCAAACCAAACAAAAGAAACTAATCAAACTAAAAACAAAGTAAAGAGAAAGGTTGAGGAGGACTCCCCTTGTGAATACGTCCTTAGCCTCCCCGGCAACGGCGCGAGAGAAACTTGATGGCGCCCAGTACTTTCGTGGGACGCTTCTTTGGAAACCCCAAGAGCAAGGTGTGATGAGCACAACAACAAGTCTTCCCTTAGTAAGAAACCGAGGTTATCGAACCAGTAGGAGGAAGGAAACGTCTCAAAGGTGTTGCAAGCAATGTGGAAACTTGTACAACACAAACTCAAGACTTTGCCCCCAACGAATCAGTGAGGTTGTCAAGCTCACCGGTTTGCTATAACAAAGTATTAACTGTATGTTGTGGAAGGTTATGATGGTTTGCAGCAAGTAAACAGGTAACAATGGAAGATGTATCAATGGTAAAGATTGGACCGAGGTCCATAGTTCACTAGAGGTGCTCTCCTTAGATAAACAACATGGCATGAAGGGTAAACAAATTATAGCAGGGCAATTAACATGAACTGAGCAAGGCATAACAATGCAATACTAGACAAAAAGATCCTATGAGATTCGATTGGGCAATACAACAATATACATAGACCGCCATCCAACTACTATGACTATAAGCCCACCTCCAGGTTATCATCCCTCCAGTATTAAGTTGCAAGCAACAGACAACTGCTTTAAGCAAAATGTGTAAGGTAAACAATCTACTTGTTCTATGAACAAGAGACCGTTGTTTTCTCCCTAGTGGTAACAACACATCTACAACCGAAGAGATTTCTATCACTTCCCTTGGAAACTATAGGCATGAACCCACTATCGAGCATAAATACCCCCTCTTGGAGTCACTAGCAACTACTTGGCCAAGGTAGCTACTAACAACAGAGAGCATGCAAGATCACAAACAACACAGACATGATAGAATCAAATATACAAAACCATTAATCAATCTAACATAGTAATCTCAATATCCATCAGATCCCCGCAAACACAACATGCGTGATTACAAATAGATTAGATCTTGATCATGAACGGATCTCACAAGATCTATACATGAAAGCACAAGAAGGAGATACAACCATCTTGTTGGAATTATTCCCTAGAGGCAATAATAAAGATGTTATTATTATAATTCTTGTTCATGATAAAGTTTATGTTCCATGCTAGAATTGTATTAAGCGGAAACTTTAATACTTGTGTGGTTTGTAAACAACACCGTGTCCCTAGTACGCCTCTATGGACTAGCTCATTGATCAATGATGGTTAAGGTTTCCTAACCATAGACATGAGTTGTCAATTGATAATGAGATCATATCATTGGGAGAATGATATGATGGATGCACCAAACTAAGCGAAGCAATTAGATCGTTTCATCGTGTTCATCTTTGCGAAGCTTTTCCTATGTCAAATATTGTATTCCTTAGACCATGAGATAATGCAACTCCACAGTGCGGAAGAAAGCTTTGAGGTCATTAAACGTCATCCTATGAGAGGGTGATCATAAAGGTGTCTCTCAGGTGATCGGAAAGTATCTGTTGGGTTGTATGTATCGAGATGGAATTTGTCCCTCCCAGGTCGGAGAGATATACTTCGGGCCCACTCGTGTCGATATCAACACCGCTTGCAAGCATGTGGTTAAGGAGTTAATCACAAAGTGATATCGGATTACGGAACGTAAAGTACTTGCTATGAACGAGATTGAACTAGGTATGACGATACCGACGATCGAATCTCGAGCAAGTAAAATATCGCGAGACGAAGGAATATATATATGGGATTGATTGAATCCTGGCATCGTGGTTCATCCGATATGATCATCGATGAATGTGTGAGTCAATATGGGTGCCCAGACCCATGTTGATTATTGATAGAAGATCATGTCTCATATTCTCGAACCCGCAGGTCACACACTTAACGTATCTCGACGCTAGGATAGATTGGATAATTGGTTTATGATTTTTGTTCGAGTCTCGGATGGGATCCGGATATCACGAGAGGTTCGGAATGGTTCGAGAATAAGATTCATATAAAGGCAGTTTTTGGAGTTCGAATTGTTCCGGGTTAATCGGTATTGTACCTAAGCTTCTAGAACCTTCGGAAGGGGACCAACGTGGCCCCACCTTCCGGGAGGGCATGGGCCTATGAGGGAGTGTCCTGGCGCATTGGGCCAGGCACAAGGCCCCATAGGGCCCAAATGATCCTAGATAAGTTTAAACTCGTTTAAACTAGAGATAGGATTTCTAGATAAGGAGAGTTTAAATCGTTTAAACTAGAGATAGGATTTCTAGATAAGGGAAAGTTTAAATTGTTTAAACTAGAGATAGGCTTGGAGGAGGGGCAAGGGCTGGACGCCCCCCCGCTATATATAGAGGGGGGGGGCGCCCGTCCCCCCTACTACTCCACACCTTCCTCAACGCCCTAGCAGCCTTGCTACCTTCCTCTCCCTCCCGATTGTTTGTGGCGAAGCCTGCAGAAATTCTCCACCATATACACCACGCCATCGTGTTGTAGATCCAATCTATCTCTCCACCATACTGCTGGTCCGAGGAAGGAGGAGACGCCGAGGTGCTGCGTGTGCATCTCACGGAGGCACCGCCACTTGTGGTGCTAGATCGGATCGGATCGCGAGGAGGAGAAGCGAGTCGACTACATCACCCACGTTAACGACGAGCGTTCATTGTCGAATCTTCAAGGGTATGAAGATCTAATCCAATCTCTCTCGTTGTTTGCATCTCCTAGATTAGATCTTGGCTTTCCCTCTGTTCGCTCCGTAGAAAATTTTGATTTACTATGCCGCGAAAACCTTCAGTGGTATCAGAGCTAGATCTATGCGTAGATGTGTTTCACGAGTAGAACGCAACATGGTTGTTGCGGGCGTTGATGTTTTCTGTTGCAAGCCTCTTGTTTGTGTTCTTCTTATGACGCGGGATAGTGAGATTGAAGCGGTCCAGGCCAACCTTACGCGACGTCGTTCGCGAGACCGGCTCCGCACTTGACGTGTGGCTTGTACCACACATGCGGCTGGTGGATGTCAGTTTCTCTCACTATAGTTGTCATGGGATTAACACCGGAGTTTGGCAACCATAATATCACCGTTGTGGCTTTCCGTAGTAAGAATCGTTCTTAACATCTACTCCCATAAGCCACGTAAAACATGCAACAACAAAGTAGATGCGTCTAACTTGTTTTTGCAGGGAGTGTTTTCTGTGATATGGTATGGCCCAAGATGTGATGTGTATATTGTATGCGATGATCATGTTTTGTAATGTTTCACGACTTGCATGTCGATGAGTACACAACCGGCATGAGCCATATGGTTGTCTTTATAATCGTGTATGACCTGCGAGTCAACTTCTTATACGCCATGTAATAGCTTTACTTTATCGCTAAGTAGTTAGCAATAGTTGTAGTTGCTATTCGTGGTGGAGGCAATCATGGTGGAGTGATGGAGATCATGCCGGAACGCACAAGATGGAGATCATTGCGCGAGGATTGGCTATGCCATGTCACATAAAGTTATATGCATGTGATGTTTATCCCTTTATGTATCTTATTATGCTTAGATCGCGACGGTAGCATTATAAGATGATTCCTCACTTAAAGATCAAGATAAAAGTTGTGTTCTCCCCAAGTATGCACCGTTGCGAAAGTTAAATCGTGTCCAAGCATCACGTGATGATCGGGTGCTATAGACTCTACGCTCACATACAACGGGTGCAAGCCAGTTTTACTGCACGCGGAAATACTTGGGTCTAACTTGACGAGCCTAGTATGTACGCACATGGCCTCGGAACACAAGAACCGAAAGGTTAAGCATGAGTCATATGAATGATATGATCGACACTTTGTTGTCCACCATTGAAACCACATCTCTTCTCGTGATGATCGGATTAGGTGTGGTGAATTTGGATCGTGTTCACTAAACAACTTGAGGGATGTTGAATTTAGTGGGAGTTCATCTAGTAATTTGATTAAGTTGAACTATTTATCATGAACATAGTCTAAATTGTACTTGCAAATCAGTAGATCACATGGCCAAATCCAACTTCAACTTCAACGTTTTTCTTTGAGAAGGAAAAGCTTAGAAACAATGGGTCTAACTTCACCAATTGGTTCCGCAATCTAAGAATCATTCATCGCGGACAAAGGACTATGTCCTTGGTAAAGCGTTAGGTGACCCCCTGCTATACGGCGCGTGATGAGAAAGTTGTCTTCGACAAGCAAAGATGATTATGGTGTGATTAAGAGCACCATGTTGTTTGCTATGGAACCGGAGCTTCAAAATCGTTTTGAAACCTATCCCGGTCCCTTTGAGATTCTCGAGGAGCTGAAAACCATGTTTCAGACTCAAGCCCGTTCTGAGAGATATGAGATCTCTGAGAAGTTCTTTAAGCAAGATGGAGGAAGGGCGTTCCGTTAGTGAGCATGCCATAAAGATGTCGGGCTACACTCAACGCCTTGAGCAACTGGAATGCACGAGTCCAGAGGAGCCCAAGATTGTCAGGGTTCTGCAATCACTCCCTCCTAGCTACAAAAGTTTTGTAGTGACTCATAATCAGATTGGTTCCATCGATCGATCACCGAGCTCTTCGCGCAAAGTCAAGGCTACGAAGTGGACATCAAGAAGGATAATCATGTGTTGATGGTCAACAAGCCCTCCTTTAAGAAAGGTAAGGAGCAAAGAAGCCCTTCAAGAAGGGCGGCAAGCGCAATGCCCTGGCGAGAAGAAGCTCAGTCGGTCCTAAGCCGGACCTTTGAGTGCTTCTATTGCAAGGACAGGGTCCTTTGGGCGCAACTGTCCAAGTACTTAGCGGACAAGAAGGTGGCACCATCAAAGGTATATTTGATATACATGTTATTGATGTTTTCCTTACTATCCCTCGTTGTAGTGCCCGGGTATTTGATACGGTTCGGTTGCTAATATTTGTAACTCGAAGCAGAGCTACGGAATGACGGCGGCTTGCGAGGATGAGGTGACGATCTTGGCGTTGGCAACGGATCAAGAGTTGATGTGATGGGCGTCGGCACGCTCTCCTTAGTTTTACCTTCGGGATTAGTTTTAAACCTTAATAAATGTTATTATGTGCCTGCGTTGAGCATGAACATTATTTCCGGATCATGTTTATTGCAAGACGGTTATTCATTTATATCGGAGAATAATGGTTGTTCTATTTATATGAGTAACATCTTTTATGGTCATGCACCTCTTGTGAATGGTTTATTTCTTCTAAATCTCAAAAGGGATGAAACACACATCCATAACATTGAGGCTAAGAGATGCAAAGTAGATAGTGATAATACTACTTATTTGTGGCATCGTCTAGGTCATATTGGTGTAAAGCATGAAGAAACTCCATTCGATGGACTTTTGGAGTCTCTTGATTTTGAATCATTTGACACATGCTAACCATGCCTCATGGGCAAGATGATCAAAACCCGTTCTCCAAAGATGATGGAGCGAGCAACGGACTTGTTGGAAATCATACATACCGATGTATGCGTCGATGAATGTTTTGTGTGCGGTGGATATCGCTATTTTCTCACTTTTACCGATGACTTAAGTAGATATGGGTATATCTATTTAATGAAACATAAATCTGAAACGTTTGAAAAGTTCAAAGAATTTCAGAATGAAGTGGAGAACCATCATAGTAAAGATTAAGTTTCTACGATCCGATCGTGGAGGTGAATATTTGAGTTATGATTTTCTCACATCTTAAAGCAAGTGGAATCGTTTCACAACTCACGCCACCCGGAACACCACAGTAGCAATGGTGTGTCTGAGCACGGAATCGAACCCTATTAGATATGGTCCGATCAATGATGTCTCTTCTTGATTTGCGTTATCATTTTGGGGTTATGCATTAGAAACCGATGCTACATTCACTTTAAATAGGGCTCCATCTAAATCGTTGAGACGACACCGTATGAACTGTGGTTTGGTGCTAAACCTAAGTTATCGTTTCTTAAAGTTTGGGGATGCGAAGCTTCGTCAAGAAGTTGATGCGACAATCTCGAACCCAAAGCGGAGAAATGCGTCTTCATAGGATACCCTAAGGAAACCATTGGGTATACCTTCTATCACGTAACCGAAGGCAAAGTGTTTGTCGCAGAAGAACGGTTCCTTTCTTGAGAAGGAGTTTCTCTCGAAAGAAGTGAGTGGGAGGAAAGTAGAGCTTGACGAGGTTATTGAACCTTCTCTTGAATTGGAGAGTAGCGCAGCACCTGAAATTGTTCCAAAGGTGCACTTTGCCAACAATAGAGGAAGCTAATGACAAGGATCATGAAGCTTGACGATGTCTACTAAACGTCGCAGTCAACAAGGTCGTGCCCCTCCCGAGTGGTACGTCAAACCTGTCTTGACTGTCTTGTTAGTAGAAGACGGTGAACCTCTGAACTATGAGGAAGCGATGATGAGCCCGGACTCGAGAAATGGTGGAAGCCATGAAATCCGAATTGGGATCCATGAACGAAAACCAAGTATGGACTTTGGTGGATCCTCCTAGCGACCAAAGGCCGTTGAGTGCAAATGGATATTCAAGAAGAAAGCGGACGCGATGGTAATGTTACCGTCTATAAAGCACGGCTTGTCGCAAAGGTTTTCGACAAGTTCAAGGTGTTGACTACGATGAGACTTTCTCTCCGTAGCGATGTTTAAGTCCATTCAGATTTTATTAGCAATTGTTGCGTTTCATGATTATGAAATATGGCGGATGGATGTCAAGATCGCGTTCCTCAATGGCAACATTGATGAAGAGTTGTATATGATGCAACCGAAGGTTTTGTCGATCCTAAGGATGCGATAAAGTATGCAAACTTCAGCGTTCCATTTATGGATCAAGCAAGCATCTCGGAGTTGGAACCTTCGTTTTGATCAAGTGATCAAGAGCTTTGGATTTGTTCCAAATTGCTACGAAGCTTGCATCTACAAGAAAGTGAGTGGGAGCTCGGTGGCGCTTTACGGTACTATATGTGGATGACATATTGATTATTGGAAATGACATCAACATGCTTAACGATGTGAAGAGTTATTTGAACAAGTGTTTTTCAATGAAAGACCTAGGTGAAGCTGCTTATATATTGGGCATCAAAATCTATAGAGATAGACAAAGACGCCTGATGGCTTTAAGCCAGAGTACATACCTAGACAAAGTTCTGAAAAGGTTCAGAATGGATAAGGCAAAGAAAGGTTCAGTGCCTATGTTGTCAGGTAAGATATTGAGCAAGGCTCAGTGTCCAGCTACGGTAAATGATAGGGAAGCTATGAGCAAAGTGCATTATGCCTCGGCCATAGGTTCCATCATGTATGCCATGCTGTGTACTAGACCGGATGTGTCCAATGCTCTTAGTTTGACGAGCAGATATCAAAGTGATCCAGGAGTGGAACACTGGACAGCCATGAAGAACATCCTAAAGTACCTAAATAGAACTAAAGAAATGTTCTTAGTCTATGGGGGTGATGAACAACTTGTCGTAAAAGGTTACGTCGACGCTAGTTTCGACACCGACAAGGATGATTCTAAATCTCAGACAGGATACGTGTATATTTTGAATGGAGGAGCTGTGAGCTGGAGAAGCTACAAGCAAAGCGTGATCGCGGGATCTACAGTGGAAGCGGAATACATGGTTGCTGCAGAAGCGTCAAGTGAAGGAGTTTGGATCAGAAACTTCATCACTGAGCTTGGCGTGGTTCCAAGTGCATTGGACCCACTGGAGATATTGTGTGACAACACTGGCGCCATAGCACTCGCTAAGGAACCAAGATATCATCCAAAGACCAAGCATATCAACCGCAAGTTTCATATAATCCGAGATTATATAGCAGATGGAGATCTGAAGATTAGCAAAGTACATACGGATCTGAATGTCGCAGATCCATTGACTAAACCTCTTCCACGTGTAAAACATGATCAACACCTCAGTGCCATGGGTGTGATATTGTTGCCAGATGTAAACTAGATTATTGACTCTAGTGCAAGTGGGAGACTATTGGAATTATGCCCTAGAGGCAATAATAAAGATGTTATTATTATAATTCTTGTTCATGATAAAGTTTATGTTCCATGCTAGAATTGTATTAAGCGGAAACTTTAATACTTGTGTGGTTTGTAAACAACACCGTGTCCCTAGTACGCCTCTATGGACTAGCTCATTGATCAATGATGGTTAAGGTTTCCTAACCATAGACATGAGTTGTCAATTGATAATGAGATCATATCATTGGGAGAATGATATGATGGACAGACCCAAACTAAGCGAAGCAATTAGATCGTTTCATCGTGTTCATCTTTGCGAAGCTTTTCCTATGTCAAATATTGTATTCCTTAGAACATGAGATAATGCAACTCCCTGGTACCGCAAGAAAGCTTTGAGGTCATCAAACGTCATCCTATGAGAGGGTGATCATAAAGGTGTCTCTCAGGTGATCGGAAAGTATCTGTTGGGTTGTATGTATCGAGATGGAATTTGTCCCTCCCAAGTCGGAGAGATATACTTCGGGCCCACTCGGTAATCGATATCAACACCGCTTGCAAGCATGTGGTTAAGGAGTTAATCACAAAGTGATATCGGATTACGGAACGAGTAAAGTACTTGATGTGAACGAGATTGAACTAGGTATGACGATACCGACGATCGAATCTCGAGCAAGTAAAATATCGCGAGACGAAGGGAATATATATATGGGATTGATTGAATCCTGGCATCGTGGTTCATCCGATATGATCATCGATGAATGTGTGGGAGTCAATATGGGTGCCCAGACCCCGCTGTTGATTATTGATAGAAGATCATGTCTGCATATTCTCGAACCCGCAGGGTCACACACTTAACGTATCT
This sequence comes from Avena longiglumis, assembly GCA_030063025.1. Taxonomy (NCBI): domain Eukaryota; kingdom Viridiplantae; phylum Streptophyta; class Magnoliopsida; order Poales; family Poaceae; genus Avena; species Avena longiglumis. The sequence goes on along the minus strand of CP125978.1, from coordinate 146,383,022 downwards.
CGACGCTAGGATAGATTGGATAATTGGTTTATGAATTTTTGTTCGGAGTCTCGGATGGGATCCGGGATATCACGAGGTTCGGAATGGTCCGAGAATAAGATTCATATAAGGCGTGCAGTTTTGGAGTTCTAATTGTTCCGGTTAATCGGTATTGTACGGAAGCTTCTAGAACCTTCGGAAGGGACCAACGTGGCCCCACCTTCCGGGAGGGCATGGGCCTATGAGGGGTGTCTGGCGCCCCTCTATATATAGAGGGTGGTGCGCCTCCCCTCTACTACTACACACCTTCCTCCAAGCCCTAGCTGCCTTGCTACCTTCCTCTCTCCCTCCGACTGTTTGTAGGCGAAGCCTGCAGTGAAATTCTCCACCATATACACGACGCCGTGTTGTAGATCAATCTATCTCTACCACTACTGGTCCGAGGAAGGAGGAGACGCCGAGGTGCCGCACGTGCATCTCACGGAGGCACCGCCACTTGTGGTGCTAGATCGGATCGGATCGCGAGGAGGAGAAGCGAGTACGACTACATCACCCACGCCCGACGTTAACGCGTTCATTGCGAATTTTCAAGGGTATGAAGATCTAATCCAATATATCTCGTTGTTTGCATCTCCTAGATTAGATCTTGGCTTTCCCTCTGTTCGCTCCGTAGAAAATTTTGATTTACTATGCCGCGAAACCCTTCACATCTAGCTACTACATGGACCCGTAGTTCAAGGTGGAACTACTCATGCTTCATACCGGAGGCTGGCATGATGAAGAAGAAGGCCTCCGGGATGATCTCCCCTTCGGCAGGGTGCCGGGAAGAGCTTCAGATCCCCCTGATCTAGGGACGATGGTGGCGGCGGCTATAGACGCTTTCGTGGAGTTTTGATCGGGTGCCTAGGGTTTCTGCATCAGGGGATTCTTATAGGCGAAGGTGCGAGCCATGGGGCCACCAGCGGGGCCACACCCTGCCCAGGCGCGGGCCAGGCTTGTTCATGCCTAGGGGGGTCTGGCCGCCCTATGGCGCCCCTGCATCTCTTCTTCTGGCTTCATGTTGCCCATGATAAAATATTGACTTTGGCTTTTGTACCGTCCAATTCCGAGAATATTGATTTTCTGCCTTTCTAGAACCAAAAACAGAAGAAAACAGGAAACTGGCACTATGGCAACTTGTTAATAGGTTAGTTCCAGAAAACATATAAAAACACCTCAAAGTGTAGACAAAGCAAAGCAAAGTAGATACTAAACAAGCATGGAACATCAAAAATTATATATACGTTTCTGACGTATCAGTAAGGTAAAAGGTACTCACATCCTTTGGTGTGAGTGCTCGAAGTTATTTCCTTTATATTCTGCAATTTTGTCTTTTTGTTTCTTGTTTTCACTAGTTAGGCTTAATGGAAAACAACAACAAAATTAGAGAGCTTTTTAGTAATTTTCCTAAGTTAGAACATGAATGGGTTGGAGAGAAAATTAAAAAACATATGGAACTTTCTTTGCGTGCTAATAGCAATGTTATTAGTATGATTCTTTTGAACACCATTGTTACTAATGCTATGGAAACATCTAAGCTTGGGGAAGCTAGTATTTATGAAAGAGATCTTTTTAGTTCCCCAGCTTTAGGAAGAGAATTTGCTCTGATGATACTTTATCTCCCATATGTGGTAATTCTAATGATGCTTGTGATATTTTAAAGCTACATACTGAAAGTGTCCCTTTTAAAATACCTACAAAAATTGTTGATCGTGTTATGGATAACTATTATTTAGGGGATGGAACTGTCCATCCTGGTGATCACTTTCTTTTTATCCATGAATTATGTGAGTTGTTCAAGTGTGCAAGTATTTCAATGGACCAAGTTAAGAGGAAGCTATTCTCTTTATCACTTAGGGACAAATAAAGGGAGTGGTATAAGTCACTAGATGACCCTAATCATTTGGAATGGAAGGAACTTGAATCTCTCCTTTACTCTAAATTTTATCCTCCTCATGAAATCCATAAAGATAGGAATTATATTTATAATTTTCACCCTCATGATGGAGAAAGTATTGCCCAATCTCGGGGGAGATGGAAGTCACTAATGCTCAAATGTCCCATTCATTACAAGTAAGGAATCCTTTAGAGGGATCCTGTTTAGAGGGACTATATAGATACCTGTTTAGAGGGATCCTTTACAAGTAAGGAGGACAAAGCTAAATGGGATCTTCTTGAAACAATTCAAAGAAATACCGAAGATTGGGATAATTACAAAGGTAAACAACCAGGTATAAACTATGAGTATGATTGCATTAAGTCTTTTGCTGAAACTGCTGATTTTGAAGAGCTTGGTGCTAAATATGGTCTTGATCCTCAAATTATTGTTTATTGTTGTAGAACCTTTGCTTATCATATTAATGCTCCTAAAAAATGGTACATGTATCATGAACCTTTTAAAGACACTTTCATGGAAAATGAAAATGTTATTAATGATTGCAATAAACATGCTCAAACTTCTAAAAGTACTATTTCTTATAAGCATGTTAATTTTTTGGAATGCATATACCTTGTGAGAAGAATCAAATCAAAGAAGAATATTGTATCACCCACTGGAACGAAAAAACCAGAACGTGGTATAAGGCTCAAAATGATCTTGGTAAAAAAATTGTGCCCTCTATCCTTTTATTTGTGAACTCTGCTATGAAGTGGCTCATTTAAATTTTCAATGCTTAGGCCATAATAATAACCTTTCTAATCCAATGAGTACTGCGAGTTTGTATTGTGATAACGTGATCACTGATAATCAACATGATGAACTTACATTGTTTTTGGGGTGTGAAGAGTTATCAAGAAAAACTTCTTTGGTAGACATGAGTGCTTTTGATATGAATAGCGTCATGCATGGTTGTCATCTTTATTGTGTTGATAATTTCCATGCAAATACTTACATACAAAATCTTATAAAAGATGATATTTTACCAAAATATGACAAGACTGATATGAGTTTTGTTCTTATTAATAAAAAGGAGGAATCCTCCAAAGTTTCTTCTATTGTCTCTAACAATAAACCAGGGTATGTGGAGAAACTTACTTTCAAGCCTCTCCCTCCTAAAGAGGAGAAGAAGAAAAAGAGGAGTAAAAGGAGAGGGGAAACAGTATCTTCCCCTAAGCATGTTGCTCCTATCATAATTTTTGCTGATGAGTCTGAACTAGATGATGTTCCTATGCCTGTTACCTATAGTAGTGATCATGATTGGGAAAAGCACACTACTTTTGATATGGAAAATATCTTTGGTACCAATTCTAAAAATGATGATATTAATAATTTTTGTGCTATTAGTGTTATCCATGTTCCTTCCAATGATGATATGTTTACAAATGAACACACTTGGGAAGATAGCTATTCTATTGCTTATGATGATACTATACCTCCAATGTATGATGATTGCAATGATGAATATGATATTTTTAGTCCACCTACTATTGAGGAGAAAGTTAATTATGATTACAATATGCCTCCTATTTTGATGATTATGGTGATGAGAATAATAATGATAGCTATTTTGTTGAACTTGCTCCCACTACAATTAATAAGAACGACCATGCTTATGTGGAGAGAAATAATTATTTTATGCATGTGGATCATGATAAGAATGTTTTATGTGATAGTTATATTGTTAATTTTATTAATGATGCTACTGAAAGTTATTATGAGAGAGGGAAACATAGTTTTATGCATCTCAACAATATTAAGTTTCCCCTCTTTATGTTGAAAATCTTGAAGTTGCACTTGTTTTGTTTTCCTATGCTTGTTGCTTTGTGCTTTCATGACTTGTTTCTTTACAAGATTCCTATGCATAGGAAGTGGGTTAGACTTAAATGTGTTTTAAATTTGCTTCTTGATGCTCTCTTTTACTTCAATTCATATTTCTTATGCGAGCATCTTCTCAAACTATCAAGCCTAACTGAAAGGCGATAAAGAAAAGTACTTCTTGGGAGATAACCCAATAGTTTTCTTGAGTCTTGGAATTTATTACTTCTGTAATAAGCTCTCCTTTTACTTTTTGTTTGATTTTTGTGCCAAGAATAACCTCTAATGAGAGAAGTAAGATTTGGGGAAGTTGCTGTCCCGAAACAGATTTTTATGCTTCACTGTAAAAAAATCATGAAAAATATCTGTATGTCGGATTGAGCTGTAATTTTCTGAATAAATCCCCCAGTATGCTAGATAACTTTCTTTAGTTCAACACTTTTTGATTTGAGAAGAAGAAGGTCTTCGAAAAAATCGATTTCTACCTTTTGGTCTGTTTTGACAGATTTCTGCCATTATTTGCATTTGCCTCTTTATCGATTTCTTTTTGGGTTCTCTTTGGTAAATTGAGATTTTTAAGGGAATTGCTACAATAGATTGTGTTTTTACTAAAAGTTTTGTTGTTTTAAAACTAAACCCGAAGGTTTATTATCTTTTGAATGCACTAATGTTACTAATGAAGATTGTGTGAAGTTTTGTATGAAGGAAAATTTTCAAGTGTAGGGGAAGAATGATGTGATGAGATGAAGAATGGACAAAAGCTCATTCTTGGGGATGACACCCCATGTCACCCCAATAAATATTCAAGAGGTACAACCATCAAATATTGGGGATGCCCAAGGCATCCCCTTCTTCATCAATAAAATCTCAGGTCTCTTTCTAGACACTTCGTTTTTATTGTTTCATGCACTGTTGTGTTGTTCTTGGAGCGTCTTAGTTTTCATTTTTGGTTTTTATTTGCTTAGTTTGTTTGAATAAAGTAGTTGGACCCCCGCTTTCGCTGTGTTGTTTCAAATAAGTTGATTGGTGTTGGAAAAGAGTAGGAAGTTTCTTGCTTATAGTGGTACAAGAAGGATCTTGTTTTGACTGTGACCTAGACTCTATCATGTCATGCTAGATGTTGTTTTGACCTTATGCTTAGTGATTATTGCTGTAGCATGACTTGTTCCAAACAATTGAGATTGCTTAATGTGCCTTGATAGAATCATGCGTTGTTTTAGCATACAAAGGCATAGCATTGTGGTATTCTCCTTTGATGCTTTGTTTGGTTTGACTTGACACATGCTCACACCATGTTAAGACTATGAACCAGTCACCTTAGCCTCTATGATCATTTAGTTTTTGACTTGTAGTACCACCTTATGCTTTGATTGATAATGTTTTGTCGCTCTACATGATTATGGCCATTATTGCTCTCTTAGTTGGTCGCTCCCAGTCTTTTGCTAGCCTCCACTTGTATTGAGTAAGCTCTACTCATGCATCCAACTCCCAAGAAACCAATTTATTCCAAATAGTCCACTATAAATTCCTATGTATGGTGTGTTAAACCATTCCAAGTATATTCTTGTTTTATCTATCTTCCAAATTAAACTTGTTATGTGAAAATTAGCGATTAAAGCTCTCACAAACTTGATGGCACACTTTATTTTTCTTGCCCCCAATAAACTTGAACCATTGTGTCATCTATGTTGTATATGCTTGCACTTATACGTTGGAATTAGCAGAACCATGTTGTCATGGGGAACGCTTTCAATAGTGCAAGTGTACATTGTACCCAGTTGATATCATGCTCTTTTCTTTGCGGATGTCGTCAATGTGAAATGAAAGGGGAGCTTGTAAGTCCTTGGAGTTATGTATATGTGTTAGAGAAATGCCTGGGCTGCTAGCCTAAACCATGCCTAATCATGGTGGAAACTTGCAGCATTACCATAGTGAGCAATCTATGAAGCATTCTTCTTATAGAAAAAGAGATAGAGATTGAGAAAAAGAAAAAGAAAAAAAAGATGAGAAAAGAGGACAGAGAGAAAAAAACACCATTTTCCCATTGTAAATAAGAAGATTGCTGAGATGCTCATTGTCTGCTTGCCTTGTCATTTTGATATGGGATAGCTCCTGTGTCATGGGGCAAGGGGTACCCCGTTGGCGGTCCTCTATGATACACATGTACTTACTATGACAAGAACTTACCGGTGACTAAAGTTGAGTAGCATGAGGAGCGGCCCTCGTACTCAAGGGACATGAGATTGCCAACTTATACTTTATCAAGGATATTCTCCATAGTTTGTTCACTTTAACCTTAATCACTTTAATATGCTTATGATAGGGGCAATGAGAGCTGAAAGCTAACAGGTACCATAATTTTTGGAAGATCTTTATGAGAATTGAAATCCCTGCTTCCCTTTATGAAGGACCTTTTTCCCACTATTATATTGATTCTCTACCTTCTATCCTTATGCACCAATTAAGAGAGCATAGTTGTCATTCTTAGTTCTATGTGCATTGTCCCAAAACTTATTGATTGATTCATATTGTTGATATTGCTTGTTCTTGAACTATTTGTATCCAGTCACTCTTATGAACTTTGAAGGTGTCCTACGCATTTATTTTCTACTCCATGAGGGACAAGCTGAATGCCACTATGCTATGTTTTCTATAGGTTAAACAAACAAACGTCTTTCAATGCATTATTATTCATGATCTTTGTCTGTAACCTTTCATGTTACAAGCATAGTTACTTTGTCTTATTGTTAGAACTTCATCTTTCATGCTCATGTTTAGAGTACTTTGATCCCAGCTTTCAATGCTTGCAAATGGTTTGATCAAGATTGTGATGGTGCATGTCACCTAAAAAATTATTCTTTTTATCACTTACCTATGATACGTCCAAAACGTATCTACTTTCTCGAACACTTTGCTATTGTTTTTCCTCTATACTTGTGTGATTTGGATACAAATAGCACAGACTGACGCTGTTTTCAGCATAATTACCTTGGTGTCTTGTTTTTGTGCAGAAAATGAACTATCAGGAAAAATCCCAGAAAATATGCCAAAAACTATTTCTCACCAGAAGATCCACGGAGCTAGAAGGGGAGACAGAGAGGAGGCCTGGGGGACCCTGACCCACCCCAGGCGCGGGCCCACCTGACCCCGCGCCTGGAGGGGTTTTGGCCACCCCAGGCAGCTCCTCGGCCTCCATCCGCGCCTATAAGTTGCCTTCTGACCTAAAAACTCAGGGGGTCGATAGTTTTCTAGAAAGAGTTCCGCTCCGCCGCCGCCACCAGAAACCAAGATTTGTATCCAGAAACTCCGTTCTGGCACCCTGTCGGGACAGGGAATTTGGAGAGGATCATCGCCATCCGATGGGGATAAGCCGACCGGGGTATATACCTAGCAGGACATTTCCTACTGGCCCAAGCTGCCAACGAGTGGGCCTGTAGGACGGCGACTGGATCGAGACTTGGCAAGGACCCAGGCGACTAGAAGTTGGAGGACCAGAAGCGTAGCTAGGCCCAGTCGGATTAGGTCAAGAACCCTCCGAATCCTTAACTAATTCGGTTGTAGATCTGTAAACCCTAGCGAGGTGAGCTTATATAAACCTCCCTAGGGTACGCATAGAGGACACGTTCCATCATACACCCCAGCGGCTCGCCGCCTAGTCGTCGAGCTTGCCCTTGTACTCTCCCCATAATACAATCTAGCAGGAGTAGGTCTTCACCCTCCAGGGGGCCGAACCTAGGTAAACCCTTTTGTGTCCGCCCTCATCTCGCACCGAAGATGGCTGGCCACCCTTGCCCTTCGTTCTACTACTCGCTACCGATTGCAGCATCTGCCACGGCCATTCCCACGACAGGGCACCCACCGTGGGGCCTGGCCGGTCAGACCGATGTTCTGCGGCGAGATCCAATCTGCCCATCAACGAGACGATCGCCACCGGCCGCATGATCGCAATCGGCGAGATCCTCCAGATCTTACCGAGCAGCTACGTCCCGACAGCGTGCCCCGTCATGCACAGCGTGATCATGCCGGTCGGCACGATTAGCCTCTTCGTCGGCTTCATCGATGTCATCGTCTCGGAGGACTCGACTCACATCCGCGAGTCGCCACCACGCGACCGGCTCTCTGAGAGTCAGGTCCGCACCATCCACCGCCTCGCCTCCGAGTACGACTCGGCCAACAGCAACGTGGCCGAAACCACCGTGGTCATGAACGACACGGCCCTCAACGACGACGCCGACTCGGCAACCCCGACATCGGCCGTCGGATCCATCATCACCGTGTCATCCGCGGGCTCCATCACCCAGGTATCCAATGTGGGAGACTTCGAGGACCCCTCCATTTTTGGGATCTTCGACTTTGACTCCGGGTCGGAGAACTCCGGCGACCTCCATGTCGGATCTGGTCGCAACGTCGCGGCCTACATGGCGAAAGGCGCGGATGCCCCGCCAGACCCCTTCTCCATGCTGATCCCGCTGACCGCGACGGCGATGGAGGTCGAGGAACTCCGCCTACGGTTAAAGGAGGCGGTCCACAAGGAACAAGACGAGCGCGGAAAATTTCGCCTCGAGCAGGTGACGGCGCAGGAGCTTTCGCGCTACCATCAACTCTATATTAGGTCACGCCTGAACCCCACCGTTCAGGGCCGCGCCCTGAACTTCGACGATGAAAATGACCCGACCCGCATATCCGAGCGCGCGATCTGCGAGAACGCGCCAGAGGGAGCTCTGCCACCACCAGCGCGACGCCAATGAGCCCCACCACCACCCGCCGCCCCGGGATCAGCCAAGAATCCTGGTCTCCTCGCGGGAGCGAGACGCGAATGGCCTCCCGTTATTCTCCACCCCGATGGATAACATCATCGCGAGCCGAGCCGCGGTTGACAACATCAACGTGACCGAGGAAGGCGCCCTGCAGATCTAGTACGCCAAGGCTCTACTCGCCAAGGCCGTCGAGCAACAAAACATGGGAGCCGACTCACAGGGTCACATGTACTCGTGTTCTTCAGGCAGCAGGGCAGCCTCGAGCGGCCGCCAAATTGTGGCAAACACCCTCAACTGCCCACCACCCGAGCCCCTGCAGCTCCAACACCGACCCGCACATGCGTCACTCTCCACCAACGACCCGCGGCCGGCAAACAACTTCGTCGCTGCAAACGGGAAGCCAGTCGACGCGCGAACCCACATCATCAACAACCAGAGGTGGCGCGCACGCCAGCCCGACGACTTGAGGCATACCCTCACCAACCTCCACGACGGCGAACCAAGGGGATCGCTAAGCCGAGTCGGACCCCAGTGCTTCATACCGATGATCCGAGGCGAAAAATATCCGGCGAACTTCAAGGCGTCGAAGGAGATAGATAAGTACGACCCCTCGTACGACCCTTCTGTGTGGCTAGACACGTACCTCATGGCGATGGGAATCACCGGCCACACCGACCTGCTCGCCACTCGCTACCTCCCCCTGATGATGGAGGGAGCGTGCCGGCAATGGATCAACACCCTCCCCGCAGACAGCATCGACTCCTGGGAGGAAATGCGCGACGCCTTCGTCAGGCACTTCGAGGGATCCTACACCCGTGCCACCACCATCAAGGACCTGGAGCGATGCGTCCAGGGACCCCGCGAGTTGACCCGCAGCTGGGTCCAACGGCGGGAAGACCTGTGGTACAACGCGGCCGGAATCCACCCGGACACCATGATCCACTGCTTCAAGACCTCGTGCCGCTACGAGCCCTTGGTCGCCAAACTCAAGCGGGTGTACAAAACACTCGACAACATACCGGACCTAAACACAAAGAATATATTGAGACGGAGACACTTAAATCTTGTTCAAGGACAGAACTACAATTGCCAATTATGTGTTCTGGGAGTGGAAGAGACATTGGAACATTTATTATTCTTTTGTCCTTTCAGTGAAGCGTGTTGCACTCGTTTAAACATCAACTGGACAGGCAGTTCTTGTAGATTCACTCTTATAAGCCATGCAAGAGATAACTTTCAGACTGAACTTTTCTTTGAGATATTTGTGATAGCAGCCTGGGGTATTTGGAAATAAAGAAACAATTTAATATTTCAAGGAGTGAGACATTCAAGAGAGGCCTGGAAAGCTAGAGTCAAGGCAGATTTAAACTTGTTAAGGTTCAGGGTCACCCAAAACCTGGAAATCATCATAGATCTGTTTAGAGATAGAATTTAGATTTTAGATAGATCTTTGTGATTTTTGTAATGTGATGCTTTATGCATCCTCATGTAAAATGTAAAATACTTCTTCATTAATAGATTACCACAGTAGGAGCCTCTCCTACTGCTTTATGGTCAAAAAAACATACCGGACCTCCTCAAAATCGTCAAGCGATACGCGGAGGAGGACCCAAACCAAGAAACCGATGACGAGTCGGGAGGGAATTGCCGCACGAGCGGCCACGACAATGGGAGACGATCCGAGCTACGATACAGCAACACTCGCCTCACCGGCAAGCACCACGATGACGGGCGAGTCGACTTCATCGCCAACGCCGGGTACGCTCCACGCGAGCCCAAGAGCTTTCACCGCAACAGAGGCTAGCGCCGCGATGGCGGCAACTACAAGGAGAAGCCGAGGTTCGATCCCGCGACTCTCCTTAACCATCCCTGTGTGTTCCATAGCAGGCAGGGGAAATCCGCCACGCACACGACCGCTGAATGCCACTCCCTGAGGGAGATCAAGAAGGCACGGCGCGCGAGGGAAGACCCCGACAACCACCCGCCAAACGGCAGGAAATTCGGCAACGACGCTGGATCTCTTCACACCTTCACTGGCTTCAAAATGAAGCACGAGAAGAAGGTCATCGCCCGCGCCGTCGCCGTTAATGCGGTGTCCCAGGTCGACATCCCCTAGTTCCTCAACTGGTCCGAGCAACAAATCACCTGGATCCGCGAAGACCACTCGCCACAGATCGAATATCCGGGTTGAGTCGTCCCGATGGTCAAGCCCAAGGTGGGGGACTACTGGCTCCCCAAGACGCTGATGGACAGCGGCAGCTCCATCAACATCCTGTACCTAGACACATTCAGGCGACTGCGGCTCCCGTAGTCGATGATCGATACGACCTACACCACCTTCCATGGCATCGTCCCTGGTCGAAAGGCGTACCCGATCGGCAAGGTGATGTTGCCAGTCACCTTCGGCACACCAGCAAACTTCTGCACCGAGCGGATCGTCTTTGAGCTGGTGCCTTTCAACAACCCCTACCACTGCATCCTGGGGCGTCAGGCGTTCGCCGAATTCATGGCAGCGCCCCACTATGCGTACAACGAGATGAAGATCCCCGGGTCGTACGGCATCATCACTGTCCGTGGCGACCCCGACATGGCTGCAGAATGCGAGGCCAAAGGCGTCGAGCTCGCTGACGCCGTCATAGCCACAGAGGCGAACCACGCGGAGGATCTCGCCAAGTACACGAGCAGGGTCAACAATGACGACCCCACCATACTCAAGAAGTCCAACTCGAAGGGCGGCAGTTCCACCGCATTCGAGGCGACGACGCACACTCTTACCATCGAGCTGGTCCCAGGCGACTCCAGCCAGATAGTGACAATCGGGACGGGCATGAGCCCAGCATAGGAAGGCGCGCTCATCGAGTTCCTCCGTGAGAGTCGTGACATCTTCGCATGGAAGCCATCCGACATGCCTGGTGTCCCGAGGGAACTCGCTGAGCACAAACTCAACGCCGACCCCAAAGCGCGACCCGTCAAGCAGTCGCTCTGGCCCTTCAATGAAGAGCGCTACCGAGCAATCGCCGAGGAAGTGTAGCGTCTACTCGCTGCATGCTTCATTCGGCCAATCAAATACTCCAAGTGGCTGGAAAACCTAGTCCTGGTCGAGAATAAAAATGGGACATGGAGAATATGTATCGACTACACAAACCTCAACAGCGCCTGCCCGAAGGAGCAATTCGTCCTCCTGTGGATCGACCAAATCATCGACTCGACCGCAGGTTTAGAGTTGCTATGATTCCTTGATGCCTACTCTGGATACAACCAGATCAAAATGGCAGTCGAGGACAAGGAGAAGACGGCGTTCATCACGCCATTCGGAGCCTTCTGCTACACCGCCAAGACCTTCGGCCTCAAGAACGCCGGGGCGACCTACCAGAGGTGCATGTAGGAGTTCCTTGCGAGCCAAATTGGCCGCAACATCCACGTCTACATCGATGACGTGGTGGTGAACTCCACTCGCCAGGGCAACCTACTCGCCGACCTGGCGGAAACCTTCGCAAACTTGCGAAGGTACAATATAAAGATGAACCCAGGAAAGTGCACCTTCGGTGTACCTACTGGACAGTTTTTGGGGTACGTCTTCTCCAAGCGCGGGATCGAGGTGAACCCCACCAAGATCAACACGATCGCCCGACTCGGCAAACCCGAGTGCCTGCGCGACATACAGAAGTTGGCCGGGCGAGTCGCGGCTCTCGGTCGCTTCATCCCCCAGCTAGGCGAGAAGGCAATGCCCCTATATCGCCTAATGCGCAAGAACCCCACATTCCAGTGGGACAAGGAGGCAGACGACATGCTCCACGCTCTCAAGGAGGTTCTAGTCGCGGCACAACTAATGCCACCCCTATTGACAAGGAGCCCATGCTCGTCTACGTCGCGGCCTCCGAGCGAGTCGGCAGCGCCGTCATGGTCGTCGAACGACCAGAGGAAGGCAAGGAGCGCCCGGTGCAGCGACCTGTATACTATATCAGCGAAGTCCTCACCGAGTCGTGCCAGCGCTACCCGTAGTGCCAAAAATTGGTATATGTGGTCTTTAGAGCCCAGCGGCGACTGCCTCACTACTTCCAGGAGCATCCAATCACGGTCGTCTCCTCAGCACCGTTGCAGGACATCATCCGCAATTGTGAGGCGACCGGGCGAGTCGCCAAGTGGGCCGTTAAGATCGGAGTCCACGACATTAGGTATGAGCCACGCAAGGCGATCAAGTCGCAGGCTCTCACAGACTGTCTCGCCGACTGGGAGGAGGCCCAACAGCCAGAGAAACTGCCGTACCTCCACTACTGTTCCCTACACTTCGACGGCTCCAAGAATGCAGATGGTGCAGGGGCAGGGATCGTCCTCACATCTCCAAAGGGCGACAAGTTACGCCACGTCTTGTACCTCGACTTCACCCCCTGCACCAACAACATGGTCGAGTACGAGGCGCTCCTCCACGGCATGCGGGCAGCCAAGGAGATGAACATCAACCGTCTGCACTGCTACGGTGACTCTGACCTCATCGCCGGGCAAGTCGTCGGCACTTGTGATGCAGTCTCCCCCACCATGGCGGCGTACCGCCAAGCAGTGGACCAGTTGGGAGGCCATTTCGCGGGCTACTCCGTTGAGTGGATCGACCGGCGGAAGAACGAGGAGGCCGACGCACTCCCCCGCATCGGCTCGGCTCGACTCGCGCCGCCCGCCGGTGTATTCCTCGACACCATCACCAAGCCTTCCATCTCTCCCCTGAGAGAGATCGACATCGGAATTCCGCTGCAACCAGACGCGAACCTGGTTGCAATGATCGCCGAGCCAAACGGCTGGACCGTGCCATACGTTGCCTACCTGGAGGAAGGCACCCTACCCGCTAACGAAACGGGGGCTGGATGATAGCACGCCGCTGCAAGTCTTTCGTCATCATCAACGGCGAGCTCCACAAGCACAGCGTGACCGACGTGTTCCAACGTTGCGTCCAAACCGCAGAAGGACGCAATATCCTCCAGGACATCCACGCTGGCGACTGCGGCCACCATGCTGGCGCCCTCTCCCTAGTCGCCAAGGCCATGCGACATGGCTTTTACTGGCTCACCGCGCACGCCGACGCGGTCAACATCGTCCAATGCTGTGTCGGGTGCCAGAAGTACGCCAACCAGACTCACGTGCCGGGCTCGGCGCTCAAGACCATCCCCATCACCTGGCCATTCGCCGTGTTGGGCATGGACATGGTAGGCCCCTTCAAGAAGGCCCCCTCTGGCTTCACCCACCTCCTAGTCGCGGTCGACAAATTCACAAAGTGGGTGGAGGCCAAGCCAGTCCGCAAGTGCGACGGGAATACCTCCACAAAGTTCCTCCGCGAGCTCATCTATCGCTACGGGTTCCCGCACAGCATCATCACGGACAATGGCACAAACTTCACCAAAGGAGCCATAGCTGAATTCTGCGAGGAGCAGAACATACGACTCGACCTCGCCTCAGTCGCCCACCCGGAGTCCAACGGCCAGGCAGAACGCGCCAACCAGAGCATCCTCCACGACCTGAAGCCGCGACTGCAAGTTCCACTCGAGCGGACTCCTGGGTGTTGGGTCGAAGAGCTCCGCTCCGTCATCTGGGGCATCTTCACCTCCGTCAACAGGTCGACAGGATTCACCCCCTTCTTCATGGTGTACGGCGTCGAGGCCGTCATGCCAACCGACCTCGAGCACGACTCGCCTCGGGTGGTCAACTACGCGGAGGCCGACAATGAGCTCGCATGCCAAGACGGAGTCGACCAGCTCGACGAAGCACGCGACCTAGCTCGCTCCCGCACCACCATCTACCAGCAAGGGCTTCGTCGCTACCACAGTTGGCGAGTACGGACCCGCACCTTCCAGGAAGGCGACCTGGTACTGCGTCTGATCCAGGACAAGAAGGGCATGCACAAGCTCTCTCTCCCTTGGGAGGGACCATTCACCATCAGGTGAGTCCTGGGTAATGATGCCTACAACCTCACCGACGTCCGAGGCGGCGGAAAACTCGACATCAAGCGGCCATGGAATGCAAACCTCCTATGGAAGTTCTACTCCTAGAACTCCGGACATGTACCCCCTACCCGCTATGAAATAAATAAGATCGATTCGCACAACTTGTGTCCACTCTCCGCACCTTGTGCCACTCGCACTCATAATAACAGCTCTATGCTACTCGCGGAAGTCAACCCTTGGTGACGCGACCGGCACGGCCAAGTAGTGTGATCCGAGGGCACCGAAAAAATCCGCGCCTTGTGTCATCCACGAACAAGGCCAACCCGGTGCCCCATCGGAGTCGCCTCGCTCGACTGGCTTTCCGAGCCAAGACAACCGCATTCGCTTCCCACAGCGACCCAGTCCTCCACATCCTCGGCGCAGTGACTTGAACAACAAAGTACCACGCTCGGGGACTGATGCCAGTCCGAACCGGAGCGACCAGGGAAAAATGCCAAGTATAAGAGCGTGTCCTGGACTCGCCACGCGACTGGTACTACGGATCAGGTAGAGCGACGCGCCTAATACAACGCGCCCCGTCCTCACCTACCTTGGGCATGCGACTCAAACCGTTTAGTACCACGCTCGGGGACTCGGCCACCCGACCCTATTCCCGCCCGAGAAAACGTCTAAGTACAGAGCACCCCTTGGAGTCGCCATGCGACTGGCTTTCCAAGACATGGAGAGTCGACCTTAACTTACTAACAGTTCAAACAACACACATAAAAAAACGACGTCAACCCCATAAACGGGCGGACGCGCTCGGGGACTCGCACAACCAACAATCAAACCGCAAAACATTGACAAAAGCACCCTCGCATTCCTTCAAGCAGCAAAATTTGTTTGCTTACAAGGGCAGTTACATATTTATTCTAACTAACGCCAATCGGCAAACTATTATACTCCGTAGGCTTCGATGATGAGGCGCCACCATTCTTGCGACAACGGATAAAAGTAATCCACGGGTTCGACGGGTATGTCGTGAGTTCACCCGCCATGGCCTCTAGGAATTGCTGCTCTACCTTGAAGTCGCGGTGCGCCGGTTCAGGGTCGTTCGGGGCGACGACCGTTTCCTGGTACAGAATGAGGTCGCCCATCGCTCACACCCGGTCGGCGTACACCGCAGCCCGATCGGTCAGCTTCAGCACTTTGGCAATCTCGACCGTGCCCGTCGACAAAGGATACCCGCTCGTGACGTCGTCGAGGTCGAAATCATCAGGGAAGTGCGCGAGCCCAAGGCTCAGCGCAGTCGCCGCACCATGACGAAAGGCAGACCGCATCATGAACTCAACCATAGCTGGGACCTTCTCCAAGTAGCGCCAGACCTCGCCAAGGTCGCTGGGGATCACCTCCGTGGGTGAGATTTCCTGCAGATACGCCCGAATGCAGGTCGCTGGCAGCGCGATAGAATCAACCAGGGTGGTAACGCATTGTCGTGCGTCGTACGACTGCGCCTCTTTGGCATCATCAGTAATCTTGCCTGCAACATACAAGCAAATAGTAAGGGCAGTTCAGCAAAACAATGCGACCCGCACGCTCGGGGACTCGCCAAATACAAACTCACCAATCAACCGGCGTCAACGCTCCGTGATGAAGTCCTGAAGACCGGAGAGGTCGTCCTACAGCCCGAGGACGAGCGTGTCTGACATCTTCCGCTCCTCAGTAGCAGAAGCAACGGCTGCCTTGGCCCTCCCATCCGCCGAGGTCGCCTCCGCCTTTGCCTCCTTAAGCTCCTAGTCCAGGTCGGTGATTCTCTTCTCCGCGGCGCTCAAGGACGACTATGCAGCCATCATTTCACTCGCCGAGACCAGACCCTGACGAGCCTTCTCCACCGCGGCTGCGCTATCCTATGCATCAACAAAACCATGAATACGAGAAGAACAAGGTTTATGACCAGCACCAAGTATGATGGACACTCACCCGTAGTCACTCGAAGCTGCTCATTCGTTTCCTGGACAACGAGGAGGTCCCTCTCCACACACTCCTTAGCGGCAAGCCGCTCCGCCGAATCGTGTTGCAAGCCGTTCGCAATCATGGAAGCATTAGCAACGAAAATCCTAAGTGCCTAGCTGCTGAAATTCAGCGACTAGCCACTTGGGGACTGGACAGCGAAAAAATCCTAGGTGCCTAGCCGCTGAAATTCATCGACTAGCCACTCGAGGACTGGACAACGAAAAAATCCTAAGTGCCTAGCCACTGAAATTCAGTGACTAGACACTCGGGGAATGGACTCCAAAAAACAATAAGAATTCGACCACTGAAATTCAGTGGCCTGATCCTCGGGAACTGGGCATACCTGGATGGCGGCGCCTAGCACGCCGTGAAGCTCCATGGCATCCACCGATGGGAGCACGAATGGAGTACGCCCGCAACGCTCTCCGTACCGATGACTTCGGGCAACTGGTTCGATGACGCCGATGCACTCACCACAGAGGCCCTCGCTACAAAGCGAGGGAATGTCGCCACCATAGCTCCCGCACCACTCGAGCGTGGGCCTGTCGCCCCAACCGAGGCCACGGGATCCACCTGCTGTGACTCCGTGTCCACTGTGGTCTTCGGAGCCGCGTCCACTACAATTGGAGCCTCGTTCGGGGCAACCGTCGGCTCGTCCGAAATCCTGACGACCTCGTCGCCCTTTGCTCTCTTTGTTCCTTCAGCAGGCGCCTCGACCTCGTCGCCCTTCCTTTTCTTCGAAGGGTCGACTAGTGCCTCCGCGGCACCCAATGGAACCTTGGACACCGAAGGGTGACCTATCTTGTTCACTCCAGTCCTGCAGAACAATGCCGTCAGAAAACTCGCCAGTCGGACATGAATCGAGCGGACAAGCGAAAAGAATCAGAGATACTCACTTGGCGGCTGGAATAAAACATAGGCCAATACGAATAATGGTCGGCTTCTCCAACTCTGGCCCCAGTTTCCGACTGAGGCCCGTCTCGAACACACTCTGCCCAAGACACCGTCGGCTTCTTCGAGGACGAGGCCGTGGCAGGAGGGTCAGCGGTGATCCCCTCAGTGGCGAGGTCCCTGCAGCTAGAACGACCGCGAGTCCAGCGACTGGGACAAAAGGCGGCGCCAGCGACGCCAATGTCATCTCGCCTTCTACAACGGCCGCGCCGGCCGCCACGGTCGCATGCGCCGGTGCGTCGGCCCTAGATTCCTCGGCCACGCTGGTAGCATCAGAGCTACTCGCGGAGCGAGGTGGTGACACCGGCTTGGCCGGCTTCTTCTTCTTCTTCTTCTTCTTCGGTGGCAGTGGTTTCTTCTTCGATGGCATAGCCTCGTGTTGCGAGGTGTCCTCGGGGAGCTCGTCATCATCTTCGTCGTGGGCCTCGAGGCTCTTGCTCGCCTTGAGCTCGTGTTGATGCTGTCCGCGGGTCTTGTGAACCGTGGGTGCGGCGACCTCCACGGCTTCGTCGCCACTGTCATCATCGTCATCATCATCACCGCCCCCGTCACTTCTGGCATCACCCTTGTCGGGTGAAGACTCGCTCTCGTCCTCGGCGGATGAGTTCGAGTTCTCGTCATATGCGGGTGGAAGCCAACCTTCCACCACTTGGAACAACTACAACTTTCAAGCGAAATTAGCAGGACCGCGAATGAAAAACTGCGGCTGCGAGTGCATAGGAAATAAAAGAACTCACCGTTGGGGCTTGGCGCTTCGCGGTGTAAGGTGCGACACCGGCCTTCGCGTCGAGATACTCCGCCTCGGTGATATTCTTCAAGGCCGAGGTGTAGTCGTTGAGCCTCCATTCGGCTCGGCAGGACTTCATCGGGTCATCCTTACCCGTATACTCATACAAGTAGTGGATGCGACTATCCAGAGGAACAAGCCTCCGCCCGAACCAGCAATTGTACAAATTGATGGTTTGAAGGCCCTTCTTCGTCAAGTTGCGGATCGTTTGCAACATCTCGTCGACGACCATCCGTTGGTCCAACGGGAATTTGGTGACCTGAAGCCGACGCGGCTCGGGCCGGTCGGCAGAGTACATTGGAAGCGCCACCTCATCGACCGGAGGCGACTCGGTCACATAGAACCAACTCTTCTTCCATTCGTTTGCCGCCTTCTTCGACAACATCAAATCAAAAAAGGATGCCTTCGACTTCATCTGAAAGGTCAGGCCGCTCGCGGCCAGCATCGGGTCGCCTGCCTCTTTGCGGCCAATCCTCCCGTGAAACAGATCTTGCTATAGGGGGAAATACAGCCGGCAACCCAAGTAGCACTCACAAAATGCCACGAAGATGGCGAGCTGCTCGATGCTGTGTGGCCCTAGGTCCGACGGTTGGATGCCGAGTAGGCACAGAAGCGGCGGAATAAGAGGGAAGTGGGGAATTCGAGCCCCCGCTCCAAGTGGCTAGCGAAGCAGATGAACTCTCCCTTGCGCGGATCTAGGATCACCTCTCCAGCCGTGGGGATGCGCCATCTCCCGGCGCGGAGGATCCCCGCCTCCTCGAACGACTTCAACAGCACCTTCGTGCACTTGGATCTGCCCCATGGTTCCTCGAAGGCGCCATCGATTGGAGGATCTAGGGCTATGAGTCGCTCTGGGTCGCTCTAGTCGCTACGCGGAATGGAGGATTGGGAGTGCGTGAGATTGGAGGAAGTGTGGGAAATGCTCGTCCCTCACCCATCACTCTCCTTATATAGCAGATGTTACCCGCTATTTTCGGGGAGCCATTACCGCGCGGTAATTACGCCGATATTACCGTTGGATTACCCAACGGCTAGTTTGACCAGCGCTGATGGTCCAACTTCTTCTACTCGACTCGCTGTCTCCAGCGACTTGACGATTCACCGACCTGATCACCATAATGGTGACTCGACTACTCGCCGACCCATTTGCCAAGTTGTGATTCGACTAGTCGCTGTTATTGCGACTAAAATGACTAGTTACTTCTTTTATTCAGGGAGTCCACCGCCGATTCGACTAGGCGTTCGAATTGGACCCGCATACTCTGACTGCCAACAAACACCTGTGACGAATCAACGGCGGCCTAGGGGACTACTGATGGGGATATGCCGACCGGGGTATACCCAGCATGACGTTTCCTACTGGCCCAAGCTGCCAGCGAGTGGGCCTGCAGGATGGCGACTGGATCGAGACATGGCAAGGACCCAGGCGACTGGAAGCTAGAGGCCTAGAAGCATAGCTAGGCCCAGTCGGATTAGGTCATGAACCCTCGAATCCTTAACTAATTCGGTTGTAGATCTGTAAACCCTAGCGAGGTGAGCTTATATAAACCTCCCTAGGGTACGCATAGAGGACACGTTCCATCATACACCCTAGCGACTCTCCGCCTATTCGTCTAGCTCTCCCTTGTACTCTCCCCATAATATAATCTAGCAGGAGTAGGTCTTTACCCTCCGGGGGGCGAACCTGGGTAAACCTTGTGTATCTGCCCTCATCTCGCACCGCAGATGGCTGGTCGCCGTTGCCCTTCGTTCTACTACTCGCTGCCAATTGTAGCATATGCCGTGGCCATTCCCACGACACCATCATCATCACCAACGCAAATCCATCAACCACCGATGTTTCCCTCATCCATGAGTGAGTAATCCCCTGTTGTAGGCTTGGGGATGGTAGGGATTGGATGAGTTCTATCATGTAATCGAATAAGATATGTTAGGTCATAGTGCCTAGTATCTCTGTTAGTGCTATTTGACTTTGTTGCAACTTGTTGTGCTTAATGCTTTTCACTAGGGCCCGAGTGCCATGATCTCAGATCTGAACTTATTATTGAATCATTATGGTAGTATTGTTTGTGATCTTATCTCCAAGTTGTGTACACATATCATTGTCCGGATCCAAAAGCCCCAAAGTGACAATAATTGGGACAACCGGAGGGGATGGCTGTGGTGTGAGGATCACATGTGTTCATGGAGTGTTAATGCTTTGCTCCGGTGCTCTATTAAAAGGAGCACCTTAATTGCTAGTAGTTCCCTAGAGGCCTCGCTGCCACAGGTTGGCTGGACAAAAGATGTTGTGCAAGTTTTCATTGCGAGCACGTATGACTATATTTGGAGCACATGCCTAGGATTGTTTAGTACTTGGATGCTTATTGTTATTTATCTGCAATGCCATAGTTCTTAAAGTTACATGTTTAGACTCGTCCATGCAACGCCCGTCCATCCATCCCTATGCCTACCGCACTTGAATCCTACTGTTACCATTACTGTTACCATTGCTTTTGTTTCCCTGTTGCTATTACTGTTGTTGTTGCTACTACCAAACTATTGCTACTGGTAAACTTCTGTGAGCAAGAACTATTTCCAGGTGGAGCTGAACTGACAACTCAGTTGTTAAGTCTTGCAAGTATTCTTTGGCTCCCCTTGTGTCGAATCAATAAATTGGTAATACTACCCGCGAAGACTGTTGCGATCCCCTATACTTGTGGGTCCTCAAGACTATTTTCTGGCGCCGTGGCCGGGGAGCATAGCTTTATTTGTAAGTTCACTTGGATCTACTATTGTTCACTTCTACTCCTTTCGTCATGGGGAAGTCTCGTGATGAAAAGTTCCCTATTTTACCATCCACTACAAGAAGAGGTACAGTCCTAAACACCTCTGTTGCTCTTGATTCACCGTCTGTTATAAGTAAGCTTATCACACCACCACCACATACACATGCTACACACACTGCTACTACTGTTGAGTCTGAAACTGCTTTTTATGCTCATGATGTTACTTCTGCTGTGCTTGATGCAAGTGGTTCATTAGGTCCTTTTCTATATGCTACTATGGCTAGTCTAGGAAATACCAAAACTACACTGTTACACCTGTTAGCTCACCTAAGGCTAGTGAGAGTTATGATATTAATGATGGTTACATTGACTTCACTGATGAATTTGTTGAAGAGTGCCAAAACACACATGGTACTAGTGCTACGAAGAGTATCCTTGCTATACGTACTATTATGCCTAAGTTATCCTCTGATCCTAAGTTTGCCACCTCTCCCATTGATATTAAAGATGAAGATTATGATTTCTCTCTTGATTTGTCTTATTTAGATATTGTTGAGAAAGAACCTTTTTGTGGGACTGAAAATGAGAGTGATGTGGCTCATATGAATGAGCTTTCTACTATGAGTGCTTTGTTCTCTGATGATTTTAAGATGCGCAAGTACTTTGTTGCTAAGATCTTCCCTTTTTCACTAAAAGGAGAAGCTAGCGCTTGGTTTAATAGATTACCTCCTGGTTCCATTGATATCCATGATTGCTTGATTGCTTATTTCTTCCATAAATATTTTCCTCCCAGTGCTAGACATGCTGCTTTGCAGAGACTTTTTGATTTTAAATAGGGAGAAGAAGAGAAATTGCCTGAGTCATGGAAAAGATTCTGTTCCTTGATTCATGTACATCCTGGACGTCCATTACCTAAAAATGAGCTTCTTGGTATTTATTATAATGGACTAACTGATGATTCTAGGACCTACCTAGATAGCTTTGCTGATTGTCTTTTCAGGAAAAGGACTCCTACAGATGATGAAGAATTAATGACTAAGATAAGCAAGAATTATGATGATTGGACTTAAACTGAGCTGAATACACCTGAGCATATTACTCCTAAACCAGTTGTTCCTGAATCAATTCCAGCACCAACAACAAAGAAGAGGGGAGTCATTGCATTGAGTGATGAAGTGATGAAACAAGCTAAGAAGTGTCTAAAGGATAAAGTTATTAGAGCTAAAGATGTGAAGAATCTACCTCCTATAGAAGAATTGTGTAAGCCAATTCCCCACTCATCTACTATTGAGGTACACTCTCTCCAACACTTTGATGAAGGAGATATTCCTTATGGTAAGCCTCCTGATCAATGCTAAGAGGAACTTGACATTTTTATTGTTAAACAAGGTCATTTTAATAAACAAGTTCAGAATCATTTATTGGAAAACTCTAGAGCTATCCATGAGTTGAAAGATATTGTGGAAAGAACTTCTAATGATATTAAAATGCTTTGTAAACACTTTGAAATGGTTCAAACCCAACTTGATCAACTTGCTAAGGTACAAAAGGATATGCTAGTAAATGCTTTAGGAGAAAAACATGCTTATGGAATTAGAACTAGGAGTGGTATAGCTATAGCTACTCAAGATCCTTTATATCCTGAAGGACACCCTAAAAGAATAGAGCAGGATTCCCAACAAGGTGAAGATAGTGGTAGTCATCGTAAGAGGAAGAAAAAGAAACATAAGATAGTTGAGGAACCACTTGAACCTGCTGTAGATCCTAATAGTATATCTGTCTCTGATGTTGAAACTGAGAGTGGTAATGATAATAATGATCCTCCTAATAAGGAGGAAGGTGAGTAAGAACCTGAGAATCACACTAAGAACACTAGGTACACCAAGGAATATTTTATTGCTAATAAACATGGTAAAGAGAGAGAATCTTGGGTGCAGAAACCTATGCCTTTTCCAGGTAAGAAACGCAAGTCAAAGGAGGAAGAACACTACAACAAGTTTTATGAGTGGATGAAACCTTTATTCCTGCAAATTCCTTTGACTAATGCCATTAAATTGCCTCCTTATTCAAAGTATATGAAGGATATTGTCTATAATAAAAGGAAGATTCCTAATGAGGAGATTTATACCCTACTTGCTAATTATTCCTTCAATGGTAAGGTTCCAAAGAAACTTGGTGATCCAGGTATACCAACTATTCCTTGCTCCATTAAGAAAAATTATGTTAGAACTGCTTTATGTGATTTGGGAGCTGGAGTTAGTGTTATGCCTTTTTCTCTCTATAAGAGACTCCAACTAGAAAAGTTGATACCAACTGATATATCTTTGCAAATGGCTGATAAGTCAACTATTGTTCCAGTTGGTATATGTGAGGATGTTCCTGTTCAAGTTGCTCATAATTGCATGGTTCTAACTGATTTTGTTGTGCTTGAAATGCCTGAAGATGATAATATGTCTATTATTCTTGGGAGACCTTTTCTTAATACTGCAGGTGTTGTCATCAATTGTACTCAAGGAAAAGTAACATTCAATATTAATGAAAAAGAGCACACTGTCTATTTCCCTAAGAAGGTTGTTAAGAGCTATTGCCTGAATTCCATTGAAAATATTGAGAGTATCAAGGTTGGAGAATTATATTTTCCCATTCTACAAGAAAATTTTGAAACTATTATGATTGGGACCATTGCTATCAAATATGAGGTAACATAATAACCTTGTGGAATGCAAAGTTTTGCTTCATATAAGATTGTTTTGGTAACAAGACTTGATCAACCTTGTTAACAAAAGGATTTTAATGAACGAAATAATGTTTCCACTATGGTTATACTTGCTTTCTTTTTTCCTTTCTCCTTTGTAGTCTTTGTTTTAGCTCTATTTGCTAGTTGTTTGCTTGTTTGGTTTTCTTAGAGCTGATGTAGTTTGGATTTTGGTTTGCTTTTGCTTCTTCTGAAAAAACTGTTTCTGTGAGAAAATCAATTTTCATAGCCAAAAATAAAGTTTCCCGAAAAATCCTAGAAAATTCAAAATAAATTTTACCTCAAAAAAAGGGGCAGAGAGGTACTATAGGTGACCTAGGGGGCCACCCCAGGACACCACACCTATGGTAGGCGTGGGCCCACCACAGGTGGCGCCTGGAGGGGGTCTGGCCCACCTGGGCCCCTCTAGGCTGCCTCCTCAAAGCCACCTTCTTTCTCTCTCCCGAAAAACACCAGAAAACTTGCTCAAGCTCGAGTTCTTGCTGTTCTTGCTCGCGATTTTCGATCTCCTTGTTCAGCCCATCTCAAGTGCTGATTTTTGGAGGGTTTGCTCCTTGGTATGTGCCTCCTCCACTTGTCCAATTAGATTTGTGATTGGTAGATTGTATCTTGAGTATTTTGCTGCTATAGGTGACAAGTTGTTTGAGCTTGCATGATTGTTCTATGCTTAGAAACTTTGTTTTGATGCATGTGTAGTCCTCTAACAAGTTCCTATAGTAGTTGTTCATCATTTATCAACTTAGAAATCACTTGGTTTGATGGTTGTCTAAAAATTTTAGCAAGGAGGATGAGTGCTTATCCACTGAATCAATATGACATGATGGTGCATGAGCCAATGAGGGTTTGTCGTGAGGAGGAAGTTTTTCTTCCATATATCCATGCCATGAATTTATGAGAGCTGCGGGGATCCTCCAAGATTTCCAAACTTTGGTTACAAATGCAAGGTTGGAGCACTTTGTTGAAGGTGAACCAATCCAATATGTTAAGCTAACCATGGCTTTTGTGCAGGACTTCCGGTTCACTTGGTCTACTTCTAATCCCATGGTCCATTACAAAATATATAATATACCAATACCGCCTTTGCTGATTTCTGTGCAGCAATTAGAGTACCTCAGTGGGGATCTTGTGAGAAGATCAAGGAGAGGCCCAAGTCACTTGTTGATTTGTATGCTGAGATTTGCCAAGGTTTCTACTTCTCAAAGGAAAGTGGTAAAATTCGGAACATCCAACTCCCATCTATTAGATACTTTGATTATTTCATTACCAAGTGTGTTCTTGCTAGAAAGACTGCTAGAAAGTTGTCTTCTTTTGATCTAGATTTTATTGCAGCTGCTCTGAATAGGAATAGTTCTTACAGTTTGGGTGCTCTGATAGCTCACCGTCTCACCACCAACCGCGAGAAGGGTGGAATTTGTGGAGGTCTCATTGCTTCTAGGTTGCTAGCTTTCCATGGTTTAGAGCATCATTATTCATATTTTCAGTTCCCCATAGAGAGGATTCATATTGAATCCATGATTCAGCATGGTTTTGTTTCCTTGGGGGCTAATGTGAGAAGTTTACCATATGAATTATATTTTGCCCAGCAAGGTCAGAGAAAGGGTAGGACTGAGAAAATAGTGTATTTGCCTGCACCTGCTTTGTTTAACTTTGATAACAGGCAAGGATGGTCGCTTACGGAGGAGGAGGTTGACACTTGTGGGGGAACTCTCCCAGCAAGAGGAGAATGTTGAAGAGGATGCCAAAGACAATTCGGTTCAGCCCTCCAACTTGGGAGAGTCTTCATACCAACATCCCTCATTTGATTGGGGCGCGTCTTCTTCTTCATCGCAGGTGCCTGACTATGATCATTCCTATGACGACCCACCAGCATGGGGTTACTATCCGCGTTATTGAGCCCTACTTAGGCCAAAAGCCTAAGCTTGGGGGGAGGTACACCGACATCACACTCATATATATATCATGTTCGGTCGGTTATTTGTATATCCATTGTTTCACTTTCTTTTTGGTTTTTGTTGCTTCTTTCTAAAAACCCAAAAATACCAAAAATATTTTCGTTGTTTATTTTGGTTTGTTTCTTTGCTTTGGTTTGCCTTAAAATAAAAATCCAAAAAGATTTTGCTTTGTTTGGTTTGCTTTGATTTTGTTTGGTTTTTCTTTGTTTGGTTGTTTCTAAAAAAATCGAAAACACCAAAAATATTTGTTGCTCTTCTTTGGTTTTGTGAGTTCTTTACAGGGTCCAGCCGTCCTCAGTGGATTTTGGTTTCATGTTAATTATTCAAGTCACACAAGTGAAGGGCAATAATAAAGATTAAGACAACTTGAGGTATGGTAAGAGGCTGGTAACGAACTCTATCTGTTTCATTTTTGTACATATACTCATCACTGTGAGCATGCTTAGCCTGTTTGTGTAAGGTGTATGTCATTATGGATGCTTAGTAGTTCTTGCTTGTCTATGATTAGCTCTAGCTTTCTAATAGTTTGTAGCATGTCATATGAATGTTTGCTTGCAATGTTTTATTCATACTTTGGTATGACATTGTGGTATCCTTCTCTGACCGTTCATGAGAATCGACTTGGCACATGCTCACGCATGCATATGACTAATCAATAGTCAGTAAGCATTGATGATTTATTTTGCCTTAGAGTTCTTGTATCACTTTCATGCCATAATTAGTCCTGTTTTGTTGCAAGCATGATTATGACAGCTATTGCTCTCTCGTTTGTCGCTCCCTCTCTATTGCTAGCCTTCACTTGCACTGAGTACGTGCTCTACCTGTACTTCCAACTCCCCAAAACCAATATTGCCAGTTGTGTCCACCATACCTACCTATTAGCATCATTTGCT
This sequence comes from Avena longiglumis, assembly GCA_030063025.1. Classification (NCBI taxonomy): domain Eukaryota; kingdom Viridiplantae; phylum Streptophyta; class Magnoliopsida; order Poales; family Poaceae; genus Avena; species Avena longiglumis. The sequence continues at coordinate 146,356,465 of CP125978.1, read as the reverse complement.
ACTTCAGTGTATATTCCATATGCCGTGTTTTCTTCCAAAATAAAATGTTTGTCTATTTTGAGAAAGTTAGTTAGTAAAGCTCTCATGAACTTGATGGCACACTTTATTCCTTGCGCTTAATAATTCTGAACCATTGTGACTAGTCCATGAAAGTTATATGCTTGCTTATTACATACTGGGAGTCAGCAGAACCGTGCTATCACGGGGAACGCTTTCAACACTTTTTGGATATCTCATCCAGTTGTTTCCTTGCTATTTTGTTTACGGATGTCGACGATGTGAAATAAAAGGGGAGGTTGTGAGTTCATGGAGTTTATACGTTGTGTTAGAGAAACGCTTGGGCCGCTAGCCTAAGCCATGCCTAATCATGGTGGAAACTTGCAGCATCACTATAATGAGCATCTATGAAGCGTCCTCAATAAAAATCTATGCATATGGTAAATAAAAAGATTGCTGAGATGCTCATTATCTGCTTGCCTTGTCATTTTGGTTATGGGAAAGCTCATGTACCATGTGCAAGGGGTACCCCGTTGGCGGTTCTCGATGATATGCATGTATTTACAATGATAAGAACTTTCAGGTGACCAAAGTTGAGTAGAATGAGGAGCGACCCTCGTACCCAAGGGACTTGGGATTTCCAGTCTATGGTCTGTCAAGCATATGATTCAGAGTGGACCTCACTTTCACCTTAACCACATGAAGATGCCTATGATAGGGGCAATGGGAGCTCAAAGCTAACGAGTACCTTCCTTTGAGCATTTGGAAGCCTTTTAAACCTTTTCAAAACCTTTTTCACAACTTTGTTGAGTCACCACTTATTCTATGAGCACCTTCTTGAGAGAATAGCTGTCATTCTTGTGTTTCTTCCAAAACTTGGTTAATTATGTCATGACTTTGATGCTTGTATCTCCGATATCTTTATCTCTAGTCTTCATGTGAACTTGAGAGGTGCCTTGGCATTTATATTGTGCTCTTCAAACAAAGGCAAGTGAGATACCACTCTATCATACCTTATTATGAGCATTGCAATGTTGCTTATGTTTATGTTTCATGCTACTTATTATTATTGAGTTGGTTTCTCTTCATAGCTTGCAATGACTATTGCGTAGACTTAGTTTCATACTCCTTATTATGAATTGTCTAAGCATCTACTCCTATGCTGAGAATATTTACATCATATGAAGCAAAGTGTTCGTGAAAGTTCTTTTATCGCACTCAATTTTCAACTGAATTGCTTGAGGACAAGCAATAAGCTAAGCTTGGGGGGAATTGATACGTCCAAAACATATCTAATTTCTCGAACACTTTGCTATTGTTTTTCCTCTATACTTGTGTGACTTGGATACAACTAACACAGACTGACGCTGTTTTCAGCAGAATTACCTTGGTGTCTTGTTTTTGTGCAGAAAATGAACTATCAGGGAAAATCCCAGAAAATATGCCAAAAACTATTTCTCACCAGAAGATCCACGGAGCCAGAAGGGGAGACAAAGAGGAGGCATACGGGGCCTAGACCCACCCCAGGCGTGGGCCTACCTGACCCTGCGCCCGGAGGGGGTTTAGCCACCCCACGCAGCTCCTTGGCCTCCCTCCACGCCTATAAGTTGCCTTCTGACCTAAAAACTCAGGGGGGTCGATAGTTTTCTAGAAATAGTTCCGCTCCGCCGCCACCACCAGAAACCAAGATTCGGATCCAGAAACTCCGTTTTGGCACCCTGCCGGGACGGGGTATTTGGAGAGGATCATCGCCATCGTCATCACCAACGCATCTCCATCAACCACCGATGTTTCCCTCATCCATGAGTGAGTAATCCCCCGCTATAGGCTTGGTAATGGTAGGGATTTGATGAGTTCTATCATGTAATCGAATAAGATCTGTTAGGGCATAATGCCTAGTATCTCTGTTAGTGCTATTTGACTTTGTTGCAACTTGTTGTGCTTAATGCTTTTCACTAGGACCCGAGTGCCATGATCTCAGATCTGAACTTATTATTGAATCATTATGGTAGTATTGTTTTTGATCTTATCTGCAAGTTGTGTACACATATCATTGTCCAGATCCAAAGGCCCCAAAGTGACAATAATTGGGACAACCGGAGGGGATGGCTGTGGTGTGAGGATCACATGTGTTCATGGAGTGTTAATGCTTTGCTCCGGTGCTCTATTAAAAGGAGCATCTTAATTGCTAGTAGTTCCCTAGAGGCCTCGCTGCCACGGGCTGGCTGGACAAAAGATGTTGTGCAAGTTCTCATTGCGAGCACGTATGACTATATTTGGAGCACAGACCTAGGATTGTTTAGTACTTGGATGCTTATTATTATTTATCTGCAATGCCCTAGTTCTTGAAGTTACATGTTTAGACTCGTCCATGCAACACCCGTCCATCCATCCCTATGCCTACCGCACTCGAATCCTCATTACGTTCTTGTTTCTATTGCTTCGTTTCCTGTTTATTCTTCTTGTTGCTTTGCTGTTGCTACTACCAAACTGTTGCTACTAATAAACTTCTGTGAGCAAGAACTATTTTCAGGTGCAGCTGAACTGACGACTCAGTTGTTAAGGCTTGCAAGTATTCTTTGGCTCCCCTTGTATCGAATAAATAAATTGGTCAATGTTACCCGCGAAGACTGTTGCGATCCCCTATACTTGTGGGTCATCAACCTACTCGAGGACGAGAAGGAGTTAAGCTTGGGGATGCTTGATACGTCGTAAACGTATCTATAATTTTTGATGCTCCATGCTTGTTTTATATCATTTTTCTTATGTTTTGTCTACACTTTGAGGTATTTTTATACACTTTCTAGAACTAACCTATTGACAAGATGCCACAGTGCCAGTTGCCTGTTTTGCTGTTTTTGGTTTCAAAAAAGCTAAATATGAATATTCTCATAATTGGACGGGACAAAATCCAAAGTTACTATTTTCCCGGAACGATACGGAAAATCGAAGCAGAGATGGAGTAGGGCACCACGGTGGGCACATCCTAGGGTGGAGCGGGCCCAGCTAGACCGCGCCACCAGGGGTATGGCCCCCCTGGCTGTCTCCTCGCCTTTCCCCTTCGCCTATAAGAAGCCCCCAGGGAGAAAACCCTAGATCATCCATCCACGAAAAGTTCCGCAGCACCGCCGCCACCAAAGGGGAGATTTGGGGGACAAAAGTCTCTGTTCTGACACCCTGCCGGGACGGGGAAGTGCCCTCGGATCCATCTCATTCGATCTCCACCACCATCTCCATCGATCTCCATCGCCATCTTCATTACCAGTGATGATTCCCATGATGAGGAGGGAGTAGTTCTTACTCGAGGCTAAGGGCTCTACCAGTAGCTATGTGTTCATCTCTCTCTATGCATGATCTTATTGTGATCATGAGCTTTGTAATCAAGTAGAGATACTTTGATACTCAAGTGCTTTAATTAATCTTCGGCTCTCCCCACGTGTGTTAAAGTGACATCGTGCATACCGTGGTGGCACTTAGGCTAGAGTTTACATAAATAATCAAGTGCTTCAATAGATCTCTGCTCTCCCCACGTGTGTGAAAGTGACAGCATGCACACCGTGGTGGCACTTAGGCTAATTTCATAAATTCTTATTATGAGTTTTATTTGGAGTTGAATGTCTCTATGAAATTGTGGTGTTTGTTGGAACCATCTAGCGCTCAAGGTGACAGTGTGGGGTTATCTAGATGGGGAAGGTGGACTCTGAGGTGTGCTTTTGTAGCCCTACCGTGGATTAGAGTGTCCAACCGGAGAGTAGTTCAGGGTACTATTATGAAGAGAATATATTTATTGAGAGTGTTCACTAGTGAAAGTATGATCCCTAGGCTTTGTTTCTAAGCATTGAAACACCATTTGCATCCAGATCTATTGCATGTTTGCTTGCTTCCATCTTTTTGCATTTAGTCTTTTCCTCCCCGTCAGAAGCTTTTTTCTGGCACCGTTAGCACTTATAATCATCCATACCACTTGTATTTCACTATCTCTTCTCCGAACTAGTGCACCTATACACCTGACAAGTGTATCGGGTGTTTTGGGGACACAAGAGACTTCTTGTATCTTGATTGCAGGGTTGCTTGAGAGGGATACCATTGACCACTTCCTCCCTGAGTTCGATAAACCTTGAGTAATCCACTTAAGGGAAACTTGCTGCTGTTCTATAAACCTCTGCACTTGGAGGCCCAACAACTGTCTACAATAATAGAAGTGCATAGACATCATTCCGCAATTTGAGGAAGAAAAAAAAGAACACCAACTAGGTGGCTCCACCTCAGCCCGTAAGAATTAGTCTATAGGTGATAATGCTATAGTTACATACAAATTATCACGGAAGGAATCTTACAGAACAATGTGCCAAACACTAATTTGTATGGGAGATTTATGGGGAACAACCGATGCGGTAAACTTCCAATGGTAAGTGTAGTACTATAGCTAATGTGACCCAAGCTAAAAGAAAAACAAGCTATTTTGATCTGGAATTGTTTCTTGTATACTTGGTTCGGTTGTGACACGTATCGATATGATTGACGCTTATTTTGGATGTGGCCTTGTCATAATATTTGGGCCATCGATATGATAATAGTACATCGTACCAAGCTATTCACTCTAGACAAAACAAAAATTTCGACCACACCTTTTGTTTTTTATGTTACTCCAATACTAAACTTCGAAACGACTTATAAGGTTAAGGGTGTCTTCCCTAACATGCTAGTCTTTTAGAGAGAGAGGACCCAAAGACTAGTGTAAGTCCATGTTGGTTTGTAGTTCGACTGTTTTGGTGGACATAAACACTCGTGCAGTGGTGCACAAAGATAACACAAATTCTCAACCAGCTCGTGCCACCACGGAACATGCGCCATCTTCGTCATCTCACTGTGGACATCAACGTGAGGCCTCGAGTCCCGAGCAAGGGGACATTAGTACTGGGGTAGTAGCACCGCAACCACATGGGAGGAAACTACCTCTACCGCCGTGGCAGTAGCCGACCGGACGCGACAACAGGGGCACACCAGGGTTGACCCAGACGGGCCCAAATGGGCCCGCAAAGCTTTCGTCGCCATGTTGCAGCAAGGGTGGCCCCAGCCGTCACCACCAACCCAGACCCTCCGTCGCCCCTCCTCCACCTCCAGGGAGCCGCACAGGGTCGTGCGGAAGCAGGCCCGCCCAACCCAGATGGGCCCAAACGGGCCCAGATCTGGGCCAAGTAGGGCACCGCGAGCCGCCACCGAAAATCCCCGCTGCCCCGCCACCAACGTCGGCGCCGCGCACGCCTCCGCCCACTCCGCCCCTGGGAATCACTCCAGCAGGCCGGACCGCCGCCTAGGAGCTCCGCCACCGTCGGGATCCCCGCCTCCCTCCGCGCGGATAGGGAGAAGCAAAACCTCTGCCGCCAGCACCGCACGGGAAACGCTGGCGGCCCATGCCGACGGCGGCGGCGCCAGTGATGAGGAGAAGGGGGTTGCTTGGGAGGCGGCACCCGCCCGTCGCCCTAGGGGGGGGGGGGCGAGAGCGGGTCGAGGGCAAGAGGGTGGGTCGGGTAGCAAAAATACTTTTTCATTGACGCTTATTTTGGATGTGCCCTTGTCATAATATTCGGGCAAGTGACATGACAATTGTACATCATACCAAGCTATTCACTTCAGACAAAGCAAAAATTCGACTACACGCTTATGTTTTTTATGTTACTCCAATAGTAAACTTCAATAATCATAAGTGTGTGGCAGCGCTTTCAAAACAAGGCATGTGATTTACATGTATCCCTGAATCCAATCAAACTATCTTTCTTTGGAAGCATTGGTGTGAATGTCTTATAGGTTTGGCAACACCGTCCATGATAAAGTTTTTGACAAAATAAGACAGCCAATTAAAGCTGATGCATGTGTTGAAACAACATTAGTGTAACCTTTCAATAATATTAGTGAACTTTGACAGTGTCTCATCCGGTTGCCATCGGATCAGATACTTTCTCTATGTAGTCACCGTCATAATTTTATGACCTAGCCGGTGAAAACCATACTTCAAGTTATTGCATTCTCAATTACATAGCGTAGCCCTTCCAATTAACCAAAGTCATATACGTACAAAAAACTTCACCATCTTCTTTCAATGTAGAGCGACTCCGACTAGAGAGGCGGTGTTCATACATTTCCCTCCCCATATGATTAGTTAATTCACTTTTTTTTTGTTTCCGAGCACCATCGCCAGGCAATCATAAACCCTGCTTAAAATAATATGTACATATAATGGAGTAACGGACATATATTAGAATACACAGGGGCATAATTTGAAATGTGCAAAAACTTCATTTATTTTGTAAAACTTAATTTGATTATTTTTGTGAAATTTCCTATAAATTCTTGTGAGTACAAGATTTCCAAAAAAAAATTAAAAAAAAAATCCTTGGCCACATATTTCGAAGCAATGATTCTGTCCCTCCCCATGTGGATGCGCATATGGGCCTTTGTAACGAGAATAATCCACGGCATATACTAGGAGCGAAAGTGATATCGTCTAGTACAAAAAGGTACTACTACACGTCGAGAAAAAAAGCAAATATTTTCCAATGGCTTCAGAAAACATCGAGATAAAATCAATTACTCGGAGTAGTCCATATTTGTTTTGTTCACAGAACCGGTCCTCTCCCAGGATTTTGCAGTCTATAATAAGCCGAGAAACAGTCTAAACACATTGACTTTTTGATTAGCTGCGTCCAGTGATTCCCTCCCTCTCTGTCTATAACAGTGTGACGTACGCTTCTGAAACAAAAAAGAAAGCGTGACGTACGCTTTCCCCTTCTGCAGCGAGCATACTCCTCCTAGATCGCAATGGGCAGGCGCATTCACAGCAGACCATCACCGAGACAGACGGCTGCCTACCTGTGAGTCTACCGACGAGCAGCAAAGCCAGCAGCAAACTCACCCATAAACCAGAGCGGCCGCCGGCGCCCACAGGACGCCCACCAACGCGACCTTTCCAAATTTCCAGTTGCCCGGATCCCGCCCTCGCCCGGCCGATTTCTCGAGCTCCTCCCGCGGCGGCGCGCAATGGGGGCCGCCGCCGAGGACGCCGTCAAGCAGCTCGGCCTCCTCATGGATCAAGGTGCCCCTCTGCTCCAGCTCTAGTCTCTTCTTTTCGCAGATTGTTGCGGCGCCCTGACGTTGATCCGTTTGCTCTGTCCGATTCTTTGCTTGCAGTGGAGGCGCCGCTGGGGAGGTCTTTCCAGGTACGGATCTGGGGCTCGTGCGTGCGTGCCCTGTGGGCAAAGCTTGGATCTTGCTGTCCATTCTTTGTGGAATCTCTTAGCCCCTATGACTGTATCATGGCGTAGATTAGCTATTCTCGGTGCCCTGCAGATTTGATCTGATTCATTGTGGGGGGAGTGACAATGACCTACACCTACGTCATTTCTAATGCTTAGGATCTGTTCAGTCTAATCTAATAGTTCAAAATGGGCTGTCCGTGTTGATCTCTCAGCTTCTCTCTTGGTTAATGGTTGTTGCCATGGGCTATTAGGCAGGCGGCGTGTTTGGACAGTGGTGCTTGATCCATGGTCGAATAGGCAGTGAGTGAAGTTGGTGCATTGTCGTTTGCCGATTAGGTCGGTGGGGCGACGGTGTTGTGTCGCTTTATAACTCTCTAATGGCTTGGTGTGTACTGTGTAGCGGTTTTGCGTGTTGGACGGAGGTCGGTTGCGTGGGTCGACGTCCGTTGCTGGCCTCGTGGATCATGCTGTTTTCCGCAACCGATAATGGACTGGTGCCATATTACTGTTCTCAAGTCCATTGGTTTGGAGATGCTTGCAAAACATCATTTCGTTTGCCATCTTCTTAGGTCCGCAGCTACCCATCGTATATGGCGTTTCGACTTTTGTGGCATTATTCCCTTTTTTTGACCTCCAAAATTTGTACCCTAAATCTGGACACATGTTTGTAAAAAGTAAAGGCCGGGCATCCAATTTGTTTTCTTGAATTAATGTGATGCCAACTTATTCTTAGTTGGAACCTATTAGTTAGTGGAGTGGGAATTGGGATGGGAACATGGCATCAGATTTCTGAATTCATAACAAGTGCAGAATCAGTTCGGTTTGTTGCGGCTCCCAGAGATGAGGGGGCCAACTAGTGCTGCCATCGGGTAAACTCAAGCTGGAATCTTGCCAAATTTAACTGAACCATGTCTGATTGTCACCAATCCTGGCTGATTTGCCTTTTTCCTAAAAAAATGACATTTTTATACCGTGTCATTAGGAAAGAACTCATTTTTAATACCCAAAAGCCAGAACTATTTATTTTCAAACTGGGGTAAAAGTAAGACCAGAGCCACTGGGGCTAATGCTATTATCCATCCATAACCAGCCCTCCAAGAACATAACTTTTACTTTAGTTGTACTTGTAACTGCTGCACCAGTAATTAGTAATCGGAAAAGGTGATATAGATATTAATTCCTTCTTTCCTTTTCTTCTGTTCACCGAAGGCTCATCAAATGTTAATAAATTTAGGTGCCCCAACAGAGCAACCTTGAGTTATATTCCTTTTCTCGAGTCTTATCTAGCTACTGCCATAGTGATAGAATATAACCCCCAGTGAGCTAGAAATGATGAGTTACCGAGGCCCCTCCCCCCTGCAGTACAGTATAATCAATACATCAACCAACAGTTCTCGCAAGATAGATATTAAAAAACCCTATAACCAACAGATGCCACTCTCTCTCTGTAATCAATCCTAACTTAAATTTATGACTAAGCAAATGCACACATGATTTCAACCTTGAAAAAAAGTTTGCTAATCTTGGGTTCTACACTTTGACCGTATTTGATGTAATATAGTTTGTCCATTTGTCTTAATCCGTGACTTGTAAAGTGCTTATTGCTCTTGTATCAAAGAAAAAGTTCTAAAAATATTTTGTTTGTTTCAGAATGTGCACCAGGGCCATCCTAGAGAAACAATGTTGCGCTTCCTTAAGGCTAGAGAATGGAACGTTTCTAAGGCTCATAAAATGGTAATCTTTCTCATATTTCTCATTTAGTAAAGAAACGAAGAAATGATATTCTTATAGTTATTGGGTGCTTAATTGGTTATGAATATTTTTTCTGCAGCTTGTAGATTCTTTGAATTGGAGGATTCAAAACGAAATAGATAGTGTATTGGAGGTTAGTAATCCTTCTAGATTATACTAATAATTTGGTAATAATAATAATAATCATGTAAATACCCATAGCTTACTAAATCTATGCTGATCAGACAACTATGGCAGAAATCTCTTATTCATATATAACTTCCAGTTCTTGTTGGTTATATCTCATTCAAGTATTATGTTAATCACTAATTGCTGTCAATATTGGGTATATACAGAGACCTATACCAGTAGATTTATACAGATCGATACGTGGTTCACAACTCATTGGACTCTCAGGATACACCAAGGAGGTATAGCTATCTACTTACACTAGTAATATGTTAATTTGCTTGAGCAAAGCATGTCGCCTTACGATATTATCTTGCTTGAAGCTGTGATTATTGCAGTTTGAGTGTTTGACTAAATCTAAGTGCTGCTTAAATCTCTGCCCCTGAAAAAGCATAGAAGGCTGGTAGTCGGGTCATTAATTCAATTTAGTTGGAACCGAGAGAATTAAAAGACTTCTAATAATTTTTTTTCTCTTGTTGTCAGGGTCTTCCAGTTTTTGGCATTGGTGTTGGTCAGAGCACGTATGACAAAGCTTCGGTACTTTCTCGGATCTTTCTATTTGTTACGTAGGCTACCGCAAAATCCATAAAACTGGATAGTTTTCTCCCTCTGTTGATGTCTTCTGTAAGTTGATATAAATGACATATATTTGTTTAACATTTGAACTATAGGATCATTGATTAAATTAGTTATATCATACAGCCAAGTTTTGTATCAGCATACGTCCAACTTTATTTTATTGCGATAGTATGTACCTCTTTTATGGTATCAGCTCATACGACCAACCTAAGCTAGTTCTGAACTATTTATCTTCCCACTTTGTCAACTAAAGAAGTTCTATTTTCTTTTCAGGTGCACTACTATGTGCAATCTCATATTCAGATTAACGAATACCGTGATCGCATAATTTTGGTAAGTATTGAAATAAACGCTCCAATCTTTTGTGTTAACAAATATTCTACTTCTTATGTTTGTTCACATCACATTTAGCCTATGTTGACGAAAAAGTATGGGCGCCCTATCACCACTTGTATTAAAGTTCTTGACATGACTGGTTTAAAGTTGTCAGCAATGAGCCAAATGAAGGTACACATTATATATATTTTTATTCTCATTGTTTCTTCTACAAAAGCATGTCTATAGTTAGTTCATACATAAAACGATAATTACCACACTCCAAAATTGTTGTCAGGTACTCAGGTTGAACTTAGCCCGTATTGATTTAAATCTTGAATGTTGACCTATCCACCGTGCAGGTCAACATAGTTTAGCATTCAAGAAAACTTGCTGAAATGTTAACACTAAACCGAGAGACTAACTTGTTACTTTGTTCCATAATCATGTTTCCAATAAAATTGCATAGAGTGCTCATTACCTCTGTTGTTGCTGCTGCTGCGTTAAAGAAAGATAGCATGACATGTATTTCTTTATCATTATGGATTACAGATGTTGAGTTCAATATCAACTGTTGATGATCTTAACTACCCTGAGAAGTCGGAGACATATTACATAGTTAATGTTCCATATATATTCTCTGCATGTTGGAAGGTACAATGCTTTTCCCATAAAAAGTTGTTACTCAGATTATTAGATCAGTAGCAAATGCTGATAGACATTTCATTTGAGCATTCTGGTAGGTTGTGAAGCCCCTATTGCAGGAGAGGACAAAAAAGAAGGTTAAAGTTTTGAGTGGTTGTGGGAGAGATGAGCTTCTACAGGTATTTCTTTTGTTACCTTTTTTGTATCATTGTCTTTGTTTAGATCCTGTAGAAGCTGAATAATGTTGTTACTCTTGCTTACAAATGTAAGTGGCAATATAGAGTGGTGGAGAACAAAAATGGTGGCTGTCTACAGCATTTATTTTTCCTGACGTCCAAACTACACTGACATTGCTTTAATTGTGCAGATTATGGACTATTCATCCCTCCCCCATTTCTGCCGACGTGAGGGGTCTGGGTCATCTAAGCACTCATCTGCCGACGTTGACGATTGCTTCTCCCCGGACCACCCTTTCCACAAAGAGCTCTATGGCCACACCACGGAGGAATCTTCACACAAGGAGCTCCTCAAGATGGGATCCTTGCATGTCAGCATTCCCGAGCCTGACCCAAACGACGCGAAGATCGTCGAGGTCATCGAGGCCGAGTTCCACAAGATGGGCGGGCAGAACGGGTCCACCAACGGGCACAACGTTTAGTGTGTGCCGTCAGTGATGGACACGTCGTTGCTAGTTGTTGACCCCCGGTGAAATTGGGGATTTTGGTTGGCGATCCCCCAATCGATTGGGGGAATATAATACTGTAGCAAGGTTCCATGATGCAAAACAGAAAAGAAGTGCCGCGAGCTTGCACCATTAGCATAGCACCAGAAAAGAAGTGCCGCGAGCCTGAACCAGACAGTGTACATTAGCATAGCACCGACACATGTTACGACGAGAGAATGTGAAACTAATAAACCGTGACAATGAGATCCATGGATGATGTTATTACGAGACATTATAAAAGATTATGCACAGTTTTGCACCAGTGTGTTGGATCATCTACTGTATATGATATGGGAGTTCTGGATGTGATTTTGATGATTTATCTTTGCAATTTGAAAAAAAAAAACTGAGAGCTGGGAGGATGAGCAGGGTAGGTTTTGGACCTGGGAAGAAGCCGATGCAGGTAGTGGCAAACAAAGCGAGGTGGGCTCGCGTCCGGTTGCTGAACCACCTTGCTCTACATGGCTCCAGGTAGGGAATTCGGTCTTTATATTTTGGTCTATTTTAAATTCTGTCCTTGAAAAGATAAAGGCTGAATTATACTTGATAGTTTTACTACCCGAAAAATTCGGGTACCTACTAATTCGGGTTCAGGTTCGGTCATGCCCGAATAACATGGTAAATATTGTCAACACAAAAGATAGACAATACTTATTAAAAATATGACAATATTTCAACTATATTTTAAATATTTGAATACATATGTTATCATTTAGTGGAAGAAATAAACTTACAACAATCCTAATAAAATGTAGCAACTCTACAATATCATTTTGATGACCATTCAACAATGACATAATTCATGCACATCACACAAATTTGGAGTTTCAAATAGTCTCATGTAAAATTCGGTCAGTTCGGTTACTTAGGAACTAAAGACCGAGTAGACCAAACTAAATTTGGTCTATAAAATTCACTACCCAATTTTCTTGTCGGTCTTTTCGGTCTCGGTCTTTTCGGTCTCGGTCTTTTCGGTTTCGGTCTTCGGTTATCGGTTTATTGCCCACCCCCAGCTCCAGGCGTCTACCGGCGAGCATGGATCCCGCCGACGGTCATGGCGGCGTCCGTCCGTCCTTGGCAGTTGCATTCTGGCACTAGCGCCGCCACGACGGCTGCAGTCAGCGCAGGCCGCCGGGGCGCCGCGTCGTCTGTTCGGGTGGGGGCTTGGACGGCATTTTCCCAGCGGGATCATGTCATGCGGGCGTGGCACTCGATGTATGTAACCGATCTTCGAGAGCAGTATTCAACCGGTGATCCCGTCCCTCCCTGCTGCTTCCTATTTTTCTCAAATGCAAGTATCTAATGTTTTTAAGGTGTACTCTCCCCGTTTTAAAATATAAGATGTTTTAGTTTTTTATAAAACAAATATATTTAAACGACTTTTAGTATGCAGCTTGGGAGCAAAATGAGTGAACTTGTTTCAAAAAACACTTAAAACATCTTATATTTTAGAATAGAGGGAGTAGATTCAGATCAAAACGAGCACACTACTAAAACATATATGTGATTTAGAAAAAAAGCTAAAACATATTATATTTTTTAAATGCTTTAAAAAAGCTAAAAAATATTATATTTTAGAATGGAGCAGTATATGTATCAGGTTCTTTAGAGCATCTCTAGCCGGGTGCCAAACACTAAAATCACACCTAGTCAACCCCTATAAACCATTTTCTTATCCCAAAGGTTGAGTCCCCCGAGCTAGTCACATAGTTTAGGCCTATTAAGAAATAGTATAACTTGCATAACCAGAAGCCTCCACGGTGCTTTGAGAGTCTGGACCGTCCGATCTAACCACTCAAGGGTCTACATGGATTAACTTACTCCCAAAACATCATTAACCACGATCGTTTGCTTCATCGATTGCCTAGAGGAGTCCACTTTCGTTGCTGAGCTGCTGCTCCACAGACCGATCTGTGAAACCTCTTGTTAGTTGGGCTGAAAATCTGTTAATACCTCAAACGGGCCCATCCAGTGGGTAGAAAATATTGCTGATCGTTCGACTCCCCATTTCCTTTCAGGCGGCGCGGATTGGCACTGAGGCATCACACATCTACCGTTTCCTAGCATCGCGCGACGGCAGGGTGAAAAGAAGAGAGACGGTGGCGGTCTCCTCGGCAACCTCCCAGACCAGACGCAAAGGGAATGAGCCATGGAGACCCGAGGTCAGTACACCGCGAGCAGCTAGTCAAGGAGAACAAGAATAGGTACCACAAGTATCTCGCTTCCAAGAGCACGGGTTCAATCTGTCGCAATCCCCTACCCCTCTTTATTTTTCTTTCACGCCCCAAGTAGACCTCAAGCAGGTACGACCCGCTTCTCCGGATCATGAGAACTATAGCTTTGTTAATGAAATGTTGCATTGGTGGAACCGTGTGGCATCTCATGATCTGGAGTAGATGAGCTTTGGGAATTAGGCTCCCTCAAGTTAGTGGAATAATGTGCCAATTGGTCTGCATTTATACGTGGCGATAATTGACCAGAGCCAACAACTGAAAGAGTAGTTGTACTCATGGGCATTCTGAAGTCCTCTATTTTGTAGGATCACCAGGTAGATCAAATTGGTATTGCGCTATGTATTCATGTCCCTTTGGTTTTGGGTTTATGGGAAATAATCAACTAATCTTCTGCATTTTCAGAAGTGTGTCTCAAGAGTTGATATTTGGGCGTTTGTATGCTTTCATGGTGTTCTTCGGAGAGGTGTTTATTTCAATTCAAGAGCCCTCACACATCCGCAAGAATAAAGTAGATTTTAGGGTGCTCTTTGTTAAATTTTTCTCCGTGTATGAGCGCCCTTCACATAAATGTACACACCCGTACGTATAGACCATTCCTGTTCAAAAAAAAAAAAAAAAAAAAATTCAATTCATTGCCTTCTATCTTCTCCTTACAGGTTTGTGCTTATTACCCTATTTTTTGGCTTGAGCTTTTTTACGGTACCCCGTACTGCTTAGAGCAGTATAGTGAATCCCACGTTTTTTTTGCTAAGGGTAAATTAGACCTTTCTAGTATAGGGAATCCCACTTTTTTTGCTAAGGGTAAATTAGAATCAGCCCATTGCCGCCTGCGCCTCTGCATCAATCGCCGCCGCCGACCTAGCCCCCGCCGTCGTCGGCCTCGCCGGCTGCGTCCTCCCCGACCTCGCCGCCGCCGACCTAGCCCGTCCCGCCGTCGCCGGCCTCGCCGGCTGCGCCCTCCCCGACCTCGCCGCCACCTAATCTCCCCCCCCCCACCGACCTAGGCCGCCCCGCCGTCTCCGACCTTGCCGGCCACGCCCTCGCTGACTTCGCCGCCACTGAATCCTTGTCCCTGACGAGCTCTTGCCACCGCCGCGTTTGACCTCGTCGATCTGGTCGCAGCGTCTCCATGTTCTCATCCGCGGAACCTCATCGTAAGTATACAGCAATTCACGGTACATTGACTAGAACCTTGGCACCAAAAGCTTGCAATGCATACGAGGCTTGGAGCTGGAGTGCTCATCTTGGTTCAAGCCATCGTCAAACGCCTAGTTGATATTAGCGTCTGACAGTGCTCATCTTGGTTCAGTGTCTGACAGTCAAACCCGATCAGTACCCCCCATTCACATATCCAAGCTGCCTAGTTGATATTAGCAAGCACTGTCATTGTTTTCTTCTAATTTTGTTACATGATTTTCTGCTGATAAGTGATAACACGTAAGGCTGTATGTACGTTTTGATTGAATACTTATCCTTGTGAACTATAACTGAATGTACATGGTTATCTTTGAATAGTGTATATTCATGTTGACTTGGAACTTGAAACTGAATAGAGAGGTGATTGAATCCCTATGTGTATCCATTATGAGTTTGACCCGTGGGGAACCATGTGAATAGTTTTAATTTTTTGTTTTGCCTAGGCGGTGAAATCGTGTAGTAAAGAATTTAACCACAGAGTGGCACCGTTATTGCAATATTGATACTGAAATATGTGTTAGTTTGACTGTCAGGCTTGTGTTAAACTAACTTTGGTTTTTCATTGCAGTTAACGACATGGAGGGAATGGAGGGCATGGAGGGTTTGGAGGGCTTGGAGGACATGGAGAACAATGAAGAATATGATATGGTGGTTAATGAGACTTTCAGTAGCGAGGAAGAAGGTTACAAGTTCTACAATGCATATGCTAAGTTGAAGGGTTTTGGTGTTAGAAAGGAAGAAGTTACAAGAAAGCCGGGCACGGATATAGTTTTCAGGCGCCTTTATGTGTGCTCTAAAGAAGGATACCGGGCCAGGAAGCACTTTGAAAAAACTAAATGAAAACGAACACCTAGGCCGCTGGCGCGGTGCGGATGCAGTGCTCAGATGGAGATCGAGATGTCTTTGGAAAGTGATGAATGGGTTGTAAAAGATTTTATGCCCCAACATAACCATACACTCGCTAAGGGTGACCAGACAGCTTTCATAAAGTCTCATCGTGGGTTGAATGATGCTCAAAAGGCTGATGCCATTGAGTATGGGATTGGTGGCCTTCGAACACATGAGATTATGGAAGTAGTGGAGAAGCAACATGGTGGTTTCGAGAAGGTTGGTTATGTATCTTGAGACCTGTATAATTTTTTTGCGAGGTACAAGAAGGAAAGGATTGAAGGTCGTGACGCTGAATTTGTGCTAAATTATATGGCAGCAAGAAAAGAGAGGGATCCAGAATTCTTTTACAAGCACAAGAAACAGAACACTTCCGCGTGTATTCTGAAAGAACTACTAGTGCTTTCTGTTTTACTTCTTGATCAAAACCTGTATGTAAAATGTAATAACTTGGAGCTCCATCGATGGCATGCTGGACTTTGTACATGGATTTGTTTCAGAAAACTGTTTTGTTAATGATATTGCTGTTACATTTGCACACTGCTTAAGTGAACAAACAATATTGCTGTGGTGTTGGCATCTGAATGTCGAAGTTAGTGAATGGAAGTGCATATCCAAATATAACCATCTATTATCTACAGACATATATGTTATGAATTATCTACAGACATATAAGTTAGTGAATGTAAGTGCATATCTGAATAGTGCAAAATATATTCACTTTTAAACTAACTAGTTAACGATCTAAGTCTTTTCCAAGTATGCAGGAAAGATTTTCCAGCCATCAAAAATCAGCCAAGTTATTATCTATCTGGTAATTTGTAAATTGTAATGCCTACTGAAAGTATAAACTAACCTTTCCTGAATTGAATCATATTTTTTTTCTCATTGGACTACACTTGGAGCCCAAAGTAAGACCATGAACTGATGATGCACGCACTGGTGCTGGATACAATCAGGCAAAGACCAAATGCAAGGCCCTCCTCTTTAAAACCTACACCAGACTCTCTCGTGCCTTCTATGAACTCATACTTTTTTTTGAAATGGGCGCTTTATTATTTAACAGTAAGTTTACACCCGGCCTCTGCATAACTAGGATGCACACAGCCGATCAACCACACAGTCTCGGACCAAGTCAACAAAAACAGGATTACAAAATAATATAAATGAAAACACAGTTCTCCAAACTAGCTAAGGAAGATGTATCCGCGGCACTTGCTGCCATCCATGCCGGGAGAAGATATCCCGCGCCGTATCCTCCAACCGCCTACAACCCTCCGCAAACAATTCGCGGAACTCCATTCGTTGTAGAGAAGTCCATGATCGGAGGACAGCCGTAGCTCGATAGATAACCTGCAAGGGAGAAGATACAACATTATTAAAAATCTTGTCATTTCTACATAGCCAAAGCGACTAAATAATGGCAAGCGCTCCCACCCTAAATAAAGTCCCATATTTATCCTCAATCCCATTCATCCAGTTGCCAAATACATTGACTACCGATCGAGGAGGAGATAAACCAGAGGCTATTTGGATGATTGACTATATAGTACGAGCAAATTTACAATGAAAGAATAAATGGCGTATTGTCTCATTATGATGACAAAATACGCATTCAGTGCTACCATGCCAATTCCTCCTAACAAGATTATCTTTTGTGAGAATCACCCCTTTATGGAGATACCAAGCGAATATCTTCGTTTTAAGGGGTATCCTCATCTTCCAAATTGTACTATTGTCATCGACTGGAATATTAGGTTGAATCAAAGATCTATAAAATGAATCAACAGAAAATTTACCACTATGGAGTAATTTCCATTTGAATTCGTCCATTCCCTCAGATAGCTGTATCATGGATAATCTCACTAAAAGATTATTCCAAGACACAAGTCTAGGACCTAAGAGACTTCTTCTGAAAGACACATTAGGAGGATTGGTTTCCATTACCTCAGCAAGAGTATCCCCTTTGTGCCTAACGATCGAGTATAGAGCTGGATATTGTTCACGAAGAGAATTTTGGCCAAGCCATTTATCTTCCCAGAACCTAATCTGTGAACCATCCTTAATATTAAAATTTCCAAACCGGAAGAAATGCTTTTTGAAAGCCATTAGCCCAAAAGTGTGAGTCACCTGGTTTCCGAACCAGTTTAGACACCGCTTTTGAGCCAACATATTTCCTCCATAGAATGGTTTGCCATACCCCTTCTTCGGTAAGAAGTTTGTATAACCATTTACCCAGTAATGCGGTGTTTTTGACTTTTAAATCATGTATGCCCAATCCACCATATTCTTTGGGCCGGCAAACGACATTCCATTTGGCCAGTCGATACTTCTTTTTCTCACTATCCCCCTGCCAAAAGAATCTTGAGCGGAAATAGTCCACTTTTGACAAGACACCTTTCGGTAACTGGAAGAATGAGATCATATATAGTACCATGTTGGTGAGTACTGAATTAATGAGTATCAGTCTTCCACCGAGGGATAGAAATTTACCTTTCCAACTATTAAGACGTTTCTGGAGTCTTTCCTCGACGAGTTTCCATTCAGCAACCGTGAGATGCCGATAATGTATCGGTATTCCCAGATAATTGATTGGAAAATGACCCTGACCACAGCCAAAGAGATCGGCATACAGGTGGGCCTCGTCTTTAGCCTCGCCAAAACAATACACGTCACTCTTATGGAAGTTTATTTTCAATCCAGAGAGCTGCTCAAATGCTGATAGTATTAATTTCAGATTCTTGGCTTTCTCCAGATCATGTTCCATAAATAGTATTGTATCATCGGCGTATTGAAGAATAGATAATCCACCATCAACAAGATGTGGAACCAATCCTTCAATCTGGCCATCAGTCTTTGCTCTCTCAATAAGGATAGCTAGCATATCTGCCACTATATTAAATAGTATAGGCGATAGTGGATCCCCTTGTCTCAGCCCTTTTTTGGTCTGGAAGTAATTACCTGTGTCATCATTGACATTTATGGCAACACTTCCACCAGACACAAAAGACTGTATGAGAGCGCACCACTCTTCTGAAAAACCTTTCATACGGAGTGTTTGCTGTAGGAAAGACCAATTAACTTTATCATATGCCTTCTCAAAATCAATCTTGAACAATACACCATTTAGTTTTTTTGAGTGCAGTTCATGTATCGTTTCATGCAGGATTACAACTCCATCTAAGATGTTTCTCCCTTGCATGAAAGCAGTTTGAGAAGGGTGAACAACATGATCAGCCACTGAATTCAGTCTAGTCGTAGCAACCTTTGTAAAAAATTTAAAACTAACATTAAGAAGACAGATTGAACGATACTGCTGTAGACGTTCTGCGTTGTTAACCTTAGGTAGTAAAATTATGTTGCCAAAATTTAACCTGAAGATGTCCAGCTGACCAACTTGCAAAAACTCAAACAAGCGTATCAAATCCACCTTGATAAATTCCCAGAATTTTTGATAAAACTCTGCTGGAAAGCCATCAGGCCCTGGCGCTTTGTTATGTTCCATTTGAAAGACAGCCTTTTTAACCTCGTCCTCAGTATAAGGGGCAGTCAGAAAGTTGTTTTTCTCAATAGAAACCTGAGGAATATCCTCCGTCCGGGACTCATCCAACAAAAAGGAATTTTCTGGCGGTGCCCCAAACAAGGATTTATAGTAGTTGGTAATATAAGATTTAAGATGCTGCGGTCCTTCTATCGTTCCTTCATCCTAAATTAGAGAGTGAATAAGTTTCTTCTTATGCTTGCCATTTGCAACAGCATGGAAGTATCTTGTATTCGCATCTCCTTCAAGGATGAATTTAGCTTTAGAATGTTGGTACCACTTGAGTTCTTCCTCACGCAGAAGTTTGGCAATTTCTGCATTCGATTGCTTTTTAAGCTCAATCTCTTGTGCAGTCAATAACCTAACCTCCGCCGAGGCCTCCAAATCATTAATAATAGCAAAAAGGCGTATTTTTTCTTTTTTAAGTATACCAGCAGTATGTCTAGCCCAACCACGGAGGAATTTGCGCAAGGCACGCATTTTGTTGTTCCAACGTTGTATAGGTGTGCGTCCACTAACTAGTTTTTCCCAAATAGCCTTCACCAGTTCATAAAAACCATCACGATCAATCCATCCCAGTTCAAATTTGAAACTGTTTTTGGATTTTCGTGGTGATGTTCCGACAGATAACAGTAATGGAGCATGATCCGATAAAGCCTCAATACGCTCTAGAGCGCGAACAATTACCATAGGAAATTTATCTTCCCATTCGGTATCCATAAGCACCCTATCTAATTTTTCATATGTAGGCTCGGGAAGACTAGCCCAAGTAAACTGTCTTCCTAACATTGTAACCTCTCTTAAGTCCAAGCTATCAATGACATCATTAAACATGAAAGGCCAATGTTCATCAAATCGACCCGACTTTTTTCATGAGGGAATCTTAGCAAATTGAAATCCCCACCTATAAGGATAGGATAGGGATTGTCCTTAGCTAGATTTACCAACTCACGTAAAAAGTCAGCCTTATAAACATCCTGGGCAGCCCCGTATACGGTGACTAGAGACCAAACGAAATCATCAGCCTTATTCCGGATATGGAGTTTAATAAAAAAATCTCCAACCGAACTGGCTAAGATTTCCATAGTCTCATCTCTGACGCCTAACAGGATTCCTCCGGATCTCCCCCGCGGCGGACGTGATACCCATGAAAAATCCACTCCACCAGAAAGGCGATTGAGTTAACTTTGTGAGAAATCACGTCTACCAGTCTCAGAAATACCCAAAAAATCCAACATATAATCTCTCACACAATCGGCAAAGAACAAATGTTTAGCCAAGTCACGAAGACCTCTGCTATTTGAGAACATGCCATTCATTGAGAAACAATTGGAGATTTGGGTACACGTGACCTCTTACGGGACCTTTGGCTCTTTGATTTCCGACTAGAAGCTATAAGATCATATAATGAATCCAGCCCAGTCTCATCAAAGCCCACTTCTGACACATCACCAACTAAGTGAGATAAGAGTTGACCATCTATTGTGGCATGCAACTCCTCCTCCTCCATTGGTGAAGAGTCAGGAACAACAAAGATTTTAGGAGTAACCGTTAGACGGTCAACCTCCATATGTCTCAAAACAGAACTAGAAAGATTAACTTCACTTACAGATCTCCCCAGACTAACACCAACGTTAGCCAATTTATCCATAATAGAATTGTTGGAGAAAGAAAGGAAGGATTTAGAAGATATACCTGGGGTGTCCAAATTCTTTTCCGCCTTCCTCCGCATGGCCTTGCCCAAGGAGTTGTAACACCCTCAGAATCGGACCTATGCAAGTTTTAGCGAAACCCACCAAACCCGCATAGAAACGATTCAAAGGTGCCCACCAGGCACTTGCGTGCGGGTGGAAAACGAAGTAATAACATTACACAACAGTCCTCGATGGGACCCATAGAACAGATGTATACAACACGACTCCATGAGCCAAGAATACAGAAATACGGTACAAAGATCCAAATCACCTTGAGAACGATATAGCGTCCAGCTACGGACAAGATGCAAATGGGGCTAAGAGCCCTGAAGAATAACCAATGGCGTCCATAACCTGCCAAGCCGGAAGGGTAACCCGCTAACGGCCGATCTCAAAACCTGCTTGAAAAAGGTGCCGACAAAGGCAAAGGAAAAGAGGAGCGTCGATCGAGGCCAAAGCGAGGCTAGAATTCAGGTCCTCGCCACATAGGTATGGTGGATCAGCGGCGAAGCACTAAACAACCTATAGAGACTCGATACAATGGCGGCAATCGAGAGAGGGTAAGAAGGACCTATCCGGGACCAACGATACTACCATCAAACAAACCCATCCTGGCGTTTCCCCCTCGAGACCAAACGAGGAAGTCAACCGAGGAACTCACACCGTTGGCAGTTTTATTTATTCAGTTATCGTTGCAGTAATTACTAGTCAGGTTTAGGTAATCATCCTGATAAAATAAGCAGTGGGCACTTTTAGTTATCCATTCCGTGATAGTTGCAACACTTACTAGACAGATACAATTAGCATGAGATAAACCCAAAACCCAGCAGTTGTTGGTACTTTTATTCAGCCATTCCGTTGTAGTTGCAATACTTACTAGTCAGGTACAATGGTCGCTGGCGACGACCCAAACAAGCAATTGTTGGCAGTTTTATTTAGCCATTCCATTATAGTGAAGCTAATTACTAGTCATTGTAGAGTCAATTTATAGTACTACTTTAGTTATGCTTTTCTATGATCGAGATACTGTGCTCCAAGTCGTCCATATCCGCGGACACGGCTTTCAGAAAGTTTTACCCGGCCGGGGTGCACCAATAGCAACACACGCTCGATCAACCTCGGAAAAACCAAATCAAAACCCAACGAGGCCTTCACGACAAAGCAATCACAGGATTCAGAATTATTTCAGGGGCCACCCATTAAGCTACCCACTCCAAACGGACTCAAGGTTTGGGTATGAACCCAAAGCGGGCTTGTCGACACCGCTGAATCGTGTCCCGATCCTAAATGCTATCTGTCGCACAATTTAAATAAAGCGATAAAGCATGGCATAAGTACAGATCATAAATAAAACCTCAAACTAGTTTGTGGCCCCAAGAGATAAGAGAATCAAGCTCGCTCGGGTCCCATATACCTCCGGATGTGGATAGCGATAAATCAAGGAACAGTATCAAGTACTCGGGTCCTACGGACACAAGTGGGCGTTCGAAACCAAATATTATCTATCACCCACCGATGCCTCTACTTCAATTTTAGTTGTTAAACAGGAATTAAAGTGAACGATAAGTAAAACTATGATCATCTCCAACAACAACATGCGGCAATACATCAACAATACAACATTTGAGCGACTACGGCCGCAAGTCCAACTATCTACCAAACAACAGGTAATAGGATGTGTCCAAGGCAAATATAAGGCAAGGGATATCAAGAACTAGAGCAACGCAACACAGATAGCAATAGATCAACAGGAGGGAAATAAATACTATAAAAGTAAGATAGGTAGAAAGGGGGAGATGCTCGCCTGAAAACATTGCCGAAGGTTCAACCGAAGATCGGGTCGACACTCGCATCAACTCAACGGCCTTATCCGCGAAGAAGCAAAACACTAGCAGAAACACCGGATGCACTATTTAATACAACGGCAGAAGATCGGCATGATGCATGTATGATGTATGGCATGGCAAGATGCGACGCAATTAGGTCATATTAAGTGGAACCGGGGTCCCGACAATTAATTAGGTGGTTCATGTTGTTTAGCTACCCCGCAATTAAATGTTGTTTTAACATGTCAAAAGATAGCACCGGTTTGCTACACAAATTTAAATGAGGCCAATATGAGACTAGATTTTCCCGCATATGGGTCCCATATTTATTTATTAGGTGAATCGGCATAAGGCCCCCAAACCACACAATATGCATGCGAGTATGACAATTTAATATGCATCAATTTGTATTATATTATAAAATAGGGTTTCGGGAAGGGGTTCACACATTAGGGTTCGACGATCTTGGGGATCCGGGGTCGGTCTCGTGGTCCGTGGTTCGACGGGTCGTTCTTGTCGCCTGGCCAAAGCTTCGGGAAGGAGAACTGTCGTCCGGGGTGAAGCCCTCGGCGTCCTCGAGGAAATACTCGTCGCATCCGTGTCGGCGAACTTGGCGTTCAGGGAGAAGTTCTCGGGGTTCTGTGAGGTAGACCTTGTCGCGTCCGTGGTCTTCGGGCCCGCAGGATCGAGGCGTCAAATTCCGGGGAGGCGGTCTTGGGGTATCATCCTGATCATCGGTGGCGAACTCGGGGCTCAACAATGGGGTCTTCAGGGTTCCAGGAGGAAGAGCTAGACGTCTGAGAGGTTCGGCCGGCCACGGCCATCGGAGTCCGTGGCGAAGATCTTGACGACTCAAGGCGTTCCGGTGGTAGGTCTTGTCGTACCGTGTAGGCGTCCTCGGTGTCGGGGGAGATCTTGGGGTTCCAACTTGTCCACAATTGACGGACTTGGTTCTTGTTTGCGGCCTTGTCGACAAGCAACAGGAGCAGTCCCCGACACGGACAACATCAGGCGGGTTGTAGGACTTGCCACTTGAATTTGAAACACATGATGACCTTGTGTATGTCTTGTCCTTGAGCTGCACCGATAAACGGAGACGCGGCGCGCATCTGCAGCGGGATACCGATGGCGCAACGACTACCGCAACGAAGATCTTGGCTTGGCGGCGGAAGGCCTCGGCGGGCGGCGGCGAGGAGTGCACAGCGGCGAGGCAGCGGTCGACGACGGCGGTGGCGCGAACTCCCGGCGAGGAACACAGGCGCGGATCGGGCCGAGCGGGCCGGGTCCTGGCCGGACGAGGCCGTGGGAGAGGTGGATGCGGTGGCTCGAGGTCGCCGGGTGGGGCCAGGCGGGAGAGGGTGAGGAGGTGGGGGGTGTCATGGCGGGAAGATGGGGAGCGGGAGGAGAGGACGGGAGAGAGGCAGGGTAGGTCCAGCAGACAGGGCATGTGGGTGAGTGGGGTTGGGGGCCCGTTGAGAGGCCGAGTGCGGTTGGTGGGGAGGGGCCACGGGTGTGGTAGTGGGGTCGGGTGGGGCTGTGTGGTGAGTGCTGGGTGGATTGAGTGGGGAGGGTAGAGGGGGAGTGGGGTGGTGATGTGGCGGTGTCTGAGTGGTGGGAGTTGGGATGAGGGTGAGGTGGCGAGAGATGATAGGCTGGGGTGAGGTGGAGGGGGGTGTGGGTAGACTAGGTTGGGTAGGTTATCTGGTAGCTTTAGGATTTAGAAGGGCGGGTTAGGTGGACCGATTATATTTCTGGGGTGGTCGTTCGGGTCATTCGCCCGCTCGATCGCCCCCTAAAATAATGCAATATTTTATTTATTTAAACGGACAGTTTGCAAAACATATTTAGTCAAAACAAAATATTCCGGCGACCCGGGTTTGCGTTTGAATAAAGACGGGGCGTTTGGGAAACAAGAACCGGTTTTTCCGAAAATAGTTTTATACAAGCACATGCAAGATGATGACGATGCCCAAATGCAATGTGGCATGATGACATGAGCATGTGGTCATGATGATGCAATGCACAAAAACAACGCGATTTTCTAGTGGTGGTTTTGCGGGATGCCACAGGAGTCCTCATCCGTGGATGAGCCCCCCAGAGCGTCGACACCATGCCGAGAGCTCCTGCGAGCGGGGGTCCCGGCCACGAAGTTAGGACCAACTACGACTGGGGACAAACCCAACCCTCCCGGTCGTCAATCCCAGTCCACAGGTCCTCCATCCGAGCTAGAGCGCCCCTCCATGCCCACCGTACAAGTACCATGGGAGGGACCTCCACTATCCCACGCCAGAGTCGAGGGGGTTGAACCGCCAGCGGCATAGGTTAAGCACCCTGCGCCCCGGCAGCCAACCCTGCGAGCCCCACTGCCCGCCACCGCCAAAGTCCCGAGACCTCTGCACAACCGGTACCACCTCCTGTAGCACCGGATCCGCTCGCGTGGGAATAGAACGACCCAACACGTTAGGCCTCCCACGCGTGGGGGAAGCCGGCAGCGAATAAACACAAGTCTTCTCCAAATAACCACTAGCCACATGCAAAGCCTCCTGAAGTTGTGAAGGAGAGACCCGAGGAGAACACAACACCGGTCCAGAACCACGCAGGGGAGATTCCAACGGAAGCGCCTCCAAAAGTTCCTTACCGCGAGGGGTGGCAGGGTTAGCATTAAAAGGAGTAACAACAAACAATAACACATGATCCAAGGCAGTCTAGTGAGCACCCCCGCCTAGTAGTGGTCGAGGAAGATCCAGCCCCAACCATCAGTGAGCCACCCCCCGTGTCAGAAGTATCCATAGCATCATCAGAAGGCTTCTCATTCGCATCATCATCCTGATCATCATCCCGCTTCCTCCATAAATAAGGTGCAAACTCAGGCTCTGGAACATAACCCTCCGGCTCCAAACGAAAACG
The DNA here is from genome assembly GCA_030063025.1 of Avena longiglumis. Taxonomy (NCBI): domain Eukaryota; kingdom Viridiplantae; phylum Streptophyta; class Magnoliopsida; order Poales; family Poaceae; genus Avena; species Avena longiglumis. The sequence continues at coordinate 146,330,742 of CP125978.1, read as the reverse complement.
AAGCTCATAAGCCTTGAGACCCACCACAACATCAATCAAAATGTAATGTCCTATGGAATCATGCAGCCTCAAGAAAACACTGGTATCCGTCATAGCAACAAGAATCCAAACGATACCACGCCTCCTCAAACTGAAAAGGTCCACATCCAAAGTAGTGCCCATGAGACCACCAACCGCCCATAAACCCAAGAAAGACCTCACACAATGTGGCACCCCTTCGACGTGCAACCAAACCTGCTGCAGCTGAAGCTTGTGGGGCACCTCATGTGTCCGGAAAACAGAAAACGAGAGCTGAGAGGTGCACAGTGGCACCGGCACCTAGATCCCATCCACCCTGTCCAAATCCTCCATCGACGGAAAACTCACAAGAAAGCAAGAGTCTCCATAGGGCATCGCTTCCCACTTCCACTGACTACGAACTGGGCATCTCCTGGCAATTTGTCGCTGAACTACATCTGCAGGGACCATTGGTCCAGTGACCTGAACAAGAGCTATGGGGTCAAGTTGGCCCCAAGATGGTCTCGCACCACAGAATCAGGAATCTGAGAAAACAAAGTCAACTCATTGCCAATACCAGACATCACCGGTTGGCTGCTTAAGAACGGGACATCTCAAAGTTGGATGAGCAGAATTGTCACAAATATAGCAAATATGAATCGCCTTAAAATCTTTAGTTGCATGCGTATTGACCGCACACTTCCAGCAACGAACGAACTTATGGTTCTTCTTACCCGCTGCAGCAGGCACCGGTGTAGCAACAACATTCTCTAAACTGCGTTAGCCTGAGGAGTATTGGGAACGGTCCCATGTGGCCCATACTGGTACTGCGGCTGCTGTCCCAAAACCTGAGAAGATGTCCCCGCCTGGCCAATAAGATACCCATATTGCTGAAACTGTGCCGGCTGCAAACCCGTCCCAAGACCCACCTGCAACTGATCCTGTTTCTTCTTCTTCCGCTTCGGTACTTGTGTACTTACATTTTTTACCCCGACCGCAAACTGTTACGGCGACACCCCTTGCTGGATCATTGGTGCTCCACCCGACGGATGGCCGCGAAACGGCTGCTGGAGTGGCTGCAATGCAAACTGAGGCTGCGGCGCTGGGAAGTAAGCACCCTGGGGTGATAGAAACGACAGCTCCATCCCTTGACTGAAGCGAGTCGGAGGCGGCATCCCGGACTGCCTAGAGAATGGCGATGGCCCGGAGAACGGCGGCCGCGATACAGACCCCTGCCCCGGGAAAGAACCGGCGGAAGAGGTCGCCGATACCATCCCAAACCCAGCAGGCTGTTGTGGTGCCATCATCTGACCGCGAGGGGGTGCTATCGAACCAGCTTGCTGAACGGGGGCGCGGGGAACCGGAGCACGAGGGGCCGCAGCAGTCCCCGGCGGCGGAGTAGCAGCACGCTGTGGCGGCACGGCCATGGAGTCGGATCGGAGCAACGCCTGGACGAAGGATCGCGAGCCAGCAGGCGGCGGCGTAGATTCTCGCAAAACAGGAGTCGAAAAGGAGCCAGTAGCGATTGGGTTGGTGATACGTCGCCCGATGCCGAACCTCCTCGCAATAAGCCTCCAGACCTGACTCTGATTATTACGTACGTCTTTGATTTTGTGGGATGCGATAGTCCTCCCGATCATACCTGTAACTGACACGGGTACTGGAGGCCCACCCGCAGATGCCTCCTGAGATTGTTTCTCCGCTCGTGGAACTGCCCGCGTGGAAACTGGATCGCAACGCTCTGCGAACTCCTCGACGAACGCAGCCTCGACGAACGCAGCCAGAATTGGCGGCGCCGACGCCCTCCTCGCGGGAAGGGGGGCCCTCCATGGCCGAATCAGAGGACCCGGCGCCGAAAGGCACCCACCGCGACGACACGGTACTTCACGGTGAACTGGCGGCGAGGTAGAGTGACATGGTTGCAGCAAACTCCGCAGGGGCGACGAAGATGAACCACGCTCCCAGAACCGGGACGCCGGCGTAGGGAATCCCATCTCCTCCCAAAAAACTTGCTTCAAATCTGCATCGGTCCTCCTTCGGCGTCGACAAACAGTAGTCCACCCCAACTCGCCAGTCGTATCCTCCAGGGTGTCAAGCTTTTCCCGCGCAGCTAGGTCCTCGCCGCCATCGGAGTCTGAATCTGAGCCCAGGCACTGGAACCTCGACCCCGAGCTCGACGCCGGTGTAGTCGCAGTCGCCTCCGGCGTCCCGAGCGCCCCGGGCGCCATCGTGAGCCGCCTCCCACGCTGTTTCATGACCACATGCAGCAGCCTCAGAGATATATTGGATTGGAAACCCGACCATGAACTGATACTTACTAGCAAAAGATGAGGCACAAGACAGAGATGACACTGATATTGACGCTCCCTAGTTAAGAAAAGTGGTGCAGCACACTTCGGTATTTTCACAAGCCTTTCAGACCATTTCCAAAGATCTTTGCCTTTTCATGTTCGAGTAATTAAACTAGTGCACCTCAAGCTCTCACAAGTAAATAACTGAGCAGCCTCAACATGAGCCAAGGACAACATCATCACCTCAGGGATGACACTCTCCGCCATCAGCTGCTGTGACGACGGCGGCAGCACCAGAGCCGCGTCAAGCAGCGCCTAGGCCCTGGAGACGACCTGGAACTCGCCGTCTCGGCACACAACCTTCGGCAACGCCGGCCTCCGTTGGCCACCCATCAACTCACCATACAACAGCCGGCACCTGGTCTCGCGGCGTCCTCACCCTCGCCACGATGTACTCTTCCACTAGCACGTTGCCGGCAAGCTTGGGGAGGATCCTGCGGCGGTGGAAACATCGAATCTCTCGCCCTGAAACTTCTGCATTTTCTTTACCCGGACCGTGCCTGATTCCTCTGAACAAGCTGTTGGTTCTGACTTCTGACTACTGAACGTGCAGTGTGGGCGGGCGAGCATGGGCGACGCGATCTACCGGGACATGTCGTTCCCGGGCAAGTTCGCGCCGGAGTACCTGCTGGACTGCCTGGAGATCTTGTCGGAATACGAGGCCCTGGAGGCCGCCGACCACGACCTCTCGAGGTCGCCGTGGAGCGCCGTCCATGGCGACGTTGTTTTCAGACAGCACTGGCTGTGTACCTTGTTGTGCTGTATCTTTCTCGCGCCGAGGGTGGTCTAGGAGAGGCCGGGGAAGCGCTGCTTGAGGCAGAGCAGCTTGTCGTGGCCGTTGGCGGCCTGCTTGGCGATCTCCCGTGGGGTCTATAACGGGTTGGCGGTGCTGGCGTCGGAGCCGAGCGCGGTGGCGGCGCATAAGAGGACGGGGTAGAGGAAGTTGTTGGGCGCGACCTGAGGAGGACGGCGTCGCTGGGGCGGACGCCGGTCCGTGCGGGAGGCGAGCGCGACGACTGTGGACAGGATGGCGGAGTGGAGGCCAGCAAAGGTGAGGGCGCGGCCCGTGGCGGCGTCTACGAGCGCGAGCATGAATGGTCAGTCGTCGGCGCGACGGGGTAGAGGACGCAGTTGGGCGCGGATGGGCGGCGGCCGGAACCCTAGCTGGTGGAGGGGATTTGTTGTGTACGAACAGGGAACCGGCCAGGTGCGTGAGCTGTGAATACCGGTGAGCTAAAATATCGATCTACCTAAAATGCCCTCGAATGACTTACTGCTAGCCAAATTACTCAGCGGTGCGCGTGCGTACTGCTCGGTAATTTGGATCCTAGCCCAGCAGTACAGCTTGTTTTAGACGGTTCGATCCTGCAATCCGAGGGCTCGTATTCATCCCAGGGTATCAGAAAAGAGCTCATCAGCGAGTTGTTTGTGCGCAACATCAATGCGAAAAGATTTAGCATGCTACCGTGGATGCATTTTGCGTTGATCTTCTTCTCCTTGCATATCTGATCATCAAGCTAATCCTCATTCCTCGGTAACATGAATAAGCACCTCTTGAAAATCTGTCATTTTTTTCTTGATAATTCATTTCCTCCTATTAATTCTGCAGGGAGTGTGCAAAGGAAAACCGGACTAAACCTATGTGATTTCGGGCGAGTGGGATGTATAGTATTTTGGATTCGCCGCAATGAAATCTTCCATGCACCCTAATTTGATTCCAACTCCTTTCTACACGTATCAGGCATGATTGCAAGTCTAAACCTAGGAAAATGCTGGTGTTTCTTTTGGCAAAATGCTGGTCTTTATTGTCAACTAGGAATTGGACTCGATCATGCTTGTATCACAAAGAAACATGACTACTGGTAAATATCACTACAGGAAAAAAAGATCTTTTCCATGTGGTAAATCCACACGGCAAAATTGATAATCCACATAGCAAAAGGCTTTGCCATGTGCCAACACACGGCAAACGTCGCACAACAAAAAAATGCATGACAAAGAATCTTTGTCGTGTGCTTTTCGAAAAACACACGGCAAAAAAGCACACGGCAAAGGTCTTTGCCGTGTGTTTTTTCAAATACATGATAAGTAAAGTGCTTGACGGCTACATCGAACGTGACGGCGCCATCCTCGTCAGTTCGCCGTGTGGCATCGCTTTGCCGTGTGCCCTCCCTGTCCTCTTTGCCGTGCGCTGTAGTGAAACGCACGACAAAATGTTCTTCTTCTGCTGTGTGCCCTGGCTTTGCCGTGCGCCTTTTCTGTCTCTTTGCCATGTGTTTTCTTTCAACGCACGGCAAAATAATGTTCCGACTTGGTCTGTGGGATTTCCCGTGTGCATACCTGAAGTCCTTTGCCATGCGTTTTTCTCAAAAAACGCACGGCAAAGAACCTTTTGCCATGTGGGTTGCTGAGTAAACACACGACAAATGCCCAACATTTTCACATTTTATTTATTTTTGTTTCATCCACAAAGTTTAAACACAAAAATATACATATATTATTACATAACAACATATCTAGCACCAGATCAATATCCATGAAAATAAATACCATCATAAACAAGGATCTAGCACAAGATCCATAACAACATGAGTCCATGGTTCATACATAGCAACATAGAGTCAATAGTTCCATACATACAAGTTCCAAAACATAATCCATACAACATAGAGTCAATAGTTCCATACATACAAGTTCCAAAACACAATCCATACAACATAGAAATATAGAGTTCACATTGAGTCGGCCAAAGGTGAAGATCTCCGTCCTTTATGCATATCCTACACATTTGAAAGTAAGGACATGAGAATCACAAGAAACATGATATAAAATTGCATAACTAAAGGAAACTAGACAACATAAGCTATGTAGCAATATGGAAAATATGTACGATGTAGAATTCTATAAGTGAATCATATGAGAGTAAATTCTACAAGTTCAAAAACAAAGACATGAGATTCTTGAAAAGTAAAGAAGCTATGAATGGAGACCTATGTTCGGAGTGATTCTACAAGTCATATAGTAAACTTTGGCAAGTTCATGAAACATAGCAAGTAAATTTTGCCAAGTAAAGGAACATAGCAAACCACAATTCATAGTTTTTAAACTTTGAGTAGATTTCCACACATGTGCTATCTATGTATGGAGACCTATGCTCTATGGCTAGATTTCCAACATGTGTTAGGTATAAGGATCATAGAGCCCTAACCTAGAGTCCAAGCCGGCGGATGACATGTTGGTTGTTGACGGTAGGCTGACTCGTCGCAGAAGTCGTCATCAGGGTGTCATCCTGACATGCCGACCCACCGAGCTCCGCATTATTGGATGCAGCTAATGGTTGTCCCTACAAGATGAAAAAGGTTTTGATTCTTAGTCAATAAGAAGTAGACGTAGATATGTAGAGATTGACACTTAATACGAAAGACAACTTACCCATGTGGGGAAGGTGAAAGGAGGAGCACCAAGATCTGGAAGAGTCACGCCACTTGGCTGAGAGGCCTGGAAATCAAGCATGCACAAAGGTGAATGGAGTTCGGATTCTCTTAGGTTCTATGATCAAGAACTCACCATAAAGGCTGACATGTTCTGTGCCATCCACTCCATCATCTTCTCATTCTTAGCCATCTGCTGCTGCTGCTGAGTCAGCATCTCCTTTTGTTGTCTTATCTGCTCCTCCATCCGCCGAGAGTTGGCCTCGGCCTCCTCCCTTTGTCTCCTCTCAGCGGCCACCTCAGCCTACGTTTTGTCATCAGAATGTCATAAATGTTGCAATGGAAAGCATGTAATGAAGTGTGGATGACCGAGGAAGAATAATATACCCGGATTTGGTCAATAGCTGTGGACGTAACCATCGGGCGGGTCTCTACTTGAGGCATGTCGCTCGTCCTGCCACGACGGACCTGTCTCATAGACGGGACGATCAAAGGATCGACGGATCCGTCTCCAATCCACAAGAGGCCGTGCTTCTTGCCTTGTCACACTAGCATGGCCACCTCGGGGTCAAAGGGAGCGGTGAGAGGGTCCACGTCCTTGCCATTTACCTTGGCATACTTGTCCCGGTACCCCGTATCCCGGATCTCGGCGCAAGAACTCACCCACTTCTTTGTCCCATCCTCTTTGTCCGTCACCATACGCTTATCGGTCCAAACGTCGAACAAGCTAGGCTCCACGCCTGTCTATCTTTTCTGCAAAAGAGAGCATGGAGATACATGTAGAGGAACACGAAGTAAGGAACCACATGATGACCAAGTTTAGAGAATGCATTTTTTCACCTTCTTCTGGATGCAGCAGGCGGGGGTGACGTTGCCTTGCGTGTGTGTTCCACCTTTCAACGCGGCTCGCTTTAGCACTCCAATATCGTGCTTCTTCTTGAACCCGGTGCTAGTCCAATATCTTACCATGGACCGGAAGACTTCCGAGCTAGCCTGACTTACATACTGAGGAGGGCACTGCATAGACAAAATATACATATTAGTGAAAACACATCTGACAGTCAACAAGTCGATAGTACGAAAATAAAACTACCTGCAAGTACTGCCACGGCTCCATAAATATCTCCCGAGCTTTGGCCTTTGTCATCCTGATCTTGCGTTTCTCGGCGTACCAATTGCGGACGCAAGCCACACGCGCCTCATAGTGCATGTCTCGAATTTGCCTAGACGCACATCTGCTAGCAACGAGTACGCAATCCCTTTGACGCACGTCCGGGTCCATGGTAAAGTATGTCTACAAGGACGCACATAGGTAATAAGACATTTGTTCAAATATTGTCAACCTAGGAGTTACTGAATGATGAGAAGTCAAAAAATCTTACCCAGAAATCGGACATCAGCCTCGCCTGGAGATTCGGGAGGGAAAACTCACTCGTGCCTTCCGGATCATCGGCGTACCTGTAGTTTCTCCAACTCCAAGCTACCTCTTTGTGACCAGAAGGCATGGTCACAATCCCAGGGAAGTGTTTTCGAATGAGGCATCCAAGGATGCTCGAGTAGGCGCGTAGCTCCTTGGCCTCATCCTTATAAATGAAATACCTGCACAATTAAAAGCCAAAATTAGAATGATGATGAAAATATCAACATTAAAATATCAAAAACTAATAAGTACACTCACTTATCCCCATAGGGTGTGAGCACTCTAACCCCACCCGACGAGATCCACACGTCGATATCCGGGAGGTGTGCTACCACGTGCATGCGGAGGAACGACCCCAGGCTCAAGAGGCATCCCCGTCTGAGTATCAACATACTCGTCCGGAGGATCCCAGATCCTCGTGTCACCCTCCGCTGAGTCTGAAAAGTACAGCTTGTCTGAGTCCTCCTCCTCGTGCTCCTCGTCATCCTCCTCGTCCTCCTCCGCCTCCTCGTGGTCCTCCTCCACCTCCGCCTCCTCGTTCTCCTCCTCATCCTCTGCCTCATCCACCTCAGGTGGGGAAGGACTAGTTGGTCTTCTACCCCTCCCATGCCTCGAACAGGGTGGGGGAGGAGCAGGTGTCTGTGGTCGTCTCGAAGTGGATCCTGAAGCTCCCGCGTCACTAGTACCCAATATGTTGTTCAAGCCCCTAACCTTCTTATAGACTTTCTTGAGTGCTCCTCCTACTCCTCCTCGTCCTCCGCCTCCTACTCGACCTCCTCGTCCTCCTCCACGTCCTCCTCGTCCGCCTCCTCCTCCTTCTTCTCCTCCTCCTCGTCCTCCTCCACGTCCTCCTCGTCCGCCTCCTCCTCCTCCTTCTTCTCCTCCTACACGTCTCTTTCCTCCTGGCATGTTTAAATCGCCTGCATTAACAAAAAGAGTATCTCCATTAGTACTCGATGACATAAAATGACATAGATAAAAGAAACAATAAGTAAAACAAATATTTAGAATGCACCAAAATACATACACAAGTCGAGCATACACACATAGCATAGCGTTCGCATAAATAGGCTAGTTTTACAAATCACTATTACATAGAGTTCTCACTAGTAGGCTAGTTATTATTACATAGAGTTCTCACAAATAGGCTAGTTACTATTACATAGAGTTCTCACAAAATAAGCTAGTTTAACCAATCACTATTACATAGAGTTGCTACAAACTTCAGTAGCCCGTTTCGAGATCATTACGAACAACCGATGGGACACATGCTTCGTCATCGCTATCAGGCTCGCCCCACCAAGGATCCACGTAACCTGGAGGTGGTCCGGTTGGCTCATCGGTGTCAAGGCCTACACGAAACCGCTTAAGCAAAGTCAAGTCTTGTTCATTCTGAACCTCCTCGACTTCATCTTGCGTATTGTCTTCTTCTGGCGTTTCGTCTTCTTTGCCCTCTATGACCATGTCATCATCAGTCGGCAAGTTGATAGTGAAATTCCCCGGGAGCCCTTCTTCCTGAAAAAAATTGCCATCATATGTTGAGGGGTCAAGGCGTCGGTAATCTTCAGTATCAGGCTTAGGTGGCCTATTGTGTGTCGGCACCGTGATCACAACATCCCAGCCCTGTAGTCGTTTTTTCGGGTTTTTGCATGGGTACGGGAGATAGAATACTTGAAAGGCCTGGTTAGCCAAAATATATACATCATCACCCTCATAAACAGAGCTTCGTTCAACTTCGACCCACCCAATATCAGGTTTCCGTCTCACCCAGTGTGGGTCGAACCAATGGCACTTGAATACAATAGGATTTAACCCTTTGCCGAAACCATAATTCAGCTCGTATATACCCTCGACTCTACCATAGTAATTGAGCCCATATGTTCCTTCACACAAGACTCCGCTATTTGTTGTCTTTCGATTGGGCCGACATTGTGTGTACTCGTGGGTATGAAAGCGATACCCATTCACATCATAAGCATCGAATGAGTCGATGGAACAGTTAAATCCCTTGGCGATTTTTCTCAACTCGATTTTCATATCTTTGTCCTTTTTTGCCTACAAGTTTAGTTGGAGAAGCTTAGTTGGAAAAGTGATAGAATAATATAGGAACTACAAGAAAAGTTATATAGAATGGTACCAAGGTCAAGAACCAGTTAATGAAACCGAAACCACCACCCTTTTCAAAAAGATCTGAATCTTCTTGATCGGTACGACTCATGCTTAGCTTCCAATGTTGTTGATAGAATTGTCTATGCCAATGAAAAGAGAAATTGTTAGCCACCAACTTACGAGTGAATGTGAATGTCTGCGAAAAACTAAGTAGTGAGCACTTACTCGATGTACGGCTTCACTTCATCCATGCTTTTCAAGACATAGGAGTGTATCAAGCCCCACTCGGGATTATTTATCTTGTGCTTCTTCGTGCCACTTGATTTGCCACCTAGCCCAATGAAGATGCCAAGCTTGGGTACATCTTCAGGGTTGGCGGCATTGTAACGAAGGATTGGATTGTGTCGAGTGGGAATGTTTTCATCATAGTACTTTTTCGTGAAGTTTGACACCTCCTTGTTAAGAGTGGCCTCGGCTATGGATGCCTCAATCTTGCATTTATTGTCGCATTGTTAACGAATCTTCTTTGTTTCTCTCTTAGCCCCATACTGCCAACGGGTCTGCACAGTACCCCCTAGGAATTCCTCGTGCGTGAGATGCAAGATCATGTGTTGCATCGGATTGAAGAACCCTGGAGGAAGGAGCATCTCTAACTTGCAAAGCAATTCCGGTGCTTGTTTATCTAGCTTCTCGACCACTTTACGGTCTAACTCCTTAGCACAAAGCTGGCGAAAGAAAAAGCTCAACTCCGCCAGCACTAGCCAAGTCTCCTCATCGACATAGCCTTACTAGAAAATCGCTGAATTTTTGCATGGCAGCATCACATCATCATTAGGTTGAGTAGTGCATCTTGGCGGCTGCTTTCGATCCACCATACTATATGGGCCGAGGACCATGATTATAGCACCTAGCCTTTTATCTTTAGCCCTTGCGCTCCTTATTTTTTGTTGCAGCCTCGAATCATCACCGGCATTATCCGCTCAAGCCATATGTGATAGTCATGACTCTTGAGCCCCTGTACTCGCAAAGTTTGAAGATTTGCTCCCCTCATCCAGTTTGCTGCATAGCCATCAGGGAAGAATAAGCAGTCGACGATCCATTGGAATATTTCCCTCCTTTCAGGCCTTGTAGGGCAGAACCGGGCCTTTGGCTTAGACCACTTGGGGCCTTTGACTCCAGGAGGCTTCATGTCAAAGTCTGTCCTATCGCACCATTCTTGCTGATCGATTCTAGCCTTAATGTTATCCTTTGTCTTTTCGGTGTCCATGATTGTGCTCCAGAGGGCCTCACCGATATTCTTTTCAGTGTGCATTACATCAATGTTATGCGGAAGCTCGAGTTCATGGAAGTAAGGGAGCTTCCATAAGCATGGAATGTGTGTCCACTGGTGTGTCTCCCCGTATCCCACAAAACCTTTCCCATCGGGGTTAGGCTGAAGAGCTTCTAACTCAGCCTTAGTATCACTGCCGGTCGGCAGACGCGGTGGTGGAGTATGGACAACAACGCCTTTCTTGAAGTTTTTTTTTGTCAAACCTGAATCTATGCTTAATGGGAAGGAACTTTTGAGTTTCATCAAAGCAGAAATACTTGCCTCCCTTCTTTAGCCAGAAGAAAGTCACAGCTTGCCTACACACTGGGCAAGTCCACTTCCCATGTGTACACCAACCGCAGAACAATGCACGTGCTGGTAGGTCATGTAGAGATGTGTGGTACCAGACATACATATCGAAGTGCTCCTTCGTTGCGGCGTCGTATGTTTGCACCCCACGATCGCTCCATCCAACAAGTAAGTCATCGATTAGCGGCTCCAGGTACACGCTCATGTTCTTCCCTGGGTATTTCGGCCCTGGGATTATCATCGACACAAACATGTTCTCAGATCTCATGACGATGCCAGGAGGGAGGTTCAGGGGAATAACAAACACATGCCAACAACTGTATGTTGCAGCTGGCATACCATATGGATTGAACCCATCGGATGATATCCCAATTGCTATGCTCCTCGGGTTGCCCGCTTTCTCAGGATATTTCTTTATGAAGTTCTGCCATGCTTGACCATCTGATGGATGTATCATCTTCTCTTTTCGGTATCTCTTACCCTCAACGGCCCATCGCATTTGTTGGGCAGATTCCTTGGTCATGAAAAGTTGTTGGAGCCTCGGTAGGAACGGAAGATATCAGAGGATCTTTTGCGGAACCCCAGTCTGCCTCTTCTGCCCATCACCGATGTCGACCTCAATGTACCTAGAGGATTTGCAATGGATGCAATATTTTCCTCCTAGATGTTCTTTTCTAAATAGCATGCATCCCTTTGGACAAGCGTGTATCTGTATGTATGTCATCTTTAGTGCTCGGAGGATTTTAGTTGACTCGTAAAAGTTCTTCGCCAGGAGGTGCCCTTGCGGCAGAATGCTGCCAACCACAGCCAGAAGATCGTCGAAGCAATCTCTAGACAAGTTACTCTCGCTCTTGAAGGCCATTAGGCGAGCCACGGCATCCAGCGTGGTAACCTCTGTATGTGGATGAAGGGGTTTCTGCGCAGCAAACAAAGCCTCGTAGAACTTCTTTGTGCTTTGTTCTGGATCCTCACTTGTCTCCGCCTTCCCAGGTGTCTCCTCTACGTTAGGATTTTCAGAAGCATTTGCATCAAGGAAGGCATCTAAGCAGTCCTCAAACCCAACATCAAATCCTCTCGATGAATGACTCTGCTGCGATTCTGTTCTAGCACGTTTTGCTGATTGCTCACCATGGAAAACCCAACGACTGTACAACGGTGTGAACCCGAAGTTGATCAGGTATTTACTCACATCGGACTTCGATTGGCGTTTTCCATTCTGGCATTTCTTGCAGGGGCACACCACTTTTGCGGGTTTTGTAGGAATGTCAAAAGCACTATCCACGAACTGCTCAGTCTTTTCTCTCCATTCATTGGTAAACTCCCACCGGCTGGTTCTGCCCTCGTACATCCACTTACGAGCCGGATCCATCCTCTAATCAGTACAAAAACAAACATACAATGCTTTCACTTTAACATGTTATTTCATCCGGTATTACTTTGATTAATTATAACAAATACAAGTTTTACGCCACGCATCCACCTATCTCTCTAATAGGTAAAGCATTTCCTAATCCCACCCGAGGATGTGTAGATTTGGTACGTTCTCCATGCTCTACCCCGCTTCGAGATAGAATTTCGGCAGCACCTCCCCGTTGTTCTCCTGATACACGTCTCGGCCAAAAGCCGAGAGGATGTGCATCCAGAGAACAACGAGGAAGCGCCACCGAAATTCTATCTCGAAACGGAGCAAAGCATGGAAAACGTACTCAATCTACACATCCTCCGGCTGTCCAAAATACGTGGACAATCCAAAAGAGTTGCGACCATAAATATGCAATTTAATGCATATTTATTCGTTGTAACCATTCCGAACGGGAGACGCCTAGGTAACGCGACTGACTTAGTGATCTAGACCAAAATAAACCTAAGTCATATTACAAAAGATGCAAAGAATTTATACCCTCAAAGCGTGATCGCAGAGTGATCGCCGGTCCCGGTGTCCACCTAGAAGAAGCCTTCCATCGACCGGTACCGCTATCAAACTAGATGCATATCCTACACGATAATGAAAAATAAGAATTAATTGTTGAATGTATTGACATAGTATTGTATTGTAGGCATATACTGAGGTGGTGAATCTAATAAAAACAGAGAGACAACCTAGCAAAGTAGTACTGCCAGACAGTACAGCAGCAAAAAAAACAACTTCAAGTCTGAATATGTATGTTATGCTCATCTACGCAGCGTGCTGGGACATTTCATATCAAGTGTTCAATGAAAATGGGGTAGGCTTGATCCTGTCAGAGCCTAGCTGGTAGATTCACCCCTGCTTATGCATAGTCAAATTGCACAATTTCTACACAGCTTATTTAGCCTACTGAATATGTATGTTATGCACTTATGCACTTATGCATAATCCACAGCTAATAAAAACAAAGAGACAACGTGCTGCAACTACTCAATTTCTACACATGTTTAGTCCTAGATCATCCACGGCTTATTAATTTCAAAACCAAGTCAGCTTAGTCCTAAACCATCCATCCAGTGTACTTACCCAAACGCTAGCTGCAGGGGGCGATGGCAGGGGTGGCAGCAGCGTCGACCTCTCCTCCTCGCCCGAGGCCCATCGGGTGATGGAGCTCAGAGCAGGGGGTGGCGGAGGATGGTGATGTGGGTGGCGGAGGTCGGACAGGGGATGGCGAAGGTCGGAGCAGGGGCGGAGGAGATCGGAGCAGGGGGCGGCGGAGGTCGGAGCAGGGGGCGGCGGAGGTCGGAGCAGAGATGTGGGCGGCGCGGTTGGGCAACTCCTGGAGGGGGCGGCGGCGGGCGGAGGCGGGGGAAACGCGGGTGGGAGAGATCTCGAGGGAGGCGGCGGCCGGAGCAGCTGGGCGAGCTCCTGACTGGCGGCGGCGTGCGTGGTTGGCGTACGTGCAGGTGGGGAAAGAAAAAAATTGGCCACAGGCCTGGGTCACATTCGAAGAGTAGATAGGGTTTGGTCCGACCGTTTGCCGTGCGTTTTTTGTCCGACCAGTTTGCCGTGCGGCTCGGCGAGGCCGTGTGTTCTCAGATTTGCCGTGCGTTTAATATATAACACATGCCAAATGACTCGGTTTTGTCTAAATTTTCATGTATCTAGTTGAATCTAGAAAACAACAAGTCAACTAATTTGGATGGAGTATGTTTTTCTAAATTTCCTTTATATTTATTATATTTTTTCCCTAAATACTATGTCACATAAAATAACACAACTGACTATCGCGCTAGTATATGGCGATGGTGAGGAGCAAAAGTCTGAGTTGATGCATCACGGAACAAAGATTCAATCGGTTAATATTAATCTTACTTCTATTAAACGGAGATTCAATAGATGAATTCTCATACAATGTGTCAACATGATGGCCACTACTTCTAGAGATAGACTCGAATTCTGCATCGATAACACCCGTCTGCGGCCCCGGGAAGGTCTACCCCCTAGATTTTTCCGCACGAGGTTCCACCAATGCACTTTTTTGTTTCTTAAGTTTTCTTTAGGCCATATATACAAGGAAAACCAAGTTTGGGACCATGTGGCACATTCTAGCCCCTGGTATACCCGCAGCGGGACATTTCCCCCTATAGGTCAAGGAATCTGCTAAGTGTTATCGCCTGAATGTGAAGAAGCTCACGCCTGGGAGATATGTCTTACATATATCGGACTTCTACAACACTTTTACATGTATTCTAGGTCCACATGCAAGTATCCTAGCTCCACATGAAAGTTTGGGTGCGTTCCCGGGTCTCCGAGGGTCATTCTGCATCGATAACACCCGTGTGTGGGCCCTGGGAAGGTATACCCCTAGCTCTCTCCGCACGAGGTTCCACCAAAGTACTTTTTTGTTGGTTAAGTTTTGTTAGGCCATAGATACAATGAAAACCAAGTTTGGGACCCTGTGGCACATTCTAGCCCCTAATATACCCGCAGCGGGACATTTCCCCCTATAGTTCTAGGAATCTGCTAAGTGTTATCGCATGAATGTGAAGGTGCTCACATCGGGAAGCTATGTCTTGCATCTATGTGACTTTTACAACACTTTTACATGTATCCTAGGTCCACATTCAAGTTTGGGTGGGTTCCCGGGTCTCCGGGGGTCATTCTGCATCGAAAACACCCGTCCGTGCGGGCCCCGGGAAGGTCTACCCCCTAGCTTTTTCCGCACGAGGTTCCACCAATGTACTTTTTTGTTGGTTAAGTTTTATTTAGGCTATATATACAAGGAAAACCAAGTTTGGGACCATGTGGCACATTCTAGCCCCCGGTATACCCGCAGCGGGACATTCCCCCCTATAGGTCAAGGAATCTGCTAAGTGTTATCGCCTGAATGTGAAGAAGCTCACGCCGGGGAGATATGTCTTGAATATATGGGACTTCTACAACACTTTTACATGTATTCTAGGTCCACATGCAAGTATACTAGCTCCACATGAAAGTTTGGGTGGGTTCCCGGGTCTCCGGGGGTCATTCTGCATCGACAACACCCGTCTGCGGCCCCGGGAAGGTCTACCCCCTAGCTTTCTCCGCAGGAGGTTGCACCAATGTACTTTTTTGTTGGTTAAGTTTTGTTTAGGCCATAGATACAATGAAAACCAAGTTTGGGACCATGTGGCACATTCTATCGCCTAATATACCTGCAGCGGGACATTTCCCCCTATAGTTCGAGGAATCTGCTAAGTGTTATCGCATGAATGTGAAGGAGCTCACATCTGGAAGCTATGTCTTGCATCTATGTGACTTTTACATGTATCCTAGGTCCACATGAAAGTTTGGGTGGGTTCCCAGGTCTCCGGGGGTCATTCTGCATCGAAAACACCGTCCGCGGGCCCCGGGAAGGTCTACCCCTAGCTTTTTCCGCACGAGGTTCCACCAATGTACTTTTTTGTTGGTTAATTTTTATTTAGGCCATATATACAAGGAAAACCAAGTTTGGGACCATGTGGCACATTCTAGCCCCCGGTATAGCCGCAGCGGGACATTCCCCCTATAGGTCAAGGAGTCTGCTAAGTGTTATCGCCTGAATGTGAAGAAGATCACGCCGGGGAGATATGTCTTGCATATATGGGACTTATACAACACTTTTACATGTATTCTAGGTCCATATGCAAGTATCCTAGCTCCATATGAAAGTTTGGGTGGGTTCCCGGGTCTCCGGGGGTCATTCTGCATCGATAACACCCGTTTGCGGGCCCCGGGAAGGTCTACCCCCTAGCTTTCTCCGCACGAGGTTCCAGCAATGTAATTTTTTGTTGGTTAAGTTTTGTTTAGGCCATATATTCAATGAAAACCAAGTTTGGGACCATGTGGCACATTCTAGCCCCTAATATACCCGCAGCAGGACATTTCCCCCTATAGTTCTAGGAATCTGCTAAGTGTTATCGCATGAATGTGAAGGAGCTCACATATGGAATCTATGTCTTGCATCTATGTGACTTTTAAAACACTTTTACATGTATCCTAGGTCCACATGCAAGTTTGGGTGGGTTCCCGGGTCTCCGGGGGTCATTCTGCATCGAAAACACCCGTCCGCGGGCCCCGGGAAGTTCTACCCCCTAGATTTTTCCGCACGAGGTTCCACCAATGTAATTTTTTGTTGTTTAAGTTTTATTTAGGCCATATATACAAGGAAAACCAAGTTTGGGACCATGTGGCACATTCTAGCCCCCGGTATATCCGCAGCGGGACATTCCCTCCTATAGGACAAGGAATCTGCTAAGTGTTATCGCCTGAATGTGAAGAAGCTCACGCCGGGGAGATATGTCTTGCATATATGGGACTTCTACAACACTTTTACATGTAATCTAGGTCCATATGCAAGTATCCTAGCTCCACATGAAAGTATGGGTGCGTTCCCGGGTCTCCGGGGGTCATTCTGCATCGATAACACCCGTTTGCGGGCCCCGGGAAGGTCTACCCCCTAGCTTTCTCCGCACGAGGTTCCAGCAATGTACTTTTTTGTTGGTTAAGTTTTGTTTAGGCCATAGATACAATGAAAACCAAGTTTGGGACCCTGTGGCACATTCTAGCCCCTAATATACCCGTAGCAGGACATTTCCCCCTATAGTTCTAGGAATCTGCTAAGTGTTATCGCATGAATGTGAAGGTGCTCACATCAGGAAGCTATGTATTGCATCTATGTGACTTTTACAACACTTTTACATGTATCCTAGGTCCACATGCAAGTTTGGGTGGGTTCCCGGGTCTCCGGGGGTCATTCTGCATCAAAAATACCCGTCCGCGGGCCCCGGGAAGGTCTACCCCCTAGCTTTTTCCGCACGAGGTTCCACCAATGTACTTTTTTGTTGGTTAAGTTTTCTTTAGGCCATATATACAAGGAAAACCAAGTTTGGGACCATGTGGCACATTCTAGCCCCCGGTATACCCGCAGCGGGACATTCCCCCCTATAGGTCGAGGAGTCTGCTAAGTGTTATCGCCTGAATGTGAAGAAGCTCACGCCGGGGAGATATGTATTGCATATATGGAACTTCTACAACACTTTTACATGTATTCTAGGTCCATATTCAAGTATCCTAGCTCCACATGAAAGTTTGGGTGGGTTCCCGGATCTCCGGGGGTCATTCTGCATCGATAACACCCGTTTGCGGGCCCCGGGAAGGTCTACCCCCTAGCTTTCTCCGCACGAGGTTCCAGCAATGTAATTTTTTGTTGGTTAAGTTTTGTTTAGGCCATAGATACAATGAAAACCAAGTTTGGGACCCTGTGGCACATTCTAGACCCTAATATACCTGTAGCAGGACATTTCCCCCTATAGTTCTAGGAATCTGCTAAGTGTTATCGCATGAATGTGTAGGTGCTCACATCAGGAAGCTATGTATTGCATCTATGTGACTTTTACAACACTTTTACATGTATCCTAGGTCCACATGCAAGTTTGGGTGGGTTCCCGGGTCTCCGGGGGTCATTCTGCATCGAAAAGACCCGTCCGCGGGCCCCGGGAAGGTCTACCCCCTAGCTTTTTCCGCACGAGGTTCCACCAATGTACTTTTTTATTGGTTAAGTTTTCTTTAGGCCATATATACAAGGAAAACCAAGTTTGGGACAATGTGGCACATTCTAGCCCTCGGTATACCCGCAGCGGGACATTTCCCCCTATAGGTCAAGGAATCTGCTTAGTGTTATCGCCTGAACGTGAAGAAGCTCACGTCGGGGAGATATGTATTGCATATATGGGACTTGTACAACACTTTTACATGTATTCTAGGTCCACATGCAAGTATCCTAGCTCCACATGAAAGTTTGGGTGGGTTCCCGGGTCTCCGGGGGTCATTCTGCATCGAAAACACCCGTCCGCGGGCCCCGGGAAGGTCTACCCCCTAGCTTTCTCCGCACGAGGTTCCACCAATGTACTTTTTTGTTGTTTAAGTTTTTTTTAGGCCATATATTCAATGAAAACCAAGTTTGGGACCATGTGGCACATTCTAGCCCCTAATATACCCGCAGCGGGACATTTCCCCCTGTAGTTCTAGGAATCTGCAAAGTGTTATCGCATGAATGTGAAGAAGCTCACATCAGGAAGCTATGTCTTGCATCTATGTGACTTCTACAACACTTTTACATGTATCCTAGGTCCACATGCAAGTATCCTAGCTCCACATGAAAGTTTGGGTGGGTTTCCGGGTCTCCGGGGTCATTCTGCATCGAAAACACCCGTCCGCGGGCCCCGGGAAGGCCTACCCCCTAGCGTTTTCCGCACGAGGTTCCACCAATGTACTTTTTTGTTGGTTAAGTTTTGTTTAGGCCATATATACAAGGAAAACCAAGTGTGCGACCATGTGGCACATTCTAGCCCCTAATATACCCGCAGCGTGATCTTTCCCCCTATAGTTCGAGGAATCTGCTAAGTGTTATCGCATGAATGTGAAGAAGCTCACACCGGGGAGCTATGTTTTACATCTATGGGACTTGCACAACACTTTTGTAAGTGTAAAAATGTTTTTTGCGAAAAAATCATGAGCATCAGATAATGTACATGTAGTTTAAATTGGTCCCACTTTCTACCGATTCGGCGGGAACTTGTCTTTTCACCAAGGGTGGACGAAAATCTTTGAGATCCTTTAGTTGGGAATTTTATATGTAAGGCGGTCAAGTATTTTTGAATAATGTGATGAAAGCATTTTCAATTAGCCCTTTGATGGTTGGTCTGGAAAATGGCCAAAAATAAAAAAAATAGCCTTTGCCATGTGACTATCCAGAACACATGGCAAAGCCTTTTTCTTTGCCGTGTGTGTAGCCTGATTGCATGGCAAAGGTCTTTGCCGTGTGGCCTTGGCACCAAACACACGACAAAGCTATTTAAAATTTTGCGCAAAATAAATTTGCGCGCCCAAAGATCTATACGGTGCGAAAAACGCAAAATAAAAAATCGAAAATTTACCGTGCGCCTAACAGCTGTACACGGTAAAGGCCTGTCGTCAGGTCGGCAGCGTTAGCTGGGCGAAAATGTGGGCTTTCCTTGTCCGTTTGCCGTGCGTATTTTCTTTGTCGTGCGTTTGTTTGCTGGTTTACCGTGCGCCGTTCTTTGCCGTGTGTATTTCGCTATCTTTGCCGTGTGTTTTTTATTTATCGTGCGCCCCGCGCAGTTTTGCCGTGCGTTTTGTCTTCACCAGGTGTTTTCCATGAGAACGCACGGCAAACATTTCTTTGCCGTGCGCACACACACGACAAAGATGTGACGCACGGCAACGTCTTGTTTTCCTATTACATCCAGTTGCTCACTGATCATTGTTGAAGTTGATTTATTTTGATGTCGCGATCCATAGCTTCCCCTCTATTTCCACCTCACATTTGCTTGAAAGCATGAAGCATTTCGCTTTGCTTGATCCATTGAATTACTTAACGTAGTAAAGAATAATTAGTCAATTTAATTTGTTTCCTCAATCGTTTGCACGTTATGTATACTGGTATCGATAGATCTGAACACCACATCCATTGTTAGGTACTATGCGTTTTATTTGGATTTCAGTTTTTTTTTCCGGGTAAAACCAGACCTTTTATTAATCAGCAAGAATTACAGGAAATTCAGCCATGAGCTCCTCAACGATAACATCACGACCCGACCTAAACCAAAATCTAGTTATGTTCTCTGTCCTTGCCCAATTAGCAAGGCAGTGGCTAATTCTCACCTGACTACGGTCTACTTTTACAAAACAGCACTTTCTATTACCTCTAACCCTCCGAAATAGTATGCAGATAGGCAAAACGATCACGATCTTTTGATAGAACAGCCGAGACCAGTTGTGCACAATCAGATTCCACAATAATGGGTAAGTTGGACTGATGAAGAGCATAATCAAGTCCTTCCCTGCAGGCCATTATTTCTACTTCATAAGCATCCACGCAGTCCAATAGAGAACGGTACGCTGAAAAAATTACCGCACCAGTGTCATCACGAAGGACCATACCAGTGCCCGCAGATCCATTATCTTATTTAAACGATCCGTCAATCGTTAGTTTTACCCACCCAGCTGGGGGCTTGACCCAAAAGTTACTCTGTGGTGCTTCCTTCATAACAGCAGCCGAAGCATCCATAGGAGGTACAGGCAACATCTTCCCTTTAGCATCTGGTCAGTTGAGACAACCGAGATGGAGCTAAGGGTGTTTGCATAGCTGCATAGAAATCTCCGTGAACCTTCAGTAGACGGAAGGGGTTTATCATGGGTAATCTCATTCCTCTCATACCAGGCCCTCCAGGCAACGAGCAGTGTTTTGTCCACTAGGTAGCCAGGGATGGTGTGGATAACCGACTTGAACCATGTAGGGGATGAAATATGGAATTCCGCTGTAGAAGGAAGGGTCCAACAGTCCCTCATCGCACTCCAATGTCGTTTTGCATGTGGACAAAATACAAGTGCATGTGCAACATCTTCCACTTCAGATTCACAAATCTTGCAAAGGCCTGTAACAGGTATCTTCCGTCTCACCTTGTTTTCTTCTGTAGCTACGGCATTGGAAGCAGCTCTCCAAGCAAATATTTTAACTTTCAGAGGTACAAAGGCACTCCAAATTTTATTCCAGCACGGATCATCACCCGACGGCCTGATACTTGAGCATCCAAAGGAGAATTGGCCTAGGAGATCATTGAATGCTAGTTGGTAAGCCGATCAGACAGTAAAGGAGCCAGACTTTTTAGGAAACCAGGCCAACACATCATCAAAACCATGTGGTGATAACTTAATACGGAGAGCGTCAATTGGGTAGAAAGTACTCCGGATCAGCTGAACATTCCACCTGCCATTGTTGTCAATTAGCTCAGACACCCATCGTAGTCGATTACTCCTTCTTGGAGTCAGTATTTTATTATTCGCCGCTCTCGGCACCCATACATCACGCCAAATACGAATATTGTGACCATTGCCAACCCTCCATACAAGTCCTTTCTTTAGCAGATCGTCCAAGTAGGGGATGGATTTCTAGTAAAAACAATGGCAATTAAATTTTCATTGGGATAATACCGGGCTCTCAATACACGAGCACAAAGGCTATCAGGGCAGGAGACTTGTCTCCATGCTTGGCGAGCTAACAAGGCTTGATTGAACAGCCTCATATCTTTAAAACCCATGCCACCTTGCGCCTTAGACCGCTGCATCGTAATCCAATTCACCCAATGTGCTTTCCTCTTGCCCCGTTCTACTCCCCACCAATAGTCGCGAATTTGCTTCGTGAGATCATCACAGAGGGAGAATGGAAGTTTGAACACCCCCATAACATAAGTAGGGATGGCCTGAGCTATTGCTTTAATTAAGATTTCCTTAGCACTTTGAGCTAGCAGGCTGTCACCCCACGCCAGTAGATATTTACACAGTCTCTCACATAGGTTGACAAATTTACCTTTGTGCATCCTTCCATCTGGGGTTGGCAACCCGAGATATTTTTCCTCAAAATGATGTTTCTCCACATGCAGGGTAGACCGGACCTCCTCCTGGAGAACCTGGGGGCATTGATACTAAACATCAACGAACACTTAGCAGGATTGATTAATTGTCCCGTCCCATGAGCATATACATCAATAATATGTTTCACCTTCATCGCCTCATCCGCACATCAATTGGATTTCAGTTGAAGCTATATTATTTTGCTTTTTTGTGTGCAGGAATATATTATTGTCTTCTATTTCCTTGAAGATGCTCCAGTGAGTCACTGAACCACTCCGGATACCTTTTTTTTCCGAAGGTGAATATTTATGGAGTATATGCATAGATCCTATACAACCATCATTTTTTCTAGGGATTGGTGATGCCAATGAGGTTATGCCTTTGAAAATTAATATAAGGTATATTACTTGGAGTGAACATTTGGTGCACATGGGCACCAATGATCTTGGTTTAAAAAAATTAAAAATAATATTTTTGAGTTCTAAAAAATATTAAAAAATAACGGGACGTAGCCAATGATTTATCCCAAAATGTGCAAAATAGCAATTTAATGCACATTGTATTATGAGGTACACAAAAATGACAAATCGTGTGGATCTGAGTATATGTAGTTTTACATCTCTAAATTTTATCAGATTTGTCATTTTTGTGTAGCCCACAATATAAATAATTCCACGTTGTGATTTTTCATGCTTGTAGGATACAACGTTGGCTATACCGAGAATTTATTTTAGATTTTTTTGAAAGTTATAAATATGGATTTTGAATTTTTTAAACAAAGGAAGCACTCGAGGTCGGTAGCTAAAGACACTTCCCGATATTACTTGGTTAATGTTTAGCAACCCTTTGTGTTTACTCTCTCAAGATTTATTTGGATCTTGGTTGTTGTATCATAAATTGTTTTAGGACATCATTGTCTGTTCATTCCCGTAAATGTGTGTAGCAATTCATGCAATTCTATGCTTAATTTTATGCAATACTCTAACAAACATATAAAATAGGAAGTCTCGAAGTGCCCAATTTATTCTCGAATAACATTACATCCTTTTTATAAGAAGGAGGTGCGCATCAGCATGCACATTTCTCTCATCTATTCAAATTTCATACTAATTCTATTGTTTATTTTCTTATTAAGATGGACGGGCGCGGCAAAGTGCGCTTTTATGGTCTAGTAAGCTTATGTAATATCATCTACAAGATTATATCCAAGATGTTGGCGTTGAGACTTAAGATTAACTGAAGTGATTTATCCAATGCAGATTGCCTTTGTACCAGGTCAATTAATCACAGATAATGTTCTAGTGGCTTACAAAACTATTCATGCAATTAAGAAGAAGAGGAGAGGAAATTCTGGTGCTTGCGCAGTGAAGTTGTACATGCATAAAGCATATGATTGTGTAGAGTGGGTTTTTGTAGAAAACGTGTTGAGAAAGCTGGGGTTTACTTAAAGATGGGTTACCCTTATGATGGCTTGTTTGAGATTGGTGAGATATCAAGTTCGATTCAATTCTGAGGAAACTAAGATGTTTACTCCTACTAGAGGACTCCGCCAGGGGGATCCTCTTTCTCCATATTTGTTCCTAATATGTGTGGAAGGCATGTCTAGTCTTTTTCTATATGAAGAAGTTGGTGGCATTGATGGATTAAGAGTGTGCAAGAATGCACCGTCAGTCTCTCATTTACTTTTTGCTGATGATTCTCTTATTATCATGAAGGCGGATACGGACAATGCAACTGAAGGGAATATGCCCTAGAGGCAAATAATAAAAGGTTTATTATTGTCATATCCCAATAAGTTCGTAATAGTTTCATATTGTGCTATAACTGTATCAAGTGGAAACATTGATACAAGTGTGATACGAAACATAAGTCCCTAGTAGCCTCTATTAATACTAGTTCGTTGGGCAACAGATGCTCAAGGTTTCATGATCATGAGTGATAGAGCTAGTTGACAACAAGGTCACATCATTGGTGAATGATGTGATGGACATTCCTCAAAGATTGCGACATGATCAAGTCATGAAGTTCATCGTTACAATAGTCAAAAATGAAGTCTCCTTCTCCTTAGACCGTGAGATCATATTAATCATTGACTCCCGAGGCTTCTTTAACTACATCAAATGTCACTCAGTCAAATGGTGATTACAAAGGTGTATGTTGGGTATTCCAGAGGTACATGTTGAGGCCTATGAATCAAGACCAGGATTTGCTCACCCAGTGACGGGTAAGATACAGTTAGGCCGACGTGGTGAGATTACATCCATAATGTTGCAATCATGGGGATGTAATATCCCGGTAACAAGTAAAACAGTATTTGTCAGTAACGAGATTGAACAAGGTATGTTGATACCTAAACGGTTGGATCTCAGATAAGTAGTATCGAAGAAACAAAGGGACATGGATTCAACATTTACGGTTCAAACGACATCGTCATCTAGAATATACAGTGGTCATCATGGGCATCCCAGTCCCGATGTTGATCATTGATAGAGATCATGTCTGTGCCATTACTGAGCTGTGAGGGGATCCACGTAAGGGTATGATGAGCCGGAGATCATCAGTAAATTAGAATCTTAATAGAGAAAGAGAAACCGGAATTGTTTCGGGAAGAGATCTAAAGTTGTTCAGAGAAAAGGATAAAGGAAAGGACCGAAAGGTGTTTCAGATAAATGGCAATTTAATATATACATTTATTATATGTAATTATGAATTAATATATTATAAATTAATATTTAAATAAAAATTCACAGGGCAACTTTATTATTAGGCCAAAAACCCGGAGGGAATTGACCTAGAGAAAATCACCCTGAAAAAAGAAAAGAAAAACAGCTCCTGCTGCTACTGGGCTGGTTTTGAACCAGCCCAGCTAGACAGACGAGCGACATACATTAGATGCCGGGGGGGGCAGCGAGCTAGCTGGCCGCTGCCGCTTGCAGCCCACCTAGGCCGCCACTCCGCTGGTCGCTAGGCAAACGAGCCACATGCGTAGTCGACCGACCCGGGTCGCTGCTGCCGCGGCCGTCTCATCGCTGGTGGGCCAAGCGCGAATGGGCCGAGGGGCACTGGCGGCCCACTCGGCCGCATGCGATCTGGCTCCTGCGCCGCTAGCTGCTGGGCCGCGGTGAGGCTTGCCGGCCCACCCGAGCTATTTTTGCATACTATATCGACGAGGCTTCGATGATTGGTACTGTTTTATTCAAACATTGTCCGAGGGAGGCAAATGGAGTTTCTCACGAGCTTGCTAAGTCCTGCTTCTTAGATAAGAATTCTTGTAATTGGGCTGATGCGCCTCTAGCTTTCTTTTATAAAATCTCCTAGATGATGTAACAATTGTTTGAGAGGCTGCAAGTTTCTGATGTACTTTTTTCCTCGTCAAGGTACCTAAGGGTTTAGGGAGGTTTTAATAAGGCATCTTGCATATCTAATATATATTGGTTTAAACTAAAAAACGCGTGATCTCCAAACGTAACCACGCATCCTAGATCGTTGTATGTAACTGATTTGTTGCCACTTCTTTGAGAGCAGTATTCAACCGATGATCCCGTCCCTCCGTATTGCTTCCTATTTTTCTCAAATACAAGTATCTAACGCTTTCAAGGTGTACTCTCTTCATCTTAAAATATAATATGTTTTAGTTTTTTATAAATTAAATGTATCTAAACGACTTTTAGTATGTAGCTTCAGAGCAAAATGAGTGAAACTGTTTCAAAGGCTTAATTATTTCATATGATTAATTCCCTCTAGTTAGGGTTTCCCTTCTCTCGCTACTCTACTAGCATAGAGGCTTTCCCCCCGATCGATACCCTTAGGCCTGCTGATCCTGTCTCTGCATGGGCGTTCACTGCATCGTACTCCAGTCTAGGTCCGTACACACGGGTGGCTCAGAGACAGCGTGGGACTTGGCGTGATCGGAAATGAGACATGGCGACAACTCCGTTGGGGGATCCTCCGGCGAAGGTGAAAGTGAATACATCATCACGATGATGAAGCAGATGGATCTATGCGAGGAAGATCTGGATGATGCAGTTTTTGAGGAAGAAGGGTCACCGCCGACAGATTTGACTAGATGGTTGGCAATTGCTAGGGTTTGCACAGACGTGGAGTATTCGAGTTTTTGGTTCTTCAAAAATATGCGGTCAGCTTGGGACTTGGCACGAGAGGTGAAGACCAGATCAATTGAAGGGAACTTGCACACCTTTCAGTTCTCTTTCCTAGGTGATTGGGAGAGGGTAATGGAAGGGGCACGTTGACCTTTCGCGGTAGCCCGTATCAATTGTTCCATATGATGGATCCACAAAACCGTCGAAGATGGATCTCTTGATGATAGACATATGGATCCAAATACATGATTTCTGATACATGCATTTCGCATCATCATTTTTAGGACTTACATGCACTGTTTAGAATCATATTTACCATCACCCATCATTATTTATGCATATTTAGATAATTTACATGACTTTCCTACATAGTTCTTTTTATTGGTATTTAATTCTAGGAGTCAGGAAACCTCCCTTTTCACGTTTTCTTGTTTCAGGGACCTTCTGGACGTCTAAAAATTGGAGAAAAAAATATCTGATGAGTTTTTCACCTAGAGAATCAACTTGGGCCAAAGAAGCATGCGAGAGGAGCCCCGAAGGAAAAAAGAGGCCAGAGGGCGTGCCCACCCCCTGGGCGATCCCTACAGGCTCTTTTGGGACTCGAGCATCGTCTAGACTCCTCTTTTTTTATAGACGCCTCCGTCTCGCCAGAAAATGGACGCCATATTTTTCCACGATTTACAGAGGCGGCGGTGGCGGAGGCGAAAGTCATTTCCTACTCCGGGAGAGGTCAGATCCTACTGCGCTAGAGCCTCTGGTGACGGGGAAATCGATGCCATCATCATCACCACTCCTCCTATGCGTAGGGGGAGGCCTCTCCGTTAACATCTCCACCAACACCTGTTGGAGATATGCCCAAGAGACAATAATAAAATATTTATTATTATATCTTTGTGTTTATGATAAATGTTTACATCCATGCTATAATTGTATTGACCGGAAACATTAATACTTGTGTGTTTTCTAAACATAAAAGAGTCCCTAGTAAGCCTCTTGATTAATAGATGATCATGGTTTCCTGATCATGGACATTAGATGTTATTAATAACAAGATCATATCATTAGGAGAATGATGTGATGGACACACTCCTATAGTTATCATAGCATAAGATCAAGTCATTTAGAGTTTGTTTGCTACAAGCTTTCAAATACATAGTAACCCAATCCTTCGACCATGAGATCATGTTAATCACCATCATCAGATGGATGCTTTGATGACATCAAACACCACTTCCATAACTGGGTGGTTATAAAGGTGGCATTAGGTATTCTGAAAGTATGTGTTGAAGCACATGGATCAAGAGTGGGATTTGTCCATCCATATGACAGATAGATATACTCTGGGCCCTCTCGGTAGAATGTCATCCAATTGGCTTGCAAGCATGTGACTAGGTCACAAGGATGTCATATCACGGAACGAGTAAAGATTACTTATCGGTAACAATGTTGAACTAGGTATAGAGGTACCGACGATCAAACCTCGGATAAGTAAAGTATCGCACGACAAAGGGAATCGGTGTCGTATGTAAATGGTTCATTTGATCACAAAGTCATCGTAGAAATATGTGGGAGCCATTATGGATTTCCATATCCCACTATTGGTTATTGATCAGAGAGGTGTCTTGATCATGTCTGCATAGTTCATGAACCGTAGGGATACACACTTAAGGATTCGATGTTGTTTGAGTATATATGGAATATGAGTTGGAGACCTAATGTTGTTCGGAGTCTCGGATTGGATCCAGGACATCACGAGGATATCCGGAATAGTCCGAAGAATAAGATTCATATAAGGAAAGTCAATTTCCGGGGTTCAGAAATGTTTTCGGTGTTTTGACCGTAAGCTTCTAGAATGTTCTAGAAGGTCCACCACTCCGAAAGGGGGCACTTGGTATGTGGCATGCCCTAAAGGACTGGCTGCATCATGCCCTAGGGAAACTCAGCCAAGGACTAGAGGAAAGGGTCAAACATTAGTTTGAAAAGTCAAATCCTAGTTTGGGAAGGAAAGGGGAAACTTGAAAGGCAAGTTTACAACTCCCCTTCTCCTAGCCGAGTTGCGGAGGGACTCTCCCCTTCCTAGCCAAATTGCGAGGCAACTCAGCTAGGGCTGGGAGCCTCCTTGGCCGCCGGGCCCCTCCAATATAAGGAGGGTAGGGCGCCACGCCTTGGCCCCTTGTCCCTCGGCACCTAAACCCTAGCCGTCGTGCTCCTCTCTCTCGTCCACCGTCCTGCTCCACCTTAGGCGAAACCCTGCAGAAATATCTCCACCACCACCACACCATTGTGTTGCTGGGATTCCATGGAGATCTACAACCTCTGCTGCCATGCTGGAACAAGGGAGAGGAAGGTCTTCATCTACTATTGTATGTCTGAACGACTGCGGAAGCGCTGCCAGAACGTGGCGCCGGAAGGATCGTTTACACAATCTTGAGATCGGCAAGTGATCGACTACATCAACCACGAGATCCAAATCTCGTTAAACGCTTTGGATCTTCGAGGGTTAGTTCTCTACAATATCATTGCACCGATCTCATAGAATAGATCTTGATTTTGTGTGTTCCCACGATAGAATTTTTTGTTTTCCATGCTGTGAACCCTACAGTGGTATCAGAGCCGACTCTATGCGTATATCTATTGCACGAGTAGAACACAATGGTTTTGTGGGTGTTGATGCTCTTGTTGTCGCTTGATTTTTGTGTACTTTGCATCTTGCGGGATGGTGGGATGAAGCAGACCGGGCTAACCTTACATGTCATCTTACATGAGACTTTCTCCACGCTCAACGTGCAACTTGCATTGCAAAAGTGGCTTTGCGGGTGTGCGTCTCTCCCACCATAGTGAAGATTCAATTTACAATGGGCACTTGACAATACTTGTATCAACGTTGTGGTTCATGTTCGTAGGTTAGAACAGTTCTTATTCGAAAGTCCCAGCCACACAAAACATACAAAGAAAATTAGAGGCGTCTAACTTGTTTTTGCAGGGCTTGTGTTGTGATGTGATATGGCCATGATGTGATTGTGATTATATATGATGTATGCAATGATCCTTATTGTAAGTTGGCAACCGGCAGGAGCCTTATGGTTGACTTTAATTTCGTTAAGATCCGCGTGTCTATTCATCAAGTAGTTGTAATAGTTGCTGTTGGTGGAGGACAACCCTGAAGCGGCACCATTGACCTTTAAGCCACATCGGTGATTATGGAGATCATGTTCGTGCTTTGAAGATGGAGATCAAAGGCACAAGAAGAAAGGTCATATCATATCACATATTATGAATTGCATTTGATGTTAATCATTTTTATGCATCTTGTATTGCTTAGATTGCGATGGTAGCATTATAAGATGACCCCTCTCACTAAATATCAAGTAATAAAGTGTTCGTCCTTAGTAGGCACCATTCCTAAGACTCGTCATTTCGAAGCACCACGTGATGATCGGGTGTGATAGGTTCTGCGTGTGCATACAATAGGTGCAAGCCAGATTTGCACATGCGGATACTAAGGTTAACCTTGACGAGCCTAGAATGTACAGACATGGTCTCGGAACATGGAATACCGAAAGGTAAAGCATGAGTCATATGATTGATATGATGAACATGTTGATTGTTCGCCTTTGAAACTACATCATCTCTCGTGATGATCGGACTTGGTGTAGTGGATTTAGTTCGTGTGATCACTAAAACAATGTGAGGGGTGTTGTTTTGAGTAGGAGTTCACCTAGTTAATTTAAGAATTAAATATGAACTCAATTCATCATAAACTTAGTCTAAATTCTTTGTAAATATGTTGTAGATCATGGCAGCCCCTACCATCAATTTTAATGCTTTACTAGAGAAAGAAAAGTTGAAAACAATCGAAGCAACTTCGTGGACTAGTTCCGCAACTTGAGGATTGTCCTCAATGCTGGCCAGTTGACCTATGTGCTCGATGCACCGCTGGGTGACCCGCCTACAGATGATGCTACCGATGAGGTGATTTTTTTACCTCACTCGGAAGAATCAATACTCCACAGTTTAGTGTGCCATCTTGTACGGTTTGGAATCAGAGCTTCAGAAGCTCTTTGAGAACCGCGACCCTCATAATATTATCAATGATCTCAAAATGATATTTGAGACTCACGCGATCGTGGAAAGCTATGAGGCTTCCAATAGGTTCTTTAATTGCAAGATGGAAGAGGGCAACTCCATTAGCGAGCATGTTCTTAAAATGTCTGGGCATGCGAATAAACTCACAAATTTGGGAATAACGATTCCTAATGTATTGGGTATTCACCGTGTCCTCCAATCACTGCCACCTAGTTACAAGAACTTTGTGATGAACTACAACATGCAGCGCATGGATAAGTCGTTGCCTGAACTCTTCTCTATACTGAAGTCTGCGGAAGTGGAGATCAAGAAAGAGCACCAAGTGTTGATGGTCAATAAGACCACCAATTTCAAGAAGCAAGGCAAGCCTAAAAAGAAGGTCAACTTCAATAAGGGCGGCAAGAAAGTTGTTGAGCCTACTAAGAAGCCCAAGGCTGGTCCTAAGCCTGATACTGAGTGCTTTTACTTCAAGGGCGAAGGTCACTAGAAATGGAATTTCCCCAAGTACCTGGAAGATCTGAAGAACGACAACATCAAGAAGAAAGGTATATTCGATATACATGTTATTGATGTGTATCTTACTAGTAGTCATAGTAGTGCCTGGATATTTGATACTGGTTCGGTTGCTCATATTTGTAACTCGAAACAGGTGCTACAGAATAAGCAAGGACTAGGAAGATACGAGGTGGCAATGCACATTGGAAATGGATCCAAGGTTGATGTGATCGCCGTCGGCACACTCCCTCTTCATCTACCGTCGGGATTAGTTTTAAGTCTAAATAATTGTTATTTGGTGCCTGAGTTAAGCATGAACATTATATCTAGATCTTGTTTATTCCGAGATGGTTACTCGTTTAAGTCTGAGAATAATGGTTGTTCGATTTATATGAGTAATATTTTTTATGGTCATGCGCTTGAGATGGATGGTCTATTCTTATTGAATTTCAATAGTAATGATACACATGTTCATAATATAGATGCTAAACAAATGAAATTGAATGATAATTCCACATATATGTGGCACTACCGTCTTGGTCACATTGGAGTGAAGCGCATGACGAAACTCCATTCCGATGGACTTCTTGAATCACTTGATTTTGAATCACCTGATTTTGAATCACTTGAAAGATGCGAAGCATGTCTAATGGGAAAATTACTAAGACACCATTCTCTGTAATGATGGAGCGAGCTACAGACTTATTGGAGATCATACATACCGATGTGTGTGGTCCAATGAGTGTGGCCTCACACCGTGTATATCGTTATGTTCTTACTTTAACGGATGACTTTAGTACATATGAGACTTTAGTAGATATGAGTATATCTACTTTATGAAACATAAGTCCGAAACTTTCAAGAAGTTTAAGGAATTGAAGAGTGAAGTAGAAAATCAACGTAACAAGAAGAGTTGGTATTTATGCTCGATAGTGGGTTTATGCCTCTAGTTTCCAAGGGAAGTGACAATAATCTCTTCGGTTGTATATGTGCTATTGCTACTAGGGAGAAAACAACGGTCGCTTGTTCATGGAACATGTGGACTGTTTGCCTTACACACTTTGCTTAAAGCGGTTGTCTGTTGCTTGCAACTTAATACTGGAGGGGGTTCGGATGATAACCTGAAGGTGGACTTCTAGTCATAGATGCAGTTGGATGGCAGTCTATGTATCTTGTTGTATTGCCCAATCGAAACTCATAGGATCTTTCTGACTAGTAATTGCATTGTTATGCCTTGCTCAGTTCCTGTTAATTGCCCCGCTGTAATTTCATGCCATGTTGTTTATCTAAGGAGAGCACCTCTAGTGAACTATGGACCCCGGTCCAATCTTTACCATTGATACATCTTCCACTGTTACTTGTTTACTTGATGCAAACCAATACCTTCCACACCATACGTTTAATCCTTTGTTACAGCAAACCGCTGAGCTTGACAACCTCACTGGTCGTTGGGGCAAAGTCTTGAGTTTGTGGTGTGCAGGTCTCCGCGTTGTTTGCAACACCTATGTGACGTTTACTTCCTCCTTCCGGTTCGATAACCTCGGTCTCAACTGAGGGAAAACTTGCTACTTGCTGATTCACACCTTGCTCTTGGGGTTCCCAACAGGCTGTGCGTAGACAGTCGTCAAGCCTTTCTTGAGAAGGAGTTTCTCTCAAAAGAATTGACTAGAAAGAGAGTAGAACTCGACGAGGTTATTGAACCTTCTCTCGGATTTGAGAGTACCGCATCACCAGAAAATGTTCATGTGCCACCTGCGCCAATAAGATAGGTAGCTAATGATAATGATCATGAAACTTCGAACGAAGTTACTACTGAACCTCGCAGGTCAATGAGGACCCGTACCACTCCTGATTGGTATGATCCCGTCTTGAATGTCATGTGGGTGGACAACACCGACGACCCTGCAACGTATGAGGAAGCAATGATGAGCCCATATTCCAACAAATGGCAAGAAGCCATGAAATCCGAGATTGGATCCATGTATGAAAACCAAGTGTGGACTTTGGTGGAATTATCGGATGGCCGCAAGGCTGTCGAGAACAAATTAATTTTCAAGAAGAAAACACATGCTGATGGTAATGTAACCGTCTATAAAGCTTGAATTGTCGCGAAAGGGTTCCGACAATTTCAAGAAGCTAAATTATGTGAGGTTTTTGTTAGCAATCGCTGCATATTATGATTCTGAGATATGGCAGATGGATGTCAAAACAGCGTTCCTCAATGGTGACATTGAAGAAGAGTTGTATATGGTACAACCCAAAGGTTTTGTTGATCCTAAAGATGCTAACATGGTATGAAAACTTCAATGGTCCATTTATGGATTAAACCAAGCATCCCAGAGCTAGAATCAATGTTTTGATAAGGTGATCAAAAACTTTGGATTTATACAAACTTATGGAGAAGCTTGTATTTACAAGAAAGTGTGTGGGAGCTCTGTATCATTCCTAGTACTATATGTGGATGGCATATTGTTGATTGGGAATGATATATAACTTCTTAAAATTATCAAAGACTATTTGAATAATAGTTTTTCAATGAAGGATCTTGGCGAAGCTGCATACATTTTAGGAATCAAGATTTATAGAGATAGATCAAGATGCTTAATAGCTCTTTCACAAAGTACATAATTGGACAAAGTTCTAAAGAGGTTTGTAGTGGAAGAAAGCAAGAAAGCAAGAAAGGGTTCTTGCCCATGTTGCCCACTACGACCTTGAGTAAAACTCGAAGTCCAGGTACATCAGAAGATAGAGAGAAGATGAACAGAACTCCTTATGCCTCAGCCATAGGTTCTATCATGTATGCCATGTTGTGTACAAGACCGAATATTGCATATGCTGTTAGTTTGATCCAGGAGTAGATCACTGGATAGCGGTCAAAAATATCCTAAAGTACTTGAGAAGGACTAAGGATATGGTTCTTTCTTATGGAGGTGACTAAGAGCTCGTTGTAAATGGTTACATCGATGCTAGTTGGAACACCAATCCAGATGACTCTAAGTCACAATATGGATATGTATTTACTTTTAATGGTGCAGTAGTGAGCTGGAGGAGTGCTAAGCAAAGCGTTGTGGTGAGATCTTCAACTGAATCGGAATACATAGCTCCTTCAGAGGCTTCACAAGAGGTGATATGGATGAAGGAGTTCATTGCAGAGCTTGGTGTGGTTCCTATTGCGTTGGAACCGATGGCCATCTATTGTGAGAACTTGGGTGCCATAACCAATGCACATGAGCCAAGGTCACACAAGAAGCTGAAGCATATCAAGCTACATTTTCATGCTATTCGTGAGCATGTCCAATATGGTGACATAAAGATTTGCAAAGTACACACAGATCTGAATGTCGTAGATCCATTGACTAAACCTCTCCCTAGGGAAAAGCATGACCAACACCAGAACGCCATGGGTGTTAGGTATATTACCATGTAATCTAGACTTTTGACTCTAGTGCAAGTGGGAGACTATTGGATATATGCCCAAGAGGCAATAATAAAATAGTTATTATTGTATCTTTGTGTTTATTATAAATTCTTACATCCCATGCTATAATTGTGTTAACCAGAAACATTAAAACTTGTGTGTTTTGTAAACATAAAGAGTCCCTAGTAAGCCTCTTGTAGATGATCATGGTTTCCTGATCATGGACATTAGATGTTATTAATAACAAGATCATATTATTAGGAGAATGATGTGATGGACACACTCCTATAGTTAGCATAACATAAGATCATGCCATTTAGAGTTTGTTTGCTACAAGCTTTCAAATACATAGTAACCTAATCCTTCGACCATGAGATCATGTTGATCACCATCACCTGCTGGCTGCTTTGATGACATCAAACACCACTTCCGTAATTATGTGGTTATAAAGGTGGCATTAGGTATTCTGAAAGTATGTGTTGAAGCACATGGATGAAGAGTGGGATTTGTCCATCCATATGACAGATAGATATACTCTGGGCCCTCTCGGTGGAATGTCATCCAATTGTCTTGCAAGCATGTTACTAGGTATAGAGATACCGACGATAAACCTCAGATAAGTAAAGTATCGCGCAGCAAAGGGAATTGATATCGTATGTAAATGGTTCATTCGATCACGAAGTCATCGTATAAATATGTGGGAGCCATTATGTATTTCTAGATCCCACTATTTGTTATTGATCGGGGAGGTGTCTCGATCATGTGTGCATAGTTCATGAACCGTAGGGAGACACACTTAAGGATTCAATGTTGTTTGAGTAGAAATGGAATATTAGTTGGAGACCCAATGTTGTTCGGAGTCTTGGATTAGATCTAGGAAATCACGAGGAGATCCGTAATAGTCCGGAGAATAATATTCATATAAGGAAAGTAAATTTCCAGGGTTCGGAAATGTTTTTGGTGTTTTGACCAGAAGCTTCTAGAATATTCTAGAAGGTTCACCACTCCGGAAAGGGGCACTTGGTATGTGGCATGCCCTAAAGGGCTGGCCGCATCATGACCTAGGGAAACTTGGCAAAGGACTAGAACAAAGGGTCAAACAATAGTTTGAAAAGTCAAATCCTAGTCTGAAAAGTCAAATCCTAGTTTGGGAAGGAAGGGGAAACTTGAAAGGCAAGTTTACAACTCCCCTTATCCTAGCCGAGTTGGGGAGGGAATCCCCCTTCCTAGCCGAGTTGGGGGCAACTCGGCTAGGGCTGGGAGCCTCCTTGGCCGACCTCCCTCATAAGGAGGGGTAGGGCGCCACCCCTTGGCCCCTTGTCCCTCCGCGCCTAAACCCTAGCCGTTGTGCCCCTGTCTCTCGTCCACTGTCCTGCTCTGGCTTAGGCGAAACCCTGCAGAAATATCTCCACCAGCACCACTACATAGTCGTGCTGTTGGGATTCCTTGGAGATCTACAACCTTCGTTTCCCTACTGGAACAAGGGAGATGAAGGTCTTCATCGACTATCGTACGTGTGACCGACTGTGGAAGCGCTACTGTTGGGGATATACTTTCTGGGTATACCCACAGGACTCGCTAACCAGGGTGGCCCACCAACGGGTTAGAGCTTTGCTTCACGGGCGGCCCAGTCAGAGAAAGAGGAGGAGCCAGTTCCGGCTACGAAAAGGCCTAGAAGAGTTACCGACTTAGGCTTGTAGTATTACTTGTAGTCCAAGCTGTATCTAGTTACCGACTCTATAACATAGCCGGATAGGTCTCTACTATAACCCTAGGCCTCAGTAACTATATAAACCGGCCCTATGGGAGCCTTTAGAACACAACCAATCGTAACACCACAATCAACTCGCACAGGCGAACCTCTCTTGTAATCCATTGTAACATCCGGCTTACGCCGATATATTATTGGGTTGCTACCATGAGTAGGATCCAATCACTGCAGTCGGATCTGAACCAGGGTAAACTTGTGCTCATCGCTCCTGGAACATCCGACGTCGACCCCATCTTTCCAACTCCACTAGGACCCCCTATGGCGTACTTGTCAACAATCCTATGATAGTTGGCGCCACCGTGGGGCAGGAGACCTTTGGAGCTTCATTCCATGCGGAATCTGCGCGTGTAGGAATCAACAAAACTATCGCCATGGGTCGCGTGGTCTACGCCAGTGATGTTCCTCTCGTCCTTCTCGACGAGACCTGGATTCCGGATACGAAACTCGTGACGACCTACACAATCATGTCCATCGGCGAGATCGATATTTATCTCGGTTTCGCTGATCCTGCCCAATGCACCCTTGAGGTGATGACCATGGCGGAAGAAAAATCCGGATCTACTTCGTCCGCAGAGGCGGAAGAGTTCAAGATCTCGGAAAAATCAAACCCACCCAACCCACTCCTGTAGTGGAAGAAGAGGCGGAAGAAGAATCTGGATCTGATCTCTCCAGCGAGATTGGATACACAGATGGGGAATACATCCGCTACAGATCCGGATCTGCTGATGCTGAAGCGGAAACCAAGTTATACCACTACCTCAAGAAAATAAAAAGGAAGAAGCACTGTTTCGTGCACCACATAAGATCTGGATCCGACTCTGTCGATGCTGGAGCCGGTAGCGATTTGGTCCTAGACGCAATCGAAGAAAACACCAACTTACCCGGTTCCCCTCAGGAGTCAATAATGTCGCAGGAACTTTGAGACTTCGACAAAGAGATGGAGGAGTATGAACAAGAACATGTCTCCAAGCAAACACAAGGTGAGCCAGAAAATTCTCCTAGTCCATATGATAGCATGGATGAAAGCTACACCTCGCAGGACGATATGGACACCGGAGTTTCCTCCGAGGTCTACAAGCCAACCATGACGGAAAGTACCAATGGAAGTTTATCCCCCGGTACTGGACCAAAAGCCGTCTTTGCCACTAGTACGCACATTAAAGCTATTGGACGGTCAAAGGAGAAGAAGAACAAAACTCCGACAC
Organism: Avena longiglumis; assembly: GCA_030063025.1. Taxonomy (NCBI): domain Eukaryota; kingdom Viridiplantae; phylum Streptophyta; class Magnoliopsida; order Poales; family Poaceae; genus Avena; species Avena longiglumis. Next base: position 146,293,877 of record CP125978.1, on the reverse strand, counting down.
CGGCAGAGGAGGAAGTCGAGGAAACCAACAAAGAAAAAGTTGATGAAGAGATCGAGATGGAGAATCAGGATGGAGATCCAATAATACCACCCCGATCGACCATCCTGCGGATGGACACGTCGTCACCAAGGATGCACGTGAAATTCATGAAGATGATCTCATGATTCCAATCCCAACGGCTTCGGATATTATGTCGGAGGCGCTGGAGAAAAGGGCTGAGGACCTGGAAAAGCACCGTCTGTTTCTGCTCGAGGAAGTCGCGCGCATCGTCGAGCTTAGACAACAGTTAGACAGTGATCCTACCAAGTATCAGTCAGATTTTAAGCGACACCCAAACAAGACAAGGGGAGGTCAGTTTCTTGCTAACAAAAACCTAGATATCCACAAAGATCTATTCGACAGAAAGAACGGAGAGAAGATCCGAGTTTACAGCACGCCGTTGGAAAACGCTGCTGCAGGTCGAGCCATCCACGCCAACAACCCGTCTCCACAGCAATTCCAGCAGTGCGCCGCATTGCTGGACAAAGGGTTAAAACATCAAAAAACGGCCGCGTCATTTAGTGTCAAACTGGCCTCAAAGTCCGAGTTTTGCCACACTGGCGCTGACCAAAGCGCTGATGTAAGGCTCCACAGGGATACAAATCAATGATATCGTCCTCATGGAGAAGAAGAGAATTCAAGAACCGGCTCAAACGACCACTCTCGTCGACCGGCGCGTGACTAGGCAAGAGTTATTCCGGCTGCGTCCGAAGATGCCATAAGGGCAATGGTCCCTCATTGGAAAAATGAACGCTACAGAGAAGACCCGGAAACACGCCACCAGCGAGAGGAGCAAGATCGGCTAAGGATGCCACCACCGAGCCGTCAGGCTGGCAATTCCGGACAAAGAGATGATCCGGATCGTCCTGAATCAAGTAGGGACGATGCTCAAAGAAACAGGCATCGGAGTCAGCATAATGAGGCTCCACCGCCACCACCGCGTAACCCAGCCGGAAATAATCCACTAGGGCCACCATCGCCTCCTAGCAGCGAATATGAAGGATCCCGACGTAGCCATGGAATCTGCAGGGACGGAGGCGGCAACGGTGAAAGGAGAAGCAGATATCCGACTCCGCCGCGTAGAAGCCGTGAGCCTCCAAGGCGCAGATCTCTCTCGCCAAACGACGCTTTCCATCGCATTGAATCAAACATAGAGGTGCGGGGGTACGAGGAAGAAGACATGTACGTGGGACCCAAGTGCTTTGGACCACGCATACGTCAGACCAAATTTCTGGTTGACTTTGGTATTGCCAAACACACTTAGCCCTACGACTGCGCAGCTCGGCCAGATACTTGGCTCTAGGATTTTTCCAGGACTGCTGCATCGCCAAAGGAGGAAACAACCTGGTCGCAGTCCAATATCTCCCACTCATGCTAAGGAAGATGGCTCGATCATGGCTCAATGAACTGCCAGAGAATTCAATTCACAACTGGTATGATATGCAAAGTGCGTTCTTTTCAAACTTCGAGGGAACATACATGAGGCCCTGCACAGTCGGAGACTTGCAGCGTTGCACACAAAGACCCGGAGAAAACTGCCGGGATTACCTCGGACGCTGGATTGACACGAAAAACTCCTGTGAGGGAGTAAACGAACAAACTACGATAGAAGCTTTTATTGCAGGACTCCCAGTCAGTCTTTTGCATCTAAGACTGAAGTGTGACCACATCACAGATTTGGGAGAGATGATAGAGACGGCAAGAAAATACGCTGATGCCGATGATGATTCAGAAGGGCTACTAAACGTTCTGGCCAATCCCAATGCAGCCAAATAGCCAAAACAACAAGCTCAGAAGCGCAAGAACACGTCGGAAGATAAACCAGCTCCAGAAAACGCAGCTGTAAACGCAACGTTCGGATCTGGAGGATGAGGAGGGCGCGGAGGCGGCCGGGGTAGAGGCCGTGGAACTTCTCGAATCCAGGGCAGAGGATACCAGCAACCCAGAAGAACCTATACCTGGGCTGGCATTGCCAATAATCCATGTGTCCACCACTTGGATAGTAACGGAGGATCTACCCACACAAATGCCAAGTGTTGTTTCAATGACGACATCAAGAAAGACGAATCCGTTGGCTATAGAGCCAAGCGACGAAAAGGAAAGAAAAATTCCGAGAAAGGAAAGGAGCCCAAGGAAGATTCCGACATGGAAGAGACGGATACCGCCCCAGATCCCAAGTCGGATGTAAAGAAGACTTTTTCGACTAAGAAAGACGCATACGTCTCCTTCCTTGGATCCCAACCTTCCAAGGAAAAGAACGCGGTTCTCCATGAGCTCAATGCCACAGTTCCGACTGTTCCATAGTTTTTGGATTGGTCGGATGTAACAATCATCTTTGATCGCTCAGATCACCCGAGGAAAACACATCGTCGGGGAAAGCACCCTCTGGTCATCAATCCTCTTATTGATGGCTATGAGTTCTCTAAAACACTCATGGACGGTGGGAGCAGCATTAACATCCTCTACATCGAGACGCTCCATCGCATGAAGCTACACGAGAGCCAGTTGAGTTACAATAGTGTAACTTTCCATGGCATTGTACCAGGGAGACAGGTAGATTCTCTGGGTGAGACTACTCTGGACATGACATTCGGAACCCGAGACAATTACCGGACCGAGCCACTCTATTTTGAGGTGGTACCGTTCAAAAGTGCTTACCACGCCATCTTCGGGCGTCCGGCTTACTGGGCGTTCATGGCTCATACCTGTTACATCTACAACATGATTAAAATTCCAGGTCCAAAGGGCGTAATTACCGTATGGTGAAATCCGAGGAAGGCGCGAGAGTGCGATGAAGGATCTGCTGCCTTCGCCAAAGCCGTGCTGCACGCCCAGGAGTACCAAGAGATCAAGAAGGCCATCAATCCGTCCGAGATGCCCGCTATGAAGAACGAGGTGCTGAAGCCAAGTTTGCAGTTCAAGGCGTCAGAAGAGACGAATAAAACGTCGCTGAAGGAAGATGATCCCTCCAAGACGACAAACATAGGGGTAGGCTTAGACCGCGCATAGGAAAGCACGCTCGTCGAGTTCCTCAAAGCTAATAGTGATATCTTCGCATGGCAGCCTTCTGACATGACCGGGGTACCTAGGGAACTTGTCGAGCACTCTCTTAATGTGTACCCTGATGCTAAACCCGTCAAACAGTCCCTACGACAGTTTGGTGATGAAAAGCGCAAAGCGATAGCCAAGGAATTGGCCCGACTAGAATTAGCGGATTTTATATCAGATGTCATCCATACAGATTGGGCGGCAAATCCTGTACTCATCCCTAAAAAGGACACCATTGATTTAAGGATGTGGGTTGATTATACCACTTTGAACAAGGCATGCCCAAAAGATCCGTTCCCTTTAGCAAGAATCAATCAAGTTATCGACTCAACGGCAGAGTCGGAACTACTCTGTTTTCTCGATGCATATTTAGTATATCACCAAATACCGATGAAAAAGTCGGATCAAATTAAGACGTCGTTCGTCACTCCTTTTGGAACCTTCTGCTATAAAACTATGTCTTTTGGCTTAAAGAACGCAAGAGCAACATATCAACGTACTATGCAATGTTGTCTCAACGACCAAATCAGACGCAACATTCACGTATACGTAGACGACATAGCAGTTATGTCCAAAAAGAAGGAAACTCTGATTTCCGACTTGGATGAAACATTTGCTAGTCTACGAAAATTTAACATGATGCTAAATCCGAAGAAATGTTTCTTTGGAATTCCAGCCAGAAAATTGTTAGGTTTCATCGTCTCTAAGCGAGGCATAGAGGTGAACCGGGACAAAATCAAGGCTATACTAAACATTACCAGGCTAACTCGCCTAAAGGACGTGCAGCGTCTCACCAGTTGCATTGCGGCAGTGAGTCGGTTCGTCAGCTGGCTCGACGAAAGAGCCACACCTTTGTACAAACTCTTGAAGAAAACCGACAAATTTGTCTGGATCCAGGAAACCTAAACAATCCTGCGAATTTTGAAAGAACTACTTTCAAAACCACCAGTTCTCGCAGCGTCAGAACCTCAGGAACCTATGTTACTCTACATTGCAGCGACCAACAAGGTCATAAGTGTGGTAACAGTAGTGAAGAGTGAGTAAGAAGGCCACGATCATAAGGTGCAACAGCCAACTTATTACCTGAGCGAGGCCCTGACAAAATCAAAACAACGGTACGCACATCATCAAAAGCTATCCTATGGAGTGTTCTTTGCATCCAGAAAGCTACGCCACTATTTTAAAGAGCATAAGATCATAGTGGTGAGCACCTCTCCCCTGCGAGATATAATAAATAACCGCGACGCTACAGGATGTGTCACAAAGTGGGGAATAGAGCTTGCAACTTTCAACATTGAGTACAAACCGTGCATAATAATCAAGTCCCAAATACTCGCCGACTTTGTTGTTGATTGGACATAAATGACAGACAACACAAGTCCTCCAGATTCAGAATTTTGGACCCTTCACTTTGATGGATCAAAAGAACGAGGAGGATCGGGGGCTGGTGTGGTGCTCAAATCACCCCAAGGAGATAAGTTGTTCTATGTGTTGCAAATACACTTTAACCAATAATATCGCCGAGTATGAAGCATTGGTACATGAAATACGCATGTCCAAAAACATTGGTATAACAAGACTCATGTGTTACGGAGACTCGGATTTAGTTGCTCAACCATCCGATATCTGCAACGCAAACAAGCACATGGTAGCATACAAAGTTGTTGTGGATAAATTATCTAAATCATTCGAGGGTTTTGAGATTCAACACATCCCTCGAGGAGAAAATGAGGAAGCAGATGCTTTATCAAGGATAGGCTCTGCGCGGAAACAAGTACCGGATGGCGCTTTCTTAGAGCATTTAAGGGTCCCCTCCATAGTCGGAGTTGATGAGGACTATCCTGCGAAATCCGACTCACCTTTAATAGCAGTTCTAGCTGTAATTCCCAGCTGGAAAAAACTCTATCTGAATTTCCTGATAGACGAAAAATTACCCAAAGACGAAGTCTTGAGCCGGCAGATCGTCCGACGAGCAAAAGCCTATACTATAATAAACGGTGAGCTCTATAAGCGGAGTGTTTTTGGCGTGTTTCAGCGGTGTATTTCTTCGGAAGGAGTGGAAATATTAAGAGAAATCCACAAAGGCGAGTGTGGTCACCATGCTACAGCCAGATCCTTAGTGGCAAAAGCTTTCGACATAGATTCTTTTGGATTACAACTAAGGCGGATGCCGATAAACTGGTCAAAATGTGCAAAGGCTGCTAAAAGTACGCCCATCAGGCACACGTTCCGGCTGAACATTTGCGAGCAATCCCTATTATATGGCCATTTGCGGTCTGGGGGCTTGATATGGTAGGGCCGTTTCACACGGCAAAATGTGGATTTTCTCACCTACTAGTGATGGTGGATAAATTTACAAAGTAGATTGAGGCTAAATCCGTAACAAGTTGCGATGGACCACAACCAGAAAGTTCGTTGAGGACGTAATCATCTGTTTCGGATATTCGCATGGTATAATTACTGACAATGGGAGCAATTTTTCCATGGGGGACTTGCCAAATTCTGCGAAGAACAAGGGATTCGACTTGATATTGCATCAGTCGCACATCCACAAGCTAATGGACAAGTCGAAAGAACTAATGGCCTTATTTTGCAAAGACTCCGACCTCTTCTTGAGGCACCGCTTCGTTGGGCCGCGGGGGCTTGGGCGGAAGAATCGCCGTCTGTGATATGGAGCTTACGTACAACTCCTAACAAGTCAACCAGCTATACTCCTTTCTTCTTGGTCTATGGTGCAGAAGCAGTTCTTCCAAGTGATCTAATTCATCAGTCTCCACGAGTCAAAGCGTATATCGAAGAAGATGCAAAATTTTCTCGAAAAGATGATCTTGATATAATCGAAGAAGTACGCGTCGTTGCTGAGGAGAGATCTACAGCCTATCTGCAAAAGTTGCGCAAGTATCATAGTCAGAGAGTTCAAAACCGTTCTTTCAGAAAAGGCGATTTGGTTCTCCGACTTGTGCAAAGGAGAAAGCACAAACTTTCCCCGATTTGGGAAGGACCTTTTATGATTAGCAGAGTTCTGCATAATGGGTTGTATTATTTAACCAATATGAGACCAGTCAAGGAAAGACCGGATACTCGGAAGAGAAAGTGAGCTAGAGGTAGCACAGACCCGGATGAAATAGACAGACCATGAAATATTGCACAACTACGTCCCTTCTATTCTTAGTTATATTTCCTTGTAATCATATATGTACATGTTCAAAGTGAAATAAAGTATTGGTTTCCTCATATGTTATTATTGAGAAGTTTTTTGCTATCTTATTTCCAAAAGAGCATGGCATATTTTCAAAAATCCCAGAATGCTTGAAAGTACTTTATGCTCATGTTTCATTCTGGTTATGATTTTTGAATATCTAAAAATGTTACCTTTAGGTAAAAAATTCAATTTATTGTCTATACTTTGGTTCTTTATCTGATTTCTTAGACGCAGGTATTTTCCGAGTAATGAGTTGTTGGTACTAGAAGCCGGCTTTGTTTCCGAGTTTAAGCTGGTTTAGCAATTGCGATCCGTTGCTCGGCAAAGTTTCCGTGCTAAAGGTTGACCGGCCCATGAAAGAGACGAGGCAGAGAGCCAGATAAAACGACAAGTATAGGCATAAAATAAAAAGTGATTCAGAAATTTTCAAGCACATGCATAAAATAATAAGCATAAGTGCTACGATAGTAAAAGCATTAGTTTTTACAAACTAGCACAACCGAAATAATTTTTTCCATCGTTACATTACCAGAAGTTCAAAATAATGCATAAAAATTGTTTATGCTGCAGAGCCAGGTGGTGGTGATGAAGAAGGTGGAGCGCTGGAGTCGACAACATTGTCGCCCTCGATCTCAGACTCGGAAGCTGCAAGGTTGCCTTCTGGCTCTTGGGGCGAGGGAGGCACGACGATGGATCCAAAGAACGGCATCGTATAATTGGTCATCTTCGCCACACGACAAGCATAACCTGCACATGACTCTTGGATTGCCTTGATGTCCTGTGGGTTTCCCTCATCGTCCTCCTCGGCGATACCTTTGGTGACATGCCAGATTTCCATCTCACTGTGGTGGCTCATCACCATGGTAAGAGAAGTCTGAGCAGCAGTCCGAGAGTAGGAGATCTTCCAGTCCTCGATAAGCTTCGGAATCTCCTTGGCCTTGTCCCTCACCTCTTGCACTAACATTGAATGCGAGTCGGAAAGCTTGACTGACTCGCCGGCCTCTTCTTGAGTTTGGCGAAAGTCATACAAGATATCCCCGACGAGATTGATATGCTCGAGGCGAGGTTCGGAGGTAGGAGAGTTGGAAATATTCAGGGGAGGCTGGGAAAGAACCAAAAAGTCAAAATTCGACTGAAAATAAAGTCGAAAAACAACAAAAAATAAAGTTCGGAAATCTTACGTAGCACAGAGTGATTCCATTGAGCATGTTCACTCTCTATGGCCTGAGCGAGATCCTTCTGACTATCGAAGTCCTTCTTGAGATCATCTAGTTGTTTATCTCGGAAGGATAGCAGCCTCTCGAGCCTCACGGTCTCCATGTTGCTTGACTCTAGGACAACAGCTACAAATTTCTCCAACTCAATAGAGAGCTTCTGAAGCTTGTCCCAGAGCTCAGCATTTTCCATTTCTAAGACCTTGAAGTTCTCAGATTGCTCCCCCATATTGTTGGACTCGCACAACAGTTCTAAAAAGGGAAAATAATCAGTTGGATATAACGAGTTTGACTATGACAATAGCTAATTGACAAAAATGAAGCCGCAAAAAATTACCTTCTGCTTCATTCTTCTCAACTTGCAACTTTGAATTCTCAAGGCGCAAGGCTTTGATCTCCTTGCGCTTATTACAGATGTTCTTGAGCAATTCCTAGTTGGAAGATGCAATTTTCTGTAAGTTTAGAAGACGGAATACCGTCAGACGGCTACTAAGACTCGGGCTACAAATTTAACTAAGTAAAAGTACAGCATGAGCCTTGGGGGCTACACTACATCGTTCTTTTGCAACCTAAAAGCATCAATTCCGATCCAATGATGTTTATTCGGCTTTATGCTTGGGGGCTAGAGGATATGATAATAAATGCAAATAAGAATCAGAAACTTACAATGTGTTCCAGATGCAACTTCTCAAATCCGAGTTTGGTGCTGTGAAACACCTTCTCAGCAAGGGAGAGGGAGGGAACATCCATCGCTGGGAGTTCACCAGACTCTATCTTAGCATCCCGAACCAAAATTTGGTCTAGGAGGCTGACCAGTTTGACGTCCTCCTGCTCCTGGTTTGCTGCCTCTGCGGTTAAGGTTTGCTTCTCAAAGCTGGATTGAGCCAGCTTGAGGAATGTAACTACCTCGGTGAATTACGCTCCTAGTTACAAGCCTGGATGAGCGGAAATGGTTAAAATAGTACGGTGGGGCCGAAATGCCACTCACAGGTAGACCTTTCGGCCGTCCTAACCATTTCCAAACATCGGGACAAGAATAGGCGGCGTAATCGGCAGGCGAAGGGATCAACTACATACACAAATGAGTATGTATGCAAGCCACCATACAACAGTCCTCAGAGCCATTCCATCTAAAATAAATAGAAATATTGCAACGCCATACGGCAAGATCCAAATGTCCTAGATAGATATAATAGTTTAGGATATCTCCTCATACATCAAACATCAGAGTATCAGGCGGAAGCGGCAAACAAGATCCGAGTACGGATAAGAAGCAAATCGGCATAAGATGCCCCATAATAAACACATCCCGCCCATAGATCTCACGGATCCCCGTTCCCGGAATCTCTACACCAAATGATCGTTGTCCACATCGTCCGTCTCCTCCACCCAGTATCCATCTTGTGAGTGTACCTGTTCATCTGAATCAAACAATTTATCGTGTGAGACCCTAGGGGTACTCAACAAGTCTTTATGCCTCTAAAGGGGACACAACCTGGGGTGACGCAATTGCAGCAAAAGATAATACCTAACAGTTCTATAGATACTCGCTAACCATCCGCCTAACCAAAGATAGACAGATGTCCGTGAATTAAGAACAACAGTTATAACAGTAATATTAATAGATCCATCCTCCTCCTCGCTTACCAACGAGGAAGCGGACGAACACCCCCCCATCCGTTGGCAGTTTTATTATCCATTCCATGAGTGTTGCACTATTTACTAGTCAGTTACTTAGTCAAATTAAAAGCGGTACTTTAGTTATATTTTTCTATGATCGAGAAACTGTGCTCCAAGTCGTCCATAACCGCGGACACGGCTTTCAGAAAGTTTTACCCTGCAAGGGTGCACAAATAGCAACACACACTCGATCAACCTCGGAAAAAACCAAATCAAAACCCAAAGAGTCTTTCACGACAAAGCAATCACAATATTCAGAAATATTTCAGGGGGCCACCCCATTAAGTATACCCGCAACGAAGCTGGCCGGCTCCGAAACGGACTCAAGGTTTGGGTGGACGGTCAGAACGATCGGGAACCCGAAAGTGTGACTGGGCTTGTCGATACCGCGGAATCGTGTCCCGATCCTAAACAGTACAGGTGCAGTACCTCGCACAATTTTAAATAAAGAAGTAAAGCATGTCATAAGTACAGGATAGTAAATAAAACCTCAAACTAGTTTGTGGCCCCAAGAAATAAGAATGAATCAAGCTCTGGATCAGGGGGTCCCATAAGCCTCCCGGATGTGGATAGCGCGAATATTCAAGGAACAAGAATCAAGTACTCGGGGTCCTACGGGACACAAGTGAGCATGAAAAACCAAATAGCAGATATTGCTCACCGGTGCCAATTTCATTAGTTATCCCATACTACTCAGGTTAAGTTGTTTAGGTACCTCGTTATCCATCAGACACTCACATACCCTACACATGTTGTTCTACGACTCGCATGGCTCAAACAACTCCTGTAGTAATGGCTCATGGGATGGAGGAACAAGCTTCGGTGGAGTTTAAAAGTAAAGGATATGCAGTACATGGGATTCAGTTTAATGCGATCACGACTCAATGATGCAAGAATAAGAAAGAGGCAATAGGTACTATATGTATGCAAGCATGTGGTAGTGCTTGCCTGGCAGCTCAGTTGAAGCGAGAGAAGGATCTGGGTAGTGCTCCTGGGTTTCTTGATATATCCCCTGCTCAGCGTCTATTCGAAGAAGAACCAAACAAACAAGGGCCAACATAAATAAAGTGCACAAGCATATGAATAAGATGCGACAAGCAAACAATCATGCCATGATGAATGATGCACAATTTGCATGGCAATAAAGTAGCATGGCATGGGTGAGGTGTGGAATACAAGGATAAGGCATTTTATTGAGTTTTGGTCACATTTTATACTCCAATAAGTTGTTGTATACTTTATATTTATATGATGCATGCTGCAATTCAGAACATGGAATGCATAAACAGAAAGTTCTCGTCGAGCTAATCATTTTAGACATATCATTTGTCAAATTTGGAGTTATAAAACAAAAGTTATTAATTAATTACGGAAAAAGGGCATTTTATTGTAATTTTAATCAACTTGAGAATTAAAGTGTCCAAAATATATTTTGAAGGCCATATTTGGAATCCTCACATTTTTCGGATTCAAAAACATATATTACATGTTTATTTTGGAATTATATTTCAAAAGTTATTTAAAAACGGATTTAAATTTGAATTTAAAACAAATTTGAAAAGATTTGAATTAAAACAGATAACAGAAAACCTTTTGTCACCCAGCCCAGTCCTAGCCACAGTCACAGACAAGCGGGCCAAGGCTGACTAGGACACTCGCGCGCACAGAAAAGCTTCTGTCACCGCGGGTGGAGCTAGCCTCACGATCGACGGTGGGACCGGCTGGTCCACTGCTACCAGCCAGGCCTTGCCACGCGGCAGATCCGGGGAGCGCGTGTTGAGATTAAAAGAGGCCAGGGGATTTTCTGGGAGATTGCTCGGGTGGCTGACTGGTGGGCCACGAGTACCGCGGGTTGGGCCGAAAAGATGCAGGGGTTTTATGCAAAAAGGCGACGCGGCACTGTGCTTCTTCTCTGTGCCTGACGATCGATCGGTGTGCGACAGCGGACGGCGCGGCGCGCAGGGTTCGAACCTGGGTCGCGGGTGCGTGCGCTGCGGGGGCTAGCCAGCGCGGTGGGCTGGGGTTGTTGTCAGGGAGGCAGCACACAGCTAGGTGAGGTGCTACGCGGCGCGAGAGCGTGCAGACGCCAGCGCACTCCGGCGCGCAGAGACCGTTCGACGAAAACACCGGCGAGGCTAGGGCGGTACGGCGAGGCAGAACATGTCAGGGAGAGAGGGAGGCTCACCGCGGGGCTGTCGGTGGCGTTGGATCGGCTTGGGGAGCAGCGGATCGACGACGAAGCAGAGGCCGGGCGGAGCTAGGGTTTTCGCCGGGGCGTCGGCGTGCAGCGTCTGCGGGGGCGGTCTCCTTCTCGGCTCCGTGTACGAGGCGACGCGGGGTGCTCCTCCAGCCATCGCCGACAACCTCTTGCTCGCCTACGCCTCCTGGATCGACGGGAGATGGTGGAGGCCGACGGTGGCCGGCGATGGGGAAGATGGTGTCGGTGGAGAAAAAGAGGGGAGAGGCAAGGCCCTGGGGTGGATCTGGGAGAGGCAGAGGTGCCGTGTGGGGGAGGAAAAAGTGAGAGGGATAGAGAGGAAGAAGGCGTGGGCACGGGGTAGATAAAGTGGCCTCGGGTGCCACCTTTCCCTCCTCCTCACGTGCCGGCTCGGGCTGGGCAGCTAGGGCGAGGCAGAGAGGCTGCAGAGGGGGCCAGCAGAGGGGTGAGGACAGACTCGGCTGGTCCAGCAAGGCAGGGAGAGAGAGAAAAAGGGAGGGAAGGCTCGGGTTGGGGCTCTAGGGTTGGGGTGAGGTAGATGGGTAGCTAGGTGGGGCTTGCTGGCAGGGAGAGGGGGACTCCTCGGCTTGGTGAGAGGAGAGGGTGAGGTGAGAGAGGTGAGGTAGGGTTAGAGTTTAGAATTTTAGGTTTTTATCACATGCTTAAAATCAAGCCTAGATAAAAGGAGGGCTTTGGTGGTGTGGAAAAGAGGAGTAAGGTGTGTAGGGTTTTGTGTTGCACCAACTAGCTCATGCCAAAGATGGATGAGGTGGTGGTGAGGTGAGGCTTGAGAGAGAAAGGTTGGAGCTCAACAAAAGGGGAAAAAATCAAAAATTCCAAGAAAACCAAGGGAGATCAAATAGTGGTGATTGGTGCATGGCCCATGCAAATGCATTAAATGCCATTTTTTAATCTTGTGAAAACAAAATACTTATTCATGGCATTTATACATATGCATTCCAAAAATATGGGGTAAGCCAAGCTAAAAGAATTAAAAGGATGCCCCATGTGGAGTAGATGGAGATGACCATATTTGAATAAAAATGGGACTTGCTAGTGTGTATGTGCCACTAGGTATTTAATAGTCCCAAAAATACCCCAACATGATAATAACCCCAAAACAACCCATATGGAAGCTAGGGAAAGGTTCCACTCACAAGGCATGCAGAGGTGGCCATGTGGCTCTCATAAACCAATAATGTGGAAACAATATGGTGCATATATGAGAGCAAGTGGAGATAGAATGGACCCACACCAACACATATGAGCTAGATTTAAATAGCAAAGAAAAGCAATGGCTCATATATGACTAGGGTGGTGGAATTTAGATGGAGCCAAAGAAAGGTGGTGGAGTGGAATAAAAGACATGCCCCCAACTCAACTTGGGCATTTAAACAATATATCAATAACCAAATACAATATCAAAAGGCAAATACAATTAATGATGCATATGAGGGAAGAACCAAAACAAAAGGGTTTTATATGATGCTCAAATGCAAGGTGGCATGATGACATGAGCATGATATAATGATGATGCAACAATTATATATATGAAGTAGCATTTATATAGACTAGGCTAGTAGCATTGCAATTGTTAGACAATTGGGATGCTACAACTCTCCCCCACTAAACAAGAATCTCGCCCCGAGATTCCTAGGAAAAAGAAAACAACACAAGGAGAGGCGGGTGTTCGAACGAAGGTGACCCTCACGCTCCCAAGTTGATGAACAACGGAATGGTGCGACCACTACACCTTGCAAAACTTGCTAGACTTGTTGCGAGTCTTGAGTTTTGCTTGAGAAACAACGGATTGGAAGAGTTGAATGATTGTCGTGAGACAAGAAGGATAGGATGAGCATAGCTTCGGTTTTCTCAAGAAACATGATAAAAGAATAGAACCACTTGTGAAAGAAGGGACAAGATGATGTATCATGGATAAAGAAAGACACCGTTAAGATTAAAGATTTACCGATACTAGAGGGGATGAATCTTTGTCTCCCCGGAAGAAAGGAGCTAGATTGGAGAGGTTTTGAACCACTATTACAATAGCATCGTATCTTCTTTCGGATTTGAGAAAAGAAGTTCGGAAACAATATTGCCTTCAAGCAATAGAGTCCCTTGATAACAACAGAAAGATTTAGTTAGACATCATCGGATTAGATTCTTGTTGCGCCGGTAAGACCCAAGGATCACGCAATTTAGGTGCGCAGATATAACTTCCAGAGATGGATGTGAAGCCAGATCATGGTGGAATCCCGAGAAGCAAAGAATGTGGAGGATCTGGAGTTTATTGTAGAGATACTTATTGCTTTCTTTAGCCTTGAGGCTAACGCAATAGATTTGCGGCTGATGGCATCAACCATAATTGGCTTTACCACAGAAAAAGAATTGATGAAACAAAGAGAGAGATAGTTTCCTTTAATCTTGTTTGGGGATGCCGAGCATCGGTAGAATGACGAGGACAGAAAGGAGTTTGCATTTGTTTCCACCAGATAATTGAAGATTTTGCTCCATCTAGAATAGACAGACCACCAAGAAGAGATTATTGATTACTTTCTTCGAGAGAGCACTCCGGAAAAACAAGGACGGAAGTAAAAGTATCGAGGGATAAAGGCCACTTCTAACTTCCGTGGAATGAGTGAAATCACATTAATTCACCAATTCAATGTACAAGAGCGAATGATAAGAGTAGTGGTATGGTAGCTACTCCATCCCGCACTCAAAGCATTACTCCGCACATGAATAAGAAAATCATGCAACCCAACTACCGAAACAGACTGAAGGTGTTGGCAAAACTCATAGAACTCCGTTAGAAAACAAGGATAGATGCAAACGATTCGCCGGATTCATAGATAGATAAAGATGATGATGTTGTCATCATGTCGGAAGTACCAAGCCACCGGAAAGATATAAAGGAAGATCACGGAGACAACTGCAAAATTTCACAGATATAGAAAAAGATAGCACCACTTGAACAGAAGGAATACAAGATCTGGAAGGTCTTCATGGCTTCCGGTGGATTGAGCATAGACGATAGAGCGAGAGGTTTTCCAGATATTACTTAACGAGATTGAGGTGAAAGAACTCCATGTTCTTCTTGAAATGATTGAGAGAGATTTAGCAGCCTTGAGGAAATCTTCAGCGGAACGACGATGATAACTTGCCAACAAAGAACAACTCCGGATTGGTTGAAGATGGAGGATGGAATTAACAATGGACTTGCTGATTCCAGAGTTGAAGTAATGTATTTAGCAGAAGGACGTGGCCGAGATAGGTGACATCAAAAAGTCAGAATTCTCACTTTGAGACTTTGCACACAGGCAGTGCTCACGAAGCTCGAGAGAAAGAGACATAGATGATCTTCCATGTCCTTCCATAGATATCGAATAGGCAAGCATATTATCAACATATACCACCGTGGATTAACAGGATATTCCCAGAATACCAAGTTCAAAAGGCGAGAGAAACGAACAAATGCTTGAACACTTCCTGCGCTCAACGCTCTTAGAAAGATCAATATTAAGAGCACGGGTTCGTGTTGAAGAAGATTAAGGGTTCGCAGCATAGAAAACAAAAATTTTCCTACGATGTGAACTATATACCAAGATCTATATACTAGATACAAACAACGGGCGGATGTATATCCGTAGAGAACATACCCTTGAAGACCGACAAAGCTTAACGAGTTCAACTCGTGGTTGATGTAGACGATCTCTTGCCGATCTCAAGATCGAGAGGAAGTCCTAGCGCCGCAAATCAGCCGCATCCGCGTTTCGCACACGCTCGAGGCACCGAGCAACCTCCGCCTCGCTCCAGCGATGCGGAAGCACAACTCTTTCTTGCCGAATAGCCACCGGGAACATGTATCTCGCTAGTCCGAGACCATGGGGATAAATTCTAGAGGGAGAGAGATCCTTCGAGGAGGTGTGAGAGACAAGTGAGGAGGGGGCTCCTTTTATAGGAGGAGGGGGAACCCCAAGGGGTGGCGCATGGGGCTGCCCCTTGCCCTCCCTCTTCATGTGGTGGACACTCCACTCACAAAACTCCTCTAAATTCCCTCCACTCAAAAGTCCACTCAAAATTCCCATTAAATTTCCACCAAATTTAATGCAAACTCTCATTAAATAAAACTCTTTATTTTATTCAGAATTTTGTCAATTACTTTAATGACAAACATTCACAAATAACCCTGCTAGAATTCTATTTCACATGCATAACCACTTTATGCAATTTCACCCAAAACTGTTTGGTATCTAGTGAAATAAATTCTGCGCTTGTTCATTCTTTTTCGCGTGAAACATTTGCTCCAATTGGATGTCGGTGTCTCTTAAGTGTGTCACCCTACGGTTCGTGAATAATGCGGACATGATCGAGACCCTCTCGGATCAATAATCGAAGCGGATCTGGAGACCCATACTGACTCCCACACATTCAACGATGACTTTCTTGTGATCGTCGGAACCCTTTACGCTAGTATCTTAATCCCTTTGTTTCACGATATATTACATGTCCAAGATTCGATCATCGGTATCTCCATACCTAGTTTGATCTCGTTCGACATGCACTCTTTTCGTTCTGTGATATAACATTCTAGTGATCAAATCACTTGCTTGCAAGCTAATCAATGTGATATCACCGAGAGGGCCCAGTATATATATCCGTCATCGGGATGAACAAATTCCACTCTCGATCCATGAGACTCAACATAACACTTTATTAGTTCGAATCCATCTTTATAATCACCTGTTACGGTGTGACGTTTGATGTTATCAAGAAACTCTTCCTGTTAGTGATTGACATGATCTCATGGTCTAAGGATTAGGATCACTGTAAGTTGTTATAGCAATATAAACTCAATGACTTTGATCGTAATGCTATACTTCGGATGAATGTTCATCACATCATTACACTAATGTTGTGATCCCGTTATTAACAACATCCAATGTCCATGATCGAAACCTTGATCATCTTGTTAATCAACGAGCTAGTTTATGAGAGAGGCATAACTAGGAACTTTCTGCTTGTTTATTAAACACACATGTATTAACGCTTCCGTATTAATACAATTATAGCATGCAAAATAAACATCTATCATATACTTGGAATACACATAATAAACACTTTATTATTGCCTCTCGGGCATATTCCTTCATCCCACTTGCACTAGAGACAATAATCTAGTTACATAGTGATAAATCTAACACCCATTGAGTTCGTGTTGATCATGTTTTGCTCTAGGAGAGTTTTAGTCAACGGATCTGCTACATTGAGATCCGTATGTACTTTACAAATCTTTATATCTCCATCCTTGACATGCTCATGGATGGAGTGAAACCGCGCTTAATATGCTTGGAATGCTTGTGAGACCTTGGATCTTTGGCATTGGCAATGGCACCATTGTTGTCACAATAGATCACCATTGGGTCCAACGCGTTTGCCACAACTCCTAGTTCGGATATGAACTCTTTCATCCAAATCGCTTCCTCGAGCCGCTCAAGCGAGAACATATTCGCCTCCGTTGTTGATCCCGCTACCACAGTTGTTTGGAGATCCTCCAACTAACGCTCGCCATTCATGAGAAATACGATCCGGATTGAGACTTAGAGTCATCCGGATCGGTGTCAAAGCTAGCGTCGACATAACACTTAGCGACGAGCTCTTCTTCACCTCCGTATACAAGAAACATATCCTTAGTTCTTCGTAAGTACTTAAGGATATTCTTGACCGCTATCCAGTGTTCCGAACCTGGATCCGATTGGTACCTACTATTCAACCTAATAGCATGTGCCACATCCGGTCTTGTACATAGCATGGCGTACATTATAGAGCCTATGGCTGAAGCATAGGGGACTTTGTCCATTATCTCTCTTTCTTCCGCCGAAGCCGGACTTTGAGTCTTACTCAATGTCTTGCCTTGCAACATAGGTAAGAACCCCTTCTTACTTCCGTCCATTTTAAACTTCTTTAAAATATTATCAAGGTATGTACTTTGCGATAGCCCTATTAGGCGCCTAGATCTATCTCTATAGATCTTTATGCCTAATATGTATGACCCTTCACCTAGGTCCTTCATTGAAAATTTGTTGTTTAGATAACTTTTAACACTATTTAAAAGTTCTATATCATTTCCAATCAATAATATGTCATCCACATATAATATCAGAAATGCCACATTGCTCCCACTCACTTTCTTGTAAATACAAGCTTCTCCATAAGTTTGGACAAATCCAAACTCTTTGATCACCTCATCAAAGCGGAGATTCCAACTTCGTGATGCTTGCTTCAATCCATAGATGGATCGCTGAAGCTTGCACACCTTGTTAGCATCCTTAGGATCGACAAAACCCTTTGGTTGTATCATATACAACTCTTCTTCAATATTACCATTGAGAAACGCGGTTTTGACATCCATCTGCCATATCTCATAATCGAAATATGCAGCAATTGCTAACATAATCCTAACTGACTTTAGCATCGCTAGGGAGAGAAAGTCTCATCGTAGTCAACTCCTTGAATTTGTCGAAACCCCTTTGCATAAGTCGAGCTTTATAGATGGTCACATTACCATCAAGACGCTTTTCCTTTTGAAATCCATTTGTTCTCCACGGCCTTTCGGTCGTGAGGTAATTCCACCAAGTTCCAAACTTGATTTTCGTACATGGATTCCATCTCGGATTTCATGGCTTCTAACCATTTGTTGGAATCCGGGCTCATCATCGCTTCTTCATACGTCAGAGGTCATTATTTTCATCAACCATGAAATTCATGACAGATTTCCGCATACTGAGCGCACGGGCCCCGCTTGACCTGCGAGGTTCGGTAGTACTCTCTTTCGGAGTTTCATGATCATTATCATTAGTTCCCTCTTCAACAGGTGGAGCCAACTCCGGAACAACTTCCGGTGCTGCGCTACTCGTCATACTTTGAAGAGAAGGTTCCACAACCTCTTCGAGTTCTACCTTCCGACTACTCACACCTTTCGCGAGAAACTCTTTCTCTAGAAAGGATCCATTCTTGGCAACAAAAACCTTGCCCTCGGATCCGTGATAGAAGGAATACCCAATAGTTTCTTTAGAGTATCCTATGAAGAGGCATTTTTCCGCTTTGGGTTCGAGTTTATCCGGTTGAAGTTTCTTCACATAAACATCGCATCCCCAAACTTTAAGAAATGACAGCTTAGGTTTGTTTCCAAACCACAATTCATACGGTGTCTTTTCAACGGATTTAGATGGTGCCCGATTTAAAGTGAATGCAGCAGTTTCTAGTGCATAACCCCAAAATGACAACGGCAAGTCCGTCAGAGACATCATAGATCGAACCATATCTAATAAAGTACGATTACGACGTTCCGACACACCATTTCATGTGGTGTTCGGCAGTGTGAGTTGTGAAACAATTCCACGCTCTTTCATGTGAGTGCTAAACTCGTAACTTAGATACTCACCTCCACGGTCAGACCGTAGAAATTTGATCTTTCTATTACGATGATTTTCCACTTCATTCTGAAATTCCTTGAACTTTTCAAAGGTTTCGACTTGTGTTTCATCAAGTAGATATAACCGTATCTACTCAAATCATCCGTGAAAGTAACAAAATAACGATATCCACCTCACCGACACACTCATTGGACCACATACATCGAATGTATGATTTCCAATAAATCATCGCCTGCTCCATTGAACCGAAAACGGCGTTCTAGTCATCTTGCCCATAAGGCATGGCTCACATGTATCAAATGATTCATAATCAAGTTATTCCAAAAGTCCATCCGAATGGAGCTTCTTCATGCGTTTAATGCCAATATGACCTAGACGGCAAGCACATATATGCGGATATATCATCATTAAGTTTAATCCTTTTAGCATCAACATTATGAATATGTGTAACATTATCATCGAGATCTAATAGAAATAAACCATTCATCATCGGTGCATGACCATAAAAGATTTCATTCATATAAATGGAACAACCATTGTTCTCGATTTAAATGAATAACCACTTCGCATCAAACACGATCCGGATACAATGTTCATGCTCGCAGTGCACCGGATAACATTTATTCAAGTTTATAACTAATCCCGACGGTAAGTGGAGAGGCAGCGTTCGACGGCGATTACATCAACGTTTGATCCATTGCCACACGCATCTTGACCTCACCCCTTGCTAGCGGTCGCTTGTTCGCAGCCCCGATTCGAAAGTTACAAATATTAGCAATCGAACCGATCAAATACCCGGTGCTCTGCGAGCACTAGTCAAGTACACATCAATAACATGTATATCATATATACCTTTGTTTGCCTTGCCGACCTTCTTATGCCGGATACTTGGGGCGCTTCCGATGGCTTGCCCCTTACAATAGTAGCACTCGGAATCGACTTAGGTCCAACTCGGGGTTTCTTTTCAAGCGCAACAGGCTTGCCGCCTTACTTCCTTCCGCTTACCTTCTTGTCTTTCTTGAAACCAGTGTTCCTATTGATCATCAACACTTGATGTTCCTTTTGATCTCCACTTCGCAGTTTTAAGCATTGATGAAGCTCGGGAGAGACTTCTTCATGCCTTGCATATTATAGTTCATCACGAAGCTCTTATAGCTAGGTGGCGAGACCGCAGAACACGATGGATGCCTAAGTCAATGGGAATCGATATTCCCAAGGACACAAGCTTATCGGTAACCCGACATCTTGAGTACATGCTCACTAACAGCTGTGCTCTTCCATCATGCAGCTAAAGAACTTTTCTCAAGCATTGTAGCTCTCTGCAAAGATGTGTGTCGAAAATCATTTTCAACTCACCCATTGTATCAAATGCATTGCCGTTTAAACGCTTTGAAGTTCGGCTCTAGCCCATACAATATGCCGCAATGAACTAAGTTGTGGTCCTCCGACGAGTCGATAGACATTCTTCTCCTCGTCGGGGCATCATCAAAGGTGGGGCCTAACGGCGCTTCTAGCACATATTGCTTTTGTGCAGAGAGGAGAATCCTCAAATTCATGGCCCATTCAAGAAAGTTGCTCTTTGTTCGTTGCTAGTTTCTCTTTCTCCATGAACACATTGAAATTAAAAGCAGGTGGTGCCATCTACAACAGAATTTGTAAAGTTTAGACTAAGTGTATGATAGATCGAGTTCAACTAATCTATATTACGAATGAACTCCCACTCAAAAGCGACATCCCTCGTGCCCTTTTGGTGATTACATGAACCAAATCCACTACACCAAGTCCGATCATCACGTGAGTCGGTATAGCTTCAAAGGCGAGCATCAAATGGGCATCATATCAACTATATGACTCATGCTTAACCTTTCGTTCTGTGTTCCGAGGCCATGTCTGTACATGCTAGGCTCGCCAAGTTAGAACCTTAGTATTTGTGTGTGTAACTGTTTTACACCCGAAATATGGTCGTGGATCCAAGAACACCCGATCATCACGTGATGTCTTGGAGCGACGAAAACATAATCGGTGCATACTAAAGGAAGAACACATTCTTATCTTGATATTTAAATGAGGGATCATCTTATTATGCTAACGAAGCGCTAAACAAGCAATATAAGATGCAATCAAACATCATATGTTTATTAGTGAAATTATATGGTTCCCGCAGATGATCTCTATCATGTGCATCGTGGTATGATCACTATCATACCTATATGTGTAAATCCAAGGTCTATGGATTTTACACGCTATGTGTTGTAAGATTATCATCTCATACTTCTACTTACAACACTACCATATCATAACACTAGCCCAAAGAACAATCTAAACTAGACGCCTCTAATTTATCCATTGCAAGTTTTACGTGGCTTAGGGCTTCGAGATAGAACCGTTCTTACTACGAACATGAACTAACGAGGATAATCAAATTGTTGACAACTCGCTTGCAAAATAGATATTGACTATAGTAGGAGAGACAGACACCGCTAGCCACTTATGCAAACTAGTTGCATGTCAAGCGTGGAACAGTCTCATGTGCGAGGACATGTAAAGTTTGTCCGGCCTTCATCCCACTATGCCACCAATATCCAAAATCACAACAAAGGAGCAACAACATGATCATCATCGCCCACATACTCATATGTGTACTACCTGTGTAAAGTATCTACGCATAGATCCGGCTCTGATACCACTTAAGGGTTCGCAGCATAGAAAACAAAAATTTTCCTACGATGTGAACTATATACCAAGATCTATATACTAGATACAAACAACGGCGGATGTATATCCGAGAGAACATACCCTTGAAGACCGACAAAGCTTAACGAGTTCAACTCGTGGTTGATGTAGACGATCTCTTGCCGATCTCAAGATCGAGAGGAAGTCCTAGCGCCGCAAATCAGCCGCATCCGTTTCGACACACGTTCGAGGCACCGAGCAACCTCCGCCTCGCCCAGCGATGCAGGAAGCACAACTCTTTCTTGCCGAATAGCCACGGGAACATGTATCTCGCTAGTCCGAGACCATGGGGGATAAATTCTAGAGGGGAGAGAGATCCTTCATGAGGAGGTGTGAGAGACAAGTGAGGAGGGCTCCTTTTATAGGAGGAGGGGGACCCCAAGGGGTGGCAGCATGGGGCTGCCCTTGCTCCTCCCTTCATGTGGGTGGACACTCCACTCACAAAACTCCTCTAAATTCCCTCCACTCAAAAGTCCACTCAAAATTCCCATTAAATTTCCACCAAATTTAATGCAAACTCTCATTAAATAAAACTCTTTATTTTATTCAGAATTTTGTCAATTACTTTAATGACAAACATTCACAATAACCCCTTGCTAGAATTCTATTTCACATGCATAACCACTTTATGCAATTTCACCAAAACCTGCTTTGATATCTAGTGAAATAAATTCCTGCGCTTGTTCATTATTTCGCATGAAACATTTGCTCCAATTGGATGTCGGTGTCTCTTAAGTGTGTCACCCTATGGTTCGTGAATAATGCGGACATGATCGAGACCCTCTCGGATCAATAATCGAAGCGGGATCCGAGACCCATCGACTCCCACACATTCAACGATGACTTTCTTGTGATCGTCGGAACCTTTTACGCTAGTATCTTAATCCCTTTGTTTCACGATATATTACATGTCCGAGATTCGATCATCGGTATCTCCATACCTAGTTTGATCTCGTTACCGACATGCACTCTTTTCTCGTTCCTGTGATATAACATTCTAGTGATCAAATCACTTGCTTGCAAGTTAATCAATGTGATATCACCGAGAGGGCCCAGAGTATATCTATCCGTCATCGGGATGAACAAATTCCACTCTCGATCCATGAGCCTCAACATAACACTTTATTAGTTCTGAATCCATCTTTATAATCACCCTGTTACGGTGTGACGTTTGATGTTATCAAGAAACTCTTCCGGTGTTAGTGATTGACATGATCTCATGGTATAAGGATTAGGATCATTTCGTAAGTTGTTATAGCAATATAAACTCAATGACTTTGATCGTAATGCTATACTTCGGATGAATGTTCATCACATCATTACACTAATGTTGTGATCCCGTTATTAACAACATCCAATGTCCATGATCAGGAAACCTTGATCATCTTGTTAATCAACGAGCTAGTTTATGAGAGAGGCATAACTAGGAACTTTCTGTTTGTTTATTAAACACACATGTATTAACGTTTCCGTATTAATACAATTATAGCATGCAAAATAAACATCTATCATATACTTGGAATACACATAATAAACACTTTATTATTGCCTCTCAGGGCATATTCCCTTCAGAAGATGCACTGGAAGAATAGATTATCTGGTCCTTCGGAAGAAAAAGAGATGTCACCTGGTTCACATTGTCGATCGGAGCACCGGTTACAAAGATAAAGAGATCTTGGATAAGAACCGATGATAGCTCATACCTTTAAGCAAAGCTATCAGAGACGAAAAGATGCAATTCCCTCGTATCCAGGAGAATTGTGCAGATATGGGGTTCAAAAGGATGTGCAGCATGATGGACATATGATAGACCGCCGTAGTGCTTGGAGAAACTCTGGATTGCCAAAGATGCTTGAATATGCATAGATATGATCGCGGTGTACTCAAAATCACAGGAGATAACCGTCACCATTTGGAGGATAGTGGTGATTGCATTTTCCATATTCCACTCAAGATAAGTGTCATATAGCTATGCCGAGAACCAAATTACAATCACCAGCATCGGATCGACACATGTTATGTAATTAGCCCAAGAGAATTGGAGATGAAATGAAACTCTAGGATTAAGCGCCAGTGACAAAGGCATGAGTTAGCATGGACATGCTGATAAAAGGGAGATAGATAATGTTTCACACGACTTAAAAGGAGTGTGGAAGCACAGATGTATCAAAGAAATTTTTCCGCATTTTTGGCATTAAAATACCAATAGATGCTAAAAACACTTATCAGGTAGCGATTAGCAACTGATGGTTTCACAGAATGTGGAGTTGCTAGAAGGAAGGACACCCTTAAGAAGATGGCACCGGTTAACAAGGAGTCAGATAGATCGCGCCGGTATTCAAAAGCCTGTCAGTATGGAATGTACCAACATTTGATAACCAAAGGCAGATAAAGATAACATGTTGGATACAACACATAGACAAGGAATTACACACACACACACATACACTCAACCTATGGTACTACGGAAACCCAGAACACGTGAATCCTAGTTTGAATTTAAGAAGAGGATAGAAAATGTTACACTTCCTTACCAAAAAAGGGTGGGTGGGTGGGTAAGAAGAAAAGTGGAAGCAGTACTACTCTCGTGTTTTGTTTTTCCCTAGTATACATAGCTACCAAAATATTTGCTAGACTGACAACGACCATTTGGCTGAGACCCTGAAGGACGGGATGGTTCTGATACCAATTGTAACTACCTCGGTGAATTACGCTCCTAGTTACAAGCCTGGATGAGCGGAAATGGTTAAAATAGTACGGTGGGGCCCAAATGCCACTCACAGGTAGACCTTTCGGCCGTCCTAACCATTTCCAAACATCGGGACAAGAACGGGCGGCGTAATCGGCAAAGCGAAGGATCAACTACATACACAAATGAGTATGTATGCAAGCCACCATACAACAGTCCTCGAGCCATTCCATCTAAAATAAATAGAAATATTGCAACGCCATACATACCAAGATCCAAATGTCCTAGATAGATATAATAGTTTAGGATATCTCCTCATACATCAAACATCGAGTATCAAAGGAAGCGGCAAACAAGATCCGAGTACGGATAAGAAGAAAATCGGCATAAGATGCCCCATAATAAACACATCCATACAGATCTCACGGATCCCCGTTCCGGAATCTCTACACCGAATGATCATTGTCCACATCAGTCTCCTCCACCCAAGATCCATCTTGTGAGTGTACCATTCATCGAATCAAACAATTTATCGTGTGAGACCCTAGGGTAATTTTCGAAGTCTTTATGCCTCTAAAGGGACACAACCTGGGTGACGCAATTGCGCAAAAGATAATACCTAACAGTTCTATAGATACTGCTAACCATCCGCCTAACCAAAGATGAGCGGATGTCCGTGAATTAAGAACAACGATTATATGATAATATTAGATCCATCCTCCTCGCTACCAACGAGGAAGCGGATGAACACCCCCATCCGTTGGCGTTTTATTATCCATTCCATGAGTGTTGCACTATTTACTAGTCGATTACTTAGTCAAATTAAAAGCGGTACTTTAGTTATATTTGTCTATGATCGAGAAACGTGCTCCAAGTCGTCCATAACCATGACACGGCTTTGAAAAGTTTTACCTGCGGGGTGCACAAATAGCAACACACACTCGATCAACCTCGGAAAAACCAAATCAAAACCCAACGAGGCTTTCACGACAAAGCAATCACAAGATTCGAAATATTTGGGGCCATCCCATTAATTATACCATAACGAAGGCCGGCTCAAGACGGACTCAAGGTTTGGGTGGGTGGATGCGATCGGGAACCCGAAAGTGTGGTGGGCTTGTCGATACCGGAATCGTGTCCCGATCCTAAAGATGCAGTGCGATACCTCGCACAATTTTAAATAAAGCAGTAAAGCATGGCATAAGTACAGGATAGTAAATAAAACCTCAAACTAGTTTGTGGCCCCAAGAAATAAGAATGAATCAAGCTCTGGCTCAGGGGGGGTCCCATAAGCCTCTCGGATGTGGATAGAGCGAATATTCAAGGAACAGGAATCAAGTACTCGGGGTCCTACGGGACACAAGTGAGCATGAAAAACCAAATAGCAGATATTGCTCACCGGTGCCAATTTCATTAGTTATCCCATACTACTCAGGTTAAGTTGTTTAGGTACCTCGTTATCCATCAGACACTCACATACCCTACACATGTTGTTCTACGACTCGCATGGCTCAAACAACTCCTGTAGTAATGGCTCATGGGATGGAGGAACAAGCTTCTGTGGAGTTTAAAAGTAAAGGCTATGCAGTACTTGGGATTCAGTTTAATGCGATCACGACTCAATGATGCAAGAATAAGAAAGAGGCAATAGGTACTATATGTATGCAAGCATGTGGTAGTGCTTGCCTGGCAGCTCGATTGAGCGAGAGAAGGATCAGGTAGTGCTTTGGGTTTCTTGATATATCCCTTTCGGCGTCTATTCGAAGAAGAACCAAACAAACAAGGGCCAACATAAATAAAGTGCACAAGCATATGAATAAGATGCGACAAGCAAACAATCATGCCATGATGAATGATGCACAATTTGCATGGCAATAAAGTAGCATGGCATGGGTGAGGTGTGGAATACAAGGATAAGGCATTTTATTGAGTTTTGGTCACATTTTATACTCCAATAAGTTGTTGTATACTTTATATTTATATGATGCATGCTGCAATTCAGAACATGGAACGCATAAACAGAAAGGTCTCGTCGAGCTAATCATTTTAGACATATCATTTGTCAAATTTGGAGTTATAAAACAAAAGTTATTAATTAATTACGGAAAAAGGGCATTTTATTGTAATTTTAATCAACTTGAGAATTAAAGTGTCCAAAATATATTTTGAAGGCCATATTTGGAATCCTCACATTTTTCTGATTCAAAAACATATATTACATGTTTATTTTGGAATTATATTTCAAAAGTTATTTAAAAACGGATTTAAATTTGAATTTAAAACAAATTTGAAAAGATTTGAATTAAAAGCAGAATGTGAAAACCTTTTGTCACCCAGCCCGTCCTAGCCACGATCCAGACAAGCGGGCCAAGGCTGACTAGGACACTCAGCATAGAAAAGCTTACATCACATGGTGGAGCTAGCCTCGGCCAGCAGGTGGGACCCGGCGTCCAATGGTCCACAGCCTTGACCCAGCCGAGCCTTGCCACGCAGATCCGGGAGCGGGTTGAGATTAAAAGAGTCCCGGGGGTTTTCTGGGAGATTGCTCGGGTGGCTGACTGGTGGGCCACGAGTACCGCGGGTTGGGCCGAAAAGATGCAGGGGGTTTTATGCAAAAAGGCGACGCAACCTTGCTTCTTCTCTGCTCGACGATCGATCGGTGTCTGACAATGACGACGGCGGCGTGAGGTTCAAACCTGGGTCGCGTGCGTCTGCTGCGAGGCTAGCCAGTGATGAATGGGGTTGTTGTCAGGGAGGCAGCACACAGCTAGGTGAGGTGCTACGCGCGCGAGCGTGCAGAACGCCTTGGCTCCAGCAGAGACCGTTCGACGAAAAGACCGGCGAGGCTAGGGCGGTACGGCAAGGCGGAACATGTCAGGGAGAGAGGGAGGCTCACCGCGGGGCTGTCGGTGGTGTTGGATCGGCTTGGGGGGCAGCGGATCGACGACGAAGCAGAGGCCGTTCGGAGCTAGGGTTTTCGCCGGGGCGTCGGCATGCAGCGTCTGCGGGGGCGGTCTCCTTCTCGGCTCCGTGTACGAGGCGACGCAGGGTGCTCCTCCAGCCATCGCCGACAACCTCCTGCTCGCCTACGCCTCCTGGATCGACGGGAGATGGTGGAGGTCGACGGTGGCCGACGATGGGGAAGATGGTGTCAGTGGAGAAAAAGAGGGGAGAGGCAAGGCCCTGGGGTGGATCTGGGAGAGGCAGAGGTGCCGTGTGGGGGAGGAAAAAGTGAGAGGGAGAGAGAGGAAGCAGGCGTGGGCACGGGGTAGATAAAGTGGCATCGGGTGCCACCTTTCCCTCCTCCTCTCCGCGTGCCGCTCAGGGGCTGACTAGGGCGAGGCAGAGAGGCTGCAGAGGGGGCCAGCAGAGGGGTGAGGCCGGACTCGGCTGGTCCAGCAAGGCAGGGAGAGAGAGAGAGAAAAAGGGAGGGAAGGCTCGGGTTGGGGCTCTAGGGTTGGGGTGAGGTAGATGGGTAGCTAGGTGGGGCTTGCTGGCAGGGAGAGGGGGACTCCTCGGCTTGGTGAGAGGAGAGGGTGAGGTGAGAGAGGTGAGGTAGGGTTAGAGTTTAGAATTTTAGGTTTTTATCACATGCTTAAAATCAAGCCTAGATAAAAGGAGGGCTTTGGTGGTGTGGAAAAGAGGAGTAAGGTGTGTAGGGTTTTGTGTTGCACCAACTAGCTCATGCCAAAGATGGATGAGGTGGTGGTGAGGTGAGGCTTGAGAGAGAAAGGTTGGAGCTCAACAAAAGGGGAAACAATCAAAAATTCCAAGAAAACCAAGGGATATCAAATAGTGGTGATTGGTGCATGGCCCATGCAAATGCATTAAATGCCATGTTTTAATATTGTGAAAACAAAATACTTATTCATGGCATTTATACATATGCATTCCAAAAATATGGGTTAAGCCAAGCTAAAAGAATTAAAAGGATGCCCCATGTGGAGTAGATGGAGATGACCATATTTGAATAAAAATGGGACTTGCTAGTGTGTATGTGCCACTAGGTATTTAATAGTCCCAAAAATACCCCAACATGATAATAACCCCAAAACAACCCATATGGAAGCTAGGGAAAGGTTCCACTCACAAGGCATGCAGAGGTGGCCATGTGGCTCTCATAAACCAATAATGTGGAAACAATATGGTGCATATATGAGAGCAAGTGGAGATAGAATGGACCCACACCAACACATATGAGCTAGATTTAAATAGCAAAGAAAAGCAATGGCTCATATATGACTAGGGTGGTGGAATTTAGATGGAGCCAAAGAAAGGTGGTGGAGTGGAATAAAAGACATGCCCCCAACTCAACTTGGGCATTTAAACAATATATCAATAACCAAATACAATATCAAAAGGCAAATACAATTAATGATGCATATGAGGGAAGAACCAAAACAAAAGGGTTTTATATGATGCTCAAATGCAAGGTGGCATGATGACATGAGCATGATATAATGATGATGCAACAATTATATATATGAAGTAGCATTTATATAGACTAGGCTAGTAGCATTGCAATTGTTAGACAATTGGGATGCTACAAGGAACTCTTCCTTCTCTTTCCTCTTCAGGCCAGAGACAGCAGAGATGGTCACTTTTATCCAATGTTTCTATGGATATTACCATGGGATCATTACCCTTGAATGGTTCACCCTTGTTATTTGCCTGATCATCAATGGTGACCAGGGCTTGCGAGATGTTGCCAGCATCAGGAGAGGCAGAAGCTTCCTGTGCTGATGGAGTACTGGATGGAGTTGGTGGCGGCATGGCTGGGGAAATAACAAGCTTCTTCTGACGCATCTGCTTGGCCGGCTTGCTGTCCGGCTTGGTCTTACTCTTCAAAACTGCTTTAGCTCTAGAACACGGAAAATTCGAATATCGGGTGTGCTCTGGAAAGAAAGAAAGGTACAAGGTACTGAAAACAAAAGACAGGATGCTTACTTTTTAACTACTGGCAGCACTTGGCTACCAGCAGTAACAACAACTTCTTTCGCCTTGCGCTTCTTGGAGGTGGAGGCAGCAACTTCTTGCACCTCATCATCCTCCGTCGCCTCCGGATCGTCTGAGAGATAGCCCTCTATTGGAGCTAGCTCAGACTCAGAGAGTTTATCGAGCTAATAAAATCGAAATCATCGGTGAAAATAGAGTCGGAGAAAGAATAGAAAAGAGCGACGAAACGCAAAAGCAGAGTCGAAATATTTACCGGAATCAGAGGACAGTTGTACGTATACATCTTCATGGATACTTCTGGAACTTTCCATTCCACTCTTTCCTTGATTAAATATAGCATAAGGGTCATGTAGTCCTTCGCCGGAATCCGGCTCGAACTGACCCGCATCTTGTCCTTCTTGTCGCTGGTGATCTGGTACATGAGGCGATCTCCATGGTGCTAGAGAGGTTGAATCCGGCGCTCCAACTAGCAGTGGATCAAGTCGGATCCATGGTGGCCCTCGTGCTTCATCAGAAACTCAATCCGTCTTTTGGCAAGGATCAAGATATCCGATAGCTCCTGCGCCTCCGCGTCCCATGATCTCTGGTGGGGAGCGGCGCCGTCGGTGAAAGTCGGAAGGCCTTCCACCTTTCCAGGAGTTGGAATATCCTTGTGATAAAATAAGGTTCCGGCCCAGCGTTTGACGGATTCACTAGCATTAATCCTATGGTAAACTCGATTTCTCCTAAGGACTAAGCTAAGGGTGCCAGTGGTGTAAGGCATACCGGCACTGATTTCTTCCTGGTACCATAGTAGTACCAGAAAAGGGTGAGACTTGGCCTAATGCAAAGAAACCCCTCGCACAGAGCTGCATGAGTGCTAAGCTCGAGTAGAGAGTTGGGCGGGAGATTATGGAGTTGCACACCGTAGTAGTTGAGGACCTCGATGAGGAAGTCCGATGGTGGCAAGCTGAGGCTGCGGTCGACATGCGTGACGAATAGCACCCTCTCTCCGTCACGTGGGGTAGGAACGGCGTGCCCCGAGGCGCTCCGCCACGCGCCGGCAACAATGAATCCTTCGTCCTCCATGACCTGGAGTTCGGCGTCGTCCATGACACTGGGAACCCATAGGCCACGCATCTTCTTCTCATCCGCCGCCGACGAACCCGCCGCCGCTCCTGAGGTCGAGGCAGACGCCATTGATCTTGGAGGAAAAGGACTGGTGGGGGAGAGAGATTTTTTGAGATGTGTAGATGGGAATGGCTGCAGAGTTCTTGAGGAGTACGAGGAGGCAATGAATGAATCGATGGAGAGATAAATCTGAGAGAAGGGATTTCTCCTATCTTTTCTTTACCTCTGTGCCAAGATTCGTGCGTTAATACGAGCGATTAGTGCCACGCGTATAGGAGAGAGGGAGGTAGCTTCCTTGTGACTCTTCCGCCACCTCGATTTTCGTGTAAGCATTGAAACGGTGTTCTGTTCCGTAAGGAACGGACCCACCAACGGTCGTGTTGATGGGACTCCTGTCAGTAACAGGACCTGGTCTGAAAAGTTGTCAGCCCACACGCCGCTGGGAAATCCGGCTCATGTTTCAAACTAAGCAGGGAAAAGACTAAAGTCAGAACAAAATATATCCGACTCAACTGACTCGGAATCCTACACTACTGGAAGAAGTTTTTGGGAACCCTTCAAGATTCGAAAGACGAAGAAACTATCAAGCTAGACGATTTATCCGACTATGGAACTTGGAGACTTCCGGGGGCTACTGTTGGGGATATACTTTCCGGGTATACCCACAGGACTCACTGACCAGGGTGGCCCACCAACAGGTTAGAGCTTTACTTAATGGGCGGCCCAGTCAGATAAAGAGGAGGAGCCAGTTCCGGCTACGACAAGGCCCAGAAGAGTTACCGACTTAGTCATGTAGTATTACTTGTAGTCCAAGCTGTATCTAGTTACCGACTCTATAACGTATCCATATAGGTCTCTCCTGTAACCCGAGGCCCCGGTGACTATATAAACCGGCCCTATGGGAGCCTTTAGGACACAAACAATCATAACACCACAATCAACTCGCACATGCGAACCTCTCTTGTAATCCATTGTAACATCCGGCTTACGTCGATATATTACTGGGTTGCTAGCAGGAGTAGGATCCGATCACCGCAGTCGGATCTGAACCTGGGTAAACTTGTGCTCACCTCTCCTGGAACATCCGACGTCTCACACCCCATCTTTCCAACGCCACTAGGACCCCCTATGGCATACTTGTCGACAATCCGACGATAGCTACCGGAACGTGGCACTGGAAGGATCGTCTACGCGATCTTGAGAACGACAAGTGATCGACTACATCAACCACGAGATCTGAATCTCGTTAAACGCTTTGGATCTCGAGGGTTAGTTCTCTACAATCTTGTTTCACCAATCTCATAGAATAGATCTTGGTTTTGTGTGTTCCCGCGATAGAATTTTTTTTGTTTTCCGTGCTGCGAACCCTACAACACCATCATCATCACCATCTCTAAGATCCATCTCGTTCCCCTTATAGTTTGTGATTGATTGAACCCCAGATATTGTTTTAAGGTCTATTTGCATGTTTGTGATTAGCATCTTGTCTTCATTTGTTTGATAGATTATGTTTTCAGATTGTGTTGTAATCCATATGCCACTTATCCATATCATGTTTTGCACTTGTGAGTAGATCCCCATGTTCCCGAGGGCATATGATGAATTGGCTATGATTTCCATCTAATATGCAATGAGTATGTGGTCAAGTTTTTATCTTTTATATTGTTCTATGATGGTTTTATGCGAACTCCGACTGCATATTACTTCACCTATATGGGCTCATAGGATAATACTTTAATGTAATGATAGAGTTTGGAAGGGAAGAAATTGACAGAAACTATTTTCCAATATTTTGAGTTGCATTGGAGGGATTATATGTCGGGGACCAATGAACTTATTGCTATGGTTCGACATTTATGTCTTAATGATTCTTAGATGTTCATGTGAATGG
Source organism: Avena longiglumis (assembly GCA_030063025.1). Lineage (NCBI taxonomy): Eukaryota > Viridiplantae > Streptophyta > Magnoliopsida > Poales > Poaceae > Avena > Avena longiglumis. Next base: position 146,261,661 of record CP125978.1, on the reverse strand, counting down.
ATCTAGGACCCATCATAAGTGGTGTATTTTTCTCATATTTATGGATGCACTTAATTTATGCTCCGCCCTAAGGGAATGAAACTTGACAACATATTCACAATATTGTGTAGAATCTTTATGCTAAGTAAATCCATGCCTCTCGGGAACGCTTGTCACATATAAGTTCACACACACTTGAGCTTGCCCTCTTGATGCATAGAGGATTGAGCTTTCTCTCACTGAGAGCATTTACTTATCCCTATTTATTTTCAACACTTTATATTCTTGCAAACTATAAACCCCAAAACACCAAATATACTACATTTACTATTATTTTCTTTTTCAAACTTGCTAACCAATACCCTCAACTCCTCGTGGGTTTGACAAACTTTATTTATTAAAAAGTAATACAATTGATCTCCTGCACTTCGGAGCCAGCAAGACACTTTTTTGGCGCCGTTGCCAGGGAGCGTTGTGCTATTGGTAAGCTATTTGGTAAGGAAACTTGAAATCTATTTTTATCTTTTTACTACTCTTTTATCATGGATTTCTTAAACCATAAATAATTTCAACTCACCTTATTTGATTAGCTTCATGATAAATATAAATAGAAGGTTGAGAAATCTACTGAACCAAAAGTTGAATATCAAATTCATATTTGTATTGTCAAAAGAACTAGGGAGTTAACTTTTGCAGGTGATGGAAGCCAAACTACTATGGGGAATTTATATGATATTGAAGAACTATGTTCCCTATTTAGACTTGCAGGCATTCATGAGAATAAAGTGAGAAGGAAACTATTATATTTATCTCTATCTAGTAAAGCTCGTGAATGGTATAGATCTCTCGATGATAAATACCGTCTTGATTGGGACAATTTGAAGAAGGCTTTCTATCTTAAATATTATACTCCTAAAGAATATTATGATGATCGCTACCATATTTATAACTTTTGGCCTCATAATGGAGAAAGTATTGCTCAAGTTTGGGGGAGATTAAACGGTCTGCTGCGTAAAAATCCTTGTCATGGTATTCTTGAAAGCATTATCTTAATAAACTTTTATGTGAGATTGCCTCAACATCATAGGAACTTTCTGGATAATTCTTATGGAGGTAGTTTCACTAATAAAACTCAAAAGGAGGCAGCAGACTTATTGGAAACTATTTCTAAAAATACTTATGCTTGGGATCTCGACAAAGGTAATAAACAAGGTTTGGACTGTGAATATTCATGTGTAGAGAATTTCTCTGCTTCTATATTATTTGAGGAACTTAAGAACAGGTTTGGCATTGACCCTCATGTTTTAGTATAAATTGATAAATCTATTGCTAACCATCTTAATATCCCAAATAAATAATTTAATGTATTTGTTGAACCTCTTAAAAATTATGCATATGTTTCTAAAGTTGTGAAACAGGTTCATCAAGTCTCATCTCCTAAGATAGAAGAAATATTTGAATATCCTCCTTATACAAGCAAAGTGAAGGAAAATTTACTCACTACTATTGCTAATAAGAGTGCTAGAAGATGTCATGAACCATATGAATAAATTCAATTCCAACATCAAATTTCAGCCATTAAAGAATTGAATGAAGAAATACCTTGTGATGTTTATTTATGTGAATATTCTACCAAGGGAATAAAAGGTTACACCACTAGAGTTGGTAAACCTATCATATCAAGTACTCTTGGGACTTCATATTATCATGGACTTTGTGATATTGGAGAAAGTATAAGTGTGATTCCATATTCTTTATATCTTGAAATCAAGCATGATATTGATCCCATCAAAATTGAAGAGACTGGTATAACTATCCATCTTGATAATAAAGAGTATATTTGTCCTCTTGTTATGGTTAGAAATGTTGAAGTGTTAGTTTGAAAGATTAAATATCATGCCGATTTCATTGTGCTTGGTTGCTCCCAATATGCATTTTGTCCTATTATATTTGGTAGACCTTTCTTACATACTGTTGGTGCTGAAATTAATTTATTAAAAGAGAAAGTATTCATTAAATTTGCTGGTGAAAGACTTGAGTTTAACTTTTCAAATTTTACTGATAAACATTTAGAAAATTAAAAATTCTCTAAAGATATAGTGGATACTGATGGCGCCTGGAAGCGCTTTGTTGGAAGACCCCAAGAGCAAGGTGTGATGAGCACAACAACAAGTCTTCCATCGGTAAGAAATCGAGGTTATCGAACCAGTAGGAGGAAGGAAACATCTCAAAGGTGTTGCTAGCAACTTGGAGACCTGCACAACACAAACTCAATACTTTGCCCCAATGAACAGTGAGGTTATCAATCTCACTGGTTGCTGTAACAAAGGATTAACTGTATGGTGTGGAAGGTAATAGTGGTTTGCAGAAAGTAAATAGGAACAGTGGAAGATGTATCAATGGTAAAGATTGGACCGGGGTCCATAGTTTAGTAGAGGTGTTCTCCTTAAGATAAACAAACATGGCATGCTGGGTAAAAAAATTATAGCAGGGAAATTGATAGGACTGAGCAAGGCATAACAATGCAATACTAGACATTCATGATCCTACGAGATTCGATTGGGAAATACAACAAGATATATAGACCGCCATCCAACTGCATCTATGACTAGAAATCCACCTTCAGGTTATCATCCGAACCCCCTCCAGTATTAAGTTGCAAGCAACAAATAACTGATTTAAGCAAAGTGTGTAAGGTAAACAATCCACTTATTCCATGAACAAGAGACCGTTGTTTTCTCCCTAGTGGCAACAACACATCTACAACCTTAGAGATTTATGTCACTTCCCTTAGATTAAATAGAGGCATGAACCCACTATCTAGCATAAATACCCCCTATTGGAGTCACTAGCATCTACTTGGTCAAGATAGCTACTAGAAACAGAGAGCATGCAAGATCACAAATAACACAGACATGATAGAATCAATAAGACAAAACCATTAATCAATCTGACATAGTAATCTCAATATCCATCGGATCCCCACAAACACAACATGCATGATTACAAATAGATGATCTTGATCATGAACGGAGATCACAAGATCTAAACATGGTAGCACAAAGGAGGAGATACAATCATCTAGCTACTACATGGACCCGTAGTCCAAGGTGGAACTACTCACGCTTCATACCGGAGGCTGGCATGATGAAGAAGAAGGCCTCCGGGATGATCTCCCCTCTGGTAGGGTGCCGGGAAGAGCTTCAGACCCCCCGGTCTAGGGACGATGGTGGCGGCGGCTACAGAGGGTTTCTTGGAATATTGATCGAGTTCTTAGGGTTTTGGCATCGGGGGGTCTTTATAGGAGAAGAGGCGAGGTAGGGGCGGCCAGGATGGTCACAACCCCCCAGGCGCGGCTAGGGCTAGCCCGCGCTGCCAGGGGGTGTGGCCCCCTGGTGCCTCCCCTCCGTATCGTACTCCGGCTCCGTGTTCCCCATGGTAAAATATTGACTTTGGTTTTTGTCCTGTCCAATTCCGAGAATATTGATTTTGTGCATTTATGGAACCAAAAACAGAAGAAAACAGGCAACTGGCACTGTGGCATCTTGTTAATAGGTTAGTACCAGAAAACATATAAAAACACCTCGAAGTGTAGACAAAGCAAAGCAAAGCAAAGTAGATACTAAACAAGCATGGGACATCAAAAATTATAGATATGTTTCCGACGTATCAGAGACTCGAGCTTCAGTGGCAGCTGCTTCATCAGACGCGATGGAACGATATGTGCTGAATCAAGAGGATCCATTTGATGATGAAGATAAAGAAGCATTAGAACAAATACTATCTCAACATCCACCACAGTTGCAATTACATATTCCACCTGATAATATAGGAGAACTACCACCACCTAAAGAAGATCCTAGTTTTGAACTTAAACCATTGCCTGAAGATATGGAATATGCATTCCTTGATGATAAGAAAATATATCCTATTATATTAGTGCTAACCTTTCAGATGAAGAAGAATAAAAATTACTTGAAGTATTAAGAGCTCATAGGCTATCCATTAGCTATTCACTTGATGACTTGAAAGGTATAAGCCCCGCTTTATGCATGCATAAGATTAACTTGGAAGAAGATGCAAAGCCTGTTGTTGACTATCAACATCGTCTTCATACAAGAATGCAAGAAGTGGTAATAAAAGAGGTAATCAAACTCATTGAGGCAGGTATTATCTATCCCATAGATGATAGTAAATGGGTAAGTCATGTTCATTGTGTGCCTAAAAATGGTGGAATCACTGTGGTTCCAAATGATGAAAATGAATTTGTTTCTCAACATACTGTTACCGATTATGGAATGTGCATTGATTATAGAAAACATAATAAGGAAACTCATCAAGATCATTATCCTTTACCATTCATTGATCAGATGCTTGAAAGATTATCCAAACACTCTCACTTTTGTTATTTAGATGGTTATTCAGGTTTCTCACAGATTCTAGTTCACAAGGATGATCAAGAGAAGAATACTTTCACATATCCCTTTGGTACTTATGCTTATAGGAGAATGCCATTCGGTTTGTGCAATGCTCCTTCTACTTTTCAAAGAAGCATGAATGCTATATTTGCTGATTATATTGAGAAAATTATGCAAGTATTCATGGATGATTTTTCTGTGTATGGTACCTCTTTTGAAAATTGCTTGTTCAATCTTAACAAAGTTTTGCAGCACTGTGAGGACCAACACTTAGTCCTAAATTGGGAGAAGTGTCATTTCATGGTGACAGAAGGTATTGTTCTTGGACACTGAGTTTTAGGTAGAGGTATTGAAGTGGACCGTGCTAATATAGAAGACATAGAGAAGCTACCATATCCTAGGGATATAAGACGTATAATAAGCTTTCTTCGTCATTCTGGTTTCTATAGAAGGTTTATCAAAGACTTTTAGAAAATATCGAAGACTCTAACAAATCTTTTGCCAAAAGATGTTCCATTCTATTTTAACTATGATTGTGTAGAGTCTTTTGATGTTTTAAAGAATGCTTTGATAAGTGATCCTATAATTGAACCTCCTAATTGGAATTTGTCGTCTGAAATCATGTGTGATGCTAGTTATTATGCTATAGGTGCTTTTTAGGCCAAAGAGTTGATAAGAAACTTAATGTCATATACTATGCTAGTAAAACACTTGATGGTGCCCAAAGAAATTATGCTACAACTGAAAAAGATTTCTTGGCAGTAATTTTTGCATGTGATAAATTTAACCTTACATTGTAGACTATCATTAAGGTAATAGTACACACTGATAATTATGCTATTAAATACCTTATGAACAAGAAAGATGCTAAGCCTAGACTTATAATATGGGTTCTTTTACTACACGAATTTTATTTAGATATTGTTGATAAGAAAGGTGAGGACAAACCGATAGCTGTAATATATCTAGAATGGAAAACATTCCAACATTCCTATTAATGATAGCTTTGCAAATGAACAACTAGCAAACATTAATGTATCTATGCTAGAGTAGCCGCACCATGGTTTGCTTATTATGCTAATTTCATTGTTGGAAAATTTATGCCACCACACTTCACATCCCAACAAAAAATTATTTTATGATCTTAGGCATTGTTTTTGGTATGATCCTTTTCTTTATAATAAATATGTATACAATATTATTAGAAATTATGTGCCTGAGTTTAAGTAGCAGGCTGTCATAAGGGATTGTTATGACAGTCCTTACGGAGGACATCATCCAGGAGACTGCACTGCTACAAAGGTATTACAATCTGGTTTTTATTGGCCTACTTTATTTAAGGATTGTGCTAATTATGTTAAATATTGTGACAAATTCCAATGTGTTGGAAATATTGGTAAGAGAAATGAAATTCCTATGAACTATTCACTACTTCTTGAACCATTTGATGTATGGGGATGGGGATTTAACTATATGGGACCGTTCCCCATCATAAAAAAACACACTCATATTTTGGTTGCGGTATAATATTTCACAAAATGGGTTGAATCCATTCCAACAAAAAGTGCAGATCATGCCACAACAATGAACATGTTGAAGGACATTATCTTTCCCAGGTTTGGAGCACCTAGGTTTTTAATTACTAATGGTGGTTCTTATTTTATTCATGGAGTCTTTAGAATTTTTTTATCCAAATATGGTGTTAATCATAGAGTTGCATCTCCATATCATCCTCAAACTAGTGGTCAAGTTGAACTAAGTAATAGGGAAATTAAATCATATTGTAAAAGGCAGTTAATAAAGTTAGGTCTGATTGGCCAACTAAAATTAATGATGATTTATGGGCTCATAGAACTGCATTAAAAAATCATATGGGTATGTCTCCTCATAAATGGTTTATGGAAAATCATATCATCTTCCAGTGGAATTAGAACATAAAGCTAGATGGGCTGTTAAACAACTCAACTTTGATTTTAAAACTGCTGGAGAGAAAAGAATTCTTAACTTAAGCTTGTTAGATGAATGGAGGAATGAAGCTTGTGAAAGTGCTAGACTATTTAAAGAGAAAGTAAAAATTTGGCATGATAAGAAAATAAAAATAAACGGATTCAAAGTAGGAGACAAAGTATTATTGTTCAAATCTCGTTTCAAGTTTTCTGTAGGAAAGTTAGCTTCAAAGTGGCAGGTTCCATTAGTTGTGCAGGAGGCGTATCGCTCCGGAGCCATCCGTCTTCATGGATACTACAACGGTAAACCTCATGTTGTTAATGGATAACATCTTAACAATTATATTACAGGCCAAACGTTTGCCGGAAGGGCTTAAGTAATGAATCTCCAAAGTCCAGAGGCCATAATCGCAAAATTTTATCCCCTGCCAGATAACAAAAATCACCAGAAGTCAAGAAAAGATCTCACCTTGCACCAAGACATGTCTTCAAGGTGGAGCACCCCAGATGGAGGATTCCTGTGTGCACCCAACACGACCTCAGAGGGGAGTTCTCCCCCAAGGAGCCAAGTTCTGGGAGAGGAGAAGACCCGAGTGTCAACACCCAGATTTTTAATCCCAGATGCTTGTTATGCCATACATCACAATCCCAGGATTACCATTTTTGTGAGACATAATAGATTGGTACCATAGTTCATCATCCATTACAAACCATAATAAAGGTCTTACAAATAAAGGATCTCATGATCCAATCTTAACACAATCAACGCATCGGAATAATATAATAACGGTAGCATGGGCGAAGCTCCATCTTCGGAGTCATAGGCAATGCTGACGATGGGAGATGATCCTAGTTGTCGTAGACTTCCTATTGTCCATCATCCTGGTAGTCCTCCTCATATTCTGGCCATAGGAATAGTCAAAGACAAAGCCATGAGTACTCTTTAAGTACTCGCAAACTATCACTAACAAATAAAGTGGCTTAAGTAGGAATCCTAAGCTCTAGGTTGTTTTGCAAAAAGCCAGATTTATCTCTATCTGAGTTTAGAAACAAAGAAAACTAACATAGAGTTTTACAACACCTAAGTGGGAACTTAGTTTTCACTTTCACAACCCTGTTGTGGTCAAGCCAAGTCATGATTCATTTCACAAGTCATTTTGAAAACATCTGATGACGGAACAGTATGGCCACTCCAACTGTCCATAACCGCGGACGCGGCTTTTTGAATAGTTTGACACTCTGCAGAGGTGGTACACTTTCACCACAATATTTGATACATCTATCAGGAAAAATCCTGAATCACCATACCCAGTATGCGGATAATCAATCCTAACCTTTCAATTACACACCCTAGTATAGGCACCTCCCCTATGAGTTTGGCCTCCCAATCATGACCATCTGTCATCTTGGGAACTGCACAGGTGGACAATCATCACGAGGTAGCCTCATCTCAAACCTCGGCCACAAGGGAACCCATACTAATATATATAAACTTGCAGTCAATCCCTACCCAAATTCGGGTATTGTGGTTGCACGGTAAAATTGGAATGGTATCGCATCCAAACACAACCATCAGTTTTATAAAGGGCTAAGGCTCATGCCTCAACATTTTCATCATCAAACCATCAGGTGTTCATAGTGTTGGAGATATGCCCTAGAGGCAATAATAAATGTAGTTATTATTATATCTTTGTGTTCATGATAAATGTTTACATTCATGCTATAATAGTATTGACCAGAAACATTAATACTTGTGTGATTTGTAAACTAAATTAGAGTCCCTAGTAAAGCCTCTTTATAATACTAGCTTGTTGATTAATAGATGATCATGGTTTCTTGATCATGAACATTTGAGATGTTGTTAATAACAAGGTCATATCATTAGGAGAATGATATGATGGACATACTCCTATAGATAAGCGTAGCATAGAGATCAAGTCATTTAATAGTTCAATTGCTATAAGCTTTCTGATACATAGTAACCTAATTCCTTCGACCATGAGATCATGCTTATCACCATCACCGGAAGGATGCTTTGATGACATCAAACACCACACCGTAATTGGGTGGCTATAAAGGTGGCATTGAGTGCTCGGAAAGTATGGGTTGAGACACATGGATCAAGAGTGGGATTTTTCCATCCATATGACGGATAGATATACTCTGGACCCTCACGGTGGAATGTCATCCAATTAGCTTGCAAGCATGTGACTGGCTCACAAGGGATCACATATCACGGGAACGAGAAAAGAGTACTTATCGATGTGAGGTTGAACTAGGTATGCGAGAGAATCTGACGATCAAAACCTCGGATAAGTAAACTATCGTGAGACAAAAGGAAATTGGTATCGTATATAAGTGGTTCATTCGATCGCAAAGTAATCGTAGAAATATGTGGGAGCCATATGAATTTCCAGATTCCTCTATTGGTTATTGATCGGAGAAGTGTCTCGATCATGTCCGCATAATTCACTAACCGTAGGGAGACACACTTAAGGATTCGATGTTGTTGAGTAGTTATGGAATGATGAGTAAGAGACTGAATGTTGTTCGGAGTCTCGGATAGGATCCAGGATATCACGAGGAGATCCGGAATGGTCTGGATAATAAGATTCATATAAGGAAAGTCATATTTCGAAGTTGGGGAATGATTCCGGTGTTTTCATCAGGAATGTTCTAGAAGGTTTCGAAAGGTCCGACACTCCGGAGGGGAAGGGTACATGAATGTTTCATGACAATGTGGAATGGTTGCATCATGTACTAGGTATCATGGCTGGGCAAAATAAAGGGAGAAATCAAATCCTAGTTTGAAAAGTCAAACGACAAGTTTGCTTGGTGGAGGGAGAGTAGGAAACCTACTTGGGGAGGAAGTCCTCCTACCTCCACCCGCCAGCCAAGGAGGCCAACTTGGGGGAGGACTCCCTCCTCCCAAGCCGTGCCCTCCCACCTATAAAAGGAGGGGCAGGGCTGCCCCTCTTCCCTACACCTCTCACACCCCGAAACCCTAACCCTAAGCCGTCGGCGCCACCACCCCTGCTGCCGCCGCCACCTAGGGAACCACTAACTCGCCGAGTTGGGGTGATCCCAAACCCTAGGTGTTGGCTACACTCTCCCCTTGGTGCCTTCTAAACCCTAGATCGCCAAGGCCTCTCTCATAGTCCACCAAACTCGCTCTGGTTTAAGGCTAAGCCCTGCGAGATCTCCCCTGTACTTCCGGTACCACGCCGTCATGCTGCCGGAATCACGAGGAGAGTGCTACAACCTCCGCTGCCTACTGGAACAAGGGAGAGTAAGATCTTCATCGAGTACCGAACGTGTGACCCATGCGAAGCTACGCGAACGCTTGTGCCGGAAGGATCGTCTACGCGATCTTGAGATCGGCAAGAGTATGACTACATCACCCACGAGAATCTGCTCTCGTTAACCGCTTTGGAATCTTCGAGGGTGAGTTCCTCTATTGACTCGTTGCTACAATCTAGTAGATAGATCTTGGCTTGTTTGTTTGCATGCGGTAGAATTTTTTTTGTTTTCCATGGTACGAACCCCTACAGTGGTATCAGAGTCGTGTATATATGTAGATCTGTTGCATGAGTAGAACACAATGGTCATTATGGGCGGTGGTGCTTTTATTATTAATTGCTTCTTGTGTACTTTGCATCTTGCGGTAATGATGGGATGAAGCGGCCCGGGCTAACCTTACATGACATCGTTCATGAGACTTGCTCCACGCTCAACATGCAACTTGTATTGCATAAGTGGCTTTGCGGGTGTCTGTCTCTCCCATTATAGTATAGATCCAATTTACAACGGTCACTTGATAGTTCAAACATCAACGTTGTGGTTCTTGTTCGTAAGTTAGATCGACACTTATTGAAAGCCCCAAACCACGTAAAATATGCAAATAAAATTAGAGGCGTCTAACTTTGTTTTGCAGGGTGTGTTGTGATGTGATGTGATATGGCCATGATTGTGATTATATTTGATGTATGCAATTTTCCTTATTGTAAGTTGGCAACCGGCTGGAGCCATATGGTTGTCTTTAGTTTCTGTTAAGACCCGCGTGTCTATTCAAATTAGTTGTAATAGTTGGAGCTGGTGGACGACAACCATGAAACGGCGCCATTGACCTTGACGCTATGCCGGTGATGATGGAGATCATGTTCGTGCTTGAAGATGGAGATCGGAAGCACAAGAAGAAAGGCCATATCATATCACATATTATGAATTGCATGTGATGTTAATCCTTTATGCATCTTGTATTGCTTAGTTAACGACGGTAGCATTATAAGATGATCCCTCATGCACATAAATTTCAAGTTTTAAAGTGTTCATACTTAGTAAGCACCGTTGCTAAATTTTGTTGTTTCGAAGCACCACGTGATGATCGGGTGTGTTAGATTCTGCAAGTGTATATAATGTGAGCAAGCCAGATTTGCTCATGCGGAAGTTAAGGTTTGATCTTGACGAGCCTATCATGTACAGACATGGTCTCGGAACACGGATTATCGAAAGGTAAAGCAGGAGTCATATAGTAGATATGATAAACATGTCGATTGTTCACCATTGAAGCTACATCAACTTGTTGGAATTATGCCCTAGAGGCAATAATAAAGATGTTATTATTATAATTCTTGTTCATGATAAAGTTTATATTCCATGCTAGAATTGTATTAAGCGGAAACATTAATACTTGTGTGGTTTGTGAACAACACCGTGTCCCTAGTACGCCTCTATGGACTAGCTCATTGATCAATGATGGTTAAGGTTTCCTAACCATAGACATCAGTTGTCAATTGATAATGAGATCATATCATTGGGAGAATGATATGATGGACAGACCCAAAATGAGCGAAGCAATTAGATCGTTTCATCGTGTTCATCTTTGCGAAGCTTTTCCTATGTCAAATATTGTATTCCTTAGACCATGAGATAATGCAACTCCCTGGTACCGGAAGAAAGCTTTGAGGTCATCAAACGTCATCCTATGAGAGGGTGATCATAAAGGTGTCTCTCAGGTGATTGGAAAGTATCTGTTGGGTTGTATGTATCGAGATGGAATTTGTCCCTCCCAAGTCGGAGAGATATACTTCGGGCCCACTCGGTAATCGATATCAACACCGCTTGCAAGCATGTGGTTAAGGAGTTAATCACAAAGTGATATCGGATTACGGAGCAGTAAAGTACTTCGTGAGCGAGATTGAACTAGGTATGACAAGTACCAACGATCGAATCTCGGGCAAGTAAAATATCACGACGAAGGGAATATATATATGGGATTGATTGAATCCTGGCATCGTGGTTCATCCGATATGATCATCGATGAATGTGTGGGAGTCAATATGGGTGCCAGACCCGCTGTTGATTATTGATAGAAGATCATGTCGCATATTCTCGAACCCAGGTCACACACTTAACGTATCTCGGCTAGGATAGATTGGATAATTGGTTTATGAATTTTTGTTGAGTCTCGGATGGGATCCGGATATCACGAGAGGTTCCGGAATGGTCCGGAGAATAAGATTCATATAAGGCAGTGCAGTTTTTGGAGTTCGGAATTGTTCCGGGTTAATCGGTATTGTACCAGAAGCTTCTAGAACCTTCCGGAAGGGGACCAACGTGGCCCCACCTTCCGGGAGGGGGAATGGGCATATGAGGGAGTGTCCTGGCCGCATTGGGCCAGGGGAACAAGGCCCCATAGGGCCTAGCCGATCCTAGATAAGTTTAAACTCGTTTAAACTAGATATAAGATTTCTAGATAAGGGAGAGTTTAAATCGTTTAAACTAGAGATAGGATTTCTAGATAAGGGAGAGTTTAAATTGTTTAAACTATAGATAGGCTTGGAGGAGGGGCAAGGGCTGGCCGCCCCCCCCCCCCCTCTATATATAGAGGGGTGGTGCGCCCCCTCCCCCTACTACTACACACCTTCCTCCAAGCCCTAGCTGCCTTGCTACCTTCCTCTCTCCTCCCATTGTTTGTGGCGAAGCCTGCAGAAATTCTCCACCATATACACCACGTCGTGTTGTATATCCAATCTATCTCTCCACCATACTCGCTGGTCCGAGGAGGAGGCGTCCGAGGTGCTGCGTGTGCATCTCACGGAGGCACCGCCACTTGTGGTGCTAGATCGGATCGGATCGCGAGGAGGAGAAGCGAGTACGACTACATCACCCACGTTAGGCGAACGTTCCTGTCTGAATCTTCAAGGGTATGAAGATCTAATCCAATCTCTCTCGTTGTTTGCATCTCCTAGATTAGATCTTGGCTTTCCCTCGTTGCTCCGTAGAAAATTTTGATTTACTATGCCAAAACCCTTCGATGGTATCGAGCGAGATCTATGCGTAGATGTGTTTCACGAGTAGAGCAACATGGTTGTTGCGGTTGATGTTCTGTTGCAAGCCTCTTGTTTGTGTTCTTCTTATGGCCGGGATAGTGAGATTGAAGCGGTCCAGGCCAACCTTACGTCGTTCGCGAGACCGCTCGCACTTGACGTGTGGCTTGTTCCACACATGCGTGCGGTGGATGTCGGTTCTCTCACTATAGTTGTCATGGGATTAACACGGAGTTTGGCAACCATAATATCACCGTTGTGTCTTTAGTAGGTAAGAATCGTTCTTAGCATCTACTCCCATAAGCCACGTAAAACATGCAACAACAAAGTAGAGGCGTCTAACTTGTTTTTGCAGGAGTGTTTTCTGTGATATGGTATGGCCCAAGATGTGATGTGTATATTGTATCGATGATCATGTTTTGTAATGTTTCACGACTTGCATGTCGATGAGTACACAACCGGCGAATATATGGTTGTCTTTATAATTGTGTATGACCTGAGTCAACTTCTTATACGCCATGTAATAGCTTTACTTTATCGCTAAGTAGTTAGCAATAGTTGTAGTTGCTATTCGTGGTGGAGGCAATCATGGTGGAGTGATGGAGATCATCTTAACGCACAAGATGGAGATCATTGCGCGAGGATTGGCTATACCATGTCACATAAAGTTATATGCATGTGATGTTTATCCCTTTATGTATCTTATTATGCTTAGATCACGACGGTAGCATTATAAGATGATTCCTCACTTAAAGATCAAGATAAAAACTGTGTTCTCCCCAAGTATGCACCGTTGCGAAAGTTCGTCGTGTCCAAGCATCACGTGATGATCGGGTGCTATAGACTCTACTCACATACAACGGGTGCACGCCAGTTTTGCACCTTGAAATACTTGGGTCTAGCTTGACGAGCCTAGCATGTACAGACATGGCCTCGGAACACAAGAACCGAAAGGTTAAGCATGAGTCATATGAGTGATATGATCGACACTTTGTTGTCCACCATTGAAACCACATCTCTTCTCGTGATGATCGGATTAGGTGTGGTGAATTTGGATCGTGTTCACTAAACAACTTGAGGGATGTTGAATTTAGTGGGAGTTCATCTAGTAATTTGATTAAATTGAACTATTTATCATGAAAATAGTCTAAATTGTACTTGGAAATCATAGATCACATGGCCAAGTCCAACTTCAACTTCAACGTTTTCTTTGAGAAGGAAAAGCTTAGAAACAATGGGTCTAACTTCACCAATTGGTTCGCAATCTAAGAATCATTACATGCGGACAAAGGACTATGTCCTTGGGAAAGCGTTAGGTGACCCCCTGCAATCGCTACTGGTGATGAGAAAAGCTGTCTATCGCATAAAGATGATTATGGTGTGATTAAGAGCACCATGTTGTTTGCTATGGAACCGGAGCTTCAAAATCGTTTTGAAGAGTATCCCGGGCCCTTCGAGATTCTCGAGGAGCTGAAAACCATGTTTCAAACTCAGGCCCGTTCTGAGAGATATGAGATCTCCGAGAAGTTCTTTAACTGCAAGATGGAGGAAGGGAGTTCCGTTAGTGAGCACGCCATAAAGATGTCGGGCTACACTCAACGCCTTGATCAACTGGAATGCACGATTCCAGAGGAGCTCAAGATTGATAGGGTTCTGCAATCACTCCCTCCCAGCTACAAAAGTTTTGTAGTGACTCATAATCAGATTGGCTCCACTGATACGATCACCGAGCTCTTCGCAAAGCTGAAGGCTGCGGAGGTGGACATCAAGAAGGATAATCATGTGTTGATGGTCAACAAGCCCTCCTTTAAGAAAGGTAAGGGAGCAAAGAAGCCCTTCAAGAAGGGGCGTGACAGCGCAATGCTCCTGAGAAGAAGCTCAAGTCTGGTCCTAAGCGGACCTTGAGTGCTTCTATTGCAAGGACAAGGTCATGGGCATATCGTCCAAGTACTTAGCGGACAAGAAGGCTGGCACCATCAAAGGTATATTTGATATACATGTTATTGATGTTTTCCTTACTATCCCTCGTTGTAGTGCACGGGTATTTGATACGGTTCGGTTGCTAATATTTGTAACTCGAAGCAGGAGCTACGGAATGAGCGGCGACTTGCGAGGATGACGTGACGATCTTGGCGTTGGCAGCGGATCAAGAGTTGATGTGATGGCCATCGGCATGCTCTCCTTAGTTTTACCTTGAGATTAGTTTTAAACCTTAATAAGTGTTATTATGTGCCTGCGTTGAGCATGAACATTATTTCGGATCGTGTTTATTGCAAGACGGTTATTCATTTAAATCGGAGAATAATGGTTGTTCTATTTATATGAGTAACATCTTTTATGGTCATGCACCTCTTGTGAATGGTTTATTTCTTCTAAATCTCGAAAGGGATGAAACACATCTATAACATTGAGGCTAAGAGATGCAAAGTAGATAGTGATAATACTACTTATTTGTGGCAATTGTCGTCTAGGTCATATTGGTGTAAAGCGCATGAACAAACTCCATTCGATGGACTTTTGGAGTCTCTTGATTTTGAATCATTTGACACATGCGAACCATGCCTCATGGGCAAGATGATCAAAACCCGTTCTCCGGTATGATGGAGCGAGCAACGGACTTGTTGGAAATCATACATACCGATGTATGCGACCGATGAGTGTTTCGACGCGGTGGATATCGCTATTTTCTCACTTTTACCGATGACTTAAGTAGATATGGGTATATCTATTTAATGAAACATAAATCTGAAACGTTTGAAAAGTTCAAAGAATTTTAATGAAGTGGAGAACCATCGTAATGTAAAAGATTAAGTTTCTACGATCCGATCGTGGAGGTGAATATTTGAGTTATGATTTTCTCACGCATCTTAAAGCAAGTGGAATCGTTTCACAACTCACGCCACCTAACAACACAGTACAATGGTGTGTCTCGAATGCCTAATCGAACACTATTAGATATGGTCCGATCAATGATGTGTCTTACTGATTTGCCGTTATCATTTTGGGGTTATGCATTAGAAACCGCTGCATTCACTTTAAATAGGGCTCCATCTAAATCCGTTGAGACGACACCGTATGAACTGTGGTTTGGTGCTAAACCTAAGTTGTCGTTTCTTAGAGTTTGGGGATGCGAAGCTTACGTCAAGAAGTTGATGCCGGACAAGCTCGAACCCAAAGCGGAGAAATGCGTCTTCATAGGATACCCTAAGGAAACCATTGGGTATACCTTCTATCACGTAACCGAAGGCAAAGTGTTTGTCGAAGAACGGTTCCTTTCTTGAGAAGGAGTTTCTCTCGAAAGAAGTGAGTGGGAGGAAAGTAGAGCTAGACGAGGTTATTGAACCTTATCTTGAATTGAGAGTAGCACAAGACCTGAAATTGTTCCGGCCGCACCGCACCAACAATAGAGGAAGCTAATGACAAGGATCATGAAGCTTCGGACGATGCTGCTACTGAACGTCGCAGGTCGACAAGGTCGCGTGCCCCTCCTGAGTGGTACGGCAACCCTGTCTTGACTGTCTTGTTAATAGAAGACAGTGAACCTACGAACTATGAGGAAGCGATGATGATCCCAGACTCTGAGAAATGGCTAGAAGCCATAAAATCCGAATTGGGATCCATGAGCGAAAACCAAGTATGGACTTTGGTGGACCCTCCTATCGACCGAAAGGCCGTTGAGTGCAAATGGATCTTCAAGAAGAAAACGAGCGCGGATGGTAATGTTACCGTCTATAAAGCACGGCTTGTCGCAAAAGGTTTTCGACAAGTTCAAGGTGTTGACTACGATGAGACTTTCTCTCCCGTAGCGATGTTTAAGTCCATTCGGATTTTATTAGCAATTGCTGCGTTTCATGATTATGAAATATGGCGATGGATGTCAAGATCGCTTTCCTCAATGGGAACATTGATGAAGAGTTGTATATGATGCAACCCAAGGTTTTGTCGATCCTAAGGATGCTAGTAAAGTATGCAAACTTCAGTTCCATTTATGGATGAAGCAAGCATCTCGAGTTGGAACCTTCATTTTGATCAAGTGATCAAGAGCTTTGGATTTGTTCCAAATTGCTACGAAGCTTGTATCTACAAGAAAGTGAGTGGGAGCTCGGTGACGTTTCTGGTACTATATGTGGATGACATATTGATTATCGGAAATGACATCAACATGCTTAACGATGTGAAGAGTTATTTGAACAAGTGTTTTTCAATGAAAGACCTAGGTGAAGCTGCTTATATATTGGGCATCAAAATCTATAGAGATAGACAAAGACGCCTGATAGCTTTAATCCAGAGTACATACCTAGACAAAGTTCTGAAAAGGTTCAGAATGGATAAGGCAAAGAAAGGTCCAGTGCCTATGTTGTCAGGTAAGATATTGAGCAAGGCTTAGTGTCCAGCTATGGTAAATGATAGGGAAGCTATGAGCAAAGTGCCTTATGCCTCGGCCATAGGTTCCATCATGTATGCCATGTTGTGTACTAGACCGGATGTGTCCAATGCTCTTAGTTTAACGAGCATATATCAAAGTGATCCAGGAGTGGAACACTGGACAGCCGTGAAGAACATCCTAAAGTACCTAAATAGAACTAAAGAAATGTTCTTAGTCTATGGGGGTGATGAACAGCTTGTCGTAAAAGGTTACGTCGATGCTAGTTTCTAGTTTAGACAAGGATGATTCCAAATCTCGACAGGATACGTTTATATTTTGAATGGAGGAGCGTGAGTCGGAGAAGCTGCAAGCAAAGCGTGATCGCGGGATCTACAAATGGAAGCGGAATACATGGCTGCTGCAGAAGGCCAAGTGAAGGGGTTTGGATCGAAACTTCATCATCGAGCTTGGCGTGGTTCCAAGTGCATTGGACCCACTAGAGATATTGTGTGACAACATCGCCATAGCACTCGCTAAGGAACCAAGATATCATCCAAAGACCAAGCATATCAGCCGCAAGTTTCATATAATCCGAGATTATATAGCGGATGGAGATCTGAAGATTAGCAAAGTACATACGGATCGAATGTCGCAGATCCACCGACTAAACCTCTTCCACGTAAAACATGATCAACACCTCGATTGCCATGGGTGTGAGATTGTTGCGGATGTAAACTAGATTATTGACTCTAGTGCAAGTGGGAGACTGTTGGAATTATGCCCTAGAGGCAATAATAAAGATGTTATTATTATAATTCTTGTTCATGATAAAGTTTATATTCCATGCTAGAATTGTATTAAGCGGAAACATTAATACTTGTGTGGTTTGTGAACAACACCGTGTCCCTAGTACGCCTCTATGGACTAGCTCATTGATCAATGATGGTTAAGGTTTCCAAACCATAGACATGAGTTGTCAATTGATAATGAGATCATATCATTGGGAGAATGATATGATGGACAAACCCAAAATGAGCGAAGCAATTAGATCGTTTCATCGTGTTCATCTTTGCGAAGCTTTTCCTATGTCAAATATTGTATTCCTTAGACCATGAGATAATGCAACTCCTGCACCGGAAGAAAGCTTTGAGGTCATCAAACGTCATCCTATGAGAGGGTGATCATAAAGGTGTCTCTCGTGTGATCGGAAAGTATCTGGATTGTATGTATCGAGATGGAATTTGTCCCTCCCAAGTCGGAGAGATATACTTGGGCCCACTCGGTAATCGATATCAACACCGCTTGCAAGCATGTGGTTAAGGAGTTAATCACAAAGTTATATTGGATTACGAACAGTAAAGTACTTGTTGTGAACGAGATTGAACTAGGTATGACGGCATCGACGATCGAATCTCGGGCAAGTAAAATATCGCGAGACGAAGGGAATATATATATGGGATTGATTGAATCTGGCATCATGGTTCATCCGATATGATCATCGATGAATGTGTGGAGTCAATATGGGTGCCTGCACCCGCTGATTATTGATAGAAGATCATGTCTCAGATATTCTCGAACCCGCAGGTCACACACTTAACGATCTCGACGCTAGGATAGATTGGATAATTGGTTTATGAATTTTTGTTCGAGTCTTGGATGGGATCCGGATATCACGAGAGGTTCCGGAATGGTCCTGAGAATAAGATTCATATAAGGCAAGGCAGTTTTGGAGTTCGAATTGTTCCAAGTTAATCGGTATTGTACCGAAGCTTCTAGAACCTTCCGAAGGGGACCAACGTGGCCCCACCTTCCGGGAGGGGCATGGGCCTATGAGGGAGTGTCCTGGCCGCATTGGGGTCACAAGGCCCCATAGGGCCCAGCCGATCTAGTTAAGTTTAAACTCGTTTAAACTAGAGATAGGATTTCTAGATAAGGGAGAGTTTAAATCGTTTAAACTAGAGATAGGATTTCTAGATAAGGGAGAGTTTAAATTGTTTAAACTAGAGATAGGCTTGGAGGAGGGGCAGGGGCGCCCCCTCTATATATAGAGGGTGGTGCGCCTCCCCTACTACTACACACCTTCCTCCAAGCCCTAGCTGCCTTGCTACCTTCCTCTCCCTCCCGATCGCTTGTAGGCGAAGCCTGCAAGAAATTCTCCACCATATACACGACGCCGTGTTGTAGATCCAATCTATCTCCACCATACTCGCTGGTCCGAGGAAGGAGGAGACGCCGAGGTGCCGCACGCAGTATCTCACGAGGCACCGCCACTTGTGGTGCTAGATCGGATCGGACCGCGAGGAGGAGAAGTACGACTACATCACCCACGTTCGATTTAACGCTCATTGCGAATCTTCAAGGGTATGAAGATCTAATCCAATCTCTCTCGTTGTTTGCATCTCCTAGATTAGATCTTGGCTTTCCCTCTGTTCGCTCCGTAGAAAATTTTGATATACTATGCCGCGAAACCCTTCACAACTCTCGTGATGATCGGTTTTGATGTGGTGGATTTGGTTCGTGTGATCACTAAAACAATGTGAGGGATATTGTTTTGAGTGGGAGTTCACCTAGATTAATTTAACTATTAATTAGAACTCAATTTGTCATAAACTTAGTCTAAACTATTGCAAATATGTTATAGATCAATGGCGGACCCTACCATCAATTTTAATGTGTTCCTAGAGAAAGAAAAGTTGAAAAACAATGGAAGCAACTTTGCGGATTGGTTCCACAATTTGAGGATTGTCCTCAATGCTGGTAATTTGACCTATGTGCTGGATGCACCGCTGGGTGACCCGCCTGCAGCTGATGCTACCGATGAAGTAAAGAACGTTTACCTCACTCGAAGAATCGATACTCCAGATTCAGTGTGCTATCTGTATGGTTTGGAATCGGAGCTTGAAAAGGTTTGAGAACCATGACCCACATGATATTGTCCGTGAACTCAAAATGATATTTGAGGCTCACGCGATTGAGAGTTATGAGGCTTACAAAAGTTCTTTAACTGCAAGATGGAAGAGGGCAGCCCGGTGAGCACGTGCTTAAGATGTCAGGCACAAAACAAACTCCAAAGCTTGGGTATAGTGATTCCTAATGCTTTGGGGATTTACCGTGTCCTCCAATCACTACCACCAAGTTACAAGAACTTTGTGATGAACTACAATATGCAAAACATGAACAAGACGTTGCCAGAACTCTTCTCCATGTTGAAATCTGTAGAAGTGGAGATCAAGAAAGAGCATCAAGTGTTGTTGGTCAATAAGACCACCAAATTCAAGAAAGGCAAGTCCAAGCAAAAGGGAAACTTCAAGAAGGGTGGTAAGAAAGTTGCCGCACCGGCGAAGAAGACCAAGGCTGGACCTAAGCCTGATACTGAGTGCTTTTACTACAAGGGAGAGGGTCAGTGGAAGCGGAATTTCCCAAAGTACTTGGCGGATTTGAAGAACGACAACATCAAGAAGAAAGGTATATCCGATATACATGTTATTGATGTATATCTCACTAGTACTTGTAGTAGTGTCTGGGTATTTGATATGGGTTCGGTTGCTCATATTTGTAACTCGAAACAGGTACTGTAGAATAAACGGAAGCTAGCAAAGAACGAGGTGATGATGCGCGTTGGAAATGGATCAAAGGTTGATGTGATCGCGGTCGGCACGCTACCTCTTCATCTACCATCGGGATTAGTTTTATACTTAAATAATTGTTATTTGGTGCCTGCGTTGAGCATGAACATTATATCGGGATCATGTTTATTGTGAGATGGTTACTTGTTTAAGTCCGAGAATAATGGTTGTTCGATTTATATGAGTAATATGTTTTATGCACATGCACCTTTGATAGATGGTCTATTCTTATTAAATCTCGATAGTGGAAATACACATATTAATAACATTGAAGCTAAACGTTTGAAATTGAGCGATAACTCGACCTATATGTGGCACTGTCGTCTTGGTCACATTGGAGTGAAGCGTATGAAGAAACTCCATTCCGATGGACTTCTTGAATCACTTGATTTCGAATCACTTGAAAGATGCATAGCATGTCTGATGGGTAAAATGACTAAGACTCTATTTTCTGGTATGATGGAGCGAGCTACGGACTTGTTGGAAATCATACATACCGATGTATGTGGTCCAATGAGTGTAGCATCGCGCGGTGGTTATCGTTATGTTCTTACCTTCACGGAGGATTTGAGTAGATATGGGTATATCTATTTCATGAAACATAAGTCCGAAACTTTTGAGAAGTTTAAGGAATTTCAAAGCGAGGTGGAGAATCAACGTAACAAGAAGATTAAATTTCTACGTTCTGATCGTGGAGGTGAATATCTAAGTTACGAGTTTGGCGATCATTTAAAGAAGTGCGGAATACTTTCACAATTGACACCGCCGGGAACACCACAACGTAATGGTGTGTCCGAACGTCGTAATCGAACTCTCTTAGATATGGTTCGTTCTATTATGTCACTTACAGATTTACCGCTATCATTTTGGGGTTATGCATTAGAAACAGCCGCATTCACTTTAAATAGGGCACCATCTAAATCCGTTGAAACAACAACGTATGAATTATGGTTTGGGAAGAAACCTAGATTGTCGTTCCTTAAAGTTTGGGGTTGCGAAGCCTATGTAAAGAAGTTACAATCGGACAAGCTTGAACCCAAAGCGGAAAAATGCGTCTTCATAGGATACCCGAAGGAAAATATTGGGTATACCTTCTATCATAGATCCGAGGGCAAAATCTCCATTGCCAAGAATGGATCCTTTCTAGAGAAGGAATTTCTCTCGAAAGAAGTGACTGGAAGGAAAGTAGAGCTCGACGAGGTTGTTGAACCTTCTCTCGAACTTGCGAGTAGCGCAACACCGAAAGAAGTTCCTGTGGCGCCTACACCAATAAGAGAGGAAGCTAATGATGATCATGAAACTTTGGCTGAAGTTGCTACAGAACCTCGCAGGTCAACGAGAACTCGTACCACTCCTGATTGATATGATCCCGTTATGAGTGTCATGTTGGTGGACAACACCGATGACCCTACGACATATGAGGAAGCGATGATGAGCCCAGATTCCAATAAATGGCAAGACGCCATGAAATCTGAAATTGGATCCATGTACGAAAACCAAGTATGGACTTTGGTGGACTTACCGGATGGCCGGAAGGCTATCGAGAACAAATGGATTTTCAATAAGAAAACAAATGCTGATGGTAATGTTACTGTCTATAAAGCTCGACTTGTCGCAAAAGGGTTTCGACAAATTCAAGGAGTTGACTACGATGAGACTTTCTCACCAGTAGCGAAGCTAAAGTATGTGAGAATTATGTTAGCAGTCGCTGCATATTACGATTATGAGATATGGCAGATGGATGTCAAAACGGAGTTCCTCAATGGAGACATTGATGAAGAGTTGTATATGATGCAACCCAAAGGTTTTGTCGATCCTAAAGATGCTAACAAGGTATGCAAACTTCAACGGTCCATATATGGGTTGAAGCAAGCATCCCGAAGTTGGAATCAACGTTTTGATAAGGTAATCAAAAGTTTTGGTTTTATACAAACCTATGGAGAAGCTTGTATTTACAAGAAAGTGAGTGGGAGCTCTGTAGCATTCTTAATACTATATGTAGATGACATATTGTTGATTGGGAATGATGTAGACCTTCTTAATAGTGTCAAAGAATATTTGAATAATAGTTTTTCAATGAAATATCTTGGCGAAGCAGCTTACATATTAGGCATAAAGATTTATAGAGATAGATCAAGACGCCTAATATCATTGTCAAAAAGTACATATTTGGACAAAGTTCTAAAGAGTTTGGAATGGAATATAGCAAGAAAGGGTTCTTGCCCATGTTGCCCAATACGACGTTGAGTAAAACTCAAAGTCCAGAAACGGCAGAAGATAGAGAAAGGATGAGTCAGCCATAGGATCTCTAATGTATGCCACGCTATGTACCAGACCCGACATTGCATATGCTGTTAGTTTGACTAGAAGATATCAAAGTGATCCAGGAGTGGATCATCGGACAGCGGTCTAAAACATCCTTAAGTACTTGAGAAGAACTAAGGATATGGTTCTTTCTTATGGAGGTGATGAACAGCTCGTTGTTAATGGTTACACCGATGCTAGTTGGAACACCGATCCGGATGATTCTAAATCTCAATTTGGATACGTATTTACTTTGAATGGTGCAGTAGTTAGCTGGAGGAGTGCAAAGCAAAGCGTTGTGGCGAGATCTTCAACTGAATCGGAATACATAGCTGCTTCGGAGGCTTCACAAGAAGCGATATGGATGAAGGAGTTCATTACAGAGCTCGGTGTGGTTCCAAGTGCGCTGGACCCAATGTCTATCTACTGTGATAACATGGGTGCCATAGCCAATGCGCAAGAACCGAGGTCACACAAGAAGCTGAAGCACATCAAGATACGTTTTCACGCTATTCGAGAACATGTCCAAGATGGTGACAAAAAGATTTGCAAAGTACACATAGATGTGAATGTGGCGGATCCGTTGACTAAACCTCTCCCGAGGGCAAAACATGACCAACACCAAACTGCCATGGGTGTTCGGTATATTACCATGTAATCTAGATTAGTTGACTCTAGTGCAAGTGGGAGACTGTTGGAGATATGCCCTAGAGGCAATAATAAATGTAGTTATTATTATATATTTGTGTTTATGATAAATGTTTACATTCATGCTATAATAGTATTGACCAGAAACATTAATACTTGTGTGATTTGTAAACTAAATTAGAGTACCTAGTAAAGCCTCTTTATAATACTAGCTTGTTGATTAATAGATGATCATGGTTTCTTGATCATGAACATTTGAGATGTTGTTAATAACAAGGTCATATAATTAGGAGAATGATATGATGGACATACTCCTATAGATAAGCGTAGCATAAAGATCAAGTCATTTTAATAGTTCAATTGCTATAAGCTTTCTGATACATAGTAACCTAATTCCTTCGACCATGAGATCATGCTTATCACCATCACCGGAAGGATGCTTTGATGACATCAAACACCACACCGTAACTGGGTGGCTATAAAGGTGGCATTGAGTGCTCGGAAAGTATGGGTTGAGACACATGGATCAAGAGTGGTATTTGTCCATCCATATGACGAATAGATATACTCTGGGCCCTCTAGGTGGAGTGTCATACAATTAGCTTGCAAGCATGTGACTGGCTCACAAGGGATCACATATCACGGGAACGAGAAAAGAGTACTTATCAGTAACGAGGTTGAACTAGGAATGCAGAGATACCGACGATCAAAACCTCAGATAAGTAAACTATCGCGAGACAAAGGGAAATTGGTATCGTATGTAAGTGGTTCATTCGATCGCAAAGTAATCATAGAAATATGTGGGAGCCATATGAATTTCCAGATTCCTCTATTGGTTATTGATTGGAGAAGTGTCTCGATCATGTCCGCATAATTCACGAACCATAGGGAGACACACTTACGGATTCGATGTTGTTGAGTAGTTATGGAATGATGAGTAAGATACTAAATTTTGTTCGGAGTCTCGGATAGGATCCGGGATATCACGAGGAGATCCGAAATGGTCCGGAGAATAAGATTCATATAAGGAAAGTCCTGTTTCGGAGTTGGGGAATGATTCCGGTGTTTTCATCGGGAATGTTCTAGAAGGTTCCGGAAGGTCCGGTACTCCGGTGGGGAAGGGTACATGAATGTGTCGTGACAATGTGGAATGGTTGCATCATGTACTAGGTATCATGGCTGGGCAAAATAAAGGGAGAAATCAAATCCTAGTTTGAAAAGTCAAACACCAATTTGAAAAGTCAAACGACAAATTTGCTTGGTGGAGGGAGAGTAGGAAACCTACTTGGGGAGGAAGTCCTCCTCCCTCCACCCGCCGGCCAAGGAGGCCGACTTGGGGGAGTACTCCCTCCTCCCAAGCCGCACCCTCCCACCTATAAAAGGAGGGGCAGGGCTGCCCCTCTTCCCTACACCTCTCACACCCCGAAACCCTAACCCTAAGCCGCCGGCGCCACCACCCCTGCTGCTGCCGCCACCTAGGGCACCACCAACTCGCCGAGTTGGGGTGATCCCAAACCCTAGCCGCCGGCTACACTCTCCCCTTGGTGCCTTATAAACCCTAGATCGCCAAGGCCTCTCTCATAGTCCACCATACTCGCTCATAAGGCGAAGCCTGCGAGATCTCCTCTACTTCCTGCACCACGTCTTTGCCGGAATCGCGAGGAGAGTGCTACAACCTCCGCTGCCTGCTGGAACAAGGGAGATGAAGGTATTCATCGAGTACCGAACGTCTGACCGACTGCAGAAGCGCTACCGGAACACAGCGCCGGAAGGATCGTCTACGCGATCTTGAGATCGGCAAGAGTACGACTACATCACCCACGAGAATCTGCTCTCGTTAACCGCTTTGGAATCTTCGAGGGTGAGTTCCTCTATCGACTCGTTGCTACAATCTAGTAGATAGATCTTGGCTTGTTTGTTTGCATGCGGTAGAATTTTTTGTTTTCCATGCTACGAACCCCTACACATAGCACATGTCAAAACATTTCATTAGAATGACTCATCATTCTAAGGTTTTCATAAACATTTTCACCAAGTATTCCCATCTAAAGTGATCAAGTTTGTGCTTATCACTAGCCACTAAAGTTGGGGGTAATCACTATTGAGGGGTGATAATCAAGTGTGACTTATCTAAGTCTAATATCATGCCTCAGTACGACATCTAGTTCTAACTTAGGCCAAGTTTTATGCTCTTTATGCTACCTCTAACATATTTCCAAAATCCACAAGTCCCTAAGTAAACATAAATAAAGAGCGTTGATAACGAAATAAAATAACCAAGCTTGCAATTAAAACTAGGATTTGGTATAATAAAGGGGTATAAGCAAATATGCCTAATGCATCTTGCATAAGTTCTAGCTTGCAAGGTTGCAAGTGTTAGCTTTCTGCGATGGCTTGCATAGTTAGTAGCTTGCCTTGAGTAGTAAAGTGGTTGAAGTTCTCCTCTGCTTCCTCTTCGTAGTAGTCTCCTTTCTCTTCGTATCCTTGGTCGGTACTAGCGTCTATAAATAAATACAAAGTACTCAATCACCAAATAATACTTAACTACTTCTATTTAGCACACAAAGGTTTACACTAGATGATCTAGCATCATCACAAGGATTAAAGCATTAGTCTTATTTATTTTATTTTGAAAAAGTAATTTCTACTCATTGAAAAACTACTTAAGATTTAATATTCTCCAATTAAAACATGGGATCATGTTGACACATGTCATCACCACATATTCTAATAATTGGGAATGTGATTTAAAGTGGTGCCACAATTTAATAAGGTTTAACCTTATTATTTTAATTAATTAAAGTGACTAGAAATGCCTATGGGGCATTCTTTTATTACTTGTCCATTATTACTGCAAGTAAACCTAGATATTTTTATATATTCAGAAAGGTCTTATCAAATGTGATTTTTGAGAGTTGGAATCAACTCAAAAGCATTTATGGTTGATTTTTGAAAAATGTTTGAATACAGAAAAGTCTCTGCCTTGTCATTTTTACTATAGGTGATCTATAATTCCAAATGGTTTGATCCCAACAAGCTTGGATTAAGGATTTCCATATCTTTCTAACAAAATTAGTTTCATGCAATGATTTAGTCAATCTCTCTGAATCGATTTTTGAATCCACAGATAGAACTAGGTTTGAAACTAAATTGGAAAATCTAAATTTAAACTACTGGGTTGCGCGGGAGAGCTAGTTGGGCTGGCCCACTGCGCACAACACGCGCATGCTGGTTTAAGTGGTGTCCCCACTCGTCAGCGAGACAGGGGGTGCCAAAGGGGTATGGGATGATTACGACCGTAGGATCAGATGAAAGATCAACGGCTCACGGCCGTCGTCCTCATCGGAATAGGACACGATGGGGATGAACCCTAGCACGACCAGTGGGGGTCTAGGGAGGCTCACCGGGGATCAGGCGAGGGTCAGCGATGGGGGCGAATGAGGTTGTCGACGACAGCGGTTCTCCTGGTGCTAGCGGCGTCTCCTGGGGTGGCCGCAATCGGCGGTGCCCTTCTCCTCCAGTAGCGGCGGGCTCCGACCAAATTCCGGCGATGCTGAGCTCGCCTTGCTCTGGGAAGAAGTGGGAAGGATCAGTGAGGAGTGGTGAGTGGAATGGTGTGGAGAAATGGTGCGGGGGAGGCCTCCTTTTATAGGCGAGCGAGAGAGGCCGAGCGGCATGGGCAGAGCTCGTCGGGGTCGGCGTTACAACGAGCTACTGGCATGGCACGGGGGCTAGGACGGTGCGCGGTCTCCTGACGATACTCATCGACTTGATGGCGCGGCAAGGGACGGTGTGGTTTGGTCTGGAACGTGCGACGCTCTGCGCGGTACCAACGGTGAACTTCGCGGCGTGCTACAGCTGTGGGGCACGGTCAAGGAAACGAGCAAGTCTGGTGGTCTCCTTGGACGGTGGTGATCGTTTAGACAGGCGGCGAGAGTGAGGCGTGGCGTGTGCGAGCGAGTCGAGCGCGGCGCTCTGGCGCGCTCTCTGCATGGCAGGGACGAACTGGGCGCGGCGTGTTCTCTGTGGTCCACAGCTTGGCAGTGCTCGAGGGCTGGACAAGGGGTGGCGGTGGACGGTGGCCTGCCTCCTGGACATGGTGGCTAGGCGCGGCGAACACTCCTGCTAGCTTGCCATGGTCGGCTGGCAAGGGGTGGCTCGGGCATGCACGACATGGTGCAATGGGTAGGATTATAGCTAGTTTAATGCAATGGTTGTCACTGGGGGAGACAAGGGTGATCAAAGGGAGACAAAGGTTTGAAGGATCACTGCTCAAAACAGTGAAGTTTGGCCAATTTGATTTGTGTCTGCCAAGTGTTTGATGAAACGGCCAAAAGAAACTTATATTTGAATTTTTGGATGAAATTTGGTGGGTGCATTGGTCACACACTGGGTAGTATCTGGTTGCTTGGATTTGTCAAGGTGAACTGGTTTGGTTGGGTTTCGAGAAATGGTTATCTTACCATATGAGCTAAATTCAATTTTGAAATGTCATTTGAATATGGTTGCCAAGTGTTTCTGTGGGTTTGCAAGGTGGGCTTGGGTTCACTTTTACTTGGTCTAGCAAGGGGTGAAAATAATTGGATTTGTTTATGTTAGAAATCTTGGACTAGAAACACTCAAAGTGGTCTAGTGGTTAACTTTGGTCAAAATGACCATTAGCTCATATTGTTTATATTTGAATTTATATTGATTTGATTCTGCTTGGAAATGATTTAGATGATGTTGCTTTCATCTTTAAACCAATCCTTGCCATTCATAACAATCAAACAAGTCCATACAAGCATTCATGCATTCATATTTATTTTAATTAACAAAAGTTTTTATTAGCCCTAAACTTGGGTGATTAGAACTTGATAACCTTGATTAATATTGTTGGGATGTTACACCCAGGAACAATGACATCTGGAGAAACTAGTTTGAAGATGGAGCTGCAAGGATGAGGGAGATTGAAGAACCTCGCTTCAGGGACATGACTAACCCAAATCTTCAAGCACGGATCGACTCGATGCATCAAAAAATTGCTAATGAAGAGAGGCACTCTTCTGGCTCTTGCCATCACATTGCACTGTTGTAGGATTATGAAGAGGTGGTAAACAGAAAGTTCATCAGGAATATGCAAGTAACCTTTGCAGTTTGCATTGAGGCTATATAGAAGCTGGAAGAGGAGGTCAAGGATTACACGGCCAAGTAGGAAGAGCAAGTTGTAGTCAACAAAAAGTTGCACGCGGCCTTACTCAAGGTTAGAAGCACCACCAACGATGAGGTCAAGGCCATTATTTAGGAGATCTGCATCAACACTGAAGATTGGGGGAGTTCCACCTTACTTTATGCTTTTTAGTTATCATATTTGCATCTAGTTTGTGATCATTAGGGAGTTTTTGCTTACATCCATTAGGTATCAATTTTCCCAGTGCTTGAAAATCTCTTAGAGAATTATCATGTATCCTTGGTTGAGTGGTTTGGAATGAAATATAAAGTATGGTGTCATCCATGATTCTCTTGTTTGGGACTTATGGGTAACACTCATGCAGATGTGCTCACCATATGTAGAAGTTTCACTTACATCTTGCCTTGAACTAAATTAACTTGAGCTTGTTGGACAAGCATAAAATTACACAATAATCTGAACTTGAAAATAAGGAAATATCCATGCAAGGGAAGCAACACTTATTAAAAAAGGAACATTGTGAAGTTGTGGTGAGATAGGACGTCTTATAAAATAAATAGTTGGAAAGAGGATGATGACAAGGGGACATGAGATACTCTTGTTCTATTTAGTAATCAGCGAGTAAACCGAATGGTTGTCATGGGTATTTCAATACATATGCTCTATGGAAAAGTGTTTGAAAGGTAGTCACCCGAGGATTCGGCTAGCCATGGAAAGTGAAAGGAAAAGGTTGTTTAGAGCATATGACATGATTGAAAGGCACATGAATAAGGTTTATACTGGTTACTAAGAGACAAAGGCCGATGCAATATAAAAGTGGTGAAAGTACTTGACAAAATTCAAAACAGTCATGTCTATATGGTTGTTTAAACAATTCTCTTTTCCACTATTTGTTTTATGAGAAACTTATCTTTACTGGAAAGGCATATCCAAAGGGTAATTAAAAGCTGGTAAAAATCCATGCAAAGCTATTTATAAATAGAGAAGTGTATGATAAATTTGAGACTAGTTAAATTGTCCAACATGCAATGGTTAGTTTTTGTTCAAAAGTAAGGAGTATATGAAAATTTCTATCTATGTAGGCCACATTTGCATGGTTATTAGTTCATATTTATTTTAGACAAGTGAATATGCATAAGTTGATGATGACATTCTCGTATTTTCTTGTCAACCATAAACTCATTTATGCATGATCATGATCTATTCGCTTATTTGCTCGAGGACGAGCAAAGGTTTAAGCTTGGGGAGTTGGTACGTGCATTTTGCATCATTATTTTTAGGACTTATATGCACTGTTTAGAATCATATTTACCATGATCCATCATTATTTATGTATATTTAGATGATTTCCATGACTTTCCTACAAAGTCCCTTTCATTGGTATTTAATTTTCGGGATGCAGAAAACCTCCTTATTCATGTTTTGTTGTTTTAGGGACCTTCTGGATGTCTAAAAATTGGAGGAAAAAATACCTGATGAGTTACTCGGCATCGTTAGGAATTGAGCTGGATGAGCTTAAGTTGCACTGCAGTGTGGACTCAGAGATCGAGCCGAAATAGAGGTTGTCGTATGTGTCAGCAAGATCTTCCAGATCTGCGGAGTCTTCATGAATTTCTTTGACGTTCGTCGGATTAGAGCCGATAGATGATGAAGTCGCTGCAGGTGATGCTGGTGTAGCTGACGGATCCGAGCTGAGCGGAGCCGAAAAGCAAAGGTTCTCGGGTGCCCCTACACGAAAGTGGAAACTTCCGATCATGAGATCGGTCTCCTGGTCGATTTCGACGAGAGCCGACAAAGGGGTGGGTAGGCGCGGATCAACGAGATCGATGTGGACCTCACCAACCTTGATCGTCGGATTGTTGCTTGATGAAGGGGAAGTCGCCATATCCATGGCTCCAACGCTCAGATTTTCCATAGACGGCGCCAATTGACGAGGGGTGACCTCGGCAATGCCCATTGTTATGGACTTAGGGTTTTGCGGAAAATAGAGCATTGGGGATTTCGTCGGCCGATCAGACAAACAAGAAAGTCGATGTAGTCTGATTATTGAGAAAGCATGGTTACAAAGTCGTCGGTTCGCTAGTTCTGTCTAGCTCACAGCGGATTGCTAGAAAACTAAGGTGTCCTCTCCGTCGGCTGGGTCCTAGATCCGTAGCCAGAGAGGTTACAAGTTAATATTCTCGGTACAAAATCTATGTCGGTTTCTGGATATTCCTTGCCGGTCAAGATTAGTCTTTATTTTGTCGGGTGCTTATTGGACTTCGTTGCGCTTTCATGGGCCATAAACTTTTATGCGCCTAGGATGACTAAGCATAGGGACCCGATTAGTCATATCCATACAAGTGAATTTTATTTTATTTTATTTTTTCTGAAAAGTTTCAATTTAAAGATTCAAAAATTTCTAAAAAAATAAGGATGTAGGTAGTGATTTATAATAAAAATTTATATGAAATAACTTTGTATTTTGACCTCAGGTACATGTACTTCTACCGAGTGGGCCCCGAGCCTTTGAAATGGATGCAAGGAGAACATGTACACCTTTGAAATCGATAAAGGAGTACATGTTCGTGCGGTTCTTGTTGGCCTAGTGTTCGTGCGCGTTAGCATACATAGGCCGTCCGGGGTAAAGAGAGCCAGAGTTAGACGTGTATTCTCGCGATATACTCCCTCTGTTCAGGATTTTAAGTCCGGATAGCAAACTTGGCAATACCAAGACGTGGCTGCAAAACCGGAGGAAATGTTCAGATTTTATTAACTGCACCTAATATTTCTCCACTTAAATAGGCAAAGCTCGTCGTTAAGTCATGCATGCGTTGGCCAGTGCCGTTTCCTAGGATCTCTCAGCATTTAACTCAGCAGTTAATCTGGACAGTTAGCAAGGATGGAGGGAGAGGACGGGGTGGAGAAGCGTCTTTCTCGCTCAGCAGTTAAATCATGCACAGGAATTAAGGAGAGTAAATACTCCGGACTTATATTTTCGAAATATCTTAAAAGACTCTCCGGACTAGAAATCCCGAACAGAGGGAGTACTTCACAGTCTTATATGCATCTTGTCGCATGCGGCTTCTTGCCTAACATCGTGCTAAGTTGTTTAACACAAAAGGACCCACATGCCACATACCATGGAGTAAAAGGGCATGACGGCGTCGGCCAAGGAGTCATGCTTGATATCATGATGCCGGCTACCATGGCGCTATGCTACCGAGGTGGAACCAAACCTGATGATGATGGGACTGGTATATGACGATGTTGACTAGAGCATTGTGGATATCATGGCGTTTTGGATGGCGTCGTCCTATTGACCATAGAGCCGCGTCTTGTAGGACGTCAAGTAAATAGGTTAGATTATGAAATCTTTCTAAAACCAGGTTATTTTATGTTTTAGTTTTGTTACTAGCAAAAGTGCCCGTGTGTTACTACGGGTTGATTTTCTTCAAATATGTTTTAGCCATGGGAAATCACTTCAGGAAGTAAATTTTTCAGTAGTCTATTAGCGCTGATCCGGGTAGTTTTAGCAGATGTCTCTCTTTTTGCCCTGTTTTGACTTGCTCACAAAACAAAAGACATCCGCCAAAACTGATTATTCACCTCCTGGCTTATTCGAGTTAAAAATCAAGGAAGAATATTCTGTTATAAAGATTCAAAGCAAAGCACACAATACAACTACTCCCTCTGATCCATATTAGTTGACTTGAATTTGCCAAAATTTGGATAAACCTATATACTAAATAGTGTCTAGATTCATCCAAATCTAGACAATCCAAGTCAACTAATATGGGTTGGAGGGAGTACTAAAATTCCATTCAGTGTCGGAGCCAGCTTAGGACAGGACAACATGCTAAGGCTAGTCATAGTGGGAGTAACTTGGATAGTAACATAGTCCTACATATATTGCTAACTAAGCATTTAGATGACATGGCATGCAATTAAATGATGAGAGAGAGGCTTGTGGTAACTAGCTACTCCTATGTTACCATAACATCACACATTTCTAGACAAAATGAGTCTATATTGTAATAAATGAGGTTTGCATGATATCACACCTATGTTATTTTGCACTATGAAGATAGTAACTTAGACTAGTAACATATATATGTTACTACTCTAAGTTACTCTCCACTATGACCAGCCTAATACCGCTAAAACCTTCACGCATGTTACTGAATTATGATACTGCTTATTAAATCATCCCGACTCATGATTTTGATTATGATACTGCTTATTAAATCATCTGCCACACAGCAAAGAGGATGCAATACTTACAATAAGCATTACTCCATAAACTCAACGTTACACATGGATTGAAGAAAGGAACCGTTAATGAGGGGGTAGACAACCAACTGCTACAGCTGCTAGTACTACTTATTGCTTAATCTATGTACGGAGTACATACAACAGGGAGAAGTGGTCACTTCTGTACAAGCTAGCTAAATGACATTGTGCAGGACCGGAGAACAGAAAAGAAGCATGATTCTAGCTGGTGCTGGCTGAATGAATTTTCACGGAAGACACGAGTATGTTCAGTTCAGTCCACTGAAGTACATGCAGGTTACTAAAGTATAACAGAAATTGCATGTCGGCGCACTAAAATCCTTGTCATTTTTCCCTTGATTCATGCCAGATCACGTCCATTGGTCCATCATAAACAAGATTGTCTGCTAATTGAAATACATAAAAATAAACACTTGAATAAACGAGATAAACAGAAGAAGTTTAGAAGTTGGACAAGAGATCCATGTCAGCATTGCAGTGGGAGGTCGAGTAAGACGGGGAGCAGCCTCGGCGGTGCGTCGCTCCGGCAGCAGCCGACGAAATCCCCGCCGTGCCGGGTCTCCTCCCCCATGCTGTGATGCGCCCATCGATCTGCCCCCACGACCGTCCATCTGGCTGACCTCAAGGAGGGCGGCAACGCGAGCGAGTCCCGGGGTAGCTGATTCATTCGCCGGAGGCCTCGATCCACCGGCGGCAGGCGTGAATCGAGCGGTAGCGGGGGTGAATCTAGCTGTGCTGGTTTCTAGCGCTAAGGGAAAAGAGGAGGGTTCCTTGAGCGTGCGGGATCTCCTCCGCTCGCCCTCCAGGTGTGTTGCAGCAACCGCTGGCGTGCACCTCCCCGATGGTGATTCGGCGCATCGCCATGGTCCCTCAATCCCACCGCTCTATAGAGCAGGCAGTCCATCGTGGGCGATTTTTTTTTATTTTGAACCCTTTTTTATTTGCGGGTGGCAGGGCGGGTAAATATGTAGTTTTGCGGAGGAAGTAGATTACTTCTGTGTTTTTTTCGGGTGATCTCGTCCTTCCCTATAGTAGGCGTATCTGCGTTTTTTTAATTTTCGGCGAGGCGACCGAGGACAAGGAGGCGCACTGATCTCTCGCTCTACTACTCCTACTAGTACAAGACGTTTAAACGCACGCCGCACGCGCGCGCTATGAATGAGAAGTGAATGAGTAGTAAGGGCATGTTTGGTTTCTAGCCATAGTTTGTCAAGTCAAAGTTTGGTAAAGTATGACGGCCACAAAGTATGGCTAATAAATTGGAAGCCAAACTTTGGTAAAAATTGGCAACAAAATTAACTCTATGACAATTGGGTCATATAATTAATAAAGTGTGGCAAACTATAAGCGTGGCAAAAATCAAACACAAGCCAAACAACTTGTGACCGCCAAAGTTTGGCTTGGCAAACTGTGGCCGGGAACCAAAGGCGTTCTAAAATCTCTGGCTACTCCCTCATAAATAGGATCTCGCGCGCGCATGCGAGGCAGCCGCCCCATCGCGCCCCGCGCCGATCGATCTCCATAGGCTGCATGTTCTGCCGGCGCAGGGAACGAAAAGCCGAAATGTTTTCTGCGCGAAATCAATCACACTCCCCATCTTCCCCCCTTAAATTACCCCCTGCCGTTTACAATGCTCTGCCATGGCCTTCTGCATTCACCTCTCATGCTCCCTCCAGAAAAAATGGCTCAATTCGATCTGAATCAACCCATCATCTGGGAGGACGAGGAGGAGATAGTACAAGACTATAGTACTGTCCAAGACCTCAATCACGGACTCGTGTGTGGTGAGTGCAAACTAGGTATGAGATGCTGTACCGTACGTACTCCTGTTTAATCTGTCCTTTCTTCAATTCTTGTTAACAAATCGTCGCTCAACCCTTCTGTCACAAACAGACACAGAAGAGCATGTTGATGTTGTTGGGCTTGCAGGCGCCCCTGGACGAGCCGATGGCGGCGCTGGTGATGAAGGCGATGGAGGCCGAGGTGGAGGTGTTGCCTCGGACGCCCACGGCAACGGCAGGGGCTTTGACTTGAGTAAGCTGTTCATGCTCTTATAATTCTACTCCATCGTCGTCAGGCGTTCAATAGACCAAGGTCCCGTCACAATTTCCTGCAGTTAGGGTTCGTTTTTGTGCTCATGCCCGCTGACGGATTAGTTCTTGTAAGGTAGTACATCATTGGATTTGGTGATGCTTCATGGTTTTCTTATGCTTTAGAAATTATGTTGCTTATATGAAAAAAATAAGTTAATTTCGTGGAGTATGAATCATAAGTTCAGTTTATGCATGTTTGTCTATATATCGTCGGACAATGAATGGTGTTCCGTCATCTTATTCCATTATCTAACACATTCAGTACGCTCATGCCCATTGTCTGAACATGCATCAGTATGCTTAAAGGTTTTTAGTTAGATTTTGTATGCTCCGTGATCCCCTGTTTAAAACTTATATATTTCATTGCTCATAAGATTTCGGAATAGCTTTTGTCCACAGACTGAATAGTGCACCTGAATAGTTTGCATATTTTCGGACAATGAATAGTGCACCTGAATTTTGTACAACCAAATAGGATGTAATTTTACTGGTCACAACATATCCCAGTATATGCATGAATTGTACAGCGATTATTTTTGGTAGGATCGCTGATGTGTATATGATTGTTAATTTACTGCTTCCATTTTGTCCACAGATAAGATTGCCAACACAAGACGGAGGACCCAGTACACAGATGAAGAATACCGTGCTATATACAGCATGCTTTTGAAAAAGAATGGCGGCGACACCATGAAACTTGGAGTAAGCAAAGCTGTGTCTGCTGAGATGTGGGTGCCTGTGAGGGTCGTGCAGCGGATATGGCTCAAGGGCCGCCGCGGTGGTGGGATAGACGCCGTGGTCAGCAAGAAGGGTAAGAACTGCAGCTCGAGCTTGATCCTGACGCCTTACGGGAGTTGCCGATGGATAGACGTATGTCAATCCAAGAGCTAGCCAAGGCTATGCGAATGAAGAAGACCACCGTGTTTCGACGGCTGAAAGAAGGTACACTGAGGCGCCCCAGGAAATGACATCAAGCCTAGCATATTCTGAGAGATGTGGTAACAAGAAAGCCAATGTTCATTGTTCGGCTGGTTTCTTCCTATCCATGCTATCTAGAAGCACCATCCCGGTATACTCAAGATTGTATGTCATTAAAATTGTAAGCAACAAAATTGCAAAATTTAGATTTTTTGTCATATATGACTGATCTGTGATCATTTAAAAGTCCAACGACCTGCGAAGGCAAAACAACACGTCCCTACCTTGTGGCCTCCCCAAGCAAGGTTGCCATCGTCAACGACTTGGCAGCATGCTGCCAGCATTTGTTCCTCTTGGGCCAAGCCGCGAATGGAGTACATGACATCGAACAAGGCATTTAACAAATGACTTTTTTTAGGGAAATTTAACAAATGACATTAGCATTGTGATATTATCATCCAAGCACATACAATTGAAACCAAGCTAATAAATAAGCAATGACATAAAAGTAGACAACACAAGAATCTTCTTGATTACAAAGCCAACGTGTAGCAGCACGCTAAAAGAACGCTAATAATTAGGCAGAGGCTCCAAACCTGAAGTCTAGAACAGTTATATCACTTACAAAAGCATTTTTTGTAAGCAAGGCACCACGGGGTAGAACAATCAGTAAGCAGGATCATCCAAAAGCAATCACCTTAGGAGAGCATCCGTGAAGGAGAGGAACAACATCCAGGTGAGGCAGCATTTGGTAACAGGACCATCCAAAAGCAATGACCTAAGGCGCACAAGGGAATGTTGCGCTAGTCATTTAGTTAATATTTACATGTCAAAGAGCAAAAGGGAGAAACATGATCCTTAGTCCGTAAGGGGCATAGATAATACTCCCTCCATCCCAAAATAGATGTTAGATTTGTCAAAATTTGGATGAACCTATATACTAAATAGTGTCTAGATTCATCCAAATTTTGACAAATCTGATATTTTGGGACGGAGGGAGTAAAACTTAAACAACTACCGATTATTTATGGCACCAGAAGGCAGCACTGCTTGAAAAGAAAAACACAGAGTATTACTAATTAACAAATCAAAATTCAAAACAAACAGATAGCGAAGAGCATACAAAAGCATCTACTCCTATAAGAAATAAACCCACCCAGGTCTGGAAGAACAAAAATCATCCATGATGCTATACCTGGTCCTAATTCAGCGTGTGTTCTTGGCAAGCGCATCTGCTTTGAGCTGTCTGACCTTTTAGCGAATACGCCCTATCCCTGCTGTATTATTAGAAGAGCAAAGGCAGCATGTTTTTCCATCAGTTATAGATGCACAATCTAAACAAGAAGCAATCTGAATCTGCTTATTCTACCAACTCATACACATTTGTGAAACAAAGAAAGGAAGCGCATTCTAAAAAAATTAAATTATAACTCACAGAATATAGCATGCCAGGGCATAATGTTTCTATAACTATCCGGTAAACATTGATAGTACAAATCGAGTGTTATTTAACCCTGACGGAAGAGGTAGCATGCTCCAAGAATCTGAAATACACATATGATAGAAAAAGTTAATACCATGTAAGAACAAAGACTGAAACTGAATGTTATTTACCCACTTATATCTCATATAGAGTAATTAACTATGATTGACGCATGCACGGTATTGCTAATTACAGTTCCATAGAACCATTGACTGATGTTTTAATCTAGATGGAGAAACAAT
Organism: Avena longiglumis; assembly: GCA_030063025.1. Lineage (NCBI taxonomy): Eukaryota > Viridiplantae > Streptophyta > Magnoliopsida > Poales > Poaceae > Avena > Avena longiglumis. Next base: position 146,223,867 of record CP125978.1, on the reverse strand, counting down.
TGATTTTTCGCCTTTTATATGTTTGGTCAACACAATTTGTATAAGGGTATGAAACAAAATTATAGACAGACCTGTTATATTTTTTCTCCATCGGAGCCGCAGCTAGTGGGGCAGGAGGAGCATCTGTATCAGCAACCACAGGCAGTTCAACCTGATACAGAATGGCAATAAAGAATAAAGAGAACGACACCTAATGCAAATACACAAGAACATGTGATTAACATGCAGGCAATTACCTTTTGAGACTGAACTTGAAGAGACAAGTCTGTCTTAGTTCCCAAGTCATGATCAGGCGATTCGTCCCAGAACAAAACCCTTTGTACAGATTCGTCCTAGAACAAAGCCCTCTGTACAGATGAAGCAGTACTGCTCTTGCTGTCGCTGCACAACATGCACGAAGATATTAAAAATGAAGGAAAGTGACTCTGCAGGTCCATAAACAAACACATCATGCTCCGAATGCAGAAACGTACACAGTTCCAGTGGGTTTCATGACCGATGGTAGCGTCTGTGGAAGCATTGTTTGCACGACCGATGGTAGCGTCCGTGGAAGCACTGTTTCAGAGCAAACTTGTTTATATAAGACAATGTAAGCAGCTGAACACACATGTAAATAAAACGGGTGGAAAAAGCATCGTCATTAACTTATAACCACAGAAGTTAATCATTTAGACAAATAACAATACATGGCTGCTTTGTCTCCCGTAGTAGAGAAATAGGCAATTCCCCTGGCATGGCAGCTAAGAATTATATATCTTAGCAAAGAACCTGACATTCGAACCAGTGTACACTGGAAAGAACAGCCAGACAGGAACTCACCATAGAACCAGCTGGAGGAGAAAGCTGTGTCGCTGTCTCCAAAGAATTAGTCTGGCCAAGTAGAAGATCTTCGGCCAAAGCTTGACCGACAGGAATTAATCTACTGCTACAAGCAGAGCTGCTGGAGTCAATGTCAAGCCAGGCCTATGAACGAGGGCAGAAGATTGTGCCTGCTTCCATGCTGCAATTAAATCCTATGAACTTGATAAAAGTTTTTTTTGGATTCTGGCAAGATGCTTTTCCTTGACAGACACAACCAGACGGTGCTTATTCGACACGATGGAGGAAAGCTCTCGTGGAACCGATTGGTCCGTGCACGCATACTGAATCGCCTCCTCCACTAACATAGCATGAGAAACACCAGAGCAGGTAAGGGTTAGAACTGGCTTGCCTATCAGCTCCATGCCAGCCTTATCAAAGAACACAAATTCAATCTCCAAATATAGCAAATCCGGTACCTGAGAAACCAAAAGAAGTTTAAAAAAAGCAAACGATAGCACAGTACTTGAGACGGTTTGCAAGCACAAGTAATCACCTAGGCATTCCACCAGTGCCACCACAACCTTTGTCATGTAGGCAGCTCCATAATTCAACCACTACTATGCCAACCACATGCTGAAGGTGATCCCCTGAATCAACATCTAAATAATATTTCTATCTGCTAATAAAATAGCATAACCACATCTAGATCCGTGAAAAATCCACAAAGACTTTAAATTTCAGATGTGGTTTTAGAAAGATAGAATGATACCTGAGCGCTACAAATATATTTTAGAATAATCCTAAACAAAAGTCAAAATCCGCACATAATTCATATGAAAATGATCTTTAAATTCGAGAGACATTTTTTTATGCATGTCTCCGATCCCACAGAAATGTTTCCCCACTAATTATTCATATAATCATATAATTTATTAAGGATAGCTTGCACGGGTAAAGTACAATAACCAAGAGAGGCAATATATTATACATGATTTAAGTCACATGATTTACCGAAGTAGTATATTTTTACAGGCAAGTAATACCAACATGCAGCTAAATTTCAGAAAAAAAAAGAAACTATTTAGTACGCCAATGGTTTTACATATTACATAACAAAATTACTTATTAGGCAATAAGAGGGGATCAAAGATTGGACAGTTAAATCTAACCTGCCATACTGGACCCATATGGCATATCTAGATGCGCATGTACATGTGTTTGATATGGACCTAATTCACATTCATCATTCTAACTGTGTTTGATATGGACCTAATTCACATTCATCATTCTAACTGGTTTTTCATGCTGCATGCATTACTACCGTATGTCTCACAAATGCCTTTTATTTGCACCCAGGGCAACCACACGTACACAAAGATCTCACAAGTCTATGTTCAACATTTTAGCATACATAGGCTAGTAACTCGGAGGCTCACCTCAGAACGACCAATCTCTATAGAGACAGCAATACCAACCATGCTAGTAAGGTTTGTTGAAAAAGAAGGATCCATGGTGCCTCGTCGAACGTTGGTGAGAGAGATGGACCACCGCGACACCCATCACTGATAAATCCGGTGATGTCTGACATCTCCCACAACTGAGCAACTGTAGAGTGATTCCATTGTACTCTCAAACTGTATAACTGGTACTTCTACCATACAAAAACAGTAGTTTATGTCTTCTCTTCTTCTTACTCTAAGTATCATTATGTGACTTCTACGAAGACTGCCTTCCTCTGAAACCATTCTAAACAGAACCTTAGTGAGCAAAGGGATACATAGAAGCACTATTTAGGTAGGTATCTATAAGCTGCTTGTACATATAGAAAGAAAGGTTACCTCTTATTTACTCCAGATGCATCGGATGATGCCAGTAGCTCCTTTGGATCATCAACCACAGAAATCTAACAATTTACAACAGAAAGGACTGAACTGCTCCATTCTCAAATACCAGAGTAGCTAAGCCCAGAAACCACATTAAGTGAGATGCTTCTATTTGGCTCCAACTAAGTTTAAACCTGCAGAAACAAAAGAATCTGTTGAGAATAAATTGCCATGCTGTCAATCATACTCTACCACTATGAGGGCGCCAACTTATCTCTCGATGACTATTCTGCCGCCAGCCACTATAGAAAATCCAGAGGGGCTCCTAGTTCACCTGATTAATCATCAAAGAAGATCCACCAAAATGATAAAGGATTAGTCAGTGGTAGATTGCATACACCATATGCAAGTAAATAACCATTAGACAGATCGTGAACATAATGGCACTGTAAAAAAATAGATGACAACAAATTGCATGCCTGTGCATCATGATGAGAGTTAGCAGCAGGTAAATCAATCTCTTCATACTTATCCCATATGACCAAGCACTATAAGATTACACTTGGAAGTCAAGATAACTGTACCAATATACCATTCAAATTTAGTTTTCAGATTACACTCAGAAGCAATGCTTCGTAACTGGAAGCGAGGATGATGACCCTATCAGATTACACTAAACAGCTACTACAGTCAATGCCAATAACCATAATTAGTTCAAGTTGTTATTTGAAGTAAAAAGCAAGCACTGATATTTAGTTCAAGCTACTGATTGACATAAGATATTTAGAATGTAATATTTAGGCTGAAACCTCCAGGCGCAAATCATATGCAAGAAGCAGCAGGTACACTAGTAATATTTCCATGTGAGGATGTTGATTACCTGACCTCGATGGGTCGCACTCGCTGGCTGACACGATGAATCTATGCTAACTACAAAAGAAACCAGAAACAAACACTTTCAATTGTAACATAAGAACAAACAGCTGGAGGGCAGCAATACAGCGTACATATGTTTTGCATCTAGACATAAATCATGAGAGAGAGAGAGAGATATCTCACCAACATAATGAGGGCATAAGCAAGTTGGAGTAGGAGGAGCAAGTTTCTCCGCCACCAGAGGCAAGTCTCCTCCCTCCGCCTACTACAACGCTTGATCTGCTCATTGCAGGGCAGACGTACCAGGGCCCAGGGCTCTATAACCTACATCCCGTGGCCAACTCGAACCCCAAACTGATTTCAGGGCCTGGGTGCGCAAGGCAAGCACAGCAGAGGCGATGACCCGAACCACCAATCGTCAGTGCACCAGACACCTGCAAAACCAAAAAGGGAAAACAGCGAGGAAAAGCAAAACGTCAGGCCAAAAGGAACAACCACAAAAAAGCAACGAGGAAAACAACAGCAAATGGCCAAACCGTAGATCCCCTCAGGAACCGCAAAGCGCCTCGCCCTAACCGAACCCACCACAGAGGGCATCCATGGCGAGGAAAAAGGCGGCGTCAGTGAAGCTTGGGGAAGACGGCCGACGACCCCTCCGGCAGGAAGACGAAGAAGCGGAAGAGCCAGGAAGGGACGCGGGATGAGCGAGGGAGGGGAAGCGCGAGGGGCGGAGGCGGACGGCGGACGGCGGACGGCAGGTAGGAATAGGCATGCGTAGCAGGAGGAAAAGCCGGCCCTGCCCCAGCGTGAGGAGCCTCGTGACCACCACGGGCGTTGTCGCCCACCTCCGGGCCTGTCCTCCGTGCCAGGCCCGCTGACAAGCGGACAGCAAAAAAAAAAAGGGCCACGTCCAGTGAAAGGAGTAGATAGCAAACGGGCAAAAAGAGCCGGTCCATCCGTTGGACGGCGCCATATGGGCGCGTGAAGGACGCGGGACGGGCGGGGAGTGGGCACGGGATGGGTCGGCGGGGTGGGTGGGCGTCTGCCAGTCTTGAAGCACCCAAAAAAACGGCCACGAAAATCTTCGCAAGGAGGACGACAGGTAGGCCCGGCAGCTCTTGACGGGAATTAAACGGGTGTGGCCAGAGAGAAGCGCAAGACCTGTGTAGAAAAGGGCGTGCAGACAGCATTTTCGTTTTTTACTGTGCGTGCGGGCAAAACTGTCATAGCACGATCGAACGGCTCAGATCTTGTTTCAGAGGGCGATCCAACGGTCTACATCAACCAGCCAGCCTAAGAACCCAATAGGGGAGCACCAATAACACCTTTAGATACTAGTGCACTAACTCGTAAACGTATTTGATGTATGCTTTACTCTGTGCCACATCGCCTGAAGGTGCTGCAATTGTGTTGAGATATGCAATTGTGTTGGATTGTGCCATACTCACACGGAACTGGTGGGTTTTGATTGATATAAAACAGAAGAAAAATATGTCAACGAGGCCAAGATAGCTAGGGGTATTTCGGGTGCTCTTATGAGTGTCTGACATACCGATAATGTTCTTTTTTCTGTGGGTAACTGAGATTATAAGGTCTTGATCAAATACTTTGAAAAACCCTTAGTCCTGAACAAAGCCATAGGGAAGTTCTAGCCTCGTCCTCCCATAACTTGCGAGACAGTGACTTGCCCTATTTTGTGAATGGTCCAATTTTACAATTTATATATGCATATATAGCATTAAGTAAATGTGTAATCTCTGAGATGAGGTGTGCAGGCGGTGATCTATCTTGATTCTTCCCTAAACCGCATCAATCAAAACTGAGCAATCCAGCTCTAATGCGGCTGGTTGAATAGATCAGATAATGCTATTGATAGCGAAATAGGTGAAGAGATTGAGGGTGTGTTTGGTTTGGTTCCCCAAGTATCCTCACCAAAAAATAGGGTGGCCTTCAAGTTTTGGTTATTGTTTGGCTTGTAGCTAAAATTTTGGCTGCCAATGGATATCTACTGTCGTGGTATTGCCGACGAGTACGCCATGGAGGGGTCCTCATAATGCGTGTTTAGAGACGTGGGGGAAGGCGGACGGTTGACGGGTACGAGGTAACACAGCTTACCCAGGTTCAGATCCCACGACGGTGGCGGAATCCTACTCCTGCTATAAATCACTATAATGGCAATACGCCGAGTTACAGGGATTGGTTCGTTGTACGAGGTGACTAGAAAGTCTAAGTTATCGTCTGAAGTTGTGCCCTAAAGGCTCCCATAGGACCGACTTATATAGTTGCCAGGTCCTAGGGTTACAGGAAAAAATCCTAGCTGGACATGTTACAGAGTCCTACACTGCCTATAATCAGTCTAGTGTGTCTTGCACTCCAAGGCTCCGGGTACGTCGGTGACTTCTCCGTAGCCTTCCTTTATCCAGCATGGGCCTTCCTTCTGGATCCATCTAACTGGGCCGCCCAGCAGGCCATGGGCCATGCTACCAACTATGGGCCACACCCGGGTTATCCGGATAGAGGACATGCTATGAGGATACCCATATAGCATATGCCCAACAATAGCCCCCGGAGAACTCCGAGATCTTGCGCCGTCTTGCCTCTTCACGTTGAATGCTCCGTCTAGATGGATGTCGACAAACCGTCAAGCAACATCTTGTAGTCCTCCCAAAGAACTCTGCAAGGTTTTCTCCATCTTCAACTTGTAAGTCGGAGAATTGTTGAATCTTCTATCGTACTCTTCCATAGCCGGATTGGATCCGTCCATGCCGGAATCTTCCGATGTGATGGTTCACCTGCTAGTGACAGCTAGGGCGACGTAGACATAGGTCAGCAATGCCTCGTAACTCACACATGCAGAAAACGCAATCATGTCTGATTTTCCCGCACGAGCGATACGAACCGTTGACGGCGACGGTTGGCAACGTGGCGAAATTTCCACGCACGCGCCCGCACACGTCGTCCACGCGTCAACCGTTCGATCATTCCACACGAATCTTGATGCCGGAGGTTATAAATTATAACGGCGATGGAAATTTTACTTTTCACCTTATTCCCCTCTGCATCATCTTCTTCCTCCAGTGAGCGCCTCCTCGAGCTCTCCGCGCATGGTGCAAAAAACCCTAGCCCCTTGACCTTCCCCAGTTACCACCGCAATCCCGCCATGGCCAATAGCAGTTCCGCCCCCTCCATGTCGGCGTCAGGCGATGCAGCGGCGAAGCCAACGAGCTCCGTCGTCGTGCCCCCAGAGGGTCTGGTGATCCCCAGATCCGCGGTGGTCGAAGCCACCGGCGGTGACCATAACTCAGCGGCGATGGAGCTGCTAGAGGAGGAGTACGACTCCCACAAAGGCGATTGGCGTGGTTCAGATATTACGGACCGCGATATCAAGGAGTTGATCATCGAGGGTTACCTCCCTGCGACGGAGGGGCTTGCCTGGCGGGCGGCGCCGTCCGGCGAGGTCACAACTTCTCCCCAAGCCGGAGAAAAGGTGTACCTCAAAGCACAACTTGTACGCGGCGTCTCCCTGCCCATCTCCAACTTCTTCCTAGCTATCCTCAACCATTACCGAGTACAGCCTCAGAACCTCTCTCCCAATAGCATCCTCGCGCTTAGCAACTATACGGTGCTTTGTGAGGGTTACTTAGGGTTTAGGCCTAGGCTAGATCTCTTTATATACTTTTCCTTTGTCAGCCTTGGCCGGGCGGCAAGGACGAGCTTAGGTGTGGCACCATTAGTTTTAAGATCCGCCTGGCGCTTCCCATAATAGTCGGCCACAAGTCTGCAAGAATCGGCGTAACGATTGCGGGCCCAGATATCCCTCGTGGCCGAGTGGAAGTGACGGACTTCGTCGATGGAGCGGCAAAACCGACATGGAGATCCAGCCTCCCTCCGACATCGACGCTTCTCGCACTATAAGGCGGATAGAGTGGTTCGTAGAGACGGGTCTGACCAGATTGGACATGGCCATGTGCTGGTTCATCAGGCGGATCTAGCCTCTGCAGCACCGCCTGAAGTTGATGCACGAGTATACCAATGAGAGGAAGGATAGCCTCCGCATCTTCGAGGACAACTTCTCGAGCGACTCTGTCAAGCTCCGCCTCATGAACATCATCAAGGTGAAGGATAAGAAGTGTGGCTTCACCATCACCTATGACATGTTCGTAGAGAGCAAGTGCCCAAAGGTACATGTTTATTTTCCGTGTATGACATATGCTCTAGTTCTTCCGTCTATCCATTAGCATCTCATCTAACAATGTGGGTTTTCACTTAACAGCTCAGCGATCTAGAGGAGGATAGCATGGCTGTCCAAATCTATGATCCAAAGATGAAGGAAGTCACGGTTATGTCCGACGACGAGGCTCCGTTGGCGCGAAAGCGGAAGAGCTCCACCTCTGACGCTGCCGAAGGAGGCAAGAAGAATAAGACGGGGGGTGGAGCCTCCAAGAAGACTACCGCCCCCTGGAGGCGGAGAAAAGAAAGGTTACCGGGATCCCCTTTGCCAAAGCACCCCCTCTTATGTAAGCTTCTTCATCTCCGACATTGTCCATTGTTTGTCCTATTCCTATACTTATACTTTTTGTATGTTTCAGGAAGAAAGCCACTACTAGTCTGATGAATACCTCCAAAACTTTGGGGGCTTCTAGAAACATTAAGGATATGCTGCATCGTGACGTTTCTCCCCACGCATCTCCCGCCATCGCCCCTGTCACTCCTAGCGTCCAGCCTTCGTCCGCTCCGACAAGCTCCCAAGCCAAGGAAGCATTCGACCCTTCCGCCATGGAAGTGGACTCAGGTGCCTCTACGGAGCTTGCTGTTGTCGACGAACAGGTGACGCAGGAAACTGCCGCAAACCAAATGGCTGAAGCTCCGGCTAAGGATGCCATCGGTAGCGGTAAGGCGGTGGTGGAAGGTGGTACGTCTGCCGAAGGCGGCGCCTCCGCACCCAAGAAGACCATAGAGTTTCCAAAGATAGTCTATCCGGTACTTACGTCGGGTAGCACTGCTCTGGTTCCTGGTGCGGCGCCGACATATCCAACATGCGGTCTTGAGGAGCTTCTCCGACAAGAAGAAATCTTGCAAGGAAATAGTTTATCCTTCGGCAAGTTGCTTGCTGAGAGTGCTACAAACCTCAATATCATTGCACCTGTAAGTTTTATCTGCCTTTTGCATTTCATATGAGTATCCCACTGTAGCCCCCGAAGATTTAGACGAAAAACCATAGGTCTTTGCATCTAAATGCTCTAAGAGTGACTAAGCTAGAAAACTTCTCACTGTAGCCCCCAAGCATATAGTTTGAATAAATTATTCTGACTAGATGCTTTCAGAGTAGCATACATAGTGTTTATAAATTTCAATAATGTAGCCCGCAAGATTCTAGTTGTAACTGAATTAGTTCCGACTAGATGCTTTAAAGAGAGATTAAGCATATGACTGAGTTAAAAACTTTATACTGTAGCCCCCAAGCTTCTAATCGAAAACTGAATTAGTTCTGACTAGATGCTTAAAGAAAGACTAAGCATATTTGCCAAGTTAAAAACTCTCGCTGTAGCCCCCGAGCTTCTACGCGGAAATTCTCCGGCTAGATGCTCCAAGTATACCAAACAACATTTAACTTTCTTCTTCCATAGAATGAGAATGCTCGGAGGGGTGTCATGTGAAAAGTACCGTAAGATGCTATGACTTGGAAGCTGAAAAGGGTAAAACTGCCTTCTTGAAGGAATAAATCACCAAGAGCAAGCATCTGTTTTCCTTTCTTTTTCATATTCCGGCTTGGTCTTGTGCCAACATTCTCCGAGTACTCACTGTGTATTGTTCTTTCTCCGACTTGCAGAAACCATTTCCAAGGCTAAGGATATTGTTGAGCAATCCAAGCATATTCAGCAGCTAGATAGCGAAAACAAGATCCTTAAACAGGAGAGGAAGGACATGCTGAAGATGCATGAAGACTCAATGAAAGCCCTGCAAGACTCCGCCAGCAAGGAGATGAACCGCTTGAAAGAGGAAATCGCTATCCTAAAAGACCAAAAGAAAGCCGCTGATGAGAAAAATCAGCGCCATCTAGATGCGTATAGGATCCTCCGACAAGAACGGGACTCCATGGCAGAGACTCTCCAGCAGGCTGAAATTAGGATCTTCAGTAAGTGATTCTCCGTGTTGGACTTCTGTAAGCTAGATACTCTGAACTTTTTTGTGTTATTGACCTCATGTGCTCCTTTGTCGGCAATTTGTAGCTCCTATAGGTTTAACCCGGTCGCCTCCTCCGCCGCCAAAGGAATGCATGGTCCTTGCCGACAACTTTATCAATACCGCCATCAAGCAGACCAAGGATATAGCCAAGCCTCTCCAGATTAACATCAAGGCGGCGGACTCTATGACGAAGTTCTCGGAGATCCTGCGCTGAGCCCCTGAGCGTATCTCAAGCTGGAAAGCTTTGTGTGCATGGGCTGGTGCAAGGATGGCGTTGTCCATGGTCAAGGCACATTATGAAAATGCCGACATCGACACGGTGACCTCCGGTATCCCCGACATAGACGACGAAGGCCAAAAGATAAACCATGAATCTATCTTGGCGTCGCTCGTGGGTTATGACACAAGAGTCGCCGAGTTGGTCGACGTTAATGTCTTTGTGCCCATGAAAAACATCGATGGCGGCAACCAAAGCTCCTCTGAGTCCCTCAACACTGCCGACTTCGAGGAAGGTGACTCTCATGTTGCCGACCGTGTTGCTTCCAAGTCGCCTGCGCCAGAGGAATGAAAAACAATTTGTAATATTTGTTTCCTCTGTAATGTGTATGCGAAAAAACTATGTGTTAACTTAAGGTGGAAAACAATGGTTGTTATTTCCTGCTACTCAAGAATTTGTTCCAGCATGTATATATTTTTTAAGCAAGTGTTGGCTTATCCATTACTTTGGTTTTTATGCTTGCCTTTTCATGAGTCGGAAGACTCGTTGTCGGAACCATGCGCTTAGGTGATGATGCCCAATGGCACCGTCAAGAACCTAAGCACAAAATCGCCGATAATAAGTGCCGAAAGTCACTACTCCAGAATCCGCATAGAAACGACAAAGAACGTGTAGACCAGAAAACTTAAGCTAACTCCCGTAGGCGGAATTTTCACAAGTGCAATTGCAAGGCTTGTGCATAAAGGTTTTATACGATCCAAAAATGAAAACTAAAGGAGGTAAAAGACTCAGAAATATGAGTGAACCAAAGATCTTTATTTCATTGATCATATAAGAGGTGCACAGTATATAAAAATATGCTAAGTGTAAAAAGGACGTAGTTGTGCTATGTTCCATCCGGTCACGTCGCTTACTCTTATGATCCTCGTTGGGTATATCCTTCATTTCATGACTGTCAACAAGGTCGTAAGACCCATTGAGCAGCGCCTTGCTTATGATGAACGGTCCTTCCCATGGAGGGGATAATTTGTGTGACTTCTTCTGCTTAAGTCGGAGCACCAGATCCCCCTCTTTAAACGAGCGATGCCGGACGCGGCGACTATGGTAGCTACATAGCTTCTGCTGGTATATGGCGGATCTTTGGCATGCCAAAATGCGCTCCTCCTCGAGAAGGTCCACATCTAGGCGTCTGGATTCTTCAGCGGCATCTTCGTCGTAGGCGGCAACTCTTGGTGCATCGTGAAGGATGTCGGAAGGCGGGATGGCTTCTGGTCCATATACCATGAAATAAGGGGTGTAGCCGGTGGATCTGTTTGGTGTAGTTCGTAAAGTCCACGGCACAGATGGCAATTCTTCCGCCCATGCTCCAGCTGCTCTATGTAGCGGTGCCTCAAGATGTGGCTTGATTCCCTGCAGAATTAGTCCATTGTCTTGCTCAACCTGACCATTGGACTGTGGGTGTGCCACAGATGCAAGGTCAAGTCGGATGCCTTTGTCCCAACAATAAGCCTCCACTTCTCCGAGTGACAAGTTGTTGCCGTTGTCGGTGATTATGCTAAGTGGGAGACCAAATCTCACCACTAGATCCCAAACAAACCTAAGGGCAGTTGCCCCATCGAGCTTTCTAATGGGTTTAGCTTCTATCCATTTAGTGAATTTATCAACTGCTACTAGCAGATGCGTAAATCCACATGGTGCTGTTTATAACGGTCCCACCATGTCTAGCCTCCAGACTGCAAACGGCCAATTTATTGGTATTGTTCGCAATTCTTCAGCAGGAACATATGGTTGTCGGGCATAATACTGGCATCCCATGCATGTCTCAACCAGCTTGTCGGCGTCCGACTTCACGGTCAGCTAGTAGAATCCTTGCCGGAAGGCTTTCGCGACCAAATATCGGGGATCGGCGTGATGCCTGCAATCTCCAAGATGGATTTCGCGTAGGATTTCAATACCTTCTTGTTGGGAAACACACTTAAGGTATACACTAGTAGTGTTCCTTTTGTAGAGTTGTCTGTTGATTATGGTATAGCCCTTTGCTCGACGTACTATTTGTCGTCGTTCGACTTTGTCGTCGGGAAAAGTTTCGTGTTCGAGATTCTCCATGAATGGTTTTGTCCAAGCCGGAGGGACCTTTGCCACCATGTGGAAGAAAGAGTCTACTCTGTCTGGGTTGTCGATGTCTGCTCCCTTCACGGATGATGTCTGTAGATGCTCCAGGAAAAATCCAGGCGAAATTCGTTTGCGCCCTGATCCAATCTTAGACAGCAGATCGGCCGCCTCGTTTTGCTCCCTAGGTACATACTTGACCTCGTAGCCCAAGAAGCTCTTGGCTATCTCATCCACTTCGTCTCGATATGCCGTCTGTAGGGTTCGCAGCATAGAAAACAAAAATTTCCTACGATGTGAACTATGTACCAAGATCTATCTATTAGATACAAACAACGGGCGGATGTATATCCGTAGAGAACATACCGTTGAAGACCGACAAAGCTTAACGAGTTCAACTCGTGGTTGATGTAGACGATCTCTTGCCGATCTCAAGATCGAGAGGAAGTCCTAGCGCCACAAATCAGCAACGCATCCGTGCTCGCACACACGTTCAAGGCACCGAGCAACCTCCACCTCCTCGATCCAGCGATGCAGCGGAAGCACAAATCTTTCTTGCCGAATAGCCACCGGGAACATGTATCGCTAGTCCGAGACCATGGGGAATAAATTCTAGAGGGGGAGAGAGATCCTTCACGAGGAGGTGTAAGTGAGAAGTGAGAGGAGGGGCTCCTTTTATAGGAGAAGGGGGGAACCCCAAGGGGGTGGCCGACGCATGGAGGCTGCCCCCTTGCCCTCCCCTCTTCATGTGGTTGGACACTCCACTCACAAAAATCCATTCATATGCCTCCACTCAAAATCCCACTCAAACTTGCCATTAAATTTCCACCAAATTTAATGCAAACTCTCATTAAATAAAACTCTTTTATTTTATTCAGAATTTTGTCAATTACTTTAATGACAAACATTCACAAATAACCCCTTGCTAGAATTCTATTTCACATGCATAACCACTTTATGCAATTTCACCCGAAAACCTGTTTCGGTATCTAGTAAAATAAATTCCTGCGCTTGTTCATTCTTTCGGCATGAAAATTTTGCTCCAATTGGATGTCGGTGTCTCTTAAGTGTGTCACCCTATGGTTCGTGAATAATGCAGACATGATCAAGACCCTTCTCGGATCAATAATCAGAAGCGGGATCTGGAGACCCATACTGACTCCCACACATTCAACGATGACTTTCTTGTGATCGTCGGAACCTTTTACGCTAGTATCTTAATCCCTTTGTTTCATGATATATTACATGTCCGAGATTCGATCATCGGTATCTCCATACCTAGTTTGATCTCGTTACTGACATGCACTCTTTTCTCGTTCCCGTGATATAACATTCTAGTGATCAAATCACTTGCTTGCAAGCTAATCAATGTGATATCACCGAGAGGGTCCAGAGTATATCTATCCGTCATCGGGATGAACAAAGTCCGATCGATGAGCCTCAACATAACACTTTATTAGTTCTGAATCCATCTTTATAATCACCCTGTTACGGTGTGACGTTTGATGTTATCAAGAAACTCTTCCGATGTTAGTGATTGACATGATCTCATGGTCTAAGGATTAGGATCACTTCGTAAGTTGTTATAGCAATATAAACTCAATGACTTTGATCGTAATGCTATACTTCGGATGAATGTTCATCACACCATTACACTAATGTTGTGATCCCGTTATTAAAAACATCCAATGTCCATGATCAGGAAACCTTGATCATCTTGTTAATCAACGAGCTAGTTTATGAGAGAGGCATAACTAGGAACTTTTTGTTTGTTTATTAAACACACATGTATTAATGTTTCCGTATTAATACAATTATAGCATGCAAAATAAACATCTATCATATACTTGGAATACACATAGTAAACACTTTATTATTGCCTCTTAGGGCATATTCCCTTCAGTATCCCACTTACACTAGAGACAATAATCTAGTTACATAGTGATAAATCTAACACCCATCGAGTTCTGGTGTTGATCATGTTTTGCTCTAGGGAGAGTTTTAGTCAACGGATCTGCTACATTGAGATCCGTATGTACTTTACAAATCTTTATATCTCCATCCTTGACATGCTCGCGGATGGAGTGAAACCGGCGCTTAATATGCTTGGAATGCTTGTGAGACCTTGGCTCTTTGGCATTGGCAATGGCACCATTGTTGTCACAATAGATCACCATTAGGTCCAACGCGTTTGCAACCACTCCTAGTTCGGATATGAACTCCTTCATCCAAACTGCTTCCTGAGCCGCTTCTGAAGCAGCAGCGTATTTGGCCTCCGTTGTTGATCCCGCCACCACAGGTTGTTTAGAGCTCCTCCAACTAACCGATCCGCCATTCATGAGAAATACGTATCCGTATTGGGACTTAGAGTCATCTGGATCGGTGTCAAAGCTAGCGTCAACATAACACTTAGCGACGAGCTCTTCTTCACCTCCGTATACAAGAAACTTATCCTTAGTTCTTCGTAAGTACTTAAGGATATTCTTGACCGCTATCCAGTGTTCCGAACCTGGATCCGATTGGTACCTACTAGTCAAACTAATAGCATGTGCCACATCCGGTCTTGTACATAGCATGGCGTACATTATAGAGCCTATGGCTGAAGCATAGGGAATTTGTCCATTATCTCTCTTTCTTCCGCCGAAGCCGGACTTTGAGTCTTACTCAATGTCTTGCCTTGCAACATAGGGGAAATGACTCTATTTGGGTCATAGTGGACAGATTGTCCAAAGTATCCCATTTCTTACCCGTCAAAACCACCTACCCAGAGTTCGAAGCTAGCGGAGTTATACATCGCTAGAATCGTTAGTTTGCATGGAGTCCCCAAGAACATAGTCTCGGATCGAGGAACTCAGTTTACCTCGAGATTCTGGAAGAAAGTCCAAGAAGGTTTAGGAACCCGCCTAGATTTCAGTACCGCTTATCACCCTCGCATCGATGGACAAGCGGCGAGTAAACCAAATACTCAAGATATGCTTAGAGCATGTGTGCTAGAGTATGGATCCAAATGGGAAGGCATCTGCTGTTTGCAGAATTTTCATACAACAATAGTTACCAAGCGGTTTGCAAATGGCCCCATTTGAATTTATGTATGGAAGAAAGTGCCGCACCTTTGAACTGGTGGGAAGTAGGAGAGAGATTTCGGACCCGACATTCTACGAGAGGCAGAAGAGAAGGTTCACAAGATTCGTGAGCACCTCAAGACAGCCCAATCCCGACAAAAGAGTTACGCCGACAAGAGACGTCGAGACCTCGCCTTCAACATCGGAGATTTTGTTTATCTGAAAGTGTCGCCATTGAAGGGAATGCAACGTTTCCAACTCAAAGGAAAGTTAGCCCCCAGATATATCGGACCTTTCAAAATCTTGAACCGTCGAGGAGAAGTATCGTATCAACTGGAACTACCTGAAGAGATGTCAGCTGTGCACAATGTGTTCCATATCTCGTTACTTCACAAATGTCTCGAAGTCCCCGAGAAGACCGAAGCGTTCAAGAATATCGATCACTGGACCATAGAGATCAATGATGATCTAACCTATCCTGAAGTACCCATTCGTATATTGGAAGAAGCCTTTCGAACTACCAGGACCCGAAGCATCAAGTTTCTCAAGATTGGTGAGCCACACGTAAGAGGAGGCTACACGGGAGCGAAGACCACATCGAGCGGAGTTTCCAGATCTCTTCAAATCCTAGGTAATCTTTTCG
Organism: Avena longiglumis; assembly: GCA_030063025.1. Taxonomy (NCBI): domain Eukaryota; kingdom Viridiplantae; phylum Streptophyta; class Magnoliopsida; order Poales; family Poaceae; genus Avena; species Avena longiglumis. The sequence continues at coordinate 146,208,150 of CP125978.1, read as the reverse complement.
TCCTTTTTCAAATCTCGGGACGAGATTTTGTTTAAGGGGGGAAGGTTTGTAACATCCCAAAAATATCAAACTTAGATCATCAAAACACTAATCATCAAGATTAGAGTTAACAAAAACTTTTCTAAATGAATTCATGAATGCATGTATATGTGTATGCATGGATTTTGAATTTCTTTAAAAACCACCTTGTTTGTGTGAACCATTGCTTGTAAAATGTTTCTTAGGTGAAAAGAACATCATCTAAAACATTTCCACACTTTTCCTAAAGACAAGTAAATCAAAACAAATATATTAAGTGAATGGTCATTTTGGCCAATTTAACTCCCATGCCTACTTTGGGTCTCAAACTTTCAAAACCTACAAACTTTTCTGGATCTTCGCACCCCTTGAATGTACTCATAACAGAGTATCAAGGCCCACTTTGTGATCATCCAGAAACTTTCAAATGCATAGTTTAAATAACAGTTCAAAATTGAATCTTCTTCATATGGGAAGATCCCACTTTTTCAAAACCCACTCAAACAAGCTCAACTTTCAAAACCCAAGCATCTGCAGACTCACCAGAACCAATCTAGCAAACTCACCAAAATTCATTTCAAAATTCAAAACTTGAGTTCATGCGGCCATTTCATCAAACAGGTTGCAGACACAAATCAAACAAAACCACAAACACTATAGTGTGCAGTGTTTTGAGCCTAACTTGTTCCCTAGTTAGCTCACACACAAACCAAGAGATCATCTAGAAAGTTTAGCCCAACACTAGCACCCCGTGAGCTTGCCATTGCCATTAATGGTGAACAGTGAGCACCCATGTCACCCCAATGTGGACTGACAAGCTAGGAGCAGCGGCAAGCCTAGCCGGCATGTCTGGAGGCACCGCCCACCGCCACTGCCATCCCGGCATAGCGTTGCCAAGCCACAGACCACGCAGACAAGCGCCAGACCATGCCGGCGTGCGCCAGAGCACCACCGCGACCAGCGTCCCACCGCGCGCCGCCCTCACCGCGCACACACGATCACCACCGACCCAGAGACCGCAGACATCCCCATTAGCATCCGTGCTGCATAACCACCGCCCACCGAAGACGCCGCCTCTGCCGCGCGAGCGCCCATTCAGACCAAACCACACCGCCCATGCCTCGCGATCATGTCGTTGAGCATCGCCAGAGACACAAGACCGTCCTACCCTTGCCCATGCCTTTAGTCGCTGTAACGTCGCCCGACGAGCTCACCTTGCGCGGTCCCCTCGCCGACTATAAATAGAGGCCACCCCCACGATTTCTTCACACCATCTCACTCCCTCTCCCCGACCGTGCCACACCATCCTCGAGCAAGGCGAGCACCACTTGCGGAATTTCACTGGAGCCCGCCTCTAGAGAAGAAGGAGCCGCGATTGGAGCCGCGGGAGAAGCCACCGGTACGGAGGATCGCGTCGTCGACTTTGTCGTTCCCGCCTCGCCGACCCTCACGTGCCGGTGAGCCCCAGCACCCTCGGCGCGCTAGGTTTCGTTCTCGCCGGGCTGTCTCGTCAACGATGACCCTCGCGTTGGATTAGAACTAGATCAAACGACCCACGTTGCCCCATACCGCCCAGCCCGTGTCACCGACGAGTGGGGACACCCACTTACGCGACCAGCGGAACCTGCGCTTAGCAGGCCGGCCCGTTAGAATTTCCCGCGCATCCCAACAATTCAAATTAAACCTTTTTCTTTTTAATTTCAAACACACTTCTGTACCCAACTTCAAAAATCAACCCAGGTCGATTCAGTGCACCAAATTGGATGAAACCAATTTTGTTGGAAAGGTCTGTGAATGCTTAATCCAAACCCGTTGGATTCAAGTCATTTGGATCTGTAGATCACCGATAGCAAAAATAACAAGGCAGAAGCTTTTCTGCATTCAAACATTTTTCAAATTTAAACCATAAAAGCTTTTGAGTTGATTCCAACTCTCATAAATCACATTTCACCATACCTTTCATAATATATAAAAATATATAGGTTTACTTGCAGAAATATTGTTTAAGGAATAAAAGAATGCTACATAAGCATTTCTAGCCACTTTAATCAATTAAAATAAAAGGGTAAAACCTTATTAAATTGTGACACCACTTTAAATCACATTCTCTTGGACTACAATATGTGGTGATGACATGTGTCAACATGATCCCATGTTTAGTTTGGAGAATATTAAATCTTAAGTAGTTTTTCAATGAGTAGAAATTACTTTTCTAAAATAAAAGGACTTAAACCAATCCTTAACCTTGTAATGTTAGAGATGATGCTAGATCATCTATAGGACCCTTGTGTGTGATGATTGCAAGAAGTTAAGTATTGATTGATGATTGTGTACCTCGTATTTATTCCTAGACGCTAGTACCGACCAAGGATACTACGAGGAGGAAGAAGGATACTACGAAGAGGAAGCCGAGGAGAACTTCAACCACTGCTCTGCACAAGTCAAGCTAACCCTTGCAAGATACTATACCTATGCAAGCCTAATACTACTAGTGAATGTGCAAGCTAGTAACTATGCAAGCTTATATTGACATTGTGCAAGCAAACACTTGCAAGATACCCTATTGTTGCCACAAACCCATGCTTGTGATATGAATACTATATGCCTTAAGCGTATGTGATCATACCAACTTGCTAAACCAATCCTAGTTTTATGGCAAGCTTCTTTCTTTATCAAAGCTTACTTAGAGTCTACTTAAGAGTTTGGTAGATATTAGACAGCCGTGCTCAAGTTTGCCCTAAGAGCATAAAATTTGGCCTAAGCTAGAAACCTTGATCTCAGCCTAAGATATAATGTTGGACTTAGTTAAACCCCACCAGTTACCACCCCTCATTATTACCCTTCCCAACTGTAGATGCTAGTGCTAAGCATAAAACTTGATCAACTTTAGATGGGATTACTTGGTGGAAAATGGTTATGAAAACCTTGGAATGATGGATCATTCTATTGAAATGTTTTGGACATGTGTTTCCAAACACTTGATGATTTTGGTGATGAAAATGTTGAGGCATGAGCCTTAGTCCTTTATAAAACTGATGGTTGTCTGGATGCGATACCATTCCAAACTTATCGTACAACCACAATACCCGAATATTGGGTAGGGCTTGACTAGAAACTTATATACCTTAGTATTAGTTCCCTCACGGCCAAGGTCTGAGCTGAAGCTACCTTGTGAAGATTGTCCACCTGTGCAGTACCCAAGATGACAGTGGTCATGGTTGGGAGGCCAAACTCACAGGAGAGGTGCTTATACTAGGGAGTGTAATTGAAAGGTTAAGATTGATTATCCGCATACTGAGTATGGTGAATTCAGGATTTGTTCCTGACGGATTTATCGAATGTTGTGGTGAAAGTGTACAATCTCTGCAGAGTGTCAAACTATTCGAATAGTCGTGTCCGCGGTTATGGACAGTTGGAGTGGCCATATTGTTCCCCTGTCAGACCATTTTCAAAATGACTTGTGAAATGAGTTGAGACTTTGACTTTACCACAACAGAGTTGTGACCTGAACTACAAGATCCCACTTAGGAGTTATAAAAATGTGACTAGCTTTGGAACTTAGTAAAGATAAACCTGGCTTTTTGTAAAACAACCCTAGAGCCTAGTGTCCTATATTCCAAAAACCCCTTTACTTGTTAGTATTAGTTTGCGAGTACTTAAGGAGTACTCATGGCTTTGTCCCTGGCTATTCCCATGGCCAGACTATGAAGAGGAGTACCTGGAGGATGGACCCCAGGAAGGTTACGACAACTAGGATCATCTCCCATCGTCGATTGCACTGTGACCCGAAGATGGAGCTTCACCTCACGCTACCGTTATTATTACGTATTCCGGCTTGATGTTGTATTAAGAACTGGATCATGAGATCCCTATTTGTGTAAGAACTTATGTATCGTTGTAATGGATGAAGTACTATGGTATCCAATTACTATGTCTCGCAAAATGGTAATCACGGGATTGCGATGTATGGCATAACAGCATCTAGGATTGAAAAATCTGGATGTTGACAAGTTGGTATCGAGCCATCGACCATAGGATACCCTAGTTAGGTTGGACGTTGAACCAAAACTTAGTTTCAAAACCAAAGAAAGCAAATATTTACAAAACCTATTCTCATTCTTATCTCTTTAATTCTTTCATAAAACTTGATGTTCCTAAAAACTCTTGCAAAATAAATAAAATTTTGACACAGTTGATCACTGCTAATCTACTCATCCTCTATTTTTATAGATGGACGTGAAGTACTGACAAGTTTTATCAACTCGGAAATGGTGGAGACCTTATCTTTGAGAGGGATCTGGATCGACTTCGGAACTTCGAGCGTCGCACTTTGAGTTCTTGAGCTCAGCTCAATTATCAAGGAGGAGAAGATCTGCAGTGGCTAATTGTTGCAAGTCTCCGAGGAAAGATTGAACCTCCCACAGCGGAGGGAATTCAGTTTACCTTGAGGGAAAACAACTGGCTCGATGGACTTGCCAGAGCAATGCACGAAGCTCTTTCCCGTCTGTGTGGGCAGAGCATCAATCAGATCAAGGGTACTCGCTTTGAGTTTTTCCCAAGACGTGATGCAAATGGACAACCACTGGAAGCCCCATACCACCCCGAGCTGAAGACTCAATTGGACCACCTTACCTTCATGATGTACGACCGTCAGCAGGAGTTGGACAACTGTCGTGACTATTGCAACCACAAGTCTGCCATCATCAAGACGAAGGATCAGACCATCGCCATGGTCGCAAAGGATCGCAAATCTCGCCGCCGTCAGCTCGACAAGAAGGAGCGCATTATTGCCCGTCTTCGCCATCGCATCTCATCTCTGGAAGAGACCATCCACGAGAGAGACATGCAGCTAGAGGAAAGGGAGAATGCCGGAGAGGATCTTCGTAGAGACCCTTACTCCTATCTCAACGATGACGATGATTTTCTGGAGGATCAGGCCATGGACTTCTTCACCGATGAGGATGATTTCGCCTTCATCGATGATCCTGAAGATGATGAAGCCACAAACTCCGAGGAGTAGTAGCACTGAGCACTAGCGTAGTGAGTAGTAGTCGGTCCCACTGCATCGTAGATTTCAGAATGGTTCTTAAAACCATCTGTTTTTCCTTGTTGTGGTGTGTGTTGTACTGTGTGCTATGAGTGAATGAATGAAAAAGCAAGTTGCTAGAAAAATCTGAGTCAAACCTTTAAAAAACCTTCAAAAAACCCAAAACCTTAGCAATTTCCCTCTTTTCTCATAATCGATATCAATCTTCAGATGCCACGTGGAGGAAGAATTTCCAGAATACCAACCCACCCATTTTCACCAAGTCGGAAGAACCCCTAGATGCCGACGATTGGCTGCAAACCATGGAAAACAACTTAGAATTAGCAGGAGTGGAAGCCAACGAGAAAGTCTTGTTCGCCACCCATTATCTATCCGGAGATGCCAGGGCATGGTGGAACAGTGTTCGTCTGATAATGGATGCGGATGATGACACAGGAGGAATTCAAGGTCAAGTTTAGCAGAACCCATGTGCCACGAGTTTGATCAAGAGAATGAGACGAGTTCGGAGAGTTGAAGCAAGGAAGGATGACGTAGTGGAATACCGTGACAAATTTTTGTCATTAGCTAGGTATGCCGGACGAGAGATGAACAAAGCCAAGAAGAAAGAAAGATTCCTGAATGGTCTGCATGACGAGATGCAGACGGTCTTAGTCAATATCCCCTTTGTGGATATTGAATCCCTTGTCGACTCTGCTATCCAAATGGAAGGAAAGATCAACCAAGACAATGAAAACCGCAAGCGTCGCATGATGCATCAACCAGGAACCCATCAGACCCCAAAGTATCACCCCAACCCATCTCCAGGATTTGCCCCACGAACCAACAGACCCCCTATGACCAGTCCGACCTATCCCAACCGTGGAAACCCTAGACCCGGAGGAAATCACAACAACCCCGGCAACTCTAGAAATTTCACCCGTGCCCCACCCAAGTTCAACACCAACAATACTACCACTAACCCCAATCTTGCCCGAGGATGGAAGCAATGTTGTTTATCGCAGCCAAGGACAAGTCACAAGTGACATGTTATGATGTGGAAATAAAGGCCACTATTCCAATGAGTGCCCCACCAAGAAGAATGCTACAACCCAACGCCAATGTCCCAGCAATGTCGTGTCCGGCCAGGAGAAGATTTGCCCAGAAATTCACTCAACCGCAATGGCCGTCTTTTTCATGCATCTTGAAGAAGCTCGAAGCGCCAAACGTCGTCTTTGGGTATGTTTTCTGTTAATTCAGCACTTGCAAGAGTGTTGTTTGATTCTGGTGCATCGCATTCATTTGTCACCGAAGAATTTGCCTGCACTAGTAAAATTCAACCAACCAAATTGAAGCATGTGATGATTGTACAAATTCTTGGATCAACCACCAAGGCTAGGCAAATTTGCAAAGCCGTCCCTATCCGAATCCATGGCATAGATTTTTATGCTAACCTAATAGTACTTGGAACTAAAGGTTTGGAAGTAGTACTAGGAATGGATTGGATGTCCAAGCATAAAGGATTGATTGACTGTGCCAAGAAAGCCATTACCATGACCAGTACCACCGGAGTATCAGTCGAGCATATATCTGAAACCTTACCTCGCCAATTCAAGTGTAACAAGAGTCTAGCCCAACCTACCATTGACCAAGTTCGGATAGTCTATGAATACCCCGATGTATTTACAGATGTTTTGCCCGGTATGCCCCCAGATCGGGATATCGAGTTTATCATCGAACTAATCCCCGAAACCGGACCCATAGCCCAGAGACCCTATAGTATGAACTCGTCAGAACTAGAAGAACTGAAGAAGCAACTGGATTCCATGTTGGAAATCGGATTGATTCAACCAAGTGCGTCCCCATGGAGATCACCTGTCTTGTTTGTGGACAGGAAGGATGGAGGTAACCGTTTGTGTACAGACTATAGGAAGTTGAATGATGTCACCATCAAGAACAAGTACCCCTTGCCTAAGATCGAAGATTTGTTTGATCAGTTGACCGGTGCCCAGGTGTTTTCTAAGATTGATCTTAGAACTGGCTATGATCAACTCAAAATTCGTGCAGAGGATATTCCAAAGACTGCTTTCACCACCCGATATGGATTGTATGAGTATACAGTCATGTCTTTTGGATTAACCAATGCCCCTGCTTATTTCATGAATCTCATGAATAAGATTTTTATGGACTTCCTGGATAAGTTTGTCGTTGTTTTCATCGATGACATTCTGATTTATTCCAAATCGGAAGAAGAACATGAGCTACACCTAAGGACCATTCTTGGAACCCTTAGAGAGCATCAGTTGTGTGCAAAGTTTAGCAAATGTGAATTCTGGTTACAGGAAGTAGGATTCCTCGGTCACATTGTATCAGCCGGAGGAATTGCCGTTGACCCTGCCAAAGTGAAAGATGTAGAAGATTGGCAAGCCCTAACCACTCAAACCCAAGTTCGTGCTTTTCTCGGATTGGTGGGATATTACCGCAAATTCGTGGAAGGATTCTCGAGTATAGCCCGACCCATGACCCAATTACTGAAGAAAGACAAGAAGTTTGAATGGACGGACAAGTGCGAAGCGAGTTTTCAAGAACTCAAGAGGAGATTGATTTCAGCCCCAATTTTGATCATGCCGGATATTACGAAGCCCTTCGATGTGTATTGTGACGCATCCAAGATTGGTCTCGGATGTGTGCTAATGCAAGAAGGCAAAGTTATATATTATCTATCGCGACAACTGAAGCAACATGAACAAAATTACCCAACCCATGACCTCGAACTCGGTACCGTAGTTCTAGCCTCGAAGACATGGAGACATTACCTTATGGGAAACCGTTGTGAGATTTATTCGGATCACAAGAGCCTAAAGTATATATTCACTCAAAAGGAGCTGAATATGAGGCAGAGAAGATGGATTGAGTTAATCAAGGATTACGACCTGGACATTCACTATCACCCTGGAAAAGCCAATGTGGTAGCCGATGCCCTTAGCAGATTGCCGTGCCGCTTGAACTCCATGATTTTAAAGGAGCAACCAAGTTTGCACAAAGAGATGGAAGATTTTCGAATGGAATTATTAAGTGAAGGATTTTTGGCTAGCATCAAACTTCAACCCACTTTGATCAGCCAGATTAAAGAGGCGCAGAAAGGAAATGCTAGTGTCGACGGAATTAAGCGTCGTATCGGTACAGGCAAAGTACCCGGATTCACCGAGGACGAAGAAGGAGTTTTGTGGTACAAAGGACGCCTTTGTGTACCAGCAGATTCGGAGTTGAAAGAAGTTATCTTGAAGGAGGCTCATGATACTCTTTATTCTATCCATCCCGGAGGAACCAAGATGTATCAAGATTTGAAAGAGCAATTTTGGTGGCATAAGATGAAGAGAGAAATCGGAAGCTATATCGCCAAGTGTGACATATGCCAGCGAGTCAAGGCAGGACATATACGACCCGCTGGATTGTTACAACCTTTGCAGATTCCGGAATGGAAATGGGATTCTGTAGGAATGGACTTTATCACTGGACTACCTATTTCTAGTAGGGGAAATGACTCTATTTGGGTCATAGTGGACAGATTGTCCAAAGTAGCCCATTTCTTGCCCGTCAAAACCACCTACCAGAGTTTGAAGCTAGCGGAGTTATACATCGCTAGAATCGTTAGTTTGCATGGAGTCCCCAAGAACATAGTCTCGGATCGAGGAACTCAGTTTACCTCGAGATTCTGGAAGAAAGTCCAAGAAGGTTTAGGAACCCGCCTAGATTTCAGTACCGCTTATCACCCTCAGACCGATGGACAAACGGAGCGAGTAAACCAAATACTCGAAGATATGCTTAGAGCATTTGTGCTAGAGTATGGATCCAAATGGGAAGGCTCACTGCGTTTGCAGAATTTTCATACAACAATAGTTACCAAGCCGGTTTGCAAATGGCCCCATTTGAATTATATGCGGAAGAAAGTGTCGCACCCTTTGAACTGGTCGGAAGTAGGAGAGAGTCGATTTTCGTCGACATTCTACGAGAGGCGAAGAAGGTTCACAAGATTCGTGAGCACCTCAAGACAGCCCAATCCCGACAAAAGAGTTACGCCGACAAGAGACGTCGAGACCTCTCCTTCAACATCGGAGATTTTGTTTATCTGAAAGTGTCGCCATTGAAGGTAATGCAACGTTTCCAACTCAAAGGAAAGTTAGCCCCCAGATATATCGGACCTTTCAAAATCTTGAACCGTCGAGGAGAAGTATCGTATCAACTGGAACTACCTGAAGAGATGTCAGCTGTGCACAATGTGTTCCATATCTCGTTACTTCGCAAATGTCTCGAAGTCCCCGAGAAGACCGAAGTGTTCAAGAATATCGATCACTGGACCATAGAGATCAATGATGATCTAACCTATCCTGAAGTACCCATCCGTATATTGGAAGAAGCCTTTCGAACTACCAGAACCCGAAGCATCAAGTTTATCAAGATTCAGTGGAGCAACCACACAGAAGAGGAGGCTACCTGGGAACGCGAAAACCACATCAGAACGGAGTTTCCAGATCTCTTCAAATCCTAGGTAATCTTTTCGTCCTTTTTCAAATCTCGGGACGAGATTTTGTTTAAGGGGGGAAGGTTTGTAACATCCCAAAAATATCAAACTTAGATCATCAAAACACTAATCATCAAGATTAGGGTTAACAAAAACTTTTCTAAATGAATTCATGAATGCATGTATATGTGTATGCATGGATTTTGAATTTCTTTAAAAACCACCTTGTTTGTGTGAACCATTGCTTGTAAAATGTTTCTTAGGTGAAAAGAACATCATCTAAAACATTTCCCACACTTTTCCTAAAGACAAGTAAATCAAAACAAATATATTAAGTGAATGGTCATTTTGGCCAATTTAACTCCCATGCCTACTTTGGCTGTCTCAAACTTTAAAAACCTAACAGAAACTTTTCTGGATCTTCGCACCCCTTGAATGTACTCATAACAGAGTATCAAGGCCCACTTTGTGATCATCCAGAAACTTTCAAATGCATAGTTTAAATAACAGTTCAAAATTGAATCTTCTTCATATGGGAAGATCCCACTTTTTCAAAACCCACTCAAACAAGCTCAACTTTCAAAACCCAAGCATCTGCAGACTCACAAGAACCAATCTAGCAAACTCACCAAAATTCATTTCAAAATTCAAAACTTGAGTTCATGCGGCCATTTCATCAAACAGGTTGCAGACACAAATCAAACAAAACCACAAACACTATAGTGTGCAGTGTTTTGAGCCTAACTTGTTCCCTAGTTAGCTCACACACAAACCAAAGAGATCATCTAGAAAGTTTAGCCCAACACTAGCACCCCCGTGAGCTTGCCATTGCCATTAATGGTGAACAATGAGCACACCCATGTCACCCCAATGTGGACATGACAAGCTAGAGCGGCAGCAAGCCTAGCCAAGATGTCCGGGAGGCACCACCGCCCACCATCCACTGTCCGGCCATAGCGTTGCCAAGCCACGACCACGCGCACAAGCCGCCCAGACCATGCCGAGCGTGCGCCATAGCACCACCGCGACCAGCGTCCCTGCATCGCCGCCTCAACGCAGCGTGCACACACGATCACCACCGACCAGAGACCGCCAGACATCCCCATTAGCGCCCGTGCGCATAACCACCACCGTCGAAGACGCCGCCTCTGTCAGCAGCGCCCGCCCGTTCAGACCAAACCACACCGCCCCATGCCTCGCGATCATGTCGTTGAGCATCACCAGAGACACAAACCGTCCCCTACCCTTGCCCATGCCTTTAGCCATTGTAACGCCGCCTAACGAGCTCACCTTGCGCCGACGGTCCCCTCGCCGACTATAAATAGAGGCCACCCGCGATTTTTTCACACCATCTCACTCCCTCTCCCCCAGCGTGCCACACCATCCTCGAGCAAGGCGAGCACCACTTCGAAATTTCACCGAGCCGCCGCCTCGAGAAGAAGGGAGCCCGATTGGGAGCCCAGAGAAGCCACGGTACCGGAGGATCGCCGTCGTCGACTTTGTCGTTAAGCCTCGCCGACCCTCGCCGTGCATTCGGTGAGACCCCAGCACCCCTCGCCGCGCTAGGTTTCGTTCTCATTGAGTTGTCTCGCGTCGATGATGACCCTCGGTAGTTGGATTAGAACTAGATCAAACGACCCACGTTGCCCCATACCGCTTCCCAGCCCGTGTCACCGACGAGTGGGGACACCCACTTACGCAGCCGCGGAGCACTTAGCAGGCCGGCCCGTTAGAATTTCCCGCATCCCAACAATTCAAATTAAACCTTTTCTTTTAATTTCAAACACACTACATCTAACTTCAAAAATCGGTCGATTCAGTGCACCAAATTGGATGAAACCAATTTTGTTGGAAAGGTCTGTGAATGCTTAATCCAAGCCCGTTGGATTCAAGTCATTTGGATCTGTAGATCACCCATAGCAAAATAACAAGGCGAAGCTTTTACGCATTCAAACATTTTTCAAATTTAAACCATAAAAGCTTTTGAGTTGATTCCAACTCTCAAAAATCACATTTAACCATACCTTTCAGAATATATAAAAATATATAGGTTTACTTGCAGAAATATTGTTTAAGGAATAAAAGAATGCTACATAAGCATTTCTAGCCACTTTAATCAATTAAAATAAAAGGGTAAAACCTTATTAAATTGTGACACCACTTTAAATCACATTCTCTTGGACTACAATATGTGGTAATGACATGTGTCAACATGATCCCATGTTTAGTTTGGAGAATATTAAATCTTAAGTAGTTTTTCAATGAGTAGAAATTACTTTTCTAAAATAAAAGGACTTAAACCAATCCTTAACCTTGTAATATTAGAGATGATGCTAGATCATCTATAGGACCCTTGTGTGTGATGATTGCAAGTAGTTAAGTATTGATTGGTGATTGTGTACCTCGTATTTATTCCTAGACGCTAGTACCGACCAAGGATACTACGAGGAGGAAGAAGGATACTACGAAGAGGAAGCCGAGGAGAACTTCAGCCACTGCTCTGCACAAGGCAAGCTAACCCTTGCAAGATACTATACCTATGCAAGCCTAATACTACTAGTGAATGTGCAAGCTAGTAACTATGCAAGCTTATATTGACATTGTACAAGCAAACACTTGCAAGATACCCTATTGTTGCCACAAACCCATGCTTGTGATATGAATACTATATGCCTTAAGCGTATGTGATCATACCAACTTGCTAAATCAATCCTAGTTTTATGGCAAGCTTCTTTCTTTATCAAAGCTTACTTAGAGTCTACTTAAGAGTTTGGTAGATATTAGACAGCCGTGCTCAAGTTTTCCCTAAGAGCATAAAATTTGGCCTAAGCTAGAAACCTTGATCTCAGCCTAAGATATAATGTTGGACTTAGTGAAACCCCACCAGTTACCACCCCTCATTATTACCCTTCCCAACTATAGATGCTAGTGCTAAGCATAAAACTTGATCAACTTTAGATGGGATTACTTGGTGGAAAATGGTTATGAAAACCTTGGAATGATGGATCATTCTATTGAAATGTTTTGGACATGTGTTTCCAAACACTTGATGATTTTGGTGATGAAAATGTTGAGGCATGAGCCTTAGCCCTTTATAAAACTGATGGTTGTCTGGATGCGATACCATTCCAAACTTATCGTACAACCACAATACCCAAATATTGGGTAGGGCTTGACTAGAAAATTATATACCTTAGTATTAGTTCCCTCACGGCCAAGGTCTGAGCTGAGGCTACCTTGTGAAGATTGTCCACCTGTGCAGTACCCAAGATGACAGTGGTCATGGTTGGGAGGCCAAACTCACAGAAGAGGTGCTTATACTAGGGAGTGTAATTGAAAGGTTAAGATTGATTATCTGCATACTGAGTATGGTGAATTCAGGATTTGTTCCTGACAGATGTATCGAATGTTGTGGTGAAAGTGTACAATCTCTGCAGAGTGTCAAACTATTCGAATAGCCGTGTCCGCGGTTATGGACAGTTGGAGTGGCCATACTGGTCCCCTGTCAGACCCTTTTCAAAATGACTTGTGAAATGAGTTGAGACTATGACTTTACCACAACAGAGTTGTGACCTGAACTACAAGATCCCACTTAGGAGTTATAAAAATGTGACTAGCTTTGGAACTTAGTAAAGATAAACCTGGCTTTTTGCAAAACAACCCTAGAGCCTAGTGTCCTATATTCCAAAAAACCCTTTACTTGTTAGTATTAGTTTGCGAGTACTTAAGGAGTACTCATGGCTTTTTCCCTGGCTATTCCCATGGCCAGACTATGAAGAGGAGTACCTGGAGGATGGACCCCAGGAAGGTTACGACAACTAGGATCATCTCCCATCGTCAGCATTGCCTGTGACCCCGAAGATGGAGCTTCACCTACGCTACCGTTATTATTACGTATTCCGCTGCTTGATGTTGTATTAAGAACTGGATCATGAGATCCCTATTTGTGTAAGAACTTATGTATCGTTGTAATGGATGAAGTACTATGGTATCCAATTCTGTTATGTCTCGCAAAAATGGTAATTCTGGGATTGCGATGTATGGCATAACAGGCATCTAGGATTGAAAAATCCGGGTCTTGACATAGCGCTACTGCGGCGATGGCGGCCGGAGGCGGTGGTGGCGGTGGCTAAATCGATGGCGCTCCGTCAATGAGCACAGGAGACGCCTGAGCTACCTTTTCAGCCTCCGCATAGTTGCTGACGGTGTTCACCATGCTTTCGAAATTGAGGCATCCTGAAGCCTGCTGCCGCCTTAGAGAATGTAGGAGAAGCATACCCTGGTCCAGTTCTTCCACAAAGTGCTACATGGCATCATCATTGGGGTAATGCGCCAGATCGGCCTGTATACGGAGCCACCTGGCAAGGTAATCGCGGGGGTTTTCGCCCTCTCTGAACGCAACGCGCTAGATCGAAGATGGTAACCACGCCGACAAACTTGGATCTCTGATGTCCAGACGCACGGACGAAGCCTGCGGACTTGCAGTGATCTTTCACTGTTATATCCTACACAAGGACGGTTTGGATGGGCCTTGAATTTTTGCGATCTTTGCCGGCAAACTCCGAAGAGAGATCCGACATCGATCCTTCCACGAACGTATCCGGCCCGTAGGCGGTCCGTGCGGGCCTTGAATTTTTGCGATCTTTGCCGGCAAACTCTGAAGAGAGATCATACATCGATCCTTCCGTGAACGTATCCTGCCCGTAGGCGGTCTGTGCAGGCCTTGAATTTTTGCGATCTTTGCCGGCAAACTCCGAAGAGAGACCCGACATTGATCCTTCCGGGAACGTATCCTTCCCGTAGGCGGTCTGTGCGGGTCTTGATGCTCCTCTGACTCCCAGGGGACTAGTGCCCGAGTCAGTTTCGCCAATGAAGAGGTGGATGTCTCCGATGGGGACGATCGAGCATCGAGTAGGGTTCGTCTTTGCCGGGATCCAGAACTCGTCGGGAGGGACGATCGGGACGTTGCCGGAGAAGAGAACACGACCGATGGCTACGGTTTCGCCTATTCCCGCGAAGATCTTGGTCCTCGCTCGCTGAAGAGCCTGAAGCGCCTCATGCCCCATGGTGGGCGCCAACTGTCGTGGTATTGCCGACGAGTACGCAATGGAGGGGTCCTCACAATGCGTGTTTAGAGACGTGGGGAAGGCGGACGGTTGACGAGTACGAGGTAACACAACTTATCCAGGTTCAGATCTCACGACGGTGGCGGAATCCTACTCCTGCTATAAATCACTATAATGGCAATACGCCGAGTTACAGGGATTGGTTCGCTGTGCGAGATGACTAGAAAGTCTAAGTTATCGTCTGAAGTTAGCCATACACTAGCGCGACTAGGTGCACCCTTGTACTAAAGTTTGTCTCAGATCAGAGGGCTGGTGATATCAGGCCAGCTTATAATCAGGACAATAATCTATTACTACCTTGATTAGTACTACTCCATGGTAATTCAAAAATAAAATGTCACTCACTCCATTGCAGTGTCATCCTCAGTCCTTCTCATGCCTTAGTTTCAGCCTCAAGAGGATCACCACAATTGAGAAGCTGCCGACGATGTTGCCATCTCCTTTGTGCCATCCTTCACTGCTTGAAGAACCATCACAATTTAATTTCGCCCAACCCAGAGTGGGTTTAAGATGGCTTGATCAAGTGCATTCCTTCGTGTATGAACCTGGTTATTTGCTAAGACTAGTCGCAATGGATAGTATCGTATATTAGTATCATGCATATGACACTAGTGTATGATACTATACCTACAATGCATGGTATCATGTATTAATATCAAGTATTTATTGCTTTGTAGAATCTCAATGAAAATTTATGTACAAGATTTTTTAAGTTTTCTATTTTTACGTGTTATGTACAAAATTTATGTAGAATCTTAATGCAAACTTATAGAGTACTCTCTCCGTTAGGGATTATAAGGCCTAAAAGTTTTTTAAAAATGTTAGAAATTATAAGTCCTTTTTTATTTATTATCATCTATCATCCAATGCATGGTCTTCCTTTTCTTTTTCTTCTCTTATGCATGTATAACTATTGATGCATATAGTAATCAAGAGGATGAGTTCTTGATTTTCTTAATCCTATCAAAATGGTCCATAGGCCTTATAATCCCTAACAGAGGGAGTACTAATAGCATCTCTTTCATCGTTAATTTAAGTGACATATAAGCATTTTGCATGCATGTAGTGCATGATACCACATATGATACTCCCTCGATCCGGGTTTATTAGGCTAACACGCAGTCCAGAAAATATGTTTGACTATAAATTTAGCCCAATAAACCCGGACGGAGGGAGTACCTTTATTGGGCTAGTCTAAGCAAGTCAGCAAGATTTAATTGCTCTTCATAATTTCTTCGGCGTATAAGATCCTGAAATTCCTCAGACCATTCAATCGAGGGAAGGGGTTTAGCATGCATTACCTCTTTTCTCTTAAAAAAGGTCTTTAGTAGTAGCAAGCACGCATGTGACTTGGAGAAGTTATTTTTTATGGGATCTCAGATTAATTTGCAATAGAGTAGCAGATTGGTGGCTAGAATCTAATTTCTGATTCGAGCTGATTTTTCATCTGGTTGAAATTTCTAACCTCTGGAGTCTGTATAGTATCACGATTCTGGTTTGCGAAATGTCTGTCGCCTAAAAACATAAGTTAATTAGAGGAAAGTTTGGATTTAAGCGTTATCTTGCGCATCTGGTGTAGTGGTATCATAGTACCCTCCCACGGTACTGACCAGGGTTCGATTCCCTGGATGCGCAATTGTTTTATATTTTTCATATTATTATCAACGTCCTGAGTACGCGACGAAATCGTTATACATTAACTCTGTTCTTTATTTTCTTTTTCTAGAAATTTCTATACTCTCATATGGGTAGCTCTTTAAACTTAAAAGAACCTTAAAAAAACCTCCAAAAACCTTTAAAAAGGTCTAATCTCCTCGCCAATTGAAAAAGATCCCGCACTCGCTACTTTCATACCCAAAACGCGACGAAATTGTTATACATTAACTCTGTTCTTCATTTTCTATTATCAACGTCCTGAGTACGCGACGAAATCGTTATACATTAACTCTGTTCTTTATTTTCTTTTTCTAGAATTTCTATACTCTCATATGGGTAGCTCTTTAAACTTAAAAGAACCTTAAAAAAACCTCCAAAAACCTTTAAAAAGGTCTAATCTCCTCGCCAATTGAAAAAGATCCTGCACTCGCTACTTTCATACCCAAAACGCGACGAAATTGTTATACATTAACTCTGTTCTTCATTTTCTTTTCCTAGAATTTCTATACTCCCGTATGGGTAGCTCTCTAAACTTAAAAGAACCTTAAAAAAAACCTTCTCGCCAATTTCTATACTCTGCCGCAAATAATGAGCTCTCCGAAAACCTTGAAAAAAGTATTCTCGCCAATTGAAAAAGATCATGCACGGTACTAACCAGGGTTCGATTCCCTGGATGCGCAATTGTTTTTATATTTTCCATCTTATTATCAACGCCCTGAGTACGCGACGAAATCGCTATACATTAACTCTGTTCTTCATTTTCTTTTTCTAGAATTTCTATACTCTCGTTTGGGTAGCTCTCTAAACTTAAAAGAACCTTAAAAAAACCTCCAAAAACCTTAAAAAAAGTCTAATCTCCTCGCCAGTTGAAAAAGATCCTGCACTCGCTACTTTCATACCCAAAGCAGCGAAATTGCTATACATTAACTCTGTTCTTTATTTTATTTTCCTACTTTCATACCCAAAACGCGACGAAATTGTTATACATTAATTCTGTTTTTCATTTTCTTTTCCTAGAATTTCTATACTCTCGTATGGGTAGCTCTCTAAACTTAAAAGAACCTTAAAAAAAACCTTCTCGCCAATTTCTATACTCTGCCCCAAATAATGAGCTCTCCGAAAACCTTAAAAAAGGTCTAATCTTCTCGCCAATTGAAAAAGATCCTGCACGGTACTGACCAGGGTTCGATTCCCTGGATGCGCAATTGTTTTTATATTTTCCATCTTATTATCAACGCCCTGAGTACGCGACGAAATCGCTATACATTAACTCTGTTCTTCATTTTCTTTTTCTAGAATTTCTATACTCTCGTATGGGTAGCTCTCTAAACTTAAAAGAACCTTAAAAAAACCTCCAAAAACCTTAAAAAAGGTCTAATCTCCTCGCCAATTGAAAAAGATCCTGCACTCGCTAGTTTCATACCCAAAACGCGACGAAATTGCTATACATTAACTCTGTTTTTCATTTTCTTTTCCTAGAATTTCTATACTCTCATATGGGTAGCTCTCTAAACTTAAAAGAACCTTAAAAAAAACCTTCTCGCCAATTTCTATACTCTGCCGCAAATAATGAGCTCTCCGAAAACCTTGAAAAAAGGTCTAATATTCTCGCCAATTGAAAAAGATCATGCACGGTACTAACCAGGGTTCGATTCCCTGGATGCGCAATTGTTTTTATATTTTCCATCTTATTATCAACGCCCTGAGTACGCGACGAAATCGCTATACATTAACTCTGTTCTTCATTTTCTTTTTCTAGAATTTCTATACTCTCGTTTGGGTAGCTCTCTAAACTTAAAAGAACCTTAAAAAAACCTCCAAAAACCTTAAAAAAAGTCTAATCTCCTCGCCAGTTGAAAAAGATCCTGCACTCGCTACTTTCATACCCAAAACGCGACGAAATTGCTATACATTAACTCTGTTCTTTATTTTCTTTTCCTACTTTCATACCCAAAACGCGACGAAATTGTTATACATTAATTCTGTTTTTCATTTTCTTTTCCTAGAATTTCTATACTCTCGTATGGGTAGCTCTCTAAACTTAAAAGAACCTTAAAAAAAACCTTCTCGCCAATTTCTATACTCTGCCCCAAATAATGAGCTCTCCGAAAACCTTAAAAAAGGTCTAATCTTCTCGCCAATTGAAAAAGATCCTGCACGGTACTGACCAGGGTTCGATTCCCTGGATGCGCAATTGTTTTTATATTTTCCATCTTATTATCAACGCCCTGAGTACGCGACGAAATCGCTATACATTAACTCTGTTCTTCATTTTCTTTTTCTAGAATTTCTATACTCTCGTATGGGTAGCTCTCTAAACTTAAAAGAACCTTAAAAAAACCTCCAAAAACCTTAAAAAAGGTCTAATCTCCTCGCCAATTGAAAAAGATCCTGCACTCGCTAGTTTCATACCCAAAACGCGACGAAATTGCTATACATTAACTCTGTTTTTCATTTTCTTTTCCTAGAATTTCTATACTCTCATATGGGTAGCTCTCTAAACTTAAAAGAACCTTAAAAAAAACCTCCTCGCCAATTTCTATACTCTCCGCAAATAATGAGCTCTCCGAAAACCTTAAAAAAAGGTCTAATCTCCTCGCCAATTGAAAAAGATCCTGCACTCGCTACTTCTATACCCAAAACGTCAATATTTGCAAGAGACGTAGTAGATTGAGAGGAAACACATCCTATCTCTATCCTAAACGATCATAGCAATCGTAAATGTCTAATACACTCTCCCGTAATCATAGGATAGCGTCGTGAACAACTAAAACGTCACAAATGACTAGACGGGAGGGAAAACGAAGTAGAACCCGGTAAGCCAACGTCCCCCGCAGTCGCAGAGAGAGCATCGTGGCCGGTGTCATGGCACGGATGCTTGGACAGTAAAGGAAGCTAATGAGGTGCTCAGGCACGGTGGTAACCCTTTGTGCCAATGAGGAGGTAACTGAGAGAGTGGGAGGTGATGCTACAACCTTGGTCGGCGAAGTTGTGTGACGTGTTGTCGTGGTCGATGTCATGGTTGGGTTGCCGGTTTCGAGGTAGCCGCACATGAAGCCGCATGCGCATAGTGCATGAGGTGAATGACAGTTGACAGAGACGCATTGAGAAAGTCATCGAGGGTGTCGCTATCAAAGACGATGCGGTAAAATTCGTCGAGGACGAGGTCTGGCCATAGTTTTGGCAAAACGAGGTGCATGTCAGGATGAAGGCATACTCTCATTTAGTGTATGCATAGAAGAAGTCATCAGTGACGCGATCGAGACAGTCATAGAGGAGGGTGTCAATGCTGATGAAGACGGGGCGCCGAACCAAGGTTGCCAGACCAGGGGATGCGTCGGGAACGAAGGCACGTGCTGTTGTTACAAACACCAGTCCTGCGAGTCCAGGGACCATTAGGGCCGGTGGCAACGAGGTCGTGATGCATGAAGATGTAGAAGGCGACGAAACTAGCGGCGACCTAGAAAGATTTTGCTGGACGCCTAGACTGAGGCGATAGCGTAGTCGGCGGGACCTGCGACAACCTGAAGTAGCCATCCAGGTAACCTGTGGAAGCACGATGGCGGTGCTCGAAGTTGACAAGGAAGAACCCGACGGTGTGATAAAGATCATGCACGGAAGGGGGCGACCCGCACCGTGGGAGGTGGCGTGGTGGAACTTGTGACATCAGTACACGAGGACGGAAAAGATGATCACATGTAGCGGTTAGAGACCACCATCGATGTACATGCTAGGAAAGAGGCGATGGAAGCCGATAGCATGGACCAAGAGCCGTGTTTTGGCCCAAAGGTGCGACACATCGATGCTTGATCTATGGTAGGCACGTGCTCGCGGACATGTTTGGCGTAGACGGGCGTGGGATCGGTTGATCAGAACGATGGTGGCCCTATAGACACCATGGGCTGGACGACACGCGGATTGTGGTCGATGGCGACATTGTCGGGGAGGTCCTGGGTAATGACAATGAGGACGAACCGACGATGGAGACCACCAGACGATAGCGGCCAGTTGCGACACATGAAGACGTCCCTTGTGTAGTGAGTTCAACCATGTTGCATGGTTGGTGAAGTTGATCCGGTCGATGCAGATTCGACGCTGGCGAGTCGACTGCGGTAGCCTACTGAGGCAACTATAGCAGCCAACCGAGTAGCCACAATAGCCGGTGTAGGGAAGCCGCCCGATGCGGAGTCGATAATGACAACCAGAAAAACGATTCGGACGGTGTGGAGTCGACGTAGATGTTGAAGTAGAGGCATGTGAGGACAAGACGTGGACAACGCAATCCGATCTATGATCGGTGTAAAAACGTTAAGCTAGATATGCGACCACAAAGATCTGAAAAAGACTTACCAGTGCAGCCCATCATGGATCGAAGGAACCCTGCTATAGGTGGCACAACCCCTTGTAACACCCCGTACACTTGGCCCCGGGGGTGTCACTCCTGATAGCTTAATAGGATATCTAGACTGGTCCTACAGATCAACACTAGTCTTTTCTGCGCACTTTGTCCTCACTCATGCGGCACCCGGTTACCCACTTCCCGGTGGGTCACCTATTCTAGAATTGCTCTAGGCCAAGCACACTTAACCTTAGAGTTTTTTTCGAATGAGCTTTCGGAAAAAAAAGCTGCAACTTGTTAGTATGAGTATCTTATTAATCCTATTAAGTCATGTGCTTGGATCTCACATATACCCACCCTTTAGAAGATCGATGCCCTCATCGATCAAGCACACTCCAGGAACGTTTCCTCTTGACACGCGTATGTGCGTCTAGTGCCGGCACATGTGCCATACCGTGTCCACTCCGGGCCACACGCGCCATGCTCCACATGTCCCGCCACTGACCCGCACACACCCGACACGCGTATGTGCGTCCAGTGCCGGCACATGTGCCATGTCGTGTCCACTCCGGATCACACGCGCCATGCTCCACATGTCCCGTCACTGACCCGCACACACCCATTTAACCGCAAGAACCTGGCTCTGATGGCACTTATAACACCCCGTACACTTGGCCCGGGGTGTCACTCCTGATAGCTTAATAGAATATCTAGACTGGCCCAACAAACCAACACTAGTCTTTTCTGCGCACTTTGTCCTCACTCATGCGCACCCGATTACCCACTTCCCGTTCGGTCATTCATCCTAGAATTGCTCTAAGACAAGCACGCTTAAAATTAGAGTTATTTTCGAATGAGCTTCCGGAAAAAAGTTATAACTTGTTGGTATAAATATCCTATCAATCCTATTAAGTCATGTGCTTGGATCTCACAACCCTCATTGAGATCATAGAGATCGATTGGCTTGGATCAAATATATATAGACGTACGAAGATTATTTTAAAGTACAAGTCAAGTTACAACCGTATAAAAATAGATCATACCTCTATTCGAAACTATCATAATAATTGTATATGTCTAATAATCTAATACGTACTAGATCATACACTGTTGTTTCACGCACGATTAGTTTCCCTTTGGCAGCACAAGCATCTGTCGATCTGCCCATGACCGGAGAGTTATATGAACGTGTTCTGTGACACGATATATACTGTTGTGCGAGGTGAAGGACCTTGGATTTAGTGGCTTCCCATTTACATGTGTGATAATAGACGGAGTGGCCAGACAAATATGAAAGTGAGACTAAACCGGGTGGGACATTTTTTCTGATGGTTCAGTGGTACACTTAGTTTCTCCGTGCTCTGATCATTGTTCTTTATTGGTTAAGTTGGCTCCACTACGGACACGCGCGCTACGCCGAGGGCAAAAGGCCGTCCGCATAGGCCAAAATGCCCTCGGCGTATGGTACGCCGAGAGCAGCCCTCGGCGTAGCCTCCTCGGCAAAGATCTCCCTCGGCGGAGCACAGTCAAGTCGTCGGCGTATCAAAATACCGTCGGCGTATGCTACGCCGAGGGCTTTGCCGTCGGCGTAGCGGCCGTCGGCATAGCCTGTCGACCGGTTGCAAAAATATATATTTTTTGAATTTTTTTTTTTGAATAATAATAATTTTTTTTATTTTTTTTCTCAATTTTTTTATTCCTTGAATTGTTTCACTTGTTAATCTCCTACTTTGAACATTTTTAACACTAATTATACTTACTATTTGATTAAATTCCAGTCTTAGTCAAACTTTCCATCAGGTCACTCATCCTAATACTACTCCAGCTTCAGCACGTTTAACTTACTCGTTCCTTCAGAATCCGTTTCCGCAAAGTAATTCATACATTGGTGTCAATACTATGATATCAATCTCATTAACTCTTATATCATCATGTCACATGTTTGTATTTTTTGAAATTACAAACAATTATTTAAGTAAATATTAATGAATAAGTAAAAATATTATTAAATTCAAATAAAAATATAATAATTTTATTTTTTTTTGTATTTTTGATTTAATATAGAATATTTAATATCTTTAAATCTGTAAATCGAAATTCAACAAATAATATGTTTAAATTGATCAGAAAAATGAGAGGAATCTAAATATGATATCCATATCAACTAATCACAAATCTTTCGTTTTTAAATTAGCTATTTGGTGGTTGCTTTAGAAAATCCTCTTTTTGCGCACGGATAATGAAAAATGCCTTTTTGGTGCGATGAAAAGGAAAAATTGCATTGGATATTTGATAAAATAGCATATTGTGAACCTAAAAATGATTTTTGTAGAAAAACATGAGCATCGGATCATGTACTTGTAGTTCATATCTGACCCACTTCCTGCCGATTCGACAGGAATTTGTCTTTTTCACCAAAGGTGGACGGAAAGGTTTAGGATCCCCCTGTTGGGACATTGTCCATTTAAGGTGGTATAGTATTTTTGTAAAATGTGGTGATAGTATTTTGAATTATCCATTTGGTGGTTGCTTCACAAAACCGTCCGTTTTTTATGCTCGAAAAATAGAAAATGGCTTTTTGGTGCGACGAAAAGGAAAACTTCCTCCTACAACATTGTTCGCCATCCCATGATGCATGTGTATGCATAATATGGGCACATTATCACAAACTATGCCTTGATTCTAGCCATAACATTGGTCATTTGACCCGAAAGCCAAGAAACCTCAAATGAGATAGGTCATTTTGTGAAGGGTTTTTTTGAGACATAATCAATATATCAAGTTCGCTATTTTTCCTTATAAATATGTCACATAATATGACACCACGCGAAGGTTTCACATTGTTTCGATCGTTTTTGATTTTTTATGCCCGTTTTAAACTATCGTCAAACTTTGTCGAACGGCGGACATAAATATTCTTAGCTCGGGGCAGAACCCCGCTAAACTTTTTAGATCTTTGATAAAATAGGATATTGTGAACCTAAAAATGATTTTTGTAAAAAACATGAGCATCGGATCATGTACCTGTAGTTCATATCTGACCCACTTCCTACCGATTCGGCAGGAATTTGTCTTTTTCACCAAAGGTGGACTGAAAGGTTTCGGATCCCCCTGTTGGTACATTGTCCGTATAAGGTGGTATAGTATTTTTGTAAAATGTGGTGGTAGTATTTTGAATTAGCCATTTGGTGGTTGCTTCACAAAACCGACAGTTTTTTATGCTCGGAAAATGGGAAATGGCTTTTTGGTGCGACGAAAAGGAAAACTTCCTCCTGCAACATTGTTCGCCATTCCATTATGCATGTGTATGCACAATATGGGCATATTATCACAAACTATGCCTTGATTCTAGCCATAACATTGGTCATTTGACCCGAAAGTCAAGAAACCTCGAATGAGATAGGTCATTGTGTGAAGGGTTTTTTGAGACATAATCAATATATCAAGTTTGCTATTTTTCCTTATAAATATGTCATATAATATGACACCACGCGAAGGTTTCGCATTGTTTCGATCGTTTTTTACTTTTTTATGCCCGTTTTAAACTATCGTCAAACTTTGTCGAACGGCGGACATAAAGATTCTTAACTCGGGGCAGAGCCTCGCTAAACTTTCATTAGATCTTTGATAAAATAGCATATTGTGAACCTAAAAATGATTTTTGTAAAAAAACATGAGCATCGGATCATGTACCTGTAGTTCATATCTGACCCACTTCCTACCGATTCGGCAGGAATTTGTCTTTTTCACCAAAGATGGACGGAAAGGTTTCTGATCCCCCTGTTGGTACATTGTCCGTATAAGGTGGTATAGTATTTTTGTAAAATGTGGTGATAGTATTTTGAATTAGCCATTTGGTGGTTGCTTCACAAAACCCACCGTTTTTTATGCTCGGAAAATGAGAAATGCCTTTTTAGTGCGACTAAAAGGAAAACTTCCTCCTGCAACATTGTTCGCCATCCCATTATGCATGTGTATGCACAATATGGGCACATTATCACAAACTATGCCTTAATTCTAGCCATAACATTGGTCATTTGACCCGAAAGTCAAGAAACCTCGAATGAGATAGGTCATTTTGTGAAGGTTTCTTTGAGACATAATCAATATACCAAGTTTGATATTTTTCCTTCTAACTATGTCACATAATATAACACCACGCGAAGATTTCGCATTGTTTCGATCGTTTTTGAATTTTTTTATGCCCGTTTTAAACTATATATAATGTTTTATGTTTTACTTAATTTTTATTTATAAATGTGTAATATTTGAGTGTAGATAGATAGGTCTTATTTTTCTGCAAATTTTGATATATTATTTGTATTTTTCCGAATTAGAATGATTTAGTTATGATTTTTCAAAGTTTAATGAGATAAAATAAAAAATAGCTACGCCGAGGGCAGCCGTCGGCGTATGCTACGCCGAGGACAGCCGTCGGCGTAGCATAGAATATGCCGAGGGCAATTTTACGCCGACGACTGTTTGGCGGGG
The DNA here is from genome assembly GCA_030063025.1 of Avena longiglumis. NCBI lineage: Eukaryota > Viridiplantae > Streptophyta > Magnoliopsida > Poales > Poaceae > Avena > Avena longiglumis. The sequence goes on along the minus strand of CP125978.1, from coordinate 146,182,975 downwards.
CTGGCCTGGACGATGGCTACGCCGACGGCCCCGACGTTTGGCCGTCGGCGTAGCGACCGGCCGTCGGCGTAGCTTCCCGTTCCTGTAGTGCTCGGAAAATTAGCCCTCGATCAGCACACAGATATAAAAGGTATAAGATTATGTTGGAGAGGGATCATGCGCTTCCAGAAGTGGTGGCCAATGCTTGGCATGATCTAGGTGACAAGGACCTGGGCGAGGTTAATGAGGCGTTGAGGACGGTTATGAAGGTGCTTCATGCATGGGGCAGACGCAAGTTCAGAAATGTTACGCGGGAACTGTCGCGGCTGCGGACAAACTTAGCGAAATTGTGATAAGAGACAATCTTGATGCTATGAACGAGTTGTTATATCGTGAAGAAATATTGTGGTTGTAGCGGTCTCGTATAGCTTGGTTAAAGGAGGGGGACCGAAACACCAAGTTCTTTTATCGGAAGGCGGTGTGGCGGGCATGTAAGAATCACATAGCAAGCCTCAAGGACCAAGATGGAGTGGTGCAGGAGTCGCCTTCTGAGATGGAGCATATGGCCACGTCCTATTTCTAGTTAGTCTATAATCGGGATCCATCTATCCATAGTAGGCCGGTGGTTGGTTTATTCAATGAGTTGATCTCACATGAGGTAAATGATTATTTATGTCAACCTTTTTTAGCGGATGAGGTCTCAAATGCTCTATTTCAAATTGGACCAATTAAACCAACCGGACCTGATGGTCACCCAGCTCGTTTTTATCAAGGAACTGGACTGTTTTGAAGCAAGAGATAATTCAAGGGGGTCCTAATGTTTTTTGATACAGGACAAATGCCAGAAGATATTAATAATACTTCTATTGTATTAATCCCAAAGGTGGATAATCCACAGGAGTTGAAGGATTTCCGATCAATAAGTCTATGTAATGTGTTATCAAAATAATATCCAAGTGTTTGGTGAATCGGCTTAGGCCTATCCATGGTGATGTGGTGTTAGAAAATCAGAGTGATTTTGTCCCTAGGCGTCTTATTACGGACAATGCACTACTGGCCTTTGAGTGTTTATATTATATGGAACATGGCTCAAGTGCACACAATCTTTTTTGTGCATACAAACTGGATTTATCGAAGGCGTATGGTCACGTTGATTGGATCCTTTTGGAGGAAGTAATGCATAAGATGGGATTTTCTTGCCAGTGGATACGCTGGATTATGTCATGTGTGACCAAAGTAATGTACTCCGTAAAATTTAATTGCATCCCTATTGGAAACGTTCCCCCCCACAAGAGGACTTCAACAAGGTGATCATTTGTCCTTGTTTCTGTTTCTTCTTGTTGTTGATGGTCTTTCTAATTTTTGCTATGCTGAAGGTATTTCACCTATTAAAATATGTCATCGTGCTCCTGGAATTTCACACCTCCTGTTTGTGGATGACACATTTATTTTCTTCAAGGCTAATCGTAATGAGGCAGAGCGAGTCAAGTGTGTGATTGATATGTTTGCATATACTACATGCCAACTTATCAATGAGTCCAAATGTTTCATACTTTTCAGCCCAGGATGTAGTGTGGAAGTAAAATAAGAGGTTCAATATGTATTACATGTGCAAAAGGAGGATTTTGAGGAGAGATATCTTGGCTTATCGACACCTAAAGGTCAAGGTCGTATGACTACCGAGAAATTTGAGAGTCTTCAAGCTAAGTTAATTAAGAGATTGATGCAGTGGGAAGATCTATCGCAAGGAGGGAAGGAGATTATGATCAAGGCCGTGGCACAAGCGCTCTGTACATATATCATGGGAATTTTCAAATTACCTTTTTCTATTTGCAATGATCTCACAAAATTAATTAGAGACTTCTGGTGGGGTGCGAAGAGGGGTAAAAGGAAGATGTATTGGGTAAGCTGGGACATCCTTGTTCGGTCTAAGCCCCATGGTGGTATGGGGTTCAGAGATATACGAGTTTTAATCAAGCTATGTTAGTGTGACAAGTGTGAAGATTAATTTAGAGGCCAAATACCTTATGCGTGTGTGTCCTTCGCGCTAAGTACTATCCGCAAGGTAACTTAATTGGTATTGTATTCACGGGAAATCCGTCTCCTACGTGGAGCACTATATACTATGGTTTGGAGCTCCTGAAACATGGTTTGGTCTGGTGCATTGGTGACGAAAGATCGGCCAGGTTATGGTGTGACAATTAGTTACCGAGGGAGCAAGAATTAAAGGTGATAGGACCCAGAGGCTGGTCTTGGCTGATCTGGGTGTCTAGTCTCATTTATAACTGTGAAAACTGGGATGGAACCCTCGTGAGGAAAACATTTCTACCCATAGATGTTGATGTTATTTTAAAGATCAAACTTTCACATAGGCGTCCTAATGATTTCCTAGCATGGAAACACGATAAATATGGTGTTTTTTGTTGGAATTATGCCCTAGAGGCAATAATAAAGATGTTATTATTATAATTCTTGTTCATGATAAAGTTTATATTACATGCTAGAATTGTATTAAGCGGAAACTTTGATACTTGTGTGGTTTATGAACAACACCATGTCCCTAGTACGCCTCTATGGACTAGCTCATTGATTAATGATGGTTAAGATTTCCTAACCATAGACATGAGTTGTCGATTAATAATGAGATCATGTCATTAGGAGAATTTAGTGGGAGTTCATCTAGTAATTTGATTAAGTTGAACTATTTATCATGAACATAGTCTAAATTGTACTTGCAAATACTGTAGATCACATGGCCAAGTCCAACTTCAACTTCAACGTTTTGCTGAGATAGAAAAGCTTAGAAACAATGGGTCTAACTTCACCAAATGGTTCCGCATTCTGAGAATCATTCTCATTTGGCGGACAAAGGACTATGTCCTTGAGAAATCGCTAGGTGGCCTCGCTATAGATGCTACTGATGAAAAAGTTGTTTATGAGTCGCGCAAGGATGATTATGATTTGATTAAGATCGCCATGTTGTATGCTATGGAATCGGATCTTCAAAATCGTTTTGAAGAGTTCACCGGGCCCTTTGAGATTCTCGAGGAGCTGAAAAACATGTTTCAGACTCAAGCCCGTTCTGAGAGATATGAGATCTCTAAGAAATTCTTTAACTACAATATGGAGGAAGGGAGTTCCGTTAGTGAGCATGCCATTGAGATGACGGGCTACACTCAACGTCTTGAGCAACTGGACTGCAAGATTCCAAAGGAGCTCAAGATTGACACTCCTAGCTACAAAAGTTTTGTAGTTGATCACAATCAGATTGGTTCCACTGATATGATCACTGAGCTCTTTGCTAAGATGAAAGTAGCGGAGGTGAACATCAAAAAGAATAATCATGTGTTGATGGTCAACAAGCCCCCCACCTTCAAGAAAGGTAAGGGTGCAAGGAAGCCCTTCAAGAAAGGCGGCGGCAAGCACGTTGCCCCTGCTGAGACGAAGCTCAAGTCTGGTCCTAAACCGGACACTGAGTGCTTCTATTACAAGGACAAGGGTCACTGGGAGCGCAACTGTCCGAAGTACTTAGCGGACAAGAAGGCTGGCACCATCAAAGGTATATTTGATATACATGTTATTGATGTTTTCCTTACTAGCCCTCCTTGTAGTGCCTGGTTATTTAATACCGGCTCAGTTGCTAATATTTGTAACTCGAAACAGGAGCTACGGAATAGACGGCGGATTGCGAGGGATGAGGTGACGATGCGCGTTGGCAACGGATCAAGAGTTGATGTGATGGCCGTCGGCACGCTCTCCTTAGTTTTACCTTCGGGATTAGTTTTAAAACTTAATAAATGTTATTATGTGCCTGCGTTGAGCATGAACATCATTTCCGGATCGTGTTTATTGCAAGACGGTTATTCATTTAAATCGGAGAATAATGGTTGTTCTATTTATATGAGTAACATCTTTTATGGTCATGCACCTCTTGTGAATGGTTTATTTCTTCTAAATCTCTAAAGGGATGAAACACACATCCATAAAATTGAGTCTAAGAGATGCAAAGTAGATAGTGATAATTCTACTTATTTGTGGCACTATCGTCTAGGTCATATTGGTGTAAAGCGCATGAGGAAACTCCATTCTGATGGACTTTTGGAGTCTCTTGATTTTGAATCATTTGACACATGCGAACCATGCCTCATGGGCAAGATGATCAAAACCCCGTTCTCCGGTATGATGGAGCGAGCAACGGACTTGTTGGAAATCATACATACCGATGTATGCGGACCGATGAGTGTTTCGACGCGCGGTGGATATCGCTATTTCCTCACTTTTACCGATGACTTAAGTAGATATGGGTATGTCTATTTAATGAAACATAAATCTGAAACATTTGAAAAGTTCAAGGAATTTCAGAATGAAGTGGAGAACCATCGTAACCGAAAGATTAAGTTTCTACGATCCGATCGTGGAGGTGAATATTTGAGTTATGATTTTCTCACGCATCTTAAAACAAGTGGAATCGTTTCACAACTCACGCCACCCGGAACACCACAGCGCAATGGTGTGTCGAGCAGGAATCGAACCCTATTAGATATGGTCCGATCAATGATGTCTCTTACTGATTTGCCGTTATCATTTTGGGGTTATGCATTAGAAACCGCTGCATTCACTTTAAATAGGGATCCATCTAAATCCGTTGAGACGACACCGTATGAACTGTGGTTTGTTGCTAAACCTAAGTTGTCGTTTCTTAAAGTTTGGGGATGGGAAGCTTACGTCAAGAAGTCGATGCCAAACAAGCTCGAACCCAAAGCGGAGAAATGCGTCTTCATAGGATACCCTAAGGAAACTATTGGGTATACCTTCTATCACAGAACCGAAGGCAAAGTGTTTGTCGCAAAGAACGGTTCCTTTCTTGAGAAGGAGTTTCTCTCGAAAGAAGTGAGTGGGAGGAAAGTAGAGCTTGACGAGGTTATTGAACCTTCTCTTGAATTGGAGAGTAGCGCAGCACCTAAAGTTTTTACAGTGCCGCCTGCACCAACGATAGAGGATGCTAATGACAAGGATCATGAAGCTTCAGACGATGCTGCTACTGAACGTCGCAGGTCGACAAGGTCGCGTGCCCCTACTGAGTGGTACGGCAACCCTGTCTTGACTGTCTTGTTAGTGGAAGACAGTGAACCTACGAACTATGAGGAAGCAATGATGAGCCCAGACTCTGAGAAATGGCTAGAAGCCATGAAATCCGAATTGGGATCCATGAGCGAAAACCAAGTATGGACTTTGGTGGACCCTCCTAGCGACCGAAAGGCCGCTGAGTGCAAATGGATATTCAAGAAGAAAACGGATGCGGTTGGTAATGTTACCGTCTATAAAGCACAGCTTGTTGCAAAAGGTTTTCTACAAGTTCAAGGTGTTGACTACGATGAGACTTTCTCTCCCGTAGCGATGTTTAAGTCCATTCGGATTTTATTAGCAATTGCTGCGTTTCATGATTATGAAATATGGCAGATGGATGTCAAGACTGCGTTCCTCAATGGAAACATTGATGAAGAGTTGTATATGATGCAACCCGAAGGTTTTGTCGATCCTAAGGATGCTGATAAAGTATGCAAACTTTAGCGTTCCATTTATGGACTGAAGCAAGCATCTCGGAGTTGGAACCTTCATTTTGATCAAGTGATCAAGAGCTTTGGATTTGTTCCAAATTGCTACGAAGCTTGCATCTACAAGAAAGTGAGTGGGAGCTCGGTGACGTTTCTGGTACTATATGTGGATGACATATTGATTATTGGAAATGACATCAACATGCTTAACGAAGTGAAGAGTTATTTGAACAAGTATTTTTCAATGAAAGACCTAGGTGAAGCTGCTTATATATTGGGCATCAAAATCTATAGAGATAGACAAAGACGCCTGACAGCTTTAAGCCAGAGTACATACCTAGACAAAGTTCTGAAAAGGTTCAGAATGGATAAGGCAAAGAAAGGTTCGGTGCCTATGTTGTCAGGTAAGATATTGAGAAAGGCTCAATGTCCAGCTACGGTAAATGATAGGGAAGCTATGAGCAAAGTGTCTTATGCCTCGGCCATAGGTTCCATCATGTATGCCATGCTGTGTACTAGACCGGATGTGTCCAATGCTCTTAGTTTGACGAGCAGATATCAAAGTGATCCAGGAGTGGAACACTAGACAGCCGTGAAGAACATCCTAAAGTACCTGAATAGGACTAAAGAAATGTTCTTAGTCTATGGGGGTGATGAACAACTTGTCGTAAAAGGTTACGTCGATGCTAGTTTTGACACCGACAAGGATGATTCCAAATCTCAGACAGGATACGTTTATATTTTGAATGGAGGAGCTGTGAGCTGGAGAAGTTGCAAGCAAAGCGTGATCGCGGGATCTACAGTGGAAGCGGAATACATGGCTGCTGCAGAAGCGTCAAGTGAAGGAGTTTGGATAAGAAAATTCAACGCTGAGATTGGCGTGGTTCCAAGTGCATTGGACCCACTGGAGATATTGTGTGACAACACTGGTGCCATAGCACTTGCTAAGGAACCAAGATATCATCCAAAGATCAAGCATATCAACCGCAAGTTTCATATAATCCGAGATTATATAGCAGATGGAGATCTGAAGATTAGCAAAGTACATACAGATCTGAATGTCGCAGATCCATTGACTAAACCTCTTCCGCGTGCAAAACATGATCAGCACCTCAGTGCCATGGGTGTGAGATTGTTGCCAAATGTAAACTAGATTATTGACTCTAGTGCAAGTGGGAGACTGTTGGAATTATGCCCTAGAGGCAATAATAAAGATGTTATTATTATAATTCTTGTTCATGATAAAGTTTATATTCCATGCTAGAATTGTATTAAGCGGAAACTTTAATACTTGTGTGGTTTGTGAACAACACCGTGTCCCTAGTACGACTATATGGACTAGCTTATTGATCAATGATGGTTAAGGTTTCCTAACCATAGACATGAGTTGTCAATTGATAATGAGATCATATCATTGGAGAATGATATGGTGGACAGACCCAAACTAAGCAAAGCAATTAGATCGTTTCATCGTGTTCATCTTTGCGAAGCTTTTCCTATGTCAAATATTGTATTTTTTAGACCATGAGATAATACAACTCCCTGGTATCGGAAGAAAGCTTTGAGGTCATCAAACGTCATCCTATGAGAGGGTGATCATAAAGGTGTCTCTCAGGTGATCGGAAAGTATCTGTTGGGTTGTATGTATCGAGATGGAATTTGTCCCTCCCAAGTTGGAGAGATATACTTCGGGCCCTCGGTGTCGATATCAACACCGCTTGCAAGCATGTGGTTAAGGAGTTAATCACAAAGTGATATCGGATTACGGAACGAGTAAAGTACTTCTGTGAACGAGATTGAACTAGGTATGATGCATCGACGATCGAATCTCGGGCAAGTAAAATATCGCGAGACGAAGGAATATATATATGGGATTGATTGAATCCTCGGCATCGTGGTTCATCCGATATGATCATCGATGAATGTGTGGGAGTCAATATGGGTGCCTGCACCCGCTGATTATTGATAGAAGATCATGTCTGCATATTCTCGAACCCGCAGGGTCACACACTTAACGTGTCTCGATGCTAGGATAGATTGGATAATTGGTTTATGAGTTTTTGTTCGGAGTCTCGGATGGGATTCGGGACATCACGAGAGGTTCCAGAGTGGTCCGGAGAATAAGATTCATATAAAGGCGAGGCAGTTTTGGAGTTCTAATTGTTCCGGGTTAATCGGTATTGTACCGGAAGCTTCTAGAACCTTCCGGAAGGGGACCAACGTGGCCCCACCTTCCGGGAGGGGGCATGGGCCTATGAGGGAGTGTCCTGGCCGCATTGGTCTAGGGGTCACAAGGCCCCATAGGGCCCAGCCGATTCTATAGGTTTAAATCGTTTAAACTAGGGATAGAATTTCTAGAAGGGGGAGAGTCCACACCCCCCACTCCTCCCTCCCTTGGCCCAAGGCTTGGAGGAGGGGCAGGCCGCCCCCTCTATATAAAGAGGGGGCCCCTCCCCTACACCTTGCATCCAACCCTAGTAGCCTGCTGCCTTCCTCTCCCTCCCATTGTTTGTAGGCGAAGCCTGCAGTGGTAAATTCTCCACCATATACACCACGCCGTCGTCAGAGATCCAATCTATCTCTCCACCATACTTGCTGGTCCGAGGAAGGAGGATACGTCAGGTGATGCGTGTGCATCTCACGGAGGCACCACCACTTGTGGTGCTAGATCGGATCGGATCGCGAGGAGGAGGCGAGTCGACTACATCACCCACGTTCCGGCCTAACGTTCCACCGTCTTGAATCTTCAAGGGTATGAAGATCTAATCCAATCTCTCTCGTTGACTGCATCTCCTAGATTAGATCTTGGCTTTCCCTCTGTTCGCATCCGTAGAAAATTTTGATTTACTATGCCGCGAAACCCTTCAGCACAAGGCCCCCAAGGCCCAGCCAGCCAGCCCTAGGGGAAACCCTAGGGGAGCCTTCTAGAAGGAAGGGGGAAACTTGCCCCCCACTCCACCCTTGGGGCCGCCGCCCTAGGGCTTGGAGGAGGGGACAAGGGGGGCCGGCCAGCCCCCTATATAAAGAGGGCAGGGGCGCAGCCTCCCCCCACTCCTCCAACCCTAGCCGCCAACTGCTGTCCTTCCTATCTCTCTCCCGACTGCGCGTAGTGCTGCATATCCAATCTATCTCTCCACCATAAGCACCACACCGTCGTGATGCAGATCCAATCTATCTCTCCACCATACTTGCTGAACCAAGGAAGGAGGAGACGTCGCTGCATCGTCCGTGTGCATCTCTCGGAGGCGCCGCCACTTGTGGCGTAGGATCGGATCGGATCGCGAGGAGGAGACGGCGAGTACGACTACATCAACCACGTTCTGTTGAACGTTTCCGCTGTGCGATTTTTTAAAGGGTATGAAGATCTCATCCATCTCTCTCGTTGATTGCATCTCCTAGATTAGATCTTGGCTTTCTTGTTCGCATCCGTAGAATTTTTTTGATTTACTATGCTGCGAAACCCTTCAATGGTATTAGAGCTAGATCTATGCATAGATGTGTCTCACGAGTAGAACGCAACATGCTTGTTGCGGGCGTTGATGTTTTCTGTTGCAAACCTCTGGTTGTGTTTCTTATGGCGCGGCATAGTGAGATCGAAGCGGTCCAGGCCAACTTTACGCGACCTCGTTCGCGAGACCGGCTCCACACTTGACGTGTGGCTTGTTCCACACATGCGGCTGATGGATGCCAGTTTCTCTTACTATAGTAGTCATGGGATCTACAACGGATGTTGGCAACCATAATATCACCGTTGTGGCTTTCCGTAGGTAAGGATCATTCTTAGCTTGTTACTCCCATAAGCCACATAAAATATGCAACAACAAAGTAGAGGCGTCTAACTTGTTCTTGCAGGGAGTGTTTTATGATATGGTATGGCCCAAGACATTATGTGTATGAATTGAGATGTATGCAATGATCATGTTTTGTAATATTTCACGACTTGCATGTCGATGAGTTCACAACCGGCAAGATCCATATGGTTGTCTTTATAATTGTGTATGACCTGTGTGTCAACTTCTTATACGCCATGTAATAGCTTTACTTTATCGCTAAAGTAGTTAGCAATAGTTGTAGTTGCTATTCGTGGTGGAGGCAATCATGATGGAGTGATGGAGATCATGCTGGCGTGCACAAGATGGAGATCATTGCGCGGATATTGGCTATACCATGTCACATAAATTATATGCATGTGATGTTTATCCTTTTATGTATCTTATTATGCTTAGATCGTGATGGTAGCATTATAAGATGATTCCTCACTTAAAGATCAAGATAAAATTGTGTTTTGCCCATGTATGCACCGTTGTGAAAGTTCGTCGTGTTCAAGCACCTCGTGATGATCGGGTGCTATAAACTCTACGTTCACATACAACCCGGGTGCAAGCCAGTTTTGCACACGCGAAAATAATTGGGTTTGACTTGACGAGCCTAGCATGTACAGACATGGCCCCGGAACACACGAACCGAAAGGTTAAACATGAGTCATATGAATGATATGATCGACACTTTTTCGTCCACCATTGAAACCACATCTCTTCTCATGAAGATCGGATTAGGTGTGGTGAATTTGGATCGTGTTCACTAAAACAACTTGAGGGATGTTGAATTTAGTGGGAGTTCATCTAGTAATTTGATTAAGTTGAACTAGTTATCATGAACATAGTCTAAATTGTATTTGCAAATTTTGTAGATCAAGTGGCTAAGTCCAACTTCAACTTCAACATTTTTGCTGAGAAAGGAAAGCTTAAGAACAATGGGTCTAACTTCACCAACTGGTTCCGCAATCTGAGAATCATTCTCGCTGGCAGACAAAAGGACTATGTACTAGAGAAAGCGCTAGGTGATGCCCCTGCTACTGATGCACCGACTGATGAAAAACCTGTTTATCAGTCATGCAAAGATGATTATGGAGTGATTAAGAGTACCATGTTGTTTGCTATGGAACCGGACCTTCAAAATCGTTTTGAGGAGTTCGCCGGGCCCTTTGAGATACTTGAGGAACTGAAAACCATGTTTTACTCAGGCCCGTCGAGAGATATGAGATCTCGATAAGTTTTTAACTACAAGATGGAGGAAGGAGTTCGTTAGTGAGCACGCCATTAAGATGTCGGGCTACAGCCAACGTCTTGAGCAAGCTGATGCAAGATTCGGAAGAGCTCAAGATTGACGAGTTCTGCAATCACTCCCTCATAGATACAAAGGTTTTGTAGTTACTCACAATCAAATTGGTTCCACCGATACGATCATCGAGCTCTTCGCTAAGTCGAAAGTCATGCGAGGTGGATATCAAGAAAGATAATCATGTGTTGATGGTCAACAAGACCCCTGGCTTTAAGAAAGGTAAGGGTGCAAGTAAATCCTTCAAGAAAGGCAGCGGCAAGCGTGTTTCCCCTGCTGAGAAGAAGCTCAAGTCTGGACCTAAGCCGGACACTGAGTGCTTCTATTGCAAGGACAAGGGTCACTGGAAGTGCAACTGTCCGAAGTACTTAGCGGACAAGAAGGCTGGCACCATTAAAGGTATATTTGATATACATGTTATTGATGTTTACCTTACTAGCGCTCGTTGTAGTGTCTGGGTATATGATACTGGTTCAGTTGCTAATATTTGTAACTCGAAACAGGAGCTACGGAATAGACGGCGGCTAGCAAGGGATGAGGTGACGATACGCGTTGGCAATGGATCAAAAGTTGATGTGATGGCCGTCGGCACACTCTCATTAGTTTTACCTTCGGGATTAGTTCTAAACCTTAATAAATGTTATTATGTGCCTGCGTTGAGTATGAAAATTATATCTGGATCGTGCTTATTGCAAGACGGTTATTCATTTAAATTGGAGAATAATGGTTGTTATATTTATATGAATAACATCTTTTATGGTCATGCACCTTTTGTGAATGGTTTATTTCTTCTGAATCTCTAAATCAATGAAACGCACATCCATAACATTGAGGCTAAGAGATGCAAAGTAGATAGTGATAATCTAACTTATTTGTGGCACTGCCGTCTAGGTCATATTGGTGTAAAACGCATGAAGAAACTCCATTCTGATAGACTTTTGGATTCTCTTAATTTTGAATCATTTGACACGTGCGAGCCGTGCCTCATGGGCAAGATGACCAAAACCCCGTTCTCCGGTATAATGGAGCGAGCAACGGACTTATTGGAAATCATACATACCGATGTATACGGACCAATGAGTGTTTCGACGCGCGGTGGATATCGCTATTTTCTCAATTTTACTGATGACTTAAGTAGATATGGGTATATATATTTAATGAAACATAAATCTAAAACGTTTGAAAAGTTCAAAGAATTTCAGAACAAAGTGGAAAACCATCGTAACAAGAAAATTAAATTTCTACGATCCGATCGTGGAGGTGAATATTTGAGTTATGATTTTCTCATGCATCTTAAAGCAAGCGGAATCGTTTCGCAACTCACGCCACCCGGAACACCACAGCGCAATGGTGTGTCTGAACGCCGGAATCAAACTCTATTAGATATGGTGCAATCTATGATGTATCTTACAGATTTGTCGTTATCATTTTGGGGTTATGCATTAGAAACCGCTGCATTCACTTTAAATAGGGCACCATCTAAATCCGTTGAGACGACACCGTATGAACTATGGTTTGGTGCTAAACCTAAGTTGTCGTTTCTTAAAGTTTGGGGATGCGAAGCTTACGTCAAGAAGTTGATGCCGGACAAGCTCGAACCCAAAGCAGAGAAATGCGTCTTCATAGGATACCCTAAGGAAACGATTGGGTATACCTTCTACCACAGATCCGAAGGCAAAGTGTTTGTTGCAAAGAACGGATCCTTTCTTGAGAAGGATTTTCTCTCGAAAGAAGTGAGTGGGAGGAAGGTAGAGCTAGACGAGGTTATTGAACCTTCTCTCGAATTGGAGAGTAGCGCAGCACCTGAAATTGTTCTAGTGTCGTCTGCACCAACAAGAGAGGAAGCTAATGACGAGGATCATGAAACTTCGAACGATGCTACTACTGAACTTCGCAGGTCGACAAGGTCACGTGCCACTCCTGAATGGTACGGCAACCATGTCTCAACCGTATTGTTGTTAGACAACAGTGAACCTGCGAATTATGAGGAAGCAATGATGAGCCCAGACTCTGAGAAATGGCTAGAGGCCATGAAATCCAAATTGGGATCCATGAGCGAAAACCAAGTATGGACTTTGGTGGACCCTCCTAGCGACCGTAAGGTCGTTGAGTGCAAATGGATTTTCAAGAAGAAAACGGACGCGGATGGTAATGTTACTGTCTATAAAGCTCGGCTTGTCGCAAAAGGGTTTCGGCAAGTTCAAGGTGTTGACTACGATGAGACTTTTTCTCCCGTAGCGATGTTTAAGTCCATTCGGATTTTATTAGCAATTGCTGCATTTCATGATTATTAAATATGGCAGATGGATGTCAAGACTGCGTTCCTCAATGGCAACATTGATGAAGAGTTGTATATGATACAACCCAAAGGTTTTGTCGATCCTAAGGATGCTAACAAGGTGTTCAAACTTCAGTGTTCCATTTATGGACTGAAGCAAGCATCTCGGAGTTGGAACCTTCGTTTTGATCAAGTGATCAAGATTTTTGGATTTGTTCCAAATTGCTACGAAGCTTGTATCTATAAGAAAGTGAGTGGGAGCTCGGTGACACTTTTAGTACTATATGTGGATGACATATTGATTATTGGAAATGACATTGGTATGCTTAACGATGTGAAGAGTTATTTGAATAAATGTTTTTCAATAAAATACCTAGGAGAAGCTGCTTATATATTAGGCATCAAAATTTATAGAGATAGACAAAGACGCCTAATAGCTTTAAGCCAAAGTACATATCTAGACAAAGTTTTGAAAAGGTTCAGAACGGATAAAGCAAAGAAAGGTTCATTGCCCATGTTGTTAGGTAAGATATTGAGCAAGGCTCAGTGTCCAGCTACGGTAAACGACAGAGATACTATGAGCAAAGTGCCATATGCCTCGGCCATAGGTTCTATCATGTATGCCATACTATGTACTAGACCGGATGTGTCCAATGCTCTTAGTTTGACGAGCAGATACCAAAGTGATCCAGGAGTGGAACACTGGACAGCCGTAAAGAACATCCTAAAGTATTTAAATAGGACTAAAGAAATGTTCTTGGTCTATGGAGGTGATGAGCAGCTCGTCGTAAAAGGTTACGTCGACGCTAGTTTCGACACCAACCCGGATGATTCTAAATCTCAGACAGGATACATTTATATTTTGAATGGTGGAGCTGTGAGCTGGAGAAGCAGCAGGCAAAGCGTGATCGCGGGATATACAACAGAAGCGGAATACATGGCTGCTTCAGAAGCGTCAAGTGAAGGAGTTTGGATCAGGAACTTCATCACTGAGCTTGGTATGGTTCCAAGTGCATTGGACCCACTGGAGATATTGTGCGACAACACTGGCGCCATAGCACTGGCTAAGGAACCAAGATATCATCCAAAGACCAAGCACATCAACCGCCGTATTCATATAATTCGAGATTATATAGCAGATGGAGATCTGAAGATTAGCAAAGTACATACAGATCTGAATGTCGCAGATCCGTTGACTAAACCTCTTCCACGAGCAAAACATGATCAGCACCTTAATGCCATGGGTGTTAGATTGTTGCCAGATGTAAACTAGATTATTGACTCTAGTGCAAGTGGGAGACTTTTGAAATTATGCCCTAGAGGCAATAATAAAGATGTTATTATTATAATTCTTGTTCATGATAAAGTTTATATTCCATGCTAGAATTGTATTAAGCAGAAACTTTGATACTTGTGTGGTTTATGAACAACACCATGTCCTTAGTACGCCTCTATGGACTAGCTCATTGATTAATGATGGTTAAGGTTTCCTAACCATAGACATGAGTTGTCTATTAATAATGAGATTATTTCATTAGGTAATCGATATCAACACCGCTTGCAAGCACGTGGTTAAGGAGTTAATCACAAAGTGATATCGGATTACGGAACGAGTAAAGTACTTGATGTGAATGATATTGAACTAGGTATGCCGATACCAACGATCGAACCTCGGGCAAGTAAAATATCGCGTGACGAAGGGAATACATATATGGGATTAATTGAATCCTGGCATCTTGGTTCATCCGATACGATCATCGATGAATATGTGGGAGTCAATATGGGTTTCCAGATCCCGCTGTTGATTATTGATAGAAGATCTTGTCTGCATATTCTCGAACCCGTAGGGTCACACACTTAACGTGCATCGACGCTAGAATAGAATGGATAATTGGTTTATGAGTTTTTGTTCGGAGTCTCGGATGAGATCCAGGACATCACGAGAGGTTCCGGAATTGTCCGGAGAATAAGATTCATATAAAGGAAAGCAGTTTTTGGATTTCAGAATCGTTTCGGAGTTTATCGGTATTGTACCAGAAGGTTCTAGAAGCTTCCAGAGTGGTACCAACGTGGGCCCACTTGTCGGAGGCCTGCGTGGGCCTAAGGGGAAATGCCCTGGCCACTTTGGGACAGGGGCACAAGGCCCCCAAGTCCCATCCGGCCAGCCCTAGGGGAAACCCTAGGGGAGCCTTCTAGAAGGAAGGGGGAAACTTGCCCCCTACTCCACCCTTGGGGCCGCTGCCCTAGGGCTTGGAGGAGGGACCAAGGGGATCCGGACAGCCCCTATATAAAGAGGGCAGGGGCGCAGCCTCCCCCCACTCCTCCAACCCTAGCCGCCAACTGCTGCCCTTCCTCTCTCTCTCTCTCTCTCTCCCGACTGCGCGTAGGCGAAGCCCTGCCGCAGAAATTCTCCACCATAAGCACCACGCCGTCGTGCTGTAGATCCAATCTATCTCTCCACCATACTTGCTAGACAAAGGAAGGAGGAGACATTGTTGCACCGTACGTGTGCATCTCTCAGAGGCGCCGCCACTTGCGACGTAGGATCGGATCGGATCGGATCGCGAGGAGGAGACGGCGAGTACGACTACATCAACCACGTTCTGTTGAACATTTCCGCTGTGCGATTTCTTCAAAGGTATGAAGATCGCATCCATCTCTGTCGTTGATTGCATCTCCTAGATTAGATCTTGGCTTTCTTGTTCGCATTCGTAGAATTTTTTTGATTTACTATGTTGCAAAACCCTTCATTTTTTCGGTCAGAAGTGTCTATCGTCTTGGTCTTAGGCTGTCACGGCAAGGGAGTTTGGTAGCTACCAGTAGTTTCGGATCCACTAGGTCACAAGCCAATTTGAAAGAAGCTATGGAAGTGTAATATACCACTGAAAATTCGTATTTTTGCATGGAAGGCACTATCAGGAGCACTAGCCACAGAGGAGAATAAGAAGAGACGCTGTATTCCGGTGTCGGGAGAATGCAGAGTATGTGGACATGTCCAAGATATGTTTCATGCTTTGTTCAGGTGTCCTCATGAAACAGCACTATGGGCGGCAATGAGAGAATTATGGTCTATTCCATTAATCGGAAGGGATGATCTCAGAGATGATTGGATGGAGGAGTGTCTATTGTCGTTGCCACTAGATTTATGAAACCGTGCTCTCATGATTGCGTGGAGAATATGGTATGCTCGCAATGAGATTACACATGAGAGGGAGCTTCCAACAATTGAAGGATCGCAGCGTTTTATTTGCAGCTATATGCTCTCGTTGGAAAATATTAAACATGCAACGTTGGAACAGATCGTGAAAGGGAAACGTGTATTGGGGTCTGTGCACTGGTGGAAGGGGTGCATAATTCTCTACTGTATGTAGCCTGGTCTCGGCCTCCGGTTGGTGTACTGAAGCTGAACGTGGATGGTACATTTATGGCGCATTCTGGAGGTGCAGCTATGGGAATAATTCTACGCCGCAGCGATGGATCTATCGTATTCTCTGCTTGCTGGGAGATTCGCTAGTAATCTTCCACGTGGATCAACGTCGAGACGGATAGTGCGGTCCTACATATGGCGACGAGCATGGAGCGTGACGGCTCGCCTCTTGCCCACCCGGTGGAGGATCTTCGAATACCTTTATCTTCGTTTTGCATAGTATCATTAGTTAAAAAAATTAGACTGTGTAATAAGGCTAGCTATGAATTAGCTAGATTTGGGATATTGAATCATGTTTGGCTAGGGTCGGTTCATATAAACTTCGGGATCGTATCTAGGAGAAATGTAACTACACTATTACTAGCAGCATGCCCACGCGTTGCTGTGGAACAACAAAAATAGATAACAAAAGTAAAAAAGTAACACAATTGTAATATCGGTACCTTTGTACACACAACACTATCTGGACGAAGCTTACAATATCACGATTGAATAGATATTTTTCTTAGAAATTTCATAAAGCATCCATCTTAAAATTTGTATGCAGCTCTGCAACCTGTGGTGCACCTGAAACTTCCGAAACCTCATTCAGCTACAAGAAAAAACCAACATTACTGAAAATAAATATACTGCTTTTGCTGCAGAGAAAGGTAAGGTATTAGATTCTAAATCAAAAATAGGTAGACTGTAACTTTTATACGGACAAAAAATATGTTTCTAACATATCAACCATGTATGGCAAAGTGTTAGCCAAAATAACAGTATACAGACAGACCTATGCAAGTGCCATGGCGGCTAAGGGTAAAGTGTCGGCCGATGCGTATAACATAATTGGGACCAGCTAACTTTAGCCTTGAGAAAAATTTCATAGTTGCAGTTGTAGGTGAGCTAAATTTTTGGCCGGTGATTATGTGAGTTGCACATATAGATAATGGATGTTTTACTTCCCAGTTTGTTTAAGTAACCACAAAGAAAAGGAGGGAATTGTTGTCTATTATCTTTACTATTAAATTGATTGCGGTAGGTTTATGGTTCCTCTCTTGTATTCTTTTGCTAATTAAGCCAGTTAAGCTGTATATATTAAGAGAAGAAATTTTTATCATTGTCAAGTGAAGACTAATTGTCTTAGCAGTGTATTCCTAACCAGGGGAACCTAGCATGATATACATCACCATGCCACATGAAATGCGCTATGAACTGAATGTTAGAACCATCCATCTAATCCGAATATTGAAGTTTAAAATATGAAAATCAAATGGATCCAGATCATACCTTCCTCGTGTCAATACCATGGGACATATGCAATCCCTTGTTAAAGACATAGTGAAGCTCCTGCTTATAACAGGATTAAAATTCAGACGAGGTTACGATCTTACAGATCGATTGGGCTGAGAGTTTCAAGTGATGACTCAGTTTGAAACTTGATCAAAAACAGGCTGTATCGCGAGTTAAGAGTCATTGCAACCGAGCTGCAGCACATATAACCTAATTAGGCAGGTCGGGCGAGATCATCATGTCAAGTGTAAACAACGTGACGAGACAAACTGAGTTGCGTAAACCTGTACCTCAAGCTGGAATCTAGAGGACACCCACCATTGCCTTTCGTCGGAGGAGACGCGGCGTCTTTCAGCTTCTCATCCGAAAGCACTGGTGGCCGAGACAGAATAGAGCAGAGTAAGCGACACTGAAGACATCTTCCATAAAACAGAGCAAGCGAGCAACGATATGAATGATAGAACGGAGATGATAGAACAGAGACGCACACGCGGAAGGAGTTGCAACACACAACGCACGCACCCACCTACCACAAGCCACAAACCCCGCCTCCAGATCGAACGCAAGCGTCTCCCTTCCTCGCGTAATCCCCTCATTCCCGTCGACCTCCCCTCTGCAGCGCCCCCCAAGGTCGTCGGCGACCGCTGTGCCCCGATACCTCTCCCTCCTAGCACCAACTGCCGCTCCTCCTCTAATCGCAAGCTAGAGCCGCCGCCGGCCTCTGCAAACAGCGCCTTCCCGCTGGCCCTCCTCCATCTTTTTTCCGACGCCATGGACTCAAGGTCGCCCTGCCGTCCCTCCTTCCCCTTGTTCCCAACACCATGTTTTGGGGTTCGTAGCATGGAAAACAAAAAATTTCTATCGCATACAAACAAACAAGCCAAGATCTATCTACTAGATTGTAGCAACGAGTCGATGGAATAACTTACCCTCGAAGATTCCAAAGTGTTTAACGAGAGCAGATTCTCGTGGGTGATGTAGTCGTTCCGATCTCAAGATCGTGTAGACGATCCTTCCGGCGCTGCGTTCGGCGCTTCATGATTGGTCACACGTTCGGTACGAAGACCTTCCTCTCCCTTGTTCCAAAGAGGCGGAGGTTGTAGCACTCTCCTCATGGGCAAAGACAACGGTGGTACCGAAAGTAGAGGGAGATCCCGCAGGCTTCGCTTAAGCCGGAGCGAGTATGGTGGAGTATGAGAGAGCTATTAGTGATCTAGGGTTTAGACACACCAATTAGAAGGCTCTAAACCAAGGCTAGAGCAATTAGAAGCTCTAAACCAAAACGGCTCTAAACCGGAGATTAGAGGATAGGAACTTGTGTGTCTAGAGGAGGAGGCCCGCCTCCTTTTATAGGTGGGAGGGGCGGCCAAGGGAGAGAGTCCCTCCCAAGTCGGCCTTGGTTGGCGCCCGGCTTGGAGGACTCCTCCCAAGTCGGTTCCAACCACCTCTTGCTTGTTTCCCCAGTTTCTGTTTTAGCGTTTGACTTTCAAACCGGCGGTTTGACTTTTCAGTTTTGGAACAACAAGAACACTTAGTACATGATGCAATCATTCAATATGTAATGACACATTCATGTACCCTCCCCGAGTGCTTCGGACAATCCGAACCTTCTAGAACATTCCCGATGAAAACACCTAATCATTCCCGAACTCAAAGCAGGACTTTCCTTATATGAATCTTATTCTCCGGACCATTCCGGATCACCTCGTGATATCCCGGATCCCATCCAAGACTCTGAACAACATTCGGTCTCTTTCTCATAATAACATAACTACTCAAACAACGTCGAATCCTTAAGTGTGTCTCCCTACGGTTCGTGAATTATGCGGACATGATCGAGACACTTCTCCTAACAATAACCAATAGAGGAATGGAAATTCATATGGCTCACATATTTCTCGATTACTTTGCGATCGAATGAACCACTTACATACGATACCGATTTCCCTTTGTCTCACGATAGTTTACTTATCCGAGGTTATGATCGCTTGTATCTCCGCATACCTAGTTCAACCTCGTTCGATAAGTACTCTTTTCTCGTTCGTGATATGTGATCCCTTGTGAGCCAGTCACATGCTTGCAAGCTAATTGGATGACATTCCACCGAGAGGCCAGTATATCTATCCGTCATATGGATGGACAAATCCACTCTTGATCCATGTGTTTCAACCAATACTTTCCGAACACTCAATGCCACCTTTATAGCCACCCGATTACGGTGTGGTGTTTGATGTCATCAAAGCATCCATCCGTAAAGGTGATATGCATGATCTCATGGTCAAGGAATTAGGTTACTATGTATCAGAAAGCATATAGCAATTGAACTATTTAAATGACTTGATCTTTATGCTACGCTTATCTATAGGAGTATGTCCATCACATCATTCTCCTAATGATATGATCCTGTTGTTAATAACATCTCTATGTTCATGATCAGGAAACCATGATCATATATTAACCAATAAGCTAGTTTAACAAGAGGCTTTACTAGGGACTCTTATTTTAGTTTACAAATCACACAAGTATTAATGTTTCCGGTTAATACAATTATAGCATGGTATGTAAACATTTATCATAAGTGTGAAGATATGATAATAACCACTTTATTATTGCCTCTTGGGCATATCTCCAACACCATGGCCTCAAGGTCGTCGCCGACCGCCGTCCTTGTTCCCCGTCGCGTTGGACACCGCCGCCTCCTACAGATTGCGGGGTAACGGGAGAAGCGAGCGAGCAGCAGTAGGTGGGAAGAAGAAGCGGAGCTGCTTCATGAGCGCCTCTCGGCTCTCGCCGACGGACACCGGCTGGCGGAGGGCTATCGATGGCGAGGAGGAGGCTTCGATCGGGGCGTGTTGGGGAAGAGGGCAGGGCGGCTGGACGCATGCGTCGGCGAGGATGCGAGGTTGTGACGAGGTGGAGTCGAAACCGTTTGTTGACTTCCTCACTTGGCGGTGGCAGTGCTTGTAATACCCCAAACACATAAGGGTAAAAAGGTCAAATCCGGGCAGACGGAAAATTTGCTGGGTGACGAACGTTTCCAATCTTTTTAATAGTATAGATTATCTAATTAATAATACAATCTTTTCTGCCGAAAAAAGTCGCGTGATTATAATAGAGTACCACTGTAGTGACTAGACTCTAACTTCCGATTTTAGCCGATTTCATTTGGTTGAAATTTCTTACCTCCGATCGGTGGATTTTTCGGAAAAATAAAATGAAAATCCTATCATCCGGAGTGTAATACTTGTTCAGTCTTCAAGAAATAGTGATTAGTAGGAAGAACTGTGAAGATTATAACATCAAGCGCATCTGGTGTAGTGGTATCATAGTACCCTCCCACGGTACTGACCAGGGTTCGATTCCCTGGATGCGCAGGTTTTTAAATCTTTTGCTTCATCAGCTACCGCCAATTATTTTTGTTCTCCTCGCCCATTGCAAAAATCCTGGACCTCGCTACTCCATCATACAGTGTTGTTCCACACACGATTGGTTTCCACCCAAATGGTTGCTCGATGATTGAAAGTTAGAGGATTGATACATACTACTAGTACTTTCCAGCGTTTTCTTTGGAGTTAGCGAGTGTCTGGAGTCTTCCTTTTGCGGATACCCAACTTTGCGCAAGGCTGAAGTTGGAGAAAGCGAAAGACGAAGAAACCCAAAACCACGAGTTCGCTCGCATGCACGGTAGATTCACCCCTATCAATCTACTTCCAGTCTAGAATTGCGGCGTTTTAAAAAAAAAAAAAACTTCCAGTCTACTTGAGCATGTTTGGCTGTTAATTCTTTTTTTTAGTTCAGTCTTGTCTTTTCGAAAAAGAAAGGGTGGCGAATCGCTCACACTGCAGACATGCATTGCATTTGCACTTACACTGTTGCAGGCTCTTGCTAATCATTTCAGTTCTTCGGTGCGATAAGAACAGGCATCAGAGTGAGTTAACCATCACTCTGGACGTCTCTTGCTGCAAACGGAAGGTAATAAGTAAGGCCTTGTTCGGTTAATCCATGTCTAGGATGAATTGAAGTGTATTGGAGAGGATTAGAGGGGAATTTGACTTAGATAGGATCTAATCCACCTTGATCCATGCCAATCCCGTCCATTCCCTTAATAACCGAACAAGGCCTAACTGAGTTCTAACTAACCGGGTTTCTATCCCCGTGCAAGTAATAATCCTTAACTTGGGCAAATCAACGTCAGGTTGATGCTTGTTATTCAGAGCTTGCAGGTGTGGTAAACGGTTGCAGCGACCAGATGCCTCCTTTTTTTTGAGCGAAAACGGTGGGAGAGTTTCCCGCTGCAATTTTTTTTAACAATCTACTACAATAATTACAGGGGCAAAAGAACAAAAAAAAACTTCTACGTGTGCCTACTCAGCCAATCTTTGTATTTCTGTTCATGTTTTCCTTTCATCCTGAATCTCGACAGTTTGAGTTCTTGGAAGTAGATAGCCCTCCATCCATCGAATGTACTAGCTTATTGATTACTGAAAATTTTACTGGTACTGGTGATCCAGATGTTCCATGCAGTAAAAATGATGATTTCCATCGGAAAAGGAACGTTTACCTCTTTAGCTTTGTATCTTCAATCATACTAGCTTTCAAGACAGAAATGTTTTTTTCTCTTTCGGGACAGACGGAATCCCGACAGTTTGAGGCAAAAGGGCAACCCCAGAACAGATGGTACGGAGTTTCCTCCCGATGGCATCCCATTGTGGCACGGTCGTAGGAAGACAGCACAAAAGAATTCTAAACAGAAGGTACACAAGTGACCAGGAACATCTTTTTTTTATGGTAAGGCAGTAGAATAGCAGTTTAGTGACTAGACTCTAGTTTCCAAAATGAGCCGATTTTATCTTGTTGAAAATTGTCTCCTCTGGAGAGTTTTGCGTATTAGTATGATCCTGATTTAAGTTCTCTCGATAATATGTTTGCAGCATTTCGCAAAAAAAATAATGTTGGCAGCATTTGGCAAAAAAAATATGTTTGCAGCCTTTGGCAAAAAAAATATGTTTGCAGCCTTTGGCAAAAAAATTATGTTTGCAGCCTTTGGCAAAAAAAATATGTTTGCAGCCTTTGGCAAAAAAAATATGTTTGCAGCCTTTCTTCCACTCTAATAAAAAAATAAAGGGTTTGTCTTTCACAACGAGCGCATCTGGTGTAGTGGTATCATAGTACCCTCCCACGGTACTGACCAGGGTTCGATTCCCTGGATGCGCAGCTTTATTTTTTATATTCATTTTATTTTCCCAATTTGTAATTTCGTATGCCATCATACAGGGCTGGGCACCCAAAATTTAAAGAATCTGGTACTCCCTCCATCTAGGTTTATTAGATTTAATGGAATTTTATTGGTGGAGAAAAATCGTATAGACGGACGCTGATTTTCTCTCATTAACTATGAGATTAATTACTAGAGCAGATCTTTCGTTACATGCAATGTCATGCATATAGTAGTCTTATGGAGTCATGCACGGGCTGGGCACCCAAAATTTAAAGAATCTGGTATTGGTAGCTCTCTAAACTTCAAAATGCAGTTGCCGCCAATAAATGAGATTCCCTCTGGAAATGAAGAAATTAAATTCTAATCTCCTTGTCTATTGAAAAATCCTGATCTGTTATTTTCATCATGGACTATACTGTTCCGCATACGATTGTTTTCCACCCAAGTGGTTGCTCGCGTGATTAAGACACGTGAAAGGTCGGAAACATCCACGGAAGTTCTTAGAAAGTGAGAGGACCGGCAAAGCCATGACGCTACTTTTCAGCGTCTTCTTTGGCTGGTGTTCGCGAGTGTTCACAGTCTTCTTTTCGCAGATTCCAAACTTTGCACAAGGATCAGAAAGCGAAAGACGAAGAAACCCAGATCATATTCGATCACATGCACGGCAGGTTCACCCTATCCATCCAGAGCGCTCGTCTATCCACTGTCAGTAGTATTGGGTGCGTTCGGCCTTTTTATATCGAAATCCGGAGTAAAAAAATCGCTGTAATTTTTGGTCTCGGAATAGTCAGTTTTCAGTCGTGTTTCCACGCAGAGTTCTAGGGTTTAACCAAATTTTATTGAAACTCGACAAATATGAATATAGCCGATTTTTATTAATAGCGAGCGAGTTCATACATATTACATCAAATTCGGACGAACACCTGAATTTTGACTTCATTAGGCTAAAATAAATAAATATAATACCGAGGCCGATACCAATGCCGCTGCCGCTGCCACCGGACGCCGCTCACTTCCGAAGTTACGTTAGAACACCGTGCAGTCGTGGTTCGCCTTGCCGTCGTCGTTGTCCTCGCTCGGCGGCTGCAAGGGGCGCGAGTTGCCCTGGTCGGCATCGCCGTAGTGCCATGGTTGGGACGATAGGCCGGCGTCATCGGCGTCGTCGAGGACGACAAGCGGCGCGCCCTGGTAGGCGAGCAAGCAGTAAGCCCTGACCAGGCGCTCGGCCTCCTCCTGCTCATGCCGAACTCTGATGGAATCCTCGTGCTCATAGTCCGCCATGGACCAGGCGAGGAGGTCTGGCTCCGGCATCGCGTCGGTGGTGGCACGTCCTGCCGAGAGCGCTCCATCGCCATCTTGATGGCGAGTCGTTAGACGGGACCGATTCTCCGCTCGACTTGGCGTAAAGCGGTCGGCGGCGACGGCACACCAGGCTCGTTGATGATGATTCCCCGCGATCTCGTCCTCGGCGGTGGCCGCGTGTTAGCCTCCGCTTCAGGTGAAGTGCCTTGCCGCCAGCTCGCCAGCGATCGTATGACGCGGGGCCGAGCGGCGGCGGCGAGGAACTGAGGCTGCCCATCCTCCTAGGCAGCCAGTTCGCCGGAGGTGCACGGCTCGCCCTCGCTGCGGGCGCCAACGAGCGCGGTGATCCCATCCTCGGGCGGTTGCCGTTGTGGATATGCTCCAGGATGGCGGTGAGCATCCGTCCCGGCGCACTCCACCATCGATGTTGCACTACCGCGTTGTTGCGCTTTGGTGGCGAGCCGGGAGGTCCTTCGTGGGCGTCGAGCTCCCGGTTCCAGCGCTCAACAAAGAACTGCACCCAGTAAACTAAGATACCAGGTTCTTCGGCGAGCTCTGGGTCCTCCATCGCCATGATGGAGGCATGTTTCTCCACCACCATCTCATCGTCCTCTAGCACCGGCGGCACTGGCACGCCGCCGACGCTGAGCTTCCAGTCGGGCGGGCACCGGAAGTACTGCAGCGCCATGTAGCCAGTGTCGTGGAGCATCTAGGCCTCCCAAGGCTAGAGCGTACGCCGGCCGAAGCCGATCGCCTCCGCGGGGTCGCCTGGTTACCTTTCCGCCATTTCTTTCGCCGAGAGCTTGTTCTTGCCAGAGGTGGAATTCGTGGGGGAGTGGGGAGGAGAGTGTGTGCTGTGAGCCGGCGAGGGAGCCGACTTTTATAGGCCGAAATGCGCGGCGAAGGAGGGAGGGTTGTGGCAGCGTGGGCGGGAAAAGGGGAAACGGCAGGAAGACGAGGCGGCGGTGACACGCCATTACGGCGACACATGGCCGACTGGACGGGCAATCATTGCCCGGCGGTCCGTCGCGGGAGCCGAGGCGAAGGGGTGATGATAACTCGGCTTCCAGTCGCTAATAAGGCGGGGCCACACACGAAGCCGTTTTTCCTCCGATTTCGCTTTGCCCGGCGTTCCCAGCACCCCGATATTGGCCTAGGATCCCCAGACGAAAGTTTGGGGCCAAATCCGGATGAAATCAGCGTCCTAAAAACGCGACTGGGCCATTTTTCCGCATCCAGATGAAAAATTCACCCTGAAAACGGCCTTCTGGGAACCCGAGTGGAGATCCTCTAACTAATCCTTCCGTTTGCCATAGTTTTAGTTGCCTGTATTCAAGTTTATAGCATAAAATTATCATATTGGCTGTCAAAAATTTCAAATGGTACCGGTTCGATGTCTCAATCTCAAAAAACTACCACATTGGAACTGAGTTTTTACTAGATGCACTAATTGCTCGTTGATCATGAATTGCCACAATTTTCTGATGACAATGTGGACTAGGCCCTACCTGTTAGTCCAATTAAAAATCAAAATATTATTAATAAGGGAAAAGGGAAGTGGGATGAGGTTGACCCACCCAGTATGTGTGACATCGTGACTGCCACCGCCAACATACTCCGAAGCCCCCCGTCGCCGCCCTACACTTCCCTCTCTTGCTTGGCCGCCTTCGCACTCTAGCGATCCCCCCCTCCACCGCCATACCCTCCCATCTCTTCTCTACCCATCCTCGTTCTGCCGCCGCGCCATGGCCGATCGAGGGTCTGGCCACCCATCCTCCGCCGCGTTGTTCCTAGTGTTGTTCCTGGCCAAGCGCCTGACTACCTAGCCTCGTCGCCTCCACCGTAACAAGTCTGAGCTCCAAGTCCCAAGCGGCCGCGGCAAGCAGCGCCAGTGATTTGGCAAATCGGCGACGAGGCAGGAGCGCGACGGCTTGGCGGTGCTCGCCGGCTAGCAAGACGATAGGCGCAGGGAGCGGCGGGAGGAGGGGTTGGGGTTGAGTGTCCAGCTCCTACTTCAGTCTAAGGAAAAATAGTAGGATTTGCAGACAAATTTAAGGCAGGAAGTAATTCTAGGCTAGGAACTGGAAAGAAAGGCAATAAGTAAGATAAAGAAGCAAGGAGATAGTTTTAGGTTTTGCCTTATCGCGCCGCCCGACCAACCTCTCTCCAGCTTATATTGAGGCCGCTGGAGCCGCGGTGTTGTTCAAGTAACAATAATTGGCACTCAGGCCCTTAGAGTACTTAGATATTACAAACGACCCCTCGAGAGAGGTTACACAGGATAGATATGATAAACTAAACATGACAGGTGCCTGACAGTACCGCCCGCTACAGTCAAGACTTCAAGGATTGAAAGTTAGAAATGTTGCTTGAATAAACTTGGCATCCTCCCACGTAGCTTCGTTTTCAGATAGGTTCTCCCAATGAATGAGCCACTAAACTACGGCAATATCATAGCTTCCAGTCGACCTGGGAACCTGTCGGCGTTGTAGAATTGCCAAGGGAAAAGCTTTGATCTTACCTTTAGGAGTGAGTAGTGGTAGGTGTGGGTTGGGAACAGCTGTAGGTCCCAGATGTTTCTTCAACTGGTTTACATGAAAGACATCATGTAATTTAGTTCCCTCGGGTAATTGTAGTTTGTAAGCCACTCTGCCTATTTTTGACATTACTCTAAATGGTTCATAGTACTTGGATGTGAGATTTAGACTATTTGTGAGGCCCAGTGTTGTCTCTCTATAAGGTTGCATCTTAAGATAAACCATGTCTCCCATTCAAAGTTTCTTTTAGTTCTTTTGAGGTCAGCAAACTTTTTCATCTTGTTTTGGGCAACTGTCAAGTTTGCTTGTAGACATTTCATCATTTGTTCTTGATCTTGTATAGTGACTTGTGCCTCTTCACTTGCATCACAAGGTAAGGAAATTTCTCCAATCTGTGGAGGAGCATACCCATAAAGAGCGTCAAAGGGTGATTTCTTAATTGTAGTGTGGTAGCAAGTACTGTACCACCATTCTACAGCTGGTAGCCATTATGCCCACTTTTTTGGTTCTCTGAAAGCCATGCATCTAAGATACTGCTCTAAGCACTGGTTTACTCTCTCAGTTTGTCCATCACTTTTAAGGTGGTAAGCAGAACTGAAATGCAGTTTGACTTTTAAGGCTGAAAACACTTCTTGCCACAGCTTGCTGGTGAAAATCCTATCCCTATCAGAGATGATCACCTTGGGGAACCCATGTAATTTGTGGATATTGTCCATGAATAAATTATCCACTTGATGCACATTGAATGGGTGTGAGAGAGGTGGAAGTGTGCATATTTTCTCAATCTATCTACCACTACCAGTATGATATCCTTGCCTTTTGACTTGGCAAGACTGCTTTCTTCCCATTTCATCTTGGGAATTCTAAGTGGGTCTAGCAATCCAGGGTAATGAACATGTTCTGTTTTGGAGATTTGACATATTGGGCAATGGGATACTTTCTCAGCAACAAACTGTTTCAGTTGTGGCCAATAAAAAAGGTTTTTGAGCCTATGCAATGTTACCTTCTGTCCAGAATGTCCTCCAAAAGTGGATGAATGAAATGCTTCAAATAAGGCCTCTTTCAAATTTCCTGCAGAACCAAAGGCTATTCTGTTTGTGTATCTTAATATGCTAGAAGTGAGAGTGTAGTTGGGATTGTTCTTTTTGTCAATGGCCAATTCAGCTAATAGTTTGCCGCATTTTGGATCTTCTAGGTAGCTTGCTTCAATCTCCTCCATCCACTTAGGAATTCCCATTGAAATTGCTGAAAAGGCTTCAGTTGTGTGCAATTCTTCCTTTCTAGATATGGCATCTGCTACAGAATTCTTTGTTCCTTTTTTATATTCTATTGCAAAGTCAAATTCCAGGAGTTTGAGCATCAACTTATGTTGGATGCCCTCTAGCAATCTTTGGCTTGCTAAGTACTTCAAGATTTTTTGATCACTCTAGATAATTAACTTATTTCCCAAGAGATAATGCCTCCATTTCTTAAGAGCTTCTAGGATAGCAAGAGCTTGCTTTTCATAAATGGACAATGTAATAGCTTTAACTCCTAATGTTTTGCTGAAAAATGCAATAGGTCTGCCTTCTTGCATCAGTATAGCTCCCAGTCCAAAACCAGATGCATCTGTCTCCATGATAAATGGATTTTGGAAGTCAGGTAGTGCTAGGACAGGGGGAGTTTTCATTACTTCTTTGAGCTTTTGGAAAGCTTCCTACTGACTGCTTGTCGATTGAAAAGCATTCGTTTTAGGTGCTTGATACGTCGAAAACATATCTATAATTTTTGATGTTCTATGCTTGTTTAGTATCTACTTTGCTTTGTCTACACTTTGAGGTATTTTTATATGTTTTCTGAACTAACCTATTAACAAGATGCCACAGTGCCAGTTGCCTATTTTCTTCCGTTTTTGGTTCCAGAAAAGGCAGAAAATCAATATTCTCGGAATTGGACGGGACAAAAGCCAAAGTCAATATTTTACCGTGGGGAACACGGAGCTAGAGTACGAGACAGAGGGGAGCCACTAGGGGGGCACACCCCCTGGTCGCGCGGCTATCCCTAGCCCGCGCCTAGGGGGTGCGGCCACCCCGGGTTCCCCCTGCCTCTCCTCTTCGCCTATAAGAAGCCCCCGATACCAAAACCCTAAGTACCCGATTAATCTTCCACGAAACAGTCTGTAGCCGCCTCCACCATCGTCCCAAGATCAGGGGATCTGAAGCTCTTCCCGGCACCCTGCTGGAGGGGAGATCATCCTGGAGGCCTTCTTCATCACCATGCCAGCCTCCGGTATGAAGTGTGGGTAGTTCCACCTTGGACTACGGGTCCATGTAGTAGCTAGATGGTTGTATCTCCTCCTTTGTGCTTCCATGTTTAGATCTTGTGAGCTCTGTTCATGATCAAGATCATCTATTTGTAATCATGCATGTTGTGTTTGCGGGGATCCGATGGATATTGAGATTACTATGCCAGATTGGTTAATGGTTTTGTCTTATTGATTCTATCATGTCTGTGTTGTTTGTGATCTTGCATGCTCTCCGTTTCTAGTAGCTATCTTGTCCAAGTAGATGCTAGTGACTCCAAGAGGGAGTATTTATGCTCGATAGTGGGTTCATGCCTCTATTTAATCTGGGGAAGTGAGAGAAATCTCTAAGGTTGTATATGTGTTGTTGCTACTAGGGAGAAAACAACAGTCTCTTGTTCATGGAACAAGTGGATTGTTTACCTTACACACTTTGCTTAATACAGTTATCCGTTGCTTGCGACTTAATACTGGAGGGGGTTCAGATGATAACCTGAAGGTGGATTACTAGTCATAGATGTAGTTGGATGGCGGTCTATGTATATTGTTGTATTACCCAATCAAATGTCATAGGATCATCAATGTCTAGTATTGCATTGTTATGCCTTGCTCAGTCCTGTCAATTGCCCTACTGTAATTTGTTTACCCAGCATGCCATGTTTGTTTATCTTAAGGAGAACACATGTAGTGAACTATGGACCCCGGTCCAATTTATACCATTGATACATCTTCCAATGTTACTGTTTACTTTCTGCAAACCACTATTACCTTCCACATCATATAGTTAATCCTTTGTTTACAGCAAACCAGTGAGATTGACAATATCACTGTTCGTTGGGGCAAAGTCTTGAGTTTGTGTTGTGTAGGTTTCCAATTTGCTAGCAACACCTTTGAGTCGTTTCCTTCCTCCTACTGGTTCGATAACCTTGGTTTATTTCTGAGGGAAGACTTGTTTCTGTGCTCATCATACCTTCCTCTTGGGGTCTCCCAACGAAGCTGTACATTGATCTCAGCGCATCAAGCTGTTTTCTGGCGCCGTTGTCAGGGAGGCTAAGGATGGCTTCACAATGGGAGTACTTCACAACCTTTCTCTTTATTTTGTTTTTGTTTTGCTTAGTTTTGCCTTTTTTGTTTGCCTCTTTTTATCAAAAACTCCAAAAAATTTAGTTTCGTTTGGTTTGCTTTCTCTTATCAAAAACACAAAAAACATAGTTCCTGCTTCAAGTTGTCTCTTATCAAAAACACAAAAAACATAGTTGGATCTAATTGCTAAAGGTTTGCTTAAACGTCATGATATAAATTGTTGCTCTGAACAGGATACTAGACATCTTAAATTCCAATTTGGCTTTAACAAATAATTTGTAATTATGAACTATCATTGGAATAACTATATTTATCTTGGATTTGAAGAAGTAGAACAATTTGTTTTGTTCATGCGAGCTTCTGAAATACAATCCTTCATGTCTAAAAACTATAAAACCTGTGTTGCTTGTAAAGAGCTTAAAGATATGGTCTCTTATATCCTTGTTCATTGCATAGAAAATTTCAGCAATAATTGTTATATCATTGATTATAAAGAGAGACTCAGTCATGCACAAGAATGTGTCCATAGTTTGCAGGAGCCTATGGAATAAGAAATTGCTGAGCCTGAAAGCTCATTACATGAAAAAGAGGAGGAGAGTGATGAACAAAAGAAGGAAGATTGGATTAGCTGCCCATGGCTACCTTCTAATGAGAGTAACTCTTTATCCCTTACATTATTTGATTGTCCCCCATGCTTACCAAAGGAGGATGAATGTTATGTTCCGGTGGACTCTTTTGAAATATCTGCTATGGGTAAAACTTGTGATAATAGTTATGCTCCTGTTATCTATGATAATCCTATATTTGTGCCTAACTTTGAAATGCATGGTACTAAAGAGTTTTTCTTAGAAAATGTTCATGATAAAGCTCTAGATGATGGTTCTATATTGAATGATCAGTCTTCTTGTTATAAAATTGTTAAACGTGGGTTTGAAGGTTTTAATCCCACTATTTTTGAGCTTGATAAAAATTATGTGTTTATAGATCATGAAAATCATACTTTATGTGATAGTTATATTGTTGAGTTTATTCATGAGGCTATTGAAAATTATTATGAGAGAGGAAAATATGGTTGTAGAAGTTTTCATGGTACTGAAACACCTCTCTATGTGCTGAAAGTTTTGAAGTTGCTCTTGTTTTATCTACCCATTCTTGTTCTTATGTGCTTCTTTGATTTATTTTCTTACAAGATTCCTATGCATACGAAGTGGGTTATACTTAAATGTGTTTTGAATTTGCTTCTTGATGCTCTCTTTTACTTCAATTCATATTTCTTATATGAGCATCTTTTCAAACCATCGTGCCTAACTTAAAGGCGTTAAAGAAAAGTACTTCTTGGGAGATAACCTAATAGTTTTATTGAGTCTTGTAGTTATTACCTATGTAATGACCTCTCCTTATCCTTTTTATTTGCTTTTTGTGCCAAGAATAACCTCTAATGAGAGGGAAGTAAGATTTGGGGAGTTGCTGTCCCGAAACAGATTTTTGTGCTCCACTGTAAACATTCGTGTAAAATCTCTGTAAGTCGGTTTGAGCTATAATTTTCTGAATAAATCCCCCAGGTTGTTTTGTAACTTTCATTAGTTCAATTTTTTTTATTTGAGCAACATAAGATCTTCTAAAAAATTGGTTTCTACCTGCTGGTCTGTTTTGACAGATTTCTGCCATGATTAGCATTTGCTTCTCATTGATTCCTTTTTGGGTTCTTTTTGAGAAATTGAGCTTTTTGAGGGAACTTCTACAGTATATTGTTTCTTTAGTGAATGTTTTGATGTTTTAAAACTAAACCCCAAGCTCTATTATCTTTTGAATGCACTAATGTTGCTAATGAAGATTGTGTGAAGTTTTGTATGAAGGAAAATTTGCAGGTATAGAGGAAGAATGATATAATGAGATGCATAATGGACAAAAGCTCAAGCTTGGGGATGCCACCCCATGTCACCCCAAGAAATATTAAAGAGGTACAAGCGTCAAAGCTTGGGGATGCCCAAGGCATCCCCTTCTTCATCAATAAAAATCCCAGGTCTTTCTAGACACTTCGTTTTTATTGTTTCATGCAATGTTGTGTTGTTCTTGGAGCGTCTTAGTTTTCATTTTTGGTTTTTGTTTTCTTAGTTTGGTTGAATAAAGTAGTTTGGACCCCCGTTCTCTCTGTGTTGTTTCAAATAAGTTGATTGGTGTTGGAAAGGAGTAGGAAGTTCTTGCTTAGTAGTACAAGAGGAGCTTGCTTTGACTGTGACTTAGACTTTAGCATGTCATGCTAGATGTTGTTTTGACCTTATGATTAGTAATTATTGTTGTACCATGACTTGTTCCAAACAATTAGGATTGCTTAATGTGCCTTGAAAGAATCATGTGTTGTTTTAGCATATAAAAGCATAGTATTGTGGTATTCTCCTTTGATACTTTGTTTGGGTTGAATTGGCACATGCTAACACCATGTTATGACTATGAACTAGTCACCTTAGCATCTATGATCATTTAGTCCTTGACTTGTAGTACCACTTTATGCTTTGATTAGTAATGTTTTGTCGCTCTGCATGATTATGTCCATTATTGCTCTCTTAGTTGGTCGCTCCCAGTCTTTTGCTAGCCTCCACTAGTATGAGTAAGCTCTACTCATGCATCCAACTTACAAGAAATCAAGTTATTCCCAAGTGTCCAATATAAATTCCTTTGCATGGTGTGTTACACCATTCCAAGTACATTCTTGTTTTCATCTACCTTACAATTAAAAAGTACTTTGTTATGTGAAAAATTAGTGATTAAAGCTCTCACAAATTTGATGGCACACTTTATTTTTCTCGCCCCTAATAAACTTTGACCATTGTGTCATCTATGTTGTATACGCTTGCACTTATATGTTGGAATTAGCAGAACCATTCTGTCATGGGGAATGCTTTCAACATTGCACATGTACATTGTACCGAGTTGATAGCATGCTCTTTTGTTTATGGATGTCGTCGGTGTGAAATGAAAGGGGAGCTTGTAAGTCCATGGAGTTATGTATGTGTGTTAGAGAAACGCCTAGGCCGCTAGCCTAAGCCATGCCTAATCATGGTGGAAACTTGCAGCATCACCATAGTGAGCAATCTATGAAGCATTCTTCTTATAAAAAAAGAGATAGAGACTAAGAAAAACAAAAAAAGATGAGAAAAGAGGAAAGAGAGAAAAAAACACCATTTTCCCATGGTAAATAAGAAGATTGCTGAGATGCTCATTGTCTGCTTGCCTTGTCATTTTTATTATGGGATAGCTCCTGTATCATGTGCAAGGGGTACCCGTTGGCGGTTCCATATCAAGATGATTATGCTAGGGGCAATGAGAGATGAAATCTAACAAGTACCATAATTTTTGGAAGTTCTTTTTGAGACTTGAAATCCCTGCTTCCCTTTATGAAGGGCCTTTCTTCCACCATTAAATTGAGTCTCCACCTTCTATCCTTAGGCACTAATTAAGAGAGAATAGTTGCCATTCTTAGTTCTATGTGCATTGTCCCAAAACTTATTGATTGATTCATATTGTTGATATTGCTTGTTCTTGAACTATTTTTATCTAGTCACTCTTATGAACTTTGAAGATGTCATATGCATCTATTGCTATGTTTTTTATATGTGAAACAAACAAATGTTTTTCAATGCATGTTATTCATGAATCTTTGTTTGTAACCTTTCATGTTGCATGCATAGTTACTTTGTCTTATTGTTAGAACTTCTTCTTTCATGCTCATGTTCAGAGTTCTTTGATCCCAGTTTTCAATTCTTGCAAATGGTTTGATCTTGATTTTGATGGTGCATGTCACCTAAAAAATTATTATTTTTATCACTTACCTACTCGAGGACGAGCAGGAGTTAAGCTTGGGGATGCTTGATACGTTGAAAACATATCTATAATTTTGATGTTACATGATTGTTTAGTATCTACTTTCCTTTACTTTGTCTACACTTTGAGGTATTTTTATATGTTTTCTGGACAAACCTATTAACAAGATGCTACAGTGCCAGTTGCATGTTTTCTTCTGTTTTTGGTTCCAAAAAAGGCAGAAAAGAAATATTCTCGGAATTGGACGGGACAAAAGCCAAAGTCAATATTTTACCGGGGGGAACATGTTGGAATTATGCCCTAGAGGCAATAATAAAGATGTTATTATTATAATTCTTGTTCATGATAAAGTTTATATTCCATGCTAGAATTGTATTAAGCGGAAACTTTGATACTTGTGTGGCTTATGAACAACACCGTGTCCCTAGTACGCCTCTATGGACTAGCTCATTGATTAATGATGGTTAAGGTTTCCTAACCATAGACATGATTTGTCGATTAATAATGAGATCATGTCATTAGGAGAATGATATGATGGACAGACCCAAATTAAGCAGAGCAATTAGATCGCGTCATCGTGTTCATCTTTGCGAAGCTTTTTCCTATGTCAAGTATTGTATTCCTTAGAGCATGAGATAATACAACTCCCTGGTATCGAAAGAAATCGTTGAGGTCATTAAACATCATCCTATGTGAGGGTGATCATAAAGGTGTCTCTCGGGTGATCGGAAAGTACTTGTTGGGTTGTATGTATCGAGATGGAATTTGTCCCTCCCGAGTCGGAGAGATATACTTCGGGCCCACTCGGTAATGGATATCAACACCGCTTGCAAGCACGTGGTTAAGGAGTTAATCACAAAGTGATATCGGATTATGGAACGAGTAAAGTACTTGCTGTGAACGAGATTGAACTAGGTATGCCGATACCAACGATCGAATCTCGGGCAAGTAAAATATCGCGTGACGAAGGGAATACATATATGGGACTAATTGAATCCTGGCATCGTGGTTCATCCGATATGATCATCGATGAATATGTGGGAGTCAATATGGGTTTCCAGATCCCGTTGTTGATTATTGATAGAAGATCATGTCTACATATTCTCGAACCCGTAGGGTCACACACTTAACGTGACTCGACGCTAGGATAGAATGGATAATTGGTTTATGAGTTTTTGTTCGGAGTCTCGGATGAGATCCAGGACATCACGAGAGGTTCCGGAATGGTTCGAAGAATAAGATTCATATAAAGGAAAGCAGTTTTTGGATTTCAGAATCGTTTCGGAGTATTTAGTATTGTACCGGAAGGTTCTAGAAGGTTCCGGAGTGGGACCATCGTGGGCCCACTTGTTGGAGGGCTGCGTGGGCCTAAGGGGAGTGCCCTGGCCGCTTTGGGCCAGGGGCACAAGGTCCCAGCCGGCCAGCCCTAGGAGAAACCCTAGGAAAACCTTCTAGAAGGAAGGGGTAAACTTGCCCCCCACTCCACCCTCGGGGCCGCCGCCCAAGGGCTTGGAGGAGGGGTCAAAGGGGGGCCGGCCAGCCCTCTATATAAATAGGGCAGGGGCGCACCCTCCCCCTCCCACTCCTCCAACCCTAGCCGCCAACTGCTGCCCCTCCTCTCTCTCTCTCTCTCTCTCTCTCTCTCGACTGCGTGTAGGCGAAGCCCTACCGCAGAAACTCTCCACCATAAGTACCACGCCATCGTGCTGCAGATCCAATATATCTCTCCACCATACTTGCTGGAACAAGGAAGGAGGAGACGTCGCGACACCGTACGTGTGCATCTCTCGGAGGCGCCGCCACTTGCGGCGTAGGATCAGATCGGATCGCGAGGAGGAGACGGCGAGTACGACTACATCAACCACGCTCGTTAAACGCGTTTCCATGCGATTTCTTCAAGGGTATGAAGATCTCATCTATCTCTCTCGTTGATTGCATCTCCTAGATTAGATCTTGGCTTTCTTGTTCGCATCCGTAGAATTTTTTTTATTTACTATGCTGCGAAACCCTTCAGAACACGGAGCAAGAGTACGAGACGGAGGGGAGCCACTAGGGGGCCATAACCCCTGGCCACGCGGCCATCCACGGCTCACTACAGGTGCGCCACCTGGGTGCCCTCGCCTCTTCGCCTATAAGAAGCCCCCGATACCAAAACCCTAAGTACCCGATCAATCTTCCATGAAACAGTCTGTAGCCGTCGCCACCATCATCCCTAGATCAGGGGATCTATAGCTCTTCCCGGCACTCTGTCGGAGGGGAGATCATCCCGGAGGCCTTCTTCATCACCATGCCAGCCTCTGGTATGAAGTGTGAGTAGTTCCACCTTGGACTACTAGTCCATGTAGTAGCTAGATGGTTGTATATCCTTTGTGCTTCCATGTTTAGATCTTGTGAGCTCTGTTCATGATCAAGATCATCTATTTGTAATCATGCATGTTGTGTTTGCGGGGATCCGATGGATATTGAGATTACTATGCCAGATTGGTTAATGGTTTTGTATTATTGATTCTATCATGTCTGTGTTGTCTGTGATCTTTCATGCTCTCCGTTTCTAGTAGCTATCTTGGCAAAGTAGATGCTAGTGACTCCAAGAGGGAGTATTTATGCTCGATAGTGTGTTCATGCCTCTATTTAATCTGGGGAAGTGACAAAAATCTCTAAGGTTGTAGATGTGCTGTTTCTACTAGGGAGAAAACAATAGTGTCTTGTTCATCGAACAAGTGGATTGTTTACCTTAGACACTTTGCTTAAAGAAGTTATCCATTGCTTGCAACTTAATACCGGAGGGGGTTTAGATGATAACCTGAAGGTGGATTGCTAGTCATAGATGTAGTTGGATGGCGGTCTATGTATCTTGTTGTATTGCCCAATCAAATCTCATAGGATCATTAATGTCTAGTATTGCATTGTTATGCCTTGCTCAGTCCTGTCAATTGCCCTGCTGTAATTTATTTACCCAGCATGCCATGTTTGTTTATCTTAAGGAGAAGACCTATAGTGAACTATGGAACCCGGTCCAATCTTTACCATTGATACATCTTCCACTGTTACTGTTTACTTTCTGCAAACCACTATTACCTTCCATAACATACAGTTAATCCTTTGTTTACAGAAAACCGGTGAGAT
Source organism: Avena longiglumis (assembly GCA_030063025.1). NCBI lineage: Eukaryota > Viridiplantae > Streptophyta > Magnoliopsida > Poales > Poaceae > Avena > Avena longiglumis. The sequence continues at coordinate 146,145,974 of CP125978.1, read as the reverse complement.
TGACAACCTTACTTTTTGTTAGGGCAAAGTCTTGAGTTTGTGTTGTGCAGGTTTCCAAGTTGCTAGCAACACCTTTGAGTCGTTTCCTTCCTCCTACCGGTTCGTTAACCTTGGTTTCTTTCTAAGGGAAGACTTGCTGCTATGCTCATCATACCTTCCTCTTGGGGTCTCCCAACGAAGCTCTACATTGATCTGAGTGCATCGGTGCTTCATGCAAAGGTTTGCATATAGAAGCATATCCTTGCACAAATCTTCTATAATAGCCAGTTAACCCAAAGAATCCTCACAATTGAGTGATATTCTTAGGTGTTTTCCAGGACAAAATATCTTGAATTTTGCTTGGACCTGTAACTACTCCCTCAGCAGATATAATGTGTCCCAAATATTCCACTTGAGTTGTATGGAATGTGCACTTGGATAGTTTAGCCTTGAGATGACTTTCTCTGAGTAGTTATAAGACTGCTTGCAGATGTTCAGAGTGTTCTTGTTCATTTTTGCTATATACCAGTATGTCATCAAAAAACACTAAGACAAATTTCCTGAGATGGTTGTGAAATGTTTGATTCATCAACTCTTGAAATGTTGCTGGTGCATTAGTCAATCCAAAGGGCATCACCAAGTACTCATAGTGTCCAGAGTGTGTTCTAAAAGCAGTCTTGCTAATATCATTCTCATGCATCCTGATCTGATGATACCCTGATCTCAAGTCTAACTTGGAAAATATATCTGCCCCTTTCAATTCATCTAGCAGATCCTCAATTACTAGAATTGGGTATTTGTTTTTGATAGTGAGTGCATTAAGTTCTCTATAGTCAGTACACAGTCTCCAGCCTCTGTCTTTCTTGGTCACCACAATAGCAGGGGATGGGAATGGACTTGACCCATGCCTGATCTCATGATTTGACATCATTTCCTTAATCAGTTTCTCAACAATGTCCTTTTGTTTATGGGGCATCCTGTAGGGTCTAATGTTAGGGGGAACAGCTCCTTCTTTTAGTCCGATATGATGATCACAGTTTCTGGCAGGGGGTAGTCCACTAGGTGCCTCAAATATATCTTTGTATGTATTGAAGAGTTGCTTAAAGCATGTAGGTATTTCTTGATGACACAGTTGTTCCTCATGTTTTTCATTGAGCTGAAAGATTTTCAGTAAATATCTAGAACTCCCTTTATTGAGGATTTTATTACACCGTGTAGATGAAATCAAGTGACTCTTTTGCCTGGCTACATGGTCAGTAAAGGTGTCTTCAGTATCTTGATCAATAATTGTAAGTGACCTGCTTATCCAATCAAATGTTTTTGGGTTGTACAATTTCAACCAGGTCACCCCAAGAACAATATCATACCTTTGAGAGGTATAACCCTGAAATCAGTGGTAAATTTATTTTTCTGAATTTTGTACTTACAATTGGGTACCATTGCATCACATATTAATGTTCCTCCTCCAGCCACAGTTATTGTCCTTGATGGTGCCTTGTGCATGTAAAGGTTATGCTTGATGGCAAAGGTTTTATCCATGAATGTATTGGAACTCCCTGAATCCACTAGTGCAATTGCTTGATTTCCTGCAATATTCACAATTAGGGATAGTGTTTCATCACTATTCATACCTTGCAAGGCATTTGCAGATATGGACATCATTTTTTATTTTACAAGGTTCTGTTCCACTGGCATCTCCTCAATTTCTATAGTTTCCTCTAGGTCTTGTTCAGGTTCCTAGTTTTCCTCTGAATGCCCCTGTAGCTAAATCGCATGTAAGAGGTTTTGAACAGTCTTGCATTTATGGCCATAAGTCCAGTTCTCAGGACAATACCAACATTTTCCTTTTTCTCTTTTATCAGGCACTGTTTTTGTTTTGATGTCTTTGTTGAACACCATTCTGTTATTGGTTTGCCATGGTACCATTATGGTATTTGTATTGGCATGTTGTCTTTTGTTATGTGCCAAATAGGACTGCTCTTGTTGTCTTGCAAACCAGTATGCAGATCTGAGTGTAGTTGGTTGGTGGCATTTAGTATCATGGCAAATGGTTTCTTTCAATCCACTAAGGAATCTCAGTAAGAAGAAATTCTCAGGCAGGTAAGAGTGATCCTTTCTCATGAGAGTCATCCAGTCTTCAAACTGATCAATGTAATTGTCTATAGTGTTAACTTGTTTCAACAGTTGACACTGTTCCATAGAGTCATCCGCTGAAGGACCTGGGAATCTTTCACATAGCAAGGTACCAAATTGTTCCCACTGCATTTCATGTAATTCCAAACCAGAACTAGCCAACCAAGTTTTTTGCTTTTTCACAGATGTGAGCATTTTCCCATTTGATTTTGGAGTCATTAGTGATTCCTGCTAATGCAAACACACTCTCACATTCTAGGAGCCAAGCTGCTGCGTTTTGACCAAATAACAAGGGTAGTTCCACACTAGGAGTTCTTATCTGAGGTTCCTAATAACAAGCTTGCTGCCTCTCCTCATTATTTCTGGCTTGCTGCCTGTTTTCAATGAACTGAAAGTTTGCTCGAGGATCATTGTGACCGTTTTGGTCTGTACTCTCTCTGTCGCCACTGTATTCCTGCTGTGCTCTGTTGCTAATTGGCACCAAATTGAAAGTGGGGTTTGGCTATGGTTGGGGTTGGTTACTGTTTTGCTGGGTTGGGGGAGGTTGGTACTAATTGGAATATCCTTGATGGTAATGAAGGATTGGTTTTGGTACTGAAAGTTGTGGTTTTGTGGCTGATGTGGGTTTAGGTTGGAATAACCATTATAGTTTGGCTGATTGAATTGGTTGGGGTATGACTGTTGAAAGTAAGTGGGTTGGAGAGGAATGGTAGGGGAAAATGGTTGGTACAAGGGTTGGTTTTGTCGATACATGTGGGGATGAGATTGGGGGTTTGAAGTATACTGAATTTGTTCAGAATTTTTCTTGGGAATATTTTGCTCTGCCGTAGGTTGGGTTTTGGTATTTTGGTGTTGATTGTGGGAAAATTGATGGTTTTGAGGGGGTGGTGAAATTGTGAAATTTGGTTGGGGTAGTTGGCTTGGATGTGGATTGGTGGGTGGGGGTGTATTGTAAGGGGGTTGGTAATTTGGCTGGTGGTGGGATGAACTGGCGGAGGCTGAAGGTGTGTTGGTTTCTAGAATCGGGCTGAGACCCATTGGAATGTCCTCCCGTTGATTCGGCCGCGTCAGCTAATTTTCTGTTCTCTCGTGCCTAGATCCAGAATTTCCCAACAATCTGCTTAAATTGGAGAACATCTCCGTGAGGCGAGCGAGATTACCTTCTATGGAGTTCACCGAGTGTTGTTGCTGCTCGAGGCATTTCTGTATGTTCATCACCTCCCTCGGCAAGCGACGCTCGATCTCGGCTTCTTCTTTCGCTTGAACTTGGGCCCTCGCCAAGTCCCTGGCTTCCTCCTCGGCCTGATCCAGTGCCTCCTGAGATCTTGTTCTAACTAGCATGGCTGGATTTGGGGTTGCTCGAAATCTGATCCGATGTCAGCAGGAACGGGGCTGACGAGCCAGATCTTCTTTTCCCGACTCAAGGAATTTTACAGCTGAATCTACGAGATCAGCAAACCCTGGCCAGAAAAAAAATTGGTCCAAGAATTCGCTCCTCCGATACCATATTGTCAGGCTCCTACTTCAATCTAGGGAAAAACCGTAGGATTTGAAGACAAATTTAAGGCAGGAAGTAATTCTAGGCTAGGAACTGGAAAGAAAGGCAATAAGTAAGATAAAGAAGCAAGGAGATAGTTTTAGGTTTTGTCATATCGCGCCGACCACCCTCTCTCCAGCTTATATTGAGGCTGCTGGAGCTGCGATGTTGTTCAAGTTACAATAATTGGCACTCAGGCCCTTAGAGTACTTAGATATTACAAACGACCCCTCGAGAGAGGTTACACATGATATATATGATAAATTAAACATGACAGGTGTCTGACATTGGGGGCCTGGGGCTTTCACTAGGTAGCCACCTTCGGTGGTAGAGAGAGGAAGAAGAAGAGAGATAGGAGTCTGACAGGTGGGGCCACATCCAACCCAGCATAGCAGTCAACAGGGTGGGAGAGAGATTGAAAAATAAGTGACGTAGATTTGTTGAATTTCGCATGAATCTATTCATGTTATTTTGTGAAAATTTTATCAATCTATTAATAATCATCAACGGTAGTACAAACAGGCCTAAAAGTAATAAAAATTACAAATAGTTCGATGAACCACCTAGCGAAGACTACAAATAATAGCACGGGCCGAAGGCGTCGCCGTCCTCGCCCCTTCATCACGGGAGCCGGGCAAAGCTTGTCGTAGTAGAGCTTGTTGTAGTAGACAGACGGAAATTCGTCGTGTTAAGGTCACAACGAACCAGCGCACTAAAGCAGCAACCACCGGCAATAATGACATCGGTAGATTGGAAGATACTGACCTGAAATTAACACGAAAAATGACTAGATCCTAAGAGATCAGTCGAACACACGACTCCACGCACCCTCCGTCAACGCTAGGCGCACCACGAGAGTGAGGATAGAGCGGGGATAACTTTATTCTGGCATTAGGATATAGTTGTTGCCTCAACATCATGAAAAAGACACGAGAAAACAGTCTAATCGAGAAACAAAAAACCTTTCGCCTGCGGGAGGACGCGGTTCGCCACACCTCTAAGGCCCTAATACCATCAAAGACGGAACAGACCAACAACGTCACCAACTGAGGGAAGGAACTTAGATGGGTTTTTCAAGCCGCCGCCTCGGCCTCCTGGGAGCAGCCGCACGCACATACCGGTTCGATCACCTTAATCCGTAGAGAAAGAATTAGTCAAATCTATACGTGTTTTGGTATATAGATATATACGAATTTAGCTAAATCTAAGTCATTTATTTTGAGATGAAGAGAGTATATTTTATTTTTATTAATTGGGCTGATAGGTGGATTCCACGCCACGTCATCAATTTGGCCTTGACAAATAGATACCACCTGTCAGAAATAGTGTCAATTTGTGATCAAAAAATTTGGCTCCAATGTGGTAGTTTTTTAAATTAGAACGTCGAGTGGTACTGTTTAGAAGATTTAACTGCGGTAGTTTTATGCTGTCAACTCCCTATATTTGGATCTCAAAAAAAAGCTCCCTCTATTTGCTGCATTAGCTTTCTTGCTTCGTTGCAGTCTTGTCACGCGAAAAAAGGACGGGGATGAGTCACCCACTCACTCGCAGACATGCATTGGACATTTGGACTGTTGCAGGTTCTTGCCAAACTTTTCAGTTCGTGGCTGTGATAAGAGAAGGAATCAGATCGATCAAAAAAAGAGAGAAGGAATCAGAGTTAACCATCACTCTGGACGTCTCTCGCTGCAAACTGAAGGTAATAAATAATCAGGTCTGTTTTGCCTATGCAAGTTATCCTTAACTTGGGTGACATCAACGTCAGGTTGATGCTTATTAAGAGCTCGCAGGTTGATGCCTCGACTGGTATCATATCACAGTGCAAGAAGGTGTTTCTCATTCCATTACTTACCATGGAAGCAAAGAAGGCGGTGAAATAGAAGATGGCGCGTCGTAATTGAGAGATCACTTTTTTTTCTGAAAAAAGTTACGGTTGTAAAATTATACTAGAGAATTGCGGTCTGATTCCCAAAGAGAGGTTGAAAAAGGGCGTGCTTAAAGTTTTCTGCAGTAAAAGGAGGACATGCTAGCTGAAAAGGGACATGTGAACTCTGAACCACGAGTAACCAATGATTCAGAAATGTTTCGTATAATTATGTACAGTATCACGAACAGGAGATTGAGAGGGTCGGTGTTTTGAGCTGTGTGGAATTTACAGAAACCAACGTGGTCGTTCGTTTTCTCTTCTAAGTGAGTATAATCACAGGCGGCCCTGCTAATCTGCCTGCAGTGAACAATGTTAATCATCAGGCATTCAGGCTGCTAAAGCCAAGAAAAGGAATGTACTACATGACGACAGGAGCGCCGCTGCCGAGAAGATCCAGCCCTGCAACGACGGCGAGGAGTGGGAGGTGAGGCCCTTGAACCCGAGGTCGAGGGAGACGCTGCCGTCGGGCTTGAACAGCCCGAAATGGCGCTCGCTGCCTGGCCCCGTCTTCTGGTCCTCGTTGAAGAGCGCGAAGATGAATGCCTTGACCACCCGCTTGGGCCTGTAGGGCGTCCCCTTCCTGAGGAAGAGCCGCTTCCTGAGGTTGAAGTTGTAGGTCCTTGCGTTCTCCAGCGTGGCCGCCGTCTCCGATGCGTCCCCCTCGGAGGCCCACCCCGTCTCCGACACGCGCACCTCCATGTCGGGGTACCCCGCGAGCTCCAGCGCCGAGTAGGTGGCGTCCAGCTGCGCCTCGAACATGTTGTCGTAGTGGAGGTTGGTCTTGGGGTCCAGGATGCCGGCGTTGGGCTCCATGAGCGCGTACTTGACGTCGATGTGCTCCGGGTCGCTCATGTAGGCCAGGAACGGGTACGCGTTCACGTAGAAGGGCGCGCCGGTCTTGGAGAAGAAGTCCAGCAGCGGCTTCAGGTACACCATGAGGTCCGGGCGGAAGGTGCCGTTGGAGGGAGGGTAGGAGGACCCGAAGACGGCCTCCGAGTGGGGCGTGTTCACCTCGATGGTGCGCGAGAGGCGGAGGGCGCGGAGCGCGTCGTGCACGTTGACGACGGCGCCGATGAGCGCCTCGGCGAGGCCCGAGTCGGCGCCGCCCAGGATCTCGTTGCCCACGATGATGGCCGAGATGCGGGTGGACGGGTAGTAGGGCTGCACGTTCTCGTTCACCCAGTCCATGGCCTTGGCCGGGTTCGCCGAGATGTCCTTCACCAGGCCGTTGGGGATGGCGATGGCCAGGTTCAGCCCCGAGTTGCGGAACGCGTCCAGCACCTTGGGGTTGGAGTCGAAGATACGGACGTTCTTGATCTTCGCCATCTGGAGAAGACGAACCACCTCCGGCGGAGTCGGGAGGTTGTCCGCGATCTGACCGTAGTTCACCCCGTACGTCCCCACGAACGAGTGGAACGCAGACGCTGAAAGCCAAGAAAACCAAGAATCAGCCAAACAGAGAGACTCAATTGATTGATTGAGCAGGTAGTATATACGTACCGCGGCAGGGGAAGAAGGCAAGGAGGAGGCAGCAGAACAGGAGCAGAAGCAGCGTCGGCCGGCGGTGGCCGAGGCTCGTACCGGGCCGGCCCCGCGGAATCACCGCCATGATCTTGTTCCTGCGCGCCGAGGAGGAGGAGGAGGTGGTGGAGGCAAGCTGCGCAGGCAAGGATCGGAGGAAGAAGAGGAGGAGGCTGTGGCCGTGCAGGGGGCGAGCATTAGAGGAGGTCCGCGGCGCCACTTTGCTTGAGGTGCAGGGCATGGCGGCACGGCGGCAAGTATTGCCATGGGAGGAAGGGGCAGGGAGGCGGCAAGTATCCGCGGTTACTTACTCCATCGGGCCGCGCCTTGCTCGCTTGCTTCGTCGGCCGGAGCAAGCCAAGGATCAAAGCTGCCCGAGAGCGGCAAGGGAGGCGAGGTCGATCGGTGGACTCAAGGATGGAATCCGGTCTCTTGCGTTCCACCCGCGCGCGACGTACTCTGCTCTGTGTCTGTCAGTGCAGGTGTGTCCGCACGCTCTGTCCTCAATGGAACCTTCAGGCTTCAGCTGCAGCAATACTGTTTGTCTTGCCATTGTCCCGCCCGCCCCGTATATCCAGCCACTTTCGATTTTGGTCTACCGATTACTCCATTCAGATTTTGTTTATGTCTTCGACAATGATGCTAGCCGCCTGCATGGTCAGCTCAACGCGACGATTGAGACATAAAGAAAATATATCAGACTTGGTTTGGTTGGATGAAACATCCACATCAATAATTAGCATGCTTTTGCTTCAAAATAAAAATAAAAAATAGCATGCTTTTCGCACTTTAAGACCGTGCAATTCTCACAAAAACGATCCGTCAATGGCCACGAAGATATTTTGCTTGCGGCTGCTCTTGTTATCTATGATAAAAGGTGGACCTAGAAATTTATCGAAGATTGGACGCGCCGCAAGGCAAATTAAATTTTACTCGGCCAATCCCAAGAAAAGAAATTGTTAGACAAATATAAGCATCAGATGAAACAATTTTTTTTTAAATAGTTTTAGTGCGAAAACACAAATAAATTACATTAGTTGTTCACAACACATTCAAATGCGTACAAACGAGATGTGTTGCACCATACAAGCGGTGTCCATAATTTTGAGTTGGTTGGTGCGGTCAGATAGTTAGCTTGAGCTGGATTTGGTGCGGTACCTGTTTGGCTCCTCCACGTGGCTGATAGATTCCACATTGTCGAATGCCATTTGGACGTGAATTGGTGCTACCAGACTAATAGTGCAGATGTTGATCATCGATGTGGCAAGTCATCATAATATAATAGAAACATGATTATAAATTAATCGTAAAAAGATGACAGAGTAGCAAAATTAAGGAGTGTTGGAACGGAGTGGTGATAAAATTAGAGTTTTAATCGGTTAAATGATAAAATTGAGTTTCTGGCTGGCCATGGTGACAACGGTAAAATCTCTATATTATGAATGGAGGCAGGGATAGGAGCAGCACCCCCCCTAAGCGTATTGGGCCAGTCGGTAAAAAATTGTCTCCAAAGGATCTTCTTAAATTGACGATTTATCTGCGGCATGTCTGTTTTGTCCCAAATTTAGGGCCGGATCAACTCAAACTGATGATGTTCACGTTCACTTTAGAGCGCGTCAAGCCCACCAGTTAGAGCATCTTCACTCAGATCCCTAAAGGCTAAATGGCTATTGGAGGCGCCGACACGGACAAACCGTGTCCAGTCTGAAAGAGCATGTGTGTTCCTATGTGAGGTTTTGATAATTAATGATAATCTCTATGAACTAATGTGTGCATTGAGTTGCACATGTAGGAATTGTTTATTAATAATGCTTGGACCATGTGTTGGCTTTAAGTTATAAGAGATGAATAATAATAATAAACAATGTCCAAGGGATTTGGGCCTATTAAAATCATGTTGAATAAAGAAGACGATTCAAGGTTGATCAAGACGCATGATGGGTCAATACTCAAGAAGAAATAAAGTTGTGCAAGCTCAAGATGCGCCATCAACAGAAGATCTCATACATGAAGCTTGCCGTCCTTGGTGGTCATGGATTGATGAAGACAAGCTCAAAGAAGAGGTTTTCCCATGGTTTACGGGGGAGCAATTCACAAGTCTTCATCAACCGAGCGCGAGCAAGAGCAATCAAGAAAGGTGTTCTATTTTGAGAAGGACAAAATTGTCTACATCAAGCTCAAGTGGATTACTCAAGACAAAGGTATAATTGTTGATAGGTTTTCTCTTTTGCCAGTCTCATGTTGTTAGTTGAGAGACCGAATTTAGGATAGATAGCCATATTATCAAGAAGAGATCTCGAGTGAGTAACTAGACCGTATCTTCCAGAGAGAGCCCAAACCTTTGCATACTTAGCATCATGTTTTTTGGTTGTTATTTGTATCTTATCCAAATGAGGTTCTAGAGCTTATGGTGATTTTCATATCAAGCTCTAGTTCATCAAAAATGGATTTCCCTTATATATCTTATTGAATTTTTTATCTTGCAGGTTTTTTGGCTCCACACCTTGGGAGATATATCACATATATATATATATATATATATGCTTGATATTTTCTCCCTTGGTGGTATCCCATAGTGCCATTTTTGGATTCTACTTGTTTATATCTTTCCAAAAAAATTGGTTTCAACCTAGTCGAAGTTTTTAAGGTCAAGTTATTGTGTTTTGTGTTTTAGAGGTTTTACCGGTTCGTCTATTTTAGAGAGGTCAAACCTTTTATCTTGTGGTTTTCTCTTCGAGGTTGGACGATGATGTTTCTCTACATGATCTTGTAGATCTTGTCTCCCTCTTTGAAACAAGTCCAAGATAATTGAAATCGGAGCATGTATGCAAAAGTTATTGTCGTTTTTATTTAGGGATGACCGTTAGTACCGAAACAGAATCCGGTAGTACTGCCCCTTAGCGCCGGGTTTTACTGAAGAGGATGTGTTTGGGCGACCTGGGAACCCTAGGGACTCCGATAGTACCAGGAAAAATCTGGTGCTACCAGGATTACCTCTAAGAGTGCGTTTGGATGACCCGAGAACCCCATAAAATGTCTGCTAGTATCAGGATTCGCGTGTTTGGGATGCAACGGTTGGATTCTTCCCCAATGGTTTTCCAACTCTTCTTACAAGTTTTCTCCTCCATTGTTGACCTTTCCAAGCTGTTTTCTCTCAATCCCTCCAATGATTCTTGCATATTCTTGAGGAAAAGGAGAGAGTAAGATCTAGATCTATATTTTCACCAATCAATCTCTCCTCTAAGTGAGGGGAACCCATTGGATATAGATCTTGGAGTATTTTGTGGATTTCCTATTGTGTTCTTCCTCTCTTATTCCCCAATAGCTTTTGTAACTATGGTGGATTTTGGGAGTGTAGGACTTGCCATTGCATTAGGTGCATCGGTTTGAGTTCTCCTCGGAGGATTTGGTTAGTGAAATCAAGAAGCTTGTTACTCTTGGATTCTTGAAACCCTAGACGGCTGTGTGGCCTTTGTGGTGAGTTCTTGGGGCATCCAATTAAGATGTGGAGCTCTCCCCAAGTTAGTGGCCTTGGTGGTGATTATTGGGAGCCTCCAATTAAGTTATGGAGATTGCCTCAATCTTGTACGGGTTTGGTGACCGCCCTCAAGTGTCCTATAGTGGATCGGATACTTGTCGTGCGAGGGGTGCTCGGGATAATAGGGTGAGGGCTCCTGTGGCGTTGATGGTCTTAGTACCATCCACCCCTCCAACGATACATACTCCTTGCATGGAGGAACTGAGTAAACATCGTCGTCTCCACATGCCTCAGTTATCTCTATAGCCTTCGTGCTTGAAGCAATCTATCTTACTATCACCTTGTTGCGTATCTTGCTTAGCATAAGTTGTTGATGCACATAGGTGAACAATAGCATATATAGGTTTTGTGCTTGACAAAGTAAACGCTAGTTTTATTCCACCTTTGTTAGGCCCATCTCGTAAAAGTTTTTAACTGCATATTCACCCCCCCTCTAGGCGGAACCTGTGCACTTTCATAGTCCACCCCCAATTTACTTTTGGCGCCAGCGCATCCTGTTTTGTTTTCTGGCGCCCACAGGCCGAACCCAACCCAAAGGGAGTCTAGCGGGACACCAGATGGAGCTAAAAATGACGCGGGCCAGTCCTGGCAGTTAAATAGATGCTTTGTTCCTAGAGCCGACGGATCCCATCATATGGCCACGATGTAGCACGTCCTTTCGTTCTCGCCCTTTCCAACTCTTCCCGTCCAGGTTTCCCACACTTTCCCGCTATATCTAGGACACCCGCCATTGAAATCCACAGATCCATAGTGCTCTCTCTCACCATGTACACCCCACACTGGGCCTATCTCACCCTCGAGGAGACGGAGATGTTGTGCGATTCCATCTACCCATGTCCGTCGGGCTACTAGTTGCCCCTCGACTGGATGCTAAGCGTCGGATGGTGCCTTTCCCTCCCGTGCCTCACGGTTCTGCCCATCGGGCGGCTATCACGAGCCACTACTACCTTGAGCTCACAATGGAGTAGCGGATGGATCCCAATTGGTGCCCCGACAACAACGCGACCTAGACCGCCTTCTTCACCAATCGGCTGGATAGAGAGCTTGTCAGGTACGAGGGTGACGGCCCTCCTCTAGTGAACCACAATGAAGCCGGTCGATGGCTGTGGTGGGTCAACCGGACAATCGTCGATATGATGCGCCACATCACCGTAGGAGATCACCCTCGCTTTGCAGTACCTACACTTTCATCCACCTCAGAGCCCAAGCAAGGGCAGTGGCGGCCGCGGACGCGATGGCATCGCCAAACGAGACACCCCACCTCCGGGGATCCTGCCTTCGAGGCCGAAGTGATGGGTGTCTCTAGAATACGCTATGTTCACACGCCAGCTTGGACGCACCCGCGACCCAGAGGAGTTCCCAGGGCAGCTCGGCCATGCACGCCTCTTTGTACCGCGCGGAGGACGACACGATGGCTTGTTGCACCAACTGCGGCCACCAGTCCCCGTATCATGCATTGATCGACGGTCTCTGCTACCCGCATAAAACCGCGGAAGGACACATCTTTCAACCATGTGCAGCAAGCGACGACAACGACGACCCCGAAGCAGTGTACTATAGGACTAGACATGATTACGACTAGTTTCATTTTTCAAGCATGTAATAAAAATTGCTGAATAAATAAATTTAAGAATTGTTTTGGGCGAAGACCGGGAGCCGGCATCCCCAAATTGTGAACTTATTCGGTGCCCCCCGTACGACCTAAAATCAGGCCTTGTCAGATGCCGTATAGGAGACGAGTGGAGATGCTCTCAACAACTCTATGCCACGCTCCAACCTCTCCCACCTCTCTTTGGTTGCAATTTTCCCTCGCCCACCACTCCATCGTTGACCGCCACCACGCTCCTTGCTAAGAATGCTCCCGCGACACTGCTAGAAGACACCTCGGCGCTCTCCAGACCCGCTGTTTTCCCCATTTTTGTCCATGGACAAGCTCGAACACTGACATGAAATGGTTACCGCCACCATTTGAGAAGTTTGACGGTTGTGCCTCCTTTTTCTACCATGGTGGCATGCCCTCGCCCATTATACGTCCAACCACGCACTCGAGTTCCACCCCACTATCCTCCTTCCACGAGGTGTTCAATGTTATGCCCTGACTACACTTCGATTTAGATCTCAGTTTACAGTGGCAATAAAGAAGGAAATTCATAGATACATGGAGGAAGGGGGTAGTTGGGAGGACAAGTTCAGAGAAGGAAAACAAGAGAGTTCAGAGAGAAAGAGAGATAAGTTTTAGAGGTTTCATCTTCGTCCCCACATTTGGTCGCCTCGATCCACTTAAGTATAGCAGGTTCCATCATTCTCCCCCTGTGCCTTGGGACATCGACTCCCTTCTCTCAGCGGCCCATATGACCCAGTAGGGAGGGTCGTGACATTACCCCCTTCTTCAACACCGGCTTGTCCCAAGTCGGTGCTCGAGGGAAATGTGCGCGCAGCTGAGCCCCCTCTTCCTAGGTTACGAATGAAGCTAGCAGGTTACCTAGAACTGGTTGCAACAGACTGGCATCTGGATCTCTTTGCCGTAGTTGTAGACCTGGATCAGCTGGCATAGTGAGTGGCGAACTGACCATATAGAACACCGGGTCACCTGCAGTAAAACTTGTTGAGTGACCAAACCAAAATGTTTGGAACATTTTCTTTGTTGTGCACTATAGTTTAGTGAATTGATTTGCTAGTGTTGAGATGTCCAGAATCTAGTGGCTCAAATCATGGGCAATTCTGCATACAATCCTTGCAATGGAGGTATAAACAATGCATTGATGTTGATCTCTCTGATTGCTTGCGAAGATGATCGTCACCACTAGTATGTTGCCTTGTAATAGCATCAATAATCTCAAATATTCTTGTAACGACTTGCAGCCAGGATCTCTTTTTTCCCAAGGTATTGCACTATGTTTAGAAGAAACCGTGATAACCACATTAATCCGTTGCCAAATCCACATAAAATTGTTCACCTGACATGAGACACGAGAGTACAGAGAAGGTTTGATAAACTTCTCACCAGGATCCCATTGTATAGAGACCAACCTGATGACGTAAGACCCAATCAGATCACTCAGTTAATGTACCAAACATCCTGTGTGGTCATCATGGCAACTGCCAATAATAGTGACAGCTTGATAAACAACCCTGGTGTATATGATTGTTGGTGGCATTGAGGACATGGACAGTAGAACACACGTAATTGATGTCCAAGAGAGCTTAGGAGGAACATGCCACATGGGGAGCAGCCATGCACATTGGTTCCTAGTAGAGTTGTCGTCGTTGTGGAAACAGAAGTGCCTGAGCATGCTAGATAGAGGTGTGGGAGCGAGCAGGGAAGCGAGAGACAACGTCCGCATGCGGGATTGGGCACAAGCATGCGTCGGGGACATAAGAAGTACCCAGGTTCGGGTCCCTCGTGGTGAGGTAACACCCCTAATAATGTCTGTCTGACTATTTTGATGAACACTAAGAACTACAAATGCTCCTCGAGTTGTATCAATGTACTATCTAGAGAATGAGAGACCAACCAACCCTTGCTAAGTTGCCCCTGCCGTCCCTTATATAGGCCGAGGCGGCATGGGCAACGACCTGGCCGACTAGCGGGTCCCACAGGCAGGCTCCAGCCGGCTATGTCATCTACAATATCCGACATAGCGGGTGTGTACCCACAGTGGTAGCCATGCCGCATACGCGAACTACAGTGGACGCCGTGCAAGTAGTTGAGCATAGTACCACCTACTGAACACTATTGCAGTCGTCACTGGCACATTCAATGGCATGGGCCGGATGTCCGGTTCTTCTCCCTGTCTTGTCCGTAGTCCTAGGCGTATCGCGTATTGTGCATTGCGTCATCCTGTATTCTGTCTGTCCTGGTTATCCGGATAGGCCCTCCTAGATGGCTGCTATCTTCATCCGTCTGCCTTGATTATCCAGCTAGGTTACCTGTCTTGCTCTATCTAGCTGGCTTGATCCAGTCGGATAGACGTCTGTAGTGATGCTTCTTATCTGTTTGATTGGTTTGCTGGCTTGTTCTATGTTTGGCCTTCTTCTTGACCTGCTCTTGAGTTTTTACCTCTGGCTAGGATCAGCCGGCTGGTAGTTACATTGCCTCTGAATCTTGTCCGGTTAGCCTACCCAGGGGTGATCCCTCCGACACTAGCCCCCGAGCACGCGTATATTCTACCCTTAGGAAAAATGTGCGCGGGCTCCAAAACTAGTTTGAATTTCTGTCCAGCTGGTTTCTAGCGGTTGGGTTACCCGGCTGTGTGAGGTCATGATGCCTTTACTGCCGCGCGCGTGAGGTCATGATGCCTTTACTGCCGTGCGCAATGACGCATCATGTCAAACGTCACCTCGGGAATCGTCGTTGGTGCCTTGCCTGTTGCACAGTGGATCTTCTGTGCATTTTCCGCCTGCGCAGCTGATCCGGAAACTGCTGGGGGCGTGCGGTGCCGCCACGTGGTTAGCCGGCGGTTGCCTTGCCCGGACCATAAATAGCAGTGATGTTGCATTGCCGCTCCACCTCGTATTTGCCCTTCTCAGCGCCAGAGCCGCCGCGCCGCCCCTCTACGCCCTTGCTGCTCCTTTCACGCCCGCGCCTCCGACGAGCCCGCACGCCTTCGTCTCGCCGGTGCCGCCCCTTTCCTACTAACCGGAGCGATGGTCCATTGCCTTTCCTCCGCCGCTTCTCTCTCTCCTCTTCCGCTCGCCTCTGTCGAAGGAATGGCAGAGAGTCACGGTTCCTGGTATGGCTCCTCCATGACGGAAGAGAAAGTTGAGAAATATCGCCGCGCGTGCGTGCTTCCGACCGCCGGTGAGGTCAGGGTGCGCCTCGCGCCAGCCGACGAGGTGTCGCCGCGCCCGCAAGACGGCGAGCGCGTAATATTCCTCGTGCATCTGGCGCGCGGCCTGGCCCTTCCGGCCAGCGCCTTTTCCTCTCCTTCCTTGCTCATTTCGATCTCCGCCTCTACCATCTCGGCCCCAATGCCATAGGCATTCTCGCGCACTTCGTAGCCTTCTGCGAGTGCTACCTCGGGATCCAGCCGGATCTCGGGCTCTTCTGCCGCCTCTTCCTTATCTGGCCACATGTCCAGTACGCCAAGGGACCGCTCGTGCCTTGCGGCGGTGCCTCCATTTACTCCTGCTTGCGGACCGATTATCCGAAGTTCCGGCTGCATGACATGGTGAAGTTGTGGCAGCAAACGTACTTATACATACACAACATGTCCTCCATCGACCAGATCAACTTGTCGTCCTTCCAAGACGTCTATTCCACTCAGGCGAAATGGGAGCAGAAGCACTTAGGCTCCAAGACCGAGGCGGAGGAGCTTCTGCGCCAAATGAGGGCGCTGGTCATAGCCGGCTTGACCGGCGTGGACATAACCCTCAGCTGGGTCTCCCGGCTGATGATGCCTTTGCAGAGCGAGCACACAAGATGTGCTACTACTCCGGCCGGCTGGACCCGACCCGGCTCTCCCGCCGTGATCCCCCCTTTGTCAACCTCTACGAGTGGGTTTGGATGATCACGAAGGAAAAGATCAAGGATGACTAGTCCTTTGGTCTTGCCCCCTATCGCCTTTTCTTGCCTTTTTCTTGTACGGAATTGCCTCTTAATCCGGCTCGGCCTTCTTTCTTTTCTTGCAGACATTCCCGTGCATCATCCGGGAGGAGGGCGAGGCGCCCCTTCAGTCCTTTAACTCCGACCTCCCGGAGCCCCGCGCGCGATGATCCGACGAGGGTTCGGACGACAAGGAGTAGTTCTTCCCCAACCGGACTGACGAGGCGGTGGAGGACCCACATGGCCTCATGCTGGATGAGAGCGACGGCGCCACCCAAACCTACCAGGAAACTAGCCGACAAGGGTAGCTCGAGCCAATTCGCCGCCCCCGAGGACCCGGCTGCCAAGCATAGCCGGGTAGGAATCCCCCATGCCCCGTCCGGGACGGGGGTGCCCGGAAGAGGGCTGGCACGCCGATGGTGTAGGGGTGAGTTCCTTTTCCCCTCATCTTGCTCTTCGTTCCCTCTTGCGACTCTGCCTTTTCCTCTTTCCTTGTTCTTGCATTGACTTTGTTTTTGCTTGTATCCTTGCAGTGCCACCCTTTATTTCGGCGCCGTGAGTCCGGCTCGCAACATATCCGCCTTGCCGCCTCGTGACCCCCCTACCGCGTCCAGCAGGATACCCCCCAACGACTCCCACCGTCCGGTAGGATGCGCCCGGCCTATGGCGAGTTTCTTCAAGAAAGCGGAGGCTCACGAGATGGCAAGGAGACGGTGGTGGAGGAGGAGGTCGACTCCGATGAGGAGGCAACGATGCAGTGGCTGACCGTAGCCCGCGACGCCTTGGCTGCTCTAGTTGGCCCTCTCACGCCGCTACCCTTGGAGGCAGGCCCTTCGCTGCAAAGCCTCGAGGGCAACCTCGAAGCCGGACTGAAGGAGTTCCGGCAGCTGCAAGCGACGCTGGCAAGTGCCAACCAGGCTGCAGCGGAGCAACTTGCCATAGCGTGGGGGACTGCGCGGGGTGAGTCTTCTATCTTGCTCTTTTTTTGAATCCGACTGCTTTCTCATTCTTATTTTCTTTCTTTTTGTCTTGTGTTAAGCCATCCTTGTCCGCGCGCAGCATGAAATTGACCGGCTGATGCGCTCTAAATCTAACGCGCACCTCAACTAGGACAACTCCGCGCTTCGCGTGCAGAACAAGGAGTAGCACTCGAAGGTCGACCAGCTCGAAGCCGTGGTGAAGGAGCGCGAGGAGGTCCTCGCCAGCCGGGCCACCGCCTTTGACCTCCTGGACAAGGAGGTCACCCGGCTAAAGGAGCACACCTCCTTCCTCGAGGACAAGCTGATTAACATCGGCCACATCATCAAAGGTGAGTCCGAAAACTTTTTCCTCTTATGCTTGTCCGACTGGTTTTTCCCGGATTTGCCTTTTGACTTCCCCTTCTGATCAAAAAGGTTTCTATCCGCAACTAGATGCCTTGGCCTACGACCGGGTGTAGCAGGTCGCGCCGGGCAAGAAGGACAACACCCGGTATATGGTGGCTCAGCTTGGGGAAGACTCTGCCAACCTCCGCAAGGCTGGCGCTGGCATCCATGACCTCATCTGTCCGGATGACCTCTTGTCGGAGACCACGGGTGCCTTGGCCATCAATCTTGTTGACGCGCCAAACGCCATCGACCGGCTCCGTGAGCTAGCCGCCCGTGCCGTCTCCGAGATGGCACTGGCTCTGATGCTGAGCTGGTACAAGGATTCCCACGTCGAGAAGCTGACGGAGGGCTTCTGAGACGGCGCCGACCTCCCCATCATGCGCCGAGCCCATCCAGAACTTGTCGCCGCTGCTATCAAGATTGTCGGCTACATCGACATCGACGAGGTGCGGAAAGAGACAGAGGCGAGCGCGGGGCCGGAAGGTAGGCCGGAGGAGTCCTCCTAGTCGAGCGGGGCCGGTGCAGGTGCTCCCCATGGAAAAGGGCCGACAGCGTGAAGAAGAGATCCCCAGGATACCGAGCGTACTTGTATATGAATTTGGTTTTGCGTACTTGTTCTCCAGAACCTTTGGTTCTGTGGGGCTTCGTCCCCCGCTGTTTGATGACTATCTGGTTACTTTTGTCTTGATGTGTATGCTTTTTATTGGGTCTGTCAGACTAATTTATCCCGACTGGTCCTTTCTAGCTGGTTTTGCCTTGCTCCTCTTTGGATAGCTGATTGTTTCTGACTTACTCGGTTGTGAGCCTTTTTTCCTTCTATATTTTTTCTTTCTGCGACCTTACGCTTCTCACTTGGTAGGAACCTATTGTCTTGCTCTGACCGGCTAGGACATCTTCTAGTCGGGAACTACATACTTCTAATGGGGGCATGCCAGCACACCCACTGGGTGTAGCCCCCGAGATTCGAAATAGCTGGGGTATCCAGGTGCTTCGAATATTCCAAAAAAATTATTGCTTTTCACCTTACCACTTGCCTAGCCGAACGGGAGAAACTGCATTCCGGCCCGGCTATTCTGCCCGACTGTATTTTGAGCATTTTCTCTGTTACTTTCCTTACCACTTCTACCTTTCTCTCTCTTTCTTTCTTTCTTTCTTTCTTTCTTTCTTTCTTTCTTTCCTTGCGATATTTCTTCTGCATCTCTCTTGCCTTGACCAGCTAGAACACCTCTTAGCCGAGAAATTCGCCTTCCAGTGGGGGCGCGCAAGCGCACCGACTGGGTGTAGCCCCCTAGATTCAGAGTAGCTACCATAGATAGGTGCTTAGAATCTTCAAAAAATTCTTGCGTTTTTTCGGTCTCTTGCGTGTCCGACTGATGGACTTAGCCGGATGGGAGAAACTGCATCCCGGCCCGAGTTAAGTTTCTGTCTTGCTTTCCCGGCTAGCTTCGTCTTTCTCCGACTGGCTGGAACATCTTCTAGATGGGAGCTACATGCTTCCAGTGGGGGCGCGCCAGCGTACCCACTAGGTGTAGCCCCCGAGTTCAGAGTAGCTACCATAGGTAGGTGCTTCAAATCTTCTCTACCTTTGAGATCCGACTCGGTGCGGTTGTGCAAAAATAAAACACACAAACTGGTTTTTTATCAGTATGCTTGTTGTGCGGTATATCTATTGTTGTCCGACTAGCATTTTTCATTTTTTTGAAAACTAGCTCATGCTTTTCTGAACACTTAGTCACTTTACCGTGCGCTATGATGTTTATGCCGCATCTTTGCCGAGTAGCTGGGTTGCGTTCTGGAGTCGGAACCGAAGGGAGCTGATAATACATTGCGCACGGTACTAGAGGCTTAGTAGCCAGAAAATACCAACTAGGCACATGGCGGGGGTGTCTGATCTGTCGCATCTGTCACCATTTTTCATGTGGGATGCCTCGGGCTTTGCTCTTGCTAGCCAGACAGCCGGGTTGCGGTTTTTAGCTAAGACAAAGAGTGGGCCTCCAACATTATTGCACACTACTCAGTCGACTTATAGAATTAGCAGGTCAGGACAACCGGCGAGCCCCCATGGTTAGGGGTCGACAGAAGCCGGAAAAACATTGCAGGAATTATTCGGGAACGAACAACAACGAAATATCTGGCAAGGAACCCCTAAGCATCAGTCGGTGTTCCATGTCTTTCATTCATTTAGGGTTTCGGATACATACACTATTTTTTCGACTAAGTGTAAAATGGTCGGAGCAGGTCTGCATTCCACGGTCGCTTTATCTCCTCGTCCGACTTGTCCATCTTGTTCTTGCGTGGCTGTTGCGCATCGATGAGGTAGTAGGAGTTGTTGTGCAGCGCCTTGCTAATGATGAAGGGGCCCTTCCATGGAGGAGACAACTTGTGCATGCCCTTCGTGTCTTTCACCAGCCGGAGCACCAGGTCGCCTTCGCGGAATGCGACGGGCCGGATCCGGATAGAGTGGTATCGGTGCAGCCCTTGCTGATATATGGCCGACCTAGACAAGGACAGCTCGTGGGCCTCCTTGAGGAGGTCCACGATGTCCTCCATCGCCTCTTGGTTATCCTTCTCCGTATAGAGGAGCTTGCGGGGTGAGTCGAACTCGATGTCCGCCGTGAGGACCGCTTCCGAGCCGTAGGTGAGGAAGAACGGGGTGAAGCCGGTTGATCAATTCGGGATAGTGCGTAGGCTCCACATCACAGCCGGGAGTTCCTCGATCCAGCAACCGGGTGAGTGCTCAAGTGGCTTGATCAGCCGAGGTTTGATTCCGGCTAGCACCAAGCCGTTTGCCCTCTCCACCTGCCCGTTCGACTATGGGTGCGCGACGGATGCGAGGTCCAGTCGGATCCCCTTGTTGTGGCAGAACCGGGCGAAGGCTCCCTTGGCGAAGTTCGTGCCACCATCAGTGGTGATGCTATGGGGTACTCCGAACCAGATGATGATGTCTCGGAAGAAGGTGACGATCGTGACACCGTCCAACTTCCGGATCGGCTTTGCCTCGATCCACTTGGTGAACTTGTCCACCGCCACCAGCAGGTGGGTCATGCCGGCTCGGGCTTGGTTGAAGGGGCCAACCATGTACAGCCCTCAGAAAGCATAGGTCCACGTGATCGGTATGGTCTTGAGTGCTAAAGTCGGCATGTGCCTTAGTCGTCCGAACCGCTGGCACCCATTGCACGCGTGAACCAACTGGTATGCATCCTCCGAGGCGGTGGGCCAGTAGAAACCATGGTGCATTGCCTTTGCTACCAAGGCATGAGAGGAGGCGTGGTGGCCGCATTCCCCTGGTGGATCTCCTTTAGCAACCGGTATCCGGTATCTGCATCGACGCATCATTGAAACACGCCCGCGGCACTGGGCTTGTACAGCTCCTTGTTGATGATGGTGTACATGTGCGCACGACACCGGATTTGCCTTGCCTCCACCTCGTCAGCCGGAAGCTCATCGTTGAGGAGTTAGTTCATGAAGGGATGGTCCCAGGATGGAACTTCCCGAATGGTGAAGACGCTAGCTGGCGTGATCTGAAGCTCATCCGGGGGTCGGTCGGGTGGGATGCCCGAGTCGGGAGCCCCCGAGCCCTTTGGTTTTCCCGACGATGTCCTGCTTGACGACGAGGCAGCCCCCGGGTCTTTCGATCCGGGGGGCACAATAGCAGGGCCCCACTCTTTCGAGCCAGCATCCCTCGGGTCTATTACCCAGATGATGGACTCGGATTCCGGAGAGGGGTGATGCTGGGCTTGCGGAGGTGCTCCAAGGAAACTCCGGCAGGGATGGCTGATCTGGTGGATCCGACTCGTGCAAGCACGTCGGCTGCCTCATTGTTTGCGCGGGGGACATGGTGGAACTCACACCCCTCAAAGCCAGCACTGAGCAGCTGGATGTGGAATCGGTACAGGGCCATGTTGGTGTCTCGGGCGTCCCACTCGCCGGATACTTGCTACACCACCAGATTTGAATCCCCAAAGCAGCAGATCCGACGAATGCCGATGTCTTTTGCGAGTCGGAGCCCGTGCGCGAGTGCTTCGTATTCGGCGACGTTGTTCGAGGTGGTGAAGTGGATCTGCAGCACGTACTCCAGCCGGTCTCCCTTGGGCGAGGTGAGTACGATGTCGGCTCCCAAGCCCCCGCGCATCTTCGAGCCGTCGAAGTGCAGCTACCGGTAGTTGGAATCAAGAACTGGAGGCAAATACTGGTTCTCCGCCAGTCGACAAAGAAATCTTCCACCGCCTGAGACTTGATGGTGATTCTTGGCTCGTACCAGATGCAGTAGGCGGTCAACTCGATGCCCCACTTTGCTACCCTGCCCCTGGCGTCCTTGTTGCCAAAGATCTCGCCCAATGGCGCGGTGGACACCACCGTGAGCGGGTGCTTCTGGAAGTAGTGCTTGAGCTTCTTGCAGGCTAAGTAGACATTGTAGCACATCTTCTGGTAGTGGGGGTAGTTCTTCTTGGAGAAGGAAAGAACCTCGTTGATGTAGTAGACGGGTCGCTGAACCGGCTGGGCCTTGCCCTCCTCGTGACGCTCCACCGATAGGACGACGCTGATGACCCGGTTGGTGGCGGATATATAGAGCAACATCGGATCCTTCTCGGCCGGCGTGGCGAGAACTGGCGTTGTGGATAGCATGCGCTTTAGGTCGTGGAATGCGGCATCCGTCTGCGTAGTCTAGGTGAACTTGTCTGTCTTCTTCATCAGCTGGTACAGCGGAAGTGCTTTCTCCCCAAACCGCCTGACGAATCGGCTGATGGACGCCAGGCATATGGTGAAATTCTAGACACCGAGCAGGCTCTTAGGCGGTTGCATCCTCTCGATGGACGCGATATTCTATGGATTGGCCTCGGTCCCTCGGTGTGACACGAGGAAACCAAGGAGCTGTCCGGCTGGTACATCGAACACGCACTTCTCTGGGTTCAGCTTCATCTGGTACCGGCAGAGATTCACGAACGACTCGCCAAGATCTTCCAGCAGGGTCTGCTTCTCCTTCGTCTTGATGACGACATCATCCACGTAAGCGTGAACATTCCGACCAATCTGCAAATGCAAGCATTTCTACATGCAATGCTGATAGGTAGCACCTGCATTCTTCAGGCTGAATGGCATGGTTACATAGCACTAAGCCCCATACGGGGTGATGAATGATGTTTTCAACTGATCGCCCGGATTTAGCGGGATTTGATTGTAACCGGAATAACAATCAAGAAAGGAGAGCCTATCATAGCTGACCATAGAGTCAATGACTTTATCAATACGGGGCAAAGCAAAAGGGTCTTTCGGGCGGGCCTTGTTCAGGCTGGTGTAGTCGATACACATGCGCCAGGTCTTATTCTTCTTCAACACCAGGGGAGGGTTGGCCAGCCAGTACGGGTGGTACACCTCCATTATGAAGCCGACAGCGAGTAGCTAGGAGATCTCGCCACCGATGACCTTCCTCTTGTCCTCCACTAAGCGATGGAGGGGCTGCTTGACCGGCTTGGCATCCGGCCGCACATGAAGCGAGTGCTCGGCGAACTCCCTCAGCACACCCGACATGTCCTTGGGGGACCATGCGAAGATGTCCCGATTCTCACGGAGGAAGTCGACGAGCGTGATTTCCTATTTGCTGTCCAAGCCGGCACCAACAATACGCACTTGGAGGGGTCAGCCGGGTCGAGCGGGATATGCCTGGTATCCTTGGGCAGCTGGAACGCCATGTCCCCAGCCGGCTTTAAGCCAGTCGGCACCTCCTGATGTAGCATTGCAACGTTGCACATCACCTCGTGCTTATCTTCAGCGATGAGCAGGGAGTCGGATATCTTCGTGCCTTCCGCCGCACACGCCATGGACCGCATATAGCAGCCAGCCATACTTATCACACTATTCGGCCCCGGCAACTTCATTTTGAGGTACGCATAATGGGGGACCGCCATGAACTTTGCGAGGTCAGGGCACCCAAGGAGATCATGGTAGGTGCTGGCGAGGTTTACCACATCAAACCAGATTGGCTCGCGCCAGAAGTTCTCCACCGAACCGAATATGGCATCAAGTCAGATTTTGCCTAGCGGGACACACGGTGGCCCAGGCACGACGTCGTGGAACATAGTGGTCGAGGGCTGCAGGTCGCGCTCCCGGATGCCCAACTTCTCCATGGAGGACTAGTAGAGCAGGTTGAGGCTGCTCCCACCGGCCACCAGCACGCGCGAGAATCGGCAGGTGCACGTCGAAGATAAGAAGAGGGTCTAGCACCATCGCATAGCCCCTGGGATTCGGGAGAAGATCCGGCTGGTCCTCCTGACTCCAGGTGATGGGAGTCTCAGACCAGTTGAGGTGATGGGGGACCGGAGGAATGACGGTGTTGAACTCTGCAGCTTGCTGCTTCTGGCTGCGACTGTCAGTCGGCTCGGCCTCGAAGATGTGGTAGTTCTCGTGCTGCTACGGGTAGGCTATGTTGTTGTTGTTGGCTGCCCTAGCCGATGGTGGGGGGTCCGCCGGGAGGGGGTGGGGGAGAGGTGGCAAGCCAGCATGCTCCTTGATCTATCAGGTCCAGCTGCACTATCAAACATCTGCTCGAAGGTGAAGGTCTTCCTCTGCCTCTTGTCGTTGCTAGCCGGTGCGCCTTGCACCGCATTGACTTTCCTCTGGTGGTACCGAGGGCTCTGCTGCTCACTCGGACACTTGCCCTGGTAGCGGTTGTCGCAACCAAGCCGTCGGGACAGTCCGGCGTCTCCACCTTGTCCGCCTTGCTTCTCCCTAGCCGACTCGGCGAGGACTCGCCGGCCTTCCGCATTCACCCGGAGGGGCTTATTCATTGTTGCATTCACGGTGGCGTACAGGTCGCCGATGGTCATCAGCTCCGCCATGGTCTTGGGATCGCTGCATAGCAGCCGATGGCATAGCATCGTGCCCTCTCGACACCCTTCGATGAAGAAACCAATTGTTTGTTTCTCCACCACCCCTTCGTAGGAGTTACGCAGCTCGGTCCAGCGGGTGAGATACTCGCGATCCGACTTGCGGTCTCCTTGGACGCATAGAGAGAGATCACGAGGTCTACCCGGACGCTTGTAGGTGCCATTGAAGTTTCGGACGAAAACCTTCTCGAAGTCGGGCCAAGCGTTGATGTTGTTGGGAGCGAGGCTGTTGAGCCAGGTTCTCGCCGAACCAGTCAACATGAGAGGCACATAGCGTACCGCCACGCTCTTGTTGCCGTGGGCGATTCCGACTGCCGTGGCGTAGTCGGTCAGCCAGTCTTCCGGCTTCATGTTGCTGTCGTACTTGGGGGGTGTCCCGTGGCAGGGAGAACTTGTCGGGAAACGGCTCCTTCCGGATGCGTGTCCCGAAGCACACTAGTCCGGTTGTGTCTTCCTCCTCTGTGATGCGGGCTTGCGTCAGGAGGTCGATTCTGCCGTGCGCATCCAGCTCAACCGGATTGTGCGCTACCACCCGGCCAGTGAGGCGGGATGGGGGAGGGGGTGGAGGGTGGCTCTGATCAGCCGGATGCGGTGGTGGTTCCGAAGTCGGTGGGTGACTCGTGGCGCCTTGGTCGCTGCGGGGTTGGCTGCTTCTGGATTGACGGCGCTTGGAATGCGTGCGTGCGTGGGGCTAGCCCAGAGATGCAGAGTACTTGGTCTGGCGAGGGGCGCCTCAGCTGCCTCCAGCCGGATGGTACCCTCCGGAGCCGGCTCGTGCCTCATACATGATCCAAGCGGCCTCAGCCTGCTCGTCAGCCACGTAGCAGGTGTTGCACCCGCTGAAACTGCCGGATGCGTTCCTCCACCTCCAGGTAGGGTAGCTCCTACGTGATGGCTCATGCTGCCCGGACATTCTTGACTGCGTTGTCGTATACCGGCGGTGGGAAGTACATGTGAGTCCCCAGCTCGACATCTTGCTCAAAACGGGCTCCTAGTTCTCCCCCCCCCCACGATGTTGCACATATCCCACCCGGCTAGAATCTTGATTAGCTAGGATGAGACCATGGGCATGGTGGTACTCGCGCATGTTGCTCTCCATCTGGTACTTGGTGGAGGACAGGCCCATGGCCTGGAGAAGCAAACACTCTTACGCCGCCTCGATCTTTGTGTCCGCCTCCTCCGGATCCTCTTCCTCCACCACTCCCTTTCCATGCAAGGGAGTGGACGTGCCGGCTATGTTGCTGGTGCGCTCGTGGGCGGGTCGACGGTTGTGGCCTGAGCCAGCCACCATCAGCTCCATGCTGTGGGGCGCAACGAGCGTGTTGTCGGCTAAGGGCAGCGACTCGGCGAAGAAGACGATCTCCCGAGGGAAATCCTCCGGCACCAACTGTCGTCGATGTGGAAACGGCAGTGCCTGAGCAGGCTAGATAGAGGTGTGGGAGCGAGCCGGGAAGCGAGCGACGGCATCCGCAGGCGGTATTAGGCACAAGCATGCATCAGGGACACAAGAAGTACCCAGGTTCGGGGCCCTCGTGGTGAGGTAACACCCCTACTCCTGCCTGTCTGACTATCTTGATGAACACTAAGAACTACAAATACTCCTTGAGTTGTATCAATGTCCTAGATAGAGAATGAGAGACCAACCAACCCTTGCTAATTTTCCCCTGCCGCCCCTTATATAGGCCGAGGCGGCATGGGAAACGACCTGGCCGACTGGCGGGTCCCACAGGCGGGCCCCAGCTGGCTATGTCATCTACACTATCCAGCATGGAGGGTGTGTACCCACAGTGGTAGCCATGCCGCATACGCGAGCTATAGTGGCCGTTGTGCGAGTAGTTGAGCACACTACCACCTACCGAACACTGTTGCATCCTTCACTGGCAAAGTCCACGGTATGGGCTGGATGTCCGAGTCTTCCCCGTGTCTTGTCCGCAGTCCTGGGCGTACCGTGTACTGTGATGATCCGGCTAGGTTACCTATCTTGCTCTATCCAGCTGGCTTGATCCAGCCGGCTATACGTCTGTAGTGATGCTTCTTATCCGACTGAATGGTTTGCTGGCTTGCTTTGTGTCTGGCCTTCTTCTTGACCTGCTCCTGAGTTTTTACATCCGGCTGGGATCAGCCGGCTAGAAGTTACATTGCCCTGAATCTTGTCCGGTTAGCCTACCCCGAGGTGATCCCCCGACAAGAGTGCATGTCTGATGCCATCCGTATCGGCCATGGCGGTGGCCGAGCCAGAAGTAACTCGGACTGGTCTGAAGGGTGTGTTGACGTGGTTGCAGGTAGTGGTGGAGCTACAGTACGGGTAGAATCCAAGCCTGCCAGTGGGGTGTTCGTGTCTAGCTTGACTGTCATGTCGAGGACATCTGTCGAACAGGTGGTGGGCATATGCTTGTCCGGCTTGTGGATGTCGAGTTGTTCCACTGTCGTGGGTGGTAAGGCTCCCATAGATGATGGACTGGTCGTGAAAATGGTTCTAGGTTGCATAGACACGGACATCGAGGCCCCCACTAGTACTGTAATAGCCGCAGACGCCACGCCCGACTGAAGAGACGAAACCCCAACTAGAACACCATCATTGTTAGTGTTGGAACACCACATCGAGCACTTAGCAGGTGGGATGGTGTTGATGTCGCTAGAGTCCTCCATGGGAAGTTAGATGAAATACTCAACATGGTGGGCATCAAGCTCTTTGGCGATATGTGATGCCTAAGGTAGGGTCGTGTGTGTGTGCTCAACGTAGCAATACCCCGCTAGCACTCGAGCAGGCCTCCCCTGCATGTCTCGATCGCTGGGTCGACTGGGGACATGGACGAAGCCACGAGATCCATGCCACAAATGTCGGGGCTCGAGCCGAACATTGAATACTCGATGGGCGTCGCCCCTCCTTGGTTGCTTGTGTCTCAACCGCATCCGCCAACGAGATCCTTGAGGATGGACTGGGAGTCGTCGACCGTCGACTTGAGCAACTCCAACACCGCCGCCATACTCTTCATCTCCGCAACCAAATCCTCCATCACCCGCAGATCAATCTGGCTCTTGATACCAAATGTTATGCCTCGGCTACACTTCAATTTAGATCTCAGTTTAAAGCGGCAATAAAAGAAGGAAATTCAGAGATACATGGAGGAAGGGGGTAGTTGGGAGGACAAGTTCAGGGAAGGAAAACAAGAGAGTTCAGAGAGAAAGAGAGATAAGTTTCAGAGGTTTCATCTTCGTCCCCACATTTGGTCGCCTCGATCCACTTAAGTATAGCAGCTTCCCTCATTCTCCCCTTGTGCCTTGGGCCATCGGCTCCCTTCTCACAGCGGGTCATACGACCTAGTAGGGCGGGTCGTGACATTACTCCTTTCTTCAACACCAGCTTGTCCCAAGCCAGTGCTCGAGGGAAATGTGCGCGCAGCTGAGCCCCCTCTTCCGAGGTTGCGAATGAATCTAGTAGGTGATACGTCATAAACGTATCTATAATTTTTTATGTTCCATGCTTGTTTAGTATCTACTTTGATTTGCTTTGTCTTCACTTTGAGGTATTTTTATATCTTTTTTGGGACTAACCTATTAACAAGATGCCACAGTTCCAGTTGCCTGTTTTCTGTTGTGTTTTGTTCCAGAAAAGTCAGAAAATAAATATTCTCGGAATTGGACAGGACAAAAGCCAAATTCAATATTTTACCGTGGGGAATACGGAGCCAGAAGATGAGACAGAGGAGGGCCACGAGGGGCCCACACCCCCTGGCTACGCGGCCAGGCCTGGCTGCGCCTGGGGGTGTGGCCGCCTCGGGCACCGCCTCGGTCTCCCCTTCGCCTATAAGAAGCCTCCGATACCAAAACCCTAAGTACCCGATAAATCTTCCACGAAACAATCCGTAGCCGCCGCCACCATCGTCCCTAGATCGGAGGGGATCTAAAGCTCTTACCGGCACCCTGCCGGAGGGGAGATCATCCCGGAGGCCTTCTTCATCACCATGCCAGCCTCCGGTATGAAGCGTGAGTAGTTCCACCTTGGACTATGGGTCCATGTAGTAGCTAGATGGTTGTTTATCCTCCTTTGTGCTACCATGTTTAGATCTTGTGAGCTTCGTTCATGATTAAGATCATCTATTTGTAATCGGGCATGTTGTGTTTGCGGGGATCTGATGGAAATTGAGATTACTATGTTAGATTGGTTAATGTTTCTATATTATTGATTCTATCATGTCTATGTTGTTTGTGATCTTGCATGCTCTTCGTTTCTAGTAGCTATCTTGGCCAAGTAGACGCTAGTGACTCCAAGAGGGAGTATTTATGCTCGATAGTGGGTTTATGCCTCTATTTAATCTAGGGAAGTGACAGAAATCTCTAAGGTTGTAGATGTGTTGTTACTACTAGGGATAAAATAACGGTCTCTTGTTCATGGAACAAGTGTATTGTTTACTTTACACACTTTGCTTAAAGTAGTTATCCGTTGCTTGCAACTTAATACTGGAGGGGGTTCGGATGATAACCTGAAGGTGGATTAATAGTCATAGATGCAGTTGGATGGCGGTCTATGTATATTGTTTTAATGCCCAATCAAATCTCATATGATCATGAATGTATAGTATTGCATTGTTATGCCTTGCTCTGTCCTGTCAATTCCCCGCTGTAATTTGTTTACCCAGCATGTTATGTTGTTTATCTTAAGGAGAATACCTCTAGTGAACTATGGACCCCCGGTCCAATCTTTACCACTGATACATCTTATACTGTTACTATTTACTTTCCGCAAGCCACCATTACCTTCCACACCATACAGTTAATCCTTTGTTTTCAGCAAACCGGTGAGATTGACAACCTCACTGTTTGTTGGGGCAAAGTCTTGAGTTTGTGTTGTGTAGGTTTCCAGTTGCTAGCAACACCTTTGAGTTGTTTCCTTCCTCTTACTCGTTTGATAACATTGGTTTCTTACTGAGGGAAAAACTTGCTGCTGTACTCATCATACCTTCCTCTTGGAGTTTCCCAACGAAGCTCTAAAGTGATCTGAGCCGCATCAGTTGGTTACCTAAAACTAGTTGCAATAGACTGGCATCTAGAGCTCTTTGCCGGAGCTGCAGACCTGGATCAGCTGACATAGTTAGTGGAAAACTGACCATATACAACACCAGGTCACCTACAGCAAAACTTGTTGAGTGACCAAACCAAAATGTTTGGAACGTTTTCTTCGTTGTGCACTATAGTTTAGTGAATTGGTTTGCTAGTGTTGAGATGTCTA
This sequence comes from Avena longiglumis, assembly GCA_030063025.1. Lineage (NCBI taxonomy): Eukaryota > Viridiplantae > Streptophyta > Magnoliopsida > Poales > Poaceae > Avena > Avena longiglumis. Next base: position 146,116,313 of record CP125978.1, on the reverse strand, counting down.
GAATTCATTAGCTAAAATCATGGGCAATTCTGCATACGATCCTTGCAATGGAGGTATAAACAATGCATTGATGTTGAGCTCTCTGATTGCTTGCGAAGATGATCGTCACCACTAGTATGGTGCCTTGTAATATCATTAATAATCTCAAATATTCCTATAACCACTTGCAGATTATAATATATCCAGGATCTCTGTTTTCCCAAGGCAGTGCACTATGTTCAGAAGAAACCATGATAGCCACATTAATCTGCTGCCAAATCCACATAAAAAAATTCACGTGACAGGAGACACGAGAGTACGACCAAGGTTTGATAAACTTCTCACCAGGATCCAATTGTATAGCGACCAACCTGATGACGTAAGACCTAATCAGATCACTCGGCCAATGTATCAAGCATCCTGTGTGGTCATCATGGCAACTGCCAATAATAGTGACAGCCTGATAAACAACCTGGGTGTATATGATTGTTGGTGAAGTTGAGGACACAGACAGTGGAACACACGTAATTGATGTCCAAAAGAGCTTAGGAGGAACAGGGCGCATAGGGATCATCCATGCACATTTGTTCCTAGTAGAGTGCATGCCTGATGCCATCCATACCAGCCATTGCGGTGGCCGAGCCAAAAGTAACTCGGTCTGATCTGAAGGGTGTGCTGACGTGGTTGCAGGTGGTGGTGCAGCTGCAGTATGGGTGGACTCCAAGCCTTCTAGTGGGGTGTTCGTGTCTAGCTTGACTGTCATGGCGAGGACATCTGTCGAACAGGTGGTGGGCATATGCTTGTCCAGCTAGTGGACACCGAGCTTCTGCATTGTCGTGGGTGGTGAGGCTCCCATAGATGATGGACTGGCCGTGAAAACGGTTCTATGTTGCATAGAAACGGGCATTGAGGCTCCCACTAGTACTTCAATAGCCACAGACACCACGCCCGACTGCAGAGACGAAACCCCAACTAGAACACCATCATTGTTAGTGTTGGAACACCATCGAGCACTTAGCGGGTGCGATGGTGTTGATGTCGCCAGAGTCCTCCATGGTAAGGTAAATGAAATCCTCAACACGGTGGGTATCAAGCTCCTTGGCGATATGTGATGCCAAAGGAAGGGCCGCACGTGTGCGCAGCGTAGCAATACCCTGCTGGCACTCGAGCATGCCTCGCCTGCCTGTCTCGATTGCTGGATCGACTGGGGACATGGACGAAGCCGCAACCTCCATGCCTCAAACGCCGGGGCTCGAGCTGAACATCTAATAAGCGATGGGCGTCACTCCACCTTGGCTGCTTGTATCGCAACCATATCTGCCAACGAGATCCTTGAGGACGGACCAGGAGTCGTCGATCGTCAACTTGAGCTCCTCCAACGTCGCTGCCATACTCTTCATTGCCGCAACCAAATCCTCCATCACCCGCAGATCAATCTGGCTCTTCATACCAAATGTTATGCCCCGGCTACACTTTGATTTAGATCTCAGTTTACAGCGGTAATAAAGAAGGAAATTTAGAGATACATGGAGGAAGGTGGTAGTTGGGAGGACAAGTTTAGATAAGGAAAACAAGAGAGTTCAGAGAGAAAGAGATATAAGTTTCATAGGTTTCATCTTCGTCCCCGCATCCGGTCGCCTCGATACACTTAAGTACAGCAGCTTCCCTCATTCTCCCCTTGTGCATTGGGCCGTCGGCTCCCATCTTGCAGCGGCCCATACGAACCAGTAGGGCGGGTCGTGTAATTACCCCCTTCTTCAACACCGGCTTTTCCCAATCCGGTGCTCGAGGGAAATGTGCGCGCAGCTGAGCCTCCTCTTCCTAGGTTGCGAATGAAGCTAGCAGGTTACCTAAAACTAGTTATAACAGACTGGCATCTAGAGCTCTTTGACGGAGCTGCAGACCTGGATTAGCGAGCATAGTGAGTGGCGAACTCACCATATACAACACCAGGTCACCTGCAGCAAAACTTGTTGAGTGACCAAACCAAAATGTTTGGAACGTTTTCTTTGTTGTGCACTGTAGTTTAGTGAGTTGGTTTGCTAGTGTTGAGATGTCCAGAATCCAGTAGCTCAAATCATGGGAAATTCTGCATATGATCCTTGCAATGGAGGTATAAATAATGCATTAATGTTGAGCTCTCTGATTGCTTGCGAAGATGATCGTCACCACTAGTATGTTGCCTTGTAATATCATCAATAATCTCAAATATTCCTGTAACCACTTGTAGATTGTAATATATCCAGGATCTCTGTTTTCCCAAGACAGTGCACTATGTTCAGAAGAAACCATGATAGCCACATTAATTTGCTACCAAATCCACATAAAATTGTTCACGTGACAGGACACACGAGAGTATGACCAAGGTTTGATAAACTTCTCACCAGGATCCCATTATATAGCGACTAGCCTGATGACGTAAGACCCAATCAGATCACTAAGCCAATGTATCAGGCATCCTGTGTGGTCATCATGGAAACTGCCAATAATAGTGACAGTCTGATAAACAACCTGGGTGTATATGATTGTTGGTGAAGTTGAGGACACAGACGGTGGCACACGTAATTGATGTCCAAGAGAGATTAGGAGGAACAGGGCGCATAGGGATCATCCATGCACATTTGTTCCTATTAGAGTGCATGCCTGATGCCATCCATACCGGCCATTGCGGTAGCCGAGCCAGAAGTAACTCAAACTGATCTGAAGGGTGTACTGACGTGGTTGCAAGTGGTGGTGAAGCTGCAGTACAGGTGGACTCCAAGCCTGCTAGTGTGGTGTTCGTGTCTAGCTTGACTGTCATGGCGAGGACATCTGTCGAACAGGTGGTGGGCATATGCTTGTCCGGCTAGTGGACGCCGAGCTGCTGCATTGTCGTGGGTGGTGAGGCTCCCATAGATGATGGACTGGCCGTAAAAACGGTTCTAGGTTGCATAGAAATGGACATTGAGGCTCCCACTAGTACTGTAATAGCCACAGACACCATGCCCGACTGCAGAGACGAAACCCCAACTAGAACACCATCATTATTAGTGTTGTAACACCACATCGAGCACTTAGCGGGCGCGATGGTGTTGATGTTGCCAGAGTCCTCCATGGTAAGGTAAATGAAATCCTCAACACGGTGGGTATCAAGCTCCTTGTCAATATGTGATGCTAAAAGAAGGGCCGCACCTGTGCTCAGCATAGCAATACCTGCTGGAACTCGAGCACGCCTACCCTGCCTGTTTTGATCGCTGGATCGACTGGGGACATGGACGAAGCCGCGACCTCCATGCTGCAAACACCGGGGCTCGAGCCGAACATCTAATACTCGATGGGCGTCGCCCCGCCTTGGCTGCTTGTGTCGCAAGCGCATCCACCAACGAGATCCTTGAGTACGGACCAAGATTCGTCGACCGTCGACTTGAGCGCCTCCAACGCCGCTGCCATACTCTTCTCACCGCAACCAAATCCTCCATCACCCGTAGATCAATTTGGCTCTTGATACTAAATGTAATGCCTCGGCTACACTTCGATTTAAATCTCAGTTTATAGTACGAATAAAGAAGGAAATTCAGAGATACATGGAGGAAGGTGGTAGTTGGGAGGAAAAGTTCAGATAAGGAAAACAAGATAGTTCAGAGCGAAAGAGAGATAAGTTTTAGAGGTTTCATCTTCGTCCCTGCATCCGGTCTCCTCGATCCACTTACGTACAACAGCTTCCCTCATACTCCCCTTGTGCCTCAGGCCGTTGGCTCCCTTTTCGTAGCGGCCCATACGACCCCGTATGGCGGGTCGTGACATTACCCCCTTCTTCAACACCGGCTTGTCCCAAGCCGGTGCTCGAGGGAAATGTGCGCACGGCTAAGCCTCCTCTTCCCAGGTTGCAAATGAAGCTAGCAGGTTATCTGGAGCTCTTTGCCAGAGCTGCAGACCTAGATCAACTGGCATACTGAGTGGCGAACTGACCATATACAACACCAGGTCACCTGCAGCAAAACTTGTTGAGTGACCAAACCAAAATGTTTGAAACGTTTTCTTTGTTGTGCACTGTAGTTTAGTGAATTGGTTTGCTAGTGGTGAGATTTCCAGAATCCAGTAGCTCAAATCATGGGAAATTCTTCATACGATCCTTGCAATGGAGGTATAAACAATGCATTGATGTTGAGCTCCCTGATTGCTTGCGAAGATGATCGTCACCACTAGTATGTTGCCTTGTAATAGCATCAATAATATCAAATATTCCTATAACCACTTGCAGATTGTAATATATCTAGGATCTCTGTTTTTCCAAGACAGTGCACTATGTTCAGAAGAAACCATGATAGCCACATTAATCTGTTGCCAAATCCACATAAAATTGTTCACTTGACAGGAGACACGAGAGTACAACCAAGGTTTGATAAACTTCTCACCAGGATCCCATTATATAGCGACCAGCCTGATGACGTAAGACCCAATCAGATCACTCATCCAATGTATCAGGCATCCTGTGTGGTCATCATGGCAACTGCCAATAATAGTGACAGCCTGATAAACAACCTGGGTGTATACAATTGTTGATGAATTAGAAGACACAGACAGTGGAACACACATAATTGATGTCGAAGAGAGATTAGGAGGAACATGGCGCATAGGGATCATCCATGCACATTGGTTCCTAGTAGAGTGCATGCCATATACCATCCATATCGGCCATTGCGGTGGCCGAGCCAGAAGTAACTCGGACTGATCTGAAGGGTGTGCTGACGTGGTTGCAGGTGGTGGTGCAGCTGTAGTATGGGTGGACTCCAAGCCTGCTAGTGGGTGTTCGTGTCTAGCTTGGCTATCATGGCGAGGACATCTATCGAACGGGTGGTGGGCATATGCTTGTCCGGCTTGTGGACGCTGAGCTTCTGCATTGTCGTGGGTGGTGAGGCTCCCATAGATGATGGACTGGCCGTGAAAACAGTTCTAGGTTGCATAGACACGGACATTGAGGCTCCCACTAGTATTATAATAGCCGCAGACGCCACGCCCGACTGTAGAGACGAAACCCCAACTAGAACACCATCATTGTTAGTGCTGGAACACCACATCGAGCACTTAGCGGGCGCGATGGTGTTGATGTCGCCAGAGTCCTCCATGGTAAGGTAGATGAAATCCTCAACACAGTGGGTATCAAGCTCCTTGGCGATGTCTGATGCCGAAGGAAGGGCCGCACGTGTGCTCAACGTAGCAATACCCTGCTAGCACTCGAGCATGTCTCCCCTGCCTGTCTCGATCGCTGGATCAACTAGGGACATGGACAAAGCCGCGACCTCAATGCTGCAAACACTGGGGCTCGAGCCAAACATCGAATACTCGATGGGCGTCGCCCGGCCTTGGCTGCTTGTGTCACAACCCGCATCCGCCAACGAGATCCTTGAGGACGGACCGAGAGTCATGGACCACCGACTTGAGCGCCTCCAACTCCGCGGCCATACTCTTCATCGCCGCAACCAAATCCTCCATCACCCGCGGATCAATTTGGCTCTTGATACCAAATGTTATGCCCCGGCTACACTTCGATTTAGATCTCAATTTACAGCGACAATAAAGAAGGAAATTCAGAGATACATGGAGGAAGGGGTAGTTGGGAGGACAAGTTCAGAGAAGGAAAACAAGAGAGTTCAGAGAGAAAGAGAGATAAGTTTCAGAGGTTTCATCTTCTTCCCCGGTCGCCTAGATCCACTTAAGTACAACAGCTTCCCTCATTCTCCCCTTGTGCCTTGGGCCGTCGGCTCCCTTCTCGCAGGGGCCCATGCGACCCAATAGGGCGGGTCGTGACACTCAATGATTTTCTCAAATAAAATTTGAGGTAAAAAATTCACACTCTTTCCAATGCCTTTGTATGAACATTTTGTGATCATTTTTTACACTACTTTCGATATGTAGATCATGACGGATAGCACCAAAGTATCTTTCAAAAACAAATTCATGGATATGGTTGAGGCTATGTGTTGTACCTTAGGGCATCTCCACCAGGTCGACCTAAATAGGCGACCCAAAACGTTTGTGTTAGTTCGGATGGGTCGGGCCACGGGGGATTTGGGTCGTGGTCCGGCCTACCTGAGGGGCCGCTTATAGCGGTCCGACGCATTTTATCTGTCTCCCCCGTTTTCATCGCTTGACACCCTCGTCGATGGGACGTTAATGACGATGCAATGTCGGCTATCAACACCGGCGATTTCCACGCGGCCAACGTTTCTCGCCATCGTTGCGTTTTGTTTCCCGTGCACGTGTTCTCGTCTGCAGTCAGAAAACTTCCTGTGCCTGGCCGGCTGTTTTTCTCCTTTGTAGCGGTCTATAAAAGATGGCCGCTGGTGCGGCGGAGACAACAATCCCAAGCAAGATCAAACACCGCCAAAAAAGCGCCAACCACCACCAGCCATGTCGCGCCGCAAGATCGCCAACTGGACCAAGATCAGGGAGATGTGCCGCAAACGCTACCATAGGGATCCGATGATGTTGCCGAGCTCAGTCCATGGCTGAGAAGGAGGTGGAAGCCTTCGAGGATGAAGGCCATGTGGCCGAGGAGGCGCTGGAGCAGGTGGTGGAGGTGGCTTCAATGGTGGCCGCCCAATTGGTGGTGCGCGAGATTCACCACGTCACCGCCAAGGAGGCGGTGGCTAGGAAGGCTGCATTAGCGGACCTCTGCGAGATCCGGCATGAGACGGCCATGACCACGCTGGAGGAGGTTTCCAGGGGGGCGCCAAGGTCACCATAGCTCTCATCGATAGGTACGAGATAGAGGTGGAGGAGGACGAGGAGGAGGAGGCGAAGGCGGCGGAGGAGGAGAAGGCGATCGTCGTCCCCGCGATCGTGCGAGCTCGGACATGACATCAGCCCCCAGGGGAGGGCAGGGGAGAGGACGGAGGGAGAGTCGCAACGCGAGGGAGGCGGCGAACCGGCGAGAGAGAAGAGAGGGGCAGGGCTGGAGATCAGAGGAGGAAAGAGACCAGGAGATGCCGAGATGGAACGGAGGCGGACCGCCAGAAGGCGGCGAGCAAGGTGGCAGATCGGCCCAGCTAAGATCATCGCCTCCATCGAACGCCCAACACGCCATCGGGGCGCGCGGCGGCGCAGGCCGGCGATAGCGCAACGGTGGCAACGGCAACGGCAACGGCAACGAGTACCATAAGGACGGCCTCCTCCACCAGTACTACTAGTCCTTGTTCAAATGTACTTTTTTAATTTTGCCAAATTCAAAAACCTTTTAATGGAAATGTTTAATAATAAAACAAGTTTTATTACTAATGTTTGCGGACACCCACCCGGACGCGTGGTCCGAGCTGTCCCGATGCAAAGCGTTGCCCAAATTGATGGCGCCCGATGGGTGCGCGGATGGTCCCGGAGGGCGCTGAGCCGCCACGCTGCGCTTCGCGTCGGAGTGTTCGGACTTGTTCGGACACTAGCGAACCGGTTGGGTTGTACCCGTGGAGATGTCTTTAGCTATGAAATATTGAAAATTACTTAGCTATCAGGGATACTTCTACTGATATTGTGTGATCTTCCTTGCGATTTGTATGCAGCTTTTCAAATTTTACTTTTGTAAAACCAACACAATGGCAAAGGTAACTTTAGGGACGAAGGTGAGGAGAAAAAGGAAGATGTGTTGCACGAGGACGGAAATGAGATGGAATTCTGACGAGGCAGAAAACTGAGATGAGCACGAAGCTGCCTGTGCTTTTTTAGTTACTCAACGTGCACCCAGACACGATAATATTTTTAATAGTCAAATGTCCTATGCACGTTTTTTATTTGCCTACGTTCGAGTTCATTCCATTTTAGACGATTGGAGCTTTATTTTTAGTAGTTTGAACTACAAGAAGTAAAGCTCAAAGTCTCTACTTTGTGTAGTGCCTATATAGCTTTACCCTTTTATGCAATTCAAACGTTGATCTAAAGCTACCTTTGCGTTTTGTTTGTTCCCCTTCAGCCGTGGTCCTCAACACCGAGTCTTAAGAATTCCCTTTGGTTTGTCCCCCGGACACAATTAACACTAACATAGTGGCCTACAATGATTTGGCATGCATGCCAAGCCGATATCTAAGTTTTAAATTAGAGCCCACGGGCACCCGTAGCACCCTAAGGCCTCGTTTTGGGGGAGAGTTTTCGGGTGTGTTTCAGAGTTTTATTCCTAGTGTTTTGGGTGAAAACACTTCCATCACCCAATCCACTTCAATCCTCTTCCATTCTAATCCCCTATAAATTCTCTCCTAAAAAATATTGTTTTATAAACTGGGAATGCTACATCCACTGGCAGTGCTGTTATCACATATAAAATACATAAACTTCACAATTAGTATCTCACGAATTTTTAGCAGCAGAAGCATCAAGTCAATTCAACACAGCTTATAAAAGACTCATTTTTTATAGCAGCACATGAACAAAAACGTTTCAGAAACAATATGCAACAATTCCCAGCTTCCAAAAGATATGAACTTTTTCACATAATTCTATTAGGTACTAAACAACAGTATATACTAATCACACATACTAGTTATAACCAGCAATTAAATGGGTATTCTAGCTCAATCAATAAAACCCAGATTCAACACTGAGTCATATAACTATCAATGGAGGATAAACAATATGAACAGTGCACAGAGAATTGAGGATATTTGAGTGACTGAGCCATCACATCGAACATGAAATGCAAACATAATTCAGCTAACTACTGCGACAGATCGAGTTACTTTGAGAAGACATCTAAACTCAATGTAGTAAATATCTGAGATCCCGCTCTTGTACCATTGCCTGCCAGTAGGCTTGAAGAAAACCTCACCCTAAAACAAGAGATAAAATAGATTGTTAAACAAAATCAAAGACAGGAAACATCAAATTAAGATACTTGTTTGCAAAGAAGAATCATACTTTTAGAATTATATATCAAGATAGTATATGCTAGACCGATGAACAATTCACTACCAGTTTATATAATTTCAGGAGCCAAGTCAAACAAAACAACATTGATAGAATTAAAAAGTAGATACAAAGGTGCATCATTCTCACATCATATACAAAAAAAGCATTGGATTGCCTTGTTTACAGAAGTAAAAAAAAAGTTAATCAACAAGAAAGACATCTGCAGCACCATCCAGGCGACCACCATCATGGATAGATAAAGGTATGCGGCAATCAACTAAGAATCTAACACATACATAAGAAGGATAGCTCATCTACCGCAGTCCATCCTAGAAGCAATCAACTATGTTGAGAGAGGAAGCAACAACAATCCATCCTAGTAGCAGCAGACTAGACAACTACATGCGACACGAAATGTACAAGAAAAAAGAGCTTGAAGTTTGTTTGCACTGCTACACAGGAAACCTTTCAGCCATGTACAAGAAAAAAGTGTTTCATATGCCCGAAAATACACACATAAAAGATGAATTATAGCTGTAAACGAGGTCATTGGATGGTCTAGGACATAGACATACACACTCTCACACAATGCTTTCTTATATAATATCCATCTTTGCCTTCTTAATTAGTATAAGCATGAAGAACAAACAACAGCAACATGCATGCGAAATTGAGAATCAACTATAAGTACATGGACCTAGCTCAACAGTAAGCACCAATGACAGCAACCATCCATCTCCATCCATCCAATGGAAACAATATCAAGTACTCGAAACTATAGAAACTACATAAATCAACAAGATGACAAGCATGTAATGTACTACAAAAATCATGTGAGGTACTACATAAATAAGGTATTAGCAGCAATATTGACGGACACAGTCTGTTCCTTTCTCAATGCACACATTATCTTTTGTGCTAGTCCTATTTAAACAAATATGAAAGTCTCAATTTGGTATATTGATGACCCACAAGTATAGGGGTGTATCGTAGTACTTTGGATAAATAGGAGTGTCGATCCCAATGAGGAGCAGAAGGTGTTGACTAGTGGTATGGAGCAGGAAATCTCTGTAAATACTTAGCAAACGGATTTTTAGGGGTTTTCTAATAAAGCAAGGAAATAAAGTGCAACTAATAAAGACAACGAATAATTGCAGCAAATGGCACAATACTTTCTTATCAAAGGACAAGACGGTGGAAATACTTATAAGGACCAAACGTTCTAGAGGACACATGAGAATTCTGTCAAGTGCTTTCGCTTCAAATAGCTGAGTAGTCTTCTTTGGTGTTGTAAGTGTTGTGTGGGTGAACCTGTGCTAATATACCGACCTTACTTGTACTAATACATACTTGTGATTAAACCCCCTGCAAGCATCTGCAACTACAGGAAAGCAATTAAGATATAAACCTAACCACAACCTTAAACTCTAAGATCCTACGCTCCCTTATGCAATGGTGTCCTAATGGGGGTTCAGGTTTCTGTCACTCCGGCAACCCCACAATTAGTATCCAAATACACAATGCATTCCCCTAGGCCCATAAATAGTAAAGTATCATGTAGTCGACGTTCACATGAAACCACTAGAAGAATAGCACCAGAACTTAAATACTAAACATTGAATAATATCTCAACACAAATCCACTACTAACAACATGACTTCTCCCATGTCCTCAAGAACTAAACGAACTACTCACAAGACATCATATGTATCAAGATCAAAGATGATATGGTGATAGATAACAATCTGAACATAAACAATAATCCAATGGTTCCACTCATAAGCATCAACTACAATAGTAATCAACACCGGGAAAGTTACCACTAAGAACTATGCAAGTATTCAACACAATTGTTACATCGGGATGGAGTGGTGATGATGGTGCTGGTGGAGATGATGGTGTGGATGATGATGATGATTATCCCGATGAAGTCTAACTTGATGACGGTGTTGATGGCGACGATCTCCCCTCTCCGGGAAGGAATTTCCCCGGCAGAAATCTGTCTGTCGGAGAGCTCTTTCTCTCTTGGTGTTTTCCGCCCCGTAGAGGCGGCGGAATCTTTCTGTGGTCACCCCCGTGTTTTAGGGTTCCGAGGGGAAGATATAGGCGAGAGGGCGGAGCCGGAGGTGGGCCAGGTGGGCCACACCCCTGTAGGCGCGGCTTAGGGGTGACCCACGCCGGGGGGTGTGGCCCCCCTGTGGCCCATCTCCGCCTCCCCTTCTAGCTTTCTTCGTCTTCTGGGAAAATATATTTTTTCATAGTTTTTCTGGTATTTTTCTGATCTTCGCGAAATTGCATCAAAACACCTCTTTTTCCATCAGAATCCTGACTCTGGCGGTTCATCCTCCAAGAATCATCCAACATGCAAAAACAGATGAAAAGACATAAGTAACACCTCTTAATAATAAATATATCAATGAATAGAGGCAAATTATGATATAGAATAGTGATGCAAATTGGACGTATCAACTCCCCCAAGCTTAGACCTTCGCTTGTCCCCAAGCGAAAACTGAGCTCAGTAAACATGCCCACGGGTTTATGGAGTGAAGTGTCGGTAAAATAATACGGACAAGAAGCATCACACTTACCATTACACAACTCATAGAAGAAAGCAACAAACCATTATATAACTTAGCTTGCAACAAGTATAGGAGTCGCAATAGAGATGCATAAAGATAAATCATAATTGGAATTGGAAAACTTTTGTTCTTGGTCAGAGAACAGCTGGCAAACAGTTTCACAAAAAGATTTTGTAGAAGTTTTCACAATAAGAGTACTCTTTGCTCAAACATAAAAGGTTTTTCACATGATGACTTTCAAAGAAATACTCAATATATAAGAGTCTTGTGCAAACAAGGAAGATTAAGAACATGATTGAATAAATCATCATAAGAATGCTTGAAACACAAAAACACAAATGCTTGCTGGAGATAGAGAGGAAAAAGGTTTACTGACTCAACTTATAAATAGGAGAAAGGCCCTTCATAGAGGGAAGTAGGGATTTCAAGTTCATAAAGAACTTCCAAACGATTATGGTACTTACTAGCTTTGAGCCCTCATTGCCCCTATCATAAGCATCTTGAGGTGATTAAGGTTAAAGTGAACAAAGATGGAGTATATGCTTGACGAAATATAAGTTGGCAATCTCATATCCCTTGAGTACGAGGGCCGCTCCTCATGCTACTCAACTTTAGTTACCGGTAAGTTCTTGTCATTGTAAGTACATGTGTATCATAAAGAACCGCCAATGGGGTACCCCTTGTACATGATACATGATCTATCCCGTAATCAAAATGATAAGGCAAGCAGACAGTGAGCATCTCAGCGATCTTTTTATTTGCTATTTGCATAGGTTTTTATTAAGGATGCTTCACATATTGCTCACTATGGTTATGCTGCAAGTTTCCACCATGATTAGGCATGGCTTAGGCTAGCGGCCCATACGTTTCTCTAACACACATACATAACTCCATGGACTTACAAGATCCCCTTTTATTTCACACCGACGACATCCATAAACAAAAGAGCATGATATCAACTGGATATGTACGCATAAGTGTTGAAAGTGTTCCCCGTGACAACACGGTTCTGCTAATCCCAACGTATAGATGCAAGAATATACAACTTCGATGATACAATGGTTCAAGTTTATTAGGGGCAAGAAAATAAGGTGTGCCATCAAGTTCGTGAGAGCTTTATTAACTAGTTTTCACACAACAAAATAATTGTTAATTCGAAAGATCGATGAAGCTTGAGAATTTTCTTGGAATAGCAATAATGCTAATAGGTAGATATGGTGGACACAAATGGCACAGGTTTGGTTCAAAGGGGTTGGATGCATGATAAGTATGCCTTCTCAACAGGTTTTTGGCTAGCAAGGCTAGGTAGCAAGCAAAAGAGTTGAAGGAAACAAGAAAACCTACAAGTGATAAAGCCAAACATGCAATCTCCCTTGAAGCCACAAAAGATCTTAAATAAAGAATACTAAGATTATGAGCCAATCAAGAAAGAAAATAAATGATACAAAATACCTGTAAGTTTTTTCTCTTTTCCTTTCAAACCTCAAAAAGTGTTTCTACTGACCAGAGCTTGGTTTTCCAAAACCAATTTAGATCTACTTGATGCTCCCAAAGTGATGCCAATACTGATCATGTCGTGGTGGTGGCTAAGAAGGTTGCGGTCCCTGCCGACATATTTTCTAAGGCTAAGAAGTTTGTTGTTACCAGACCTTCATCATCTCAGAAGGGGCCGGGTAGCTCCTCTCAACCCAACATTGCTGATGCGTTCCGCAAGGGGGTTTCCTCTGCTAAGACTGTTGTCACCTTGGCCGCTGATACTCAGCTTACTCTCCACAAGAGTCCCGCGGCGACGGTGGTTACACAACATGTCCGAGGTAAAGTGCTGACTCGTACCGAGAGTGGGAACAGCCTCGGCTCCTTGGTTGAGTATGCCAATAATTGGAATGCTGCTGATCAGCTTGAGGGCAATCCGAGCAATCAGCCATTTCAACTCTCTGACATTAGCAGTCGCTTGCATATGGCTGCTAAGATCGTGCTTGAAAGCGATAATATGAACGAGGTAATTGCTTTTGTTGACATTTGGTTAGTTATTCGAATGATAGTATATATACTCTAGTCCCCGAAGCTTGCAACCGAATAACTTGTTATTCGTTTGGAAGCTTTGTTAGGCCTAAAGTGCGTTATTTGCCAAGTGAATTTCCTGTATGACTTTGACTCATCGTGGTTCATCTGTATTCCATATTAAGTGTTTACTGAATCCGGATCCGTTGCAGCTTTGATTACCCAGCTATTTAGGTCCGAGATAAGTTTTGCTTGACTCGTATTTGTCTTAGCTTTGAATACCTAGCCACCTAGATCCGAGGTAAGCTTTGCTTGATTCGGATCTGTCTTAGCTTCGAATATCCGGCCACCTAGATCCGTGTTAAGCTTCGCTTGATTCGGATTTGTCTTAGCTTTGAATACCTAGATACCTAGATCCGAGTTAAGCTTTTCTTGATTCAGATCTGTCTTAGCTGCGAATATCCAACCACCAAGATCCGAGTTAAGCTTTGCTTGATTCGGATCTGTCTTAGCTTCGAATATCCAGCCACCTAGATCCGAGTTAAGCTTTGCTTGATTCGGATCTGTTTTAGCTTTGAATATCTGACTGTGTAATTTATTTTGTCGCTTAGGTTGCTCATGATCGGCGGACGGCCGAATTCCAAAGGCTTCTTTTCACGCACAAGAAATTGCAAGAAAAGTATGAGAAAGTTCTTCCCGTGGTGAAGAAAGCTGGTAACTTAACAAATCTTTGTATTGTCCTTTAAGTTCTTAATATTTTCGACTTGAGGTGCTAACCCACTTTGCTGGTAAACAGGTAATATCAATAATCTTAACATTCGTCTTGAGAAGAAAATCAAAGCTCTGGAAGGTTAGTTATTCTTTTCCTCTATTGATTTTCTTTCGATACTTATCCTGGGTTTCTTATAACCTTCTAGCCTTGGTATAGCCGAGTTACAAACTCTTGCAGCATCGCATCAAGAATGTATACCCATGCCTGATATGATGCTACATTTTTTAGAGCAAGCCGCCACTCATTCAGCGCAATTGAAAGAGAAAGATGACGAGATAACCCGGTTGCGTGCCGAGGTGGAGTCCCTCAAGCTTTCTCAGAAATCCGAGTTAGAGAAAGTTGATCATGAGTTCTTCGAAGAAAAGAATCGGCTAAGTCTGCAACTGCAGAAAGATAAAGAACTCCTCGAGGCTGTCGAACTTAAGAATCAGACGATGAGCGAGGAAATCACTCGCTTTGAGAATACTAAGGTTGACTGGACTCAGGATCTCCAGAAAATGTTAAGCTATATTCATCGTAAGTTTATGACCGTGGCCGAGTTATCTTCTTCTCTTTCTTACTTTTAATTGATGTACTTTTATTTTGCGTAGATCATTTTTCGAAAGCTAGGCCCGTGAGCTCTAGAGCGGTCATTACTGCTCGCCAGCGCCGAGGTGTCCCCGCAGATTCGAGTCCAGAATATTCAATGGAAGACTTCTTGGTTGTCGTTGGCGCTGCCATTGGGCCGATGAAGATTATGGGCAGGGATAGGGTGGAAGCACCTATTCGAGCCTACCATGTTCTCTGGCCGAATACTTCTGTAACTCCTGATATTGACGAGATCAAGATACTGGTGGAAAGATTAATGGCATCCCAGAGCCAGTTAAATCTCTGGAGGGAATCCGCAGGAAGGGCTAGTGCTGATATGGCGCTCACAGTCATTATGTCTTGGTACGAGGACATTTCGCTCGACACTTTGATAAACTTGCGCACTGGCTCCCGTTGGGTTGAGGATCCAGAATTCGTCGCTCGCCGCCAAGCTCGTTCCTTCCAGCTTGTTGAGTATGCTGATGTGCATAACTGGATTGAAGGACCGAGTTTTATTCCCAACCCAGCGGACGACGTCAAAATCGAAGATGGCTCTGATAATGATTCGGCCGACCAGGATGAAGGTGAGGGCGACTCGGACAACTCTGGTGATTCCAGCGCAAGCTCGGATGGGGACGGCGACGCGCGATCATCTTCCAAAGGGACTGGGCACTCTCAAGCTCAAACGAATGTTTCTCAACAGCCCAGGACTTCCCCCGAAGTTACTATTGCTTCTGTGGAAGGCGAAGTAACTTTGGCCAAGGCGTCGTCTTCCTTGCAGCGCCCAGTGCCTGATCGTGCCGCTGCCCCTTAGGTTCAAAAAACTTCTTAAATTATTTCCAGTCCCTGGTATGTCGGGCGTATGATGTGTGTGAAACAATTGTCCGACTTTCTGTGTGGTACGAACCCTTTTTGCCTGCTGCCACTGAGGCATGGTTGACGGTGATCACTATTAGTTTGTCTAAACAGATCTTGTAGCTTTATATCTTTGCTTTGGAAACCTTCAATCTCATAGGTTCGGATCGTATGTTTTCATGTGGTTGAACTTAGTTCGGCGCTTATATTGCTTGGCCTTTATAAATTCGACGGCTTGGCCATTGTGTTCTTGACCTCTATCCGAGATATAAAGCCCGAAGCTCATATCTGGCGAAGTGAAACAATAAGTTGCACCCCTTATCATACTTCGTTTCGCTAGGAGTGTTACTCTTTTTGCATCATTCTTAGAGATCTTTGTTTGCTGAGCTATGGAACTTTTATGTGTTTGGCGACAAATAATCCGTTAAACCCACTAGTCCCCGAGTTATCACTTGGGCTATCTAGTTCTTGCGTGTGCTCAAAGAATTACCTTGGACCATGTGGTCGTCTCCGAGTTGCAAACCTAGTTGCCGAAATATATTTCATGGGTTAATGCAGAGAACCTTATGGGGTAACCCCTGAGTCATTGCTGAAGGTGCCGGGGTTGAATGGACGATTCAAAATAAGAAATAACATAGGGCAGTCCCCGAGTCACTGCTCAGGGCGCCGAGGTTTAATACATAACTCAGATAATAAATAACATAGGGCAGTCCCCGAGTCACTGCTCAAAGGTGCCGAGGTTTAATACATAACTCAGATAAGAAATAACATAGGGCAGTCCCCGAGTCATTGCTCGAAAGTGCCGAGGTTTAATACATAACTCAGATAAAAAATAGCATAGGGCAGTCCCCGAGTCACTGCTCAAAGGTGCTGAAGTTTAATACATAGTTGATACTTCGACTTGAAGCGTCATATTACAACATACCCTAGATGGCTCCTACGAGTAAAATGGACGAAGTAAAGCTATATTCCATGGTCTTTTTGATTCTTCGCCGGCTTTATTTGCCTTGTTCTTTTCTGGTGACTGAGCATCGATTAGGTAATATGCATCATTGTGCAATGCTTTACTCACGATGAATGGCCCCTCCCATGGGGGTGATAGTTTGTGCATGCCGGTTGTGCGTTGCACTAGCCGAAGAACCAAATCTCCTTCTTTGAACACTCTTGGATTGACTTTCTTGCTGTGATATCGTCGTAGGTCTTGCTGATAAATAGCTGACCTTGATAGTGCCAACTCCCTGGCCTCTTCTAGTAAATCGACATCATCTTGCTGAGCTTCCTCATTTACCTCAGCGGTTGTATACTGGGTTACTCTTGGCGAATCATGTATTATGTCGGCTGGAAACACGGCTTCTGTCCCATATACCAGAAAAAATGGGGTATACCCTGTTGACCTGTTTGGTGTAGTTCTGAGGCTCCATAGCACTGCTGGTAGTTCCTCAATCCAGCATCCTACCGACCTTTGCAGAGGTTCGACGAGTCGGGGTTTTATTCCGGACAATACTATTCCATTAGATCTTTCCACTTGCCCATTTGATGTTGGGTGAGCCACCGAGGCGACATCTAGTCTTATGTGTTTTTCTTGGCAGAATCTAGCAAAACCTCCTTCGGCAAAGTTTGTGCCATTGTCTGTAATAACACTATGTGGATAACCATATCTCAAGATAATATCTTTGAGGAATTTCACTGCTGTTGGTCCATCACATTTTCTTATTGGTTTGACTTCAATCCACTTTGTGAACTTATCCACCATGACTAAAATGTGATCATTCCGCCCCGGGCTGGCTTGAATGGTCCCACCATATCCAAGCACCATATAGAGAATGGCCATGTAATTGGTATCGTATTTAACTCGGACGATGGCATATGTATCTTGCTGGCGTATCTTTGGCAACCATTACATTTTTTTACCAAATCGTTGGCCTCTTTCAACGCGGCCAATAAAATCCATGCCTGAATGCTTTGGCCACTAAAGCTCTAGACGAGGCGTGATGCCCGCATTCTCCCTGATGTATATCTAAGAGGATTTCCTGGCCTTCTGCCGAGTCAACACATTTTTGCAGCACGCTTGTGACGCTTATTTTATACAACTCATTGTTTATGATTGTATAAGCCTTTGCTCTTCTTACTGTTTGTCTAGCCAGTATCTCATTACTTGGCAAAATTGCATCCTTAAGGAAGGAATATATGGGTTGCGCCCATGTCGGCATGATTTTCTCTGGGATAATTTCACTATCTATTTCCATATTTTCCGCCGACATAACAGCCTCGGATGTTTCCATATCCATTCGTGCGATGGCCAGGTTCACTTTCGAAAATTCCGGGTTGCATTCTTTGTCAACTTCCATTGGCATACTATCTTCTCTTGATTCTGCCGAGATATAAATGGATTCGGACTCTGGTGATGGTGCTATTGATGGTTTTCTTAGGTGCTCTAGGGCGATACCCGGGGGAATTGATTGCCTAGTTGATCCGAGCTTTGACAGCGTGTCCGCAGCGTCATTTTCTGCCCGAGGTATATGATGAAACTCACACCCATCAAAGTATCCACTGATTTTTTGCACATGAAATCTATATAGGGCCATATTCGCATCTAGCGCATCCCAATTGCCTGATACTTGATGTACTACTAAGTCTGAATCCCCGTAACATAGGATCCGACGTATGCCAATCTATTTTGCCACCTTTAACCCATGGACGAGTGCTTCGTACTCGGCTACATTATTTGACGCGGCGAAATGTATTTGCAGAACATATTTCAGCTGATCTCTTTTTGGCGAGGTTAACACTATCCCTGCCCACATGACATTCCTCAGCTTAGATCCGTCAAAGTGCATTGTCCAATAATTTGGATCTGGTAATGGCGGCTCATATTGTACCTCGTCCCAATCCACAAATAAATCTGCCACCGCCTGAGATTTGATTGCATCTCGCCTATCAAATTGCGAGGCATAAGGTGATAACTCGATTGCCCATTTTGATATTCGGCCACTCGCATATTTATTGCTCAATATCTCGGCTATGGGTGCTTCACAAATCACTTTTATCGGATGTTCCTCGAAGTAATGTTTAAGTTTTTTCACCGACATGTATACTCCATAAGCCATCTTTTGGTAGTGCGGGTAGTTCTGTTTTGAGGCTGATAATACCTCGCTTAGGTAATATACCGGCCTTTGCACCGACTTATCATTTTCATTCTGTTCCACCACAACCACCGCGCTTACCACTCTGTTAGTGGCAGCTACATAAAGTAACATAGGCTCCTTTGATAATGGAGAGGCCAGAATTGGTGTCGTGACCAACATCTTTTTTAATTCATGAAATGCGTTATCTGCTTGCGGTGTCCAAATGAACTTAACAGATTTCTTCATGAGTTGATATAGAGGTAATGCCTTTTCCCCCAGCCGACATACAAACCGACTAAGCGAGGCTAGGCAACCCGTGAATTTTTGTACATCATTTAGACACTTAGACAATTCCATTCTTTCAATTGCTCGTATTTTAGTTGGAGTTGCCTCTATACCTCAGCTGGATACGAGAAAACCGAGTAATTTCCCAGCCGGTACACCGAAGGTACATTTTTCCGGGTTAAGCTTCATTCAGAATCTTCTTAGGTTTGCGAATGTCTGTCGAATATCATCCAGGAGTGTTTTACTTTCTTTGGTTTTTATAACCACATCATCCACATATACTTGCACATTTTTCCCTATCTGGTCATGTAGACATTTTTGCATGCATCTCTGGTATGTTGCTCCTGCGTTGCGCAGGACGAATGGCATGGTACGATAGCAATAAGCCCCATATGGGGTAATAAATGCAGTCTTTATTTGATCGGCCGGATTTAACGGTATCTGGTGGAAACCAGAATACGCGTCTACAAATGACAACAGCTCGCAACCAGCGGTCGGATCAATGACTTGGTCTATCCTAGGTAAAGGAAAAGGATCTTTGGGACACGTCTTGTTTAGGTTCGTGTAATCAATACACATTCGCCATACGACGGCTATATTTGGGTCATCCTTTTTCTTTTCTACCAACACCGGATTCGATAGCCAATCCGGATGAAGTACTTCCATGATGAACCCGTCAGCCAGGAGCCGAGCTATCTCATCCCCTACTATTTTTCTCCTGTCTTCGGCGAAGTGGCGGAGAGGTTGCTTCACCGGCCTTGCTCCTGGACTTACATGCAAAGAGTGCTCAGCCAACTCCCTCGGCACACCTTGCAGATCTTGAGTTGACCAAGCAAAGATATCCCGATTCTCACGGAGGAAGTTGGTGAGCTCGTCTTCCTATTTAGCATCCAGGCCAGCGCCAATCGTGATGGTGCGCTCTGGGAACTGCTCATCTATCTGGACCTTTTTTGTCTCTTTAGTCGGCTGGAAAGAAACACTTCCATGTGGGTTGGCTAATGCTGGCATATTCAGCTGTGCCGACTGAGCGAGAGCCACTACTTCTTGAATCCTTCTTTTTTCTCTTGCGATTACCAATGATTCAGCCAGGTTTGATCCGGCTGAAGCACATTCCATCGATTTCCTGTAATCTCCTGCTACTGTTATCACCCCTTGTGGTCCGGGTAACTTCATTTTCAAGTAAGTGATGTGGCAGCTGCTCATGAATTTGGCCAATGCCGGCCGCCCGAGTAAAGCATGTTAGCAACTTTCTAGATCCACCACTTCAAACTCCAAATTTTCCGCTCTGCAGTTATCCCTTGTGCCGAATAATACATCCACTCGAACCTTCCCAATGGGCTCACATGAAAGTCCCGGCACTATTCCATGGAACGTGGTTCTCGTGGATTGCAGCATATTCTGCGATATTCCGAGTTTATGCATTGTATCTTTGTACATGATATTGATACTGCTCCCATTTTCAATGAGTACTTTTGAAAATTTCACGTTAATGATGGGCCCAACAAAAGTCGGATCTAGTATGAGTGCGTACGACCCTGGATTCGACATTATTTTGGGGTGATCCTTTATGCTCCAAGTTACCTCTTGATCTGACCAAGGTACATATCTTGGTACTGCTAGCATAACTGCATTCACTTCCATATGACGGCGATGTACACTTTGCCTGTCTTGCTGTTCTGTTGTGAACATGCAATATGATTGATGATGTTCCCTGTAATCGTTGTGTCCATTATTTCCAGGGTTCGTCCTTCCATCCTGATCCTGATTTATTACTTGATGCACTGCATCTCTCCGGTCCGAGTTATCATACCTCGGGGGAGGAGGGGGTAACATTAACTGTTGTGCATTTGCCCCAGTCAATTGTGGCTGCTGCTGCTGATGTGCCTGAGGAGAAGGTGCTTGCATGCCCGCTGGGTTCCCCATTGCATTTTTCATCCAGGCGCATTGCCGAGTTGTATGATTAGCCGGCTTGGCCGGGTTTGGAGTGTGAAACTTACACGGTTGATCCAACATGGACTCAAACGTGTACTTCGGCCTTTCATGCCACTGCTTCTTATTTTTTGGCGTCCACTATTTCTTCCCTTCATTCCTTGGTGTCCATTGCTAAGGACCATTCTTCTGCCGCTGACTGTTTCCGTGACTCGGCTGATCTTGCACTACCGCTACCACCTGATTGGAGAAATATTTGTAATCCGGTCTTTCCTCTCTTCGTCTACCTCTGAACTCGTTACGTCTCGATGATCCGGCCGCATCTCTTGCATACTGATCTTGATACTCCCGATGCTCTGCCGACATCAGTTCTGGTTGCGTCGGATCACCCAATGCATAGGAATCCGCTATCCTGATGGTTTCTGCCAAAGTGGTTGGCATATCTCTTTGCAGTCTCTACCACAAGACACTGGAATATCGTCATCCTTGAGCGAACCAAGCTATCGCTTGAGATTCTATAACTCCCTCGCATGAGTTCTTAAGGTTACACCACCGAGTTAAGAATTCTCTGTCTGTCTCATTCGGCCTCTGCTTGCACATTGCAAGATGTTGTGGCCTATTTGGTCTCTTGTAAGTACTGGTGAAGTTGCTAACAAACATCTCTTCAAAATCTAGCCAGCAGTTGATACTTACCGCTGGCAGATTGTTCAGCCATACTCTGGCTGGTCCTTCCAGCATTTGCGGGACATATCTTACTGCCCATCGCAAGTTCCCACTAGCTATCTTTACCGCAGTAGCATAGTCAATCAACCAATCCTGTGGTTTGGTGCTCCCATTGTATGTTTTTGTGCCCCTTGCCAGCTGAAAGTTCGGCACTGGTGGTTCGCCCATGATCCGAGGTCCAAAACACGCCGGACCAGGCGGACCCTGCTCTTCTAACAACTCGTACCGATACAACCTGTCTAGTTTTAATCTTGCATCATTTGACGGTAAGTCTCTGTACATGATTCTCTCTTGCATTCCATAATGGTTATTCCCACCATGCCCTGCGTACTCCATATCTGAGTAACCATCGTTGTACCTCTCATTTGCGTGATTATGGTGAGTTGGTCTCACTTCTCGTTCTTGCCGAGGTTCATACCTCGGCTGAGGATTGGGCGACAGGTCCCTTCTTCCTTCCACCGGGATTTCATTCTCATGATTTCTTCTTCCGAGGTCTCCATTACCTCGGCTTCCGTTGCCTTTATTGGCACGACCGGGGTTTCTTTCGCCACCGTTACCTCGGCTTTCATTGCCTCTATTCTCATTGACCTTTTCAGCTACCACTGGATCATATGGTACAATTTGCTTATTCCTTTTTCATGAAGTTACTGCTTTATCTTTTCGCTTGTTGTTTCCAGGTGAGGACGCTGCTGCCATTGACAAGGCAGGTGCTGCTCCAGCCGAATGAACCATACGCGAGGCTCCCGGTCTCGCCGGGTCAGCCCTAAGCATTTCTTCATTTTGCTGGTTCGCGATGCGTACCAGCTCATTCACTCTTTATTGTTGCTTTTGCCGGGCTTCGCCGGTTAGTCCTTCCAATTCTAATGCAGCGGCATTAGCCGCCCTTAGGTTCTTTGCCGGGGTGCTATACCTCGGCAAGCCTAGGTCCACTGAGTCTGCCTTGTGAGTCTCATGTTTTTTGTTGATATCATCCATGAGATTTTTTCCTCTCAATCTTAACTCATCTACTCGCTCTGGGGCAATATCTAGCTTATTTGCCTTGGCATATTCTCGCAAGGTCCTGTTCAGGGACTCCCGCAAGGCCGACACCTTTTTTGCCTCTACCAGTACTTTTTGCCTGGTCTCTTCTAACTCTGCCTATGCATTAGCCGGATCAAGTATCGGCGCTACAGGCGTGGTCAGGTTATCTATAGTCGCCTGGAGAATATATTCTGGTCTTTCTAGAGGTGGCCATTTTACCCTCGGTGCCTTCGGGGTTGTGTACTGCACCTCGGCTGGCTTGGCTGCTGAAGGATCTACCTCGGTGGGCTGCGGAGCTACTTTCTTTGTGGTCATCTGTCCTCCCGTTGCCGGGTCCTTGCTTGATCCGGCGCCTCCTACTGCTGCATGTACCCCGGCTGCGACCATCACCTCGACGCTGCTGGCAGGGCGTTCTCCACGCAGACTGTTTGCAGCGCTGAGAGGGGGCTCTCCTGCAACAATAACTTGGTGAGGATAAACACAGGAGGTGTCGACGCCGACGTAGATCTGGTGCATGCCCAAGTTGATGAAGACTCCGTTGCGCGGAGGAGCTCTTCTCCTGAAGCTGCCTGCGTTATCGCTGACATAGTCACAGAGATTGAATCTCTGGACTAAGCCAGAGACAACGCGCTTGCCGGTGTGGATGAAGTTTCCTGTCCGGATCTTGACTCCAGCTAGCACCACTGCTGGTCCCACGGTGGGCGCCAACTGTCATGGTGGTGGCACGGCAGATGCCATGGGTAGGCTAATGTTTGGGGCCAATGGATGCTAGAGGGATCCGGGGAGGGAAGATGCAATTATTTCTACACACAAATTACTAACATGCAAATCTTTATTTCTCCTTCTTGGACTACAAGTGCTCCTAGAGCTGTTTGCAGGAAGAGAAAAGCTACACGAGCCTTACGGCCTTGAATGAATCGATCCCCCTCTCAGGAGTCCATGCCTCTCCTTATAAAGGGGTTCCTTGGCTCCTTCTAGGGCTGACGTGGCAAGCATATTCTTGGAATATGCTTGTCCCAAAGTGGTAACTCGGCGAGCTCCTTTCCGTGTCTCCCTTCTATCGGCGGCAAGGTTCTAGAGGGCCTCACATGTATGCCTCGGGCTTCCTTACTGTCACCTCCGTGACGCCTGTCTGCCCCTCTGCCTCTTTGCTCTTTGTCCTTAGCGGTTGGCTCTGTCTAGATTCCTCCTATGGCAGCTACGGTTTGACCTTAGGCACCTCCTTCTCCCGCAAGCTTCGTGTTACTCGGCCGTGTCTTGGATTACTCGGCTCGACCTTTACCTACATTCAAGTTGTACATACATACTCGGCCGACTTAACCCGTATGTCGGCCGGATCAGGTATCGCTCCCTTCGTAGGTATCATGGTCGTGCTTATCTCGACCGACTTTTACAGGACTCGGCCGATATAAACAGTAACTCGGCATATGACAGGGTAAACTCCTTTAATCTTCCCCTGTCTTGACCCTATCCGGGGTCACCTCCCCAACAGATCAACAAGATCAATCATATAATAGAGGTTGCAAACTAAAATAAGAAGTGCAAAAAGTAAAAGATGAAACTTCTCATTAATATTCCATAAAGGCACTCACACCAAGGGATACATAGATAATCAACTAAAGGAGAGATACTTCCACAATGCAAACCAACCTATAAGATAACTTCTCTACCAAAGATATGAATCTACTAAAAAGGTAAAAGATAAAAGATAATGATGTGATACCGTGGCACTCCCCCAAGCTTGGAACAATCCAAGGGATGCCAAACATGATGATGAATTACTCCTTCGGTGGTGGTGGTGTTCTCTTGTCATCATAAAACTTCCAAGGCAAAGGTTCCCCATCCAAAAATGACGTCCTGGTTTCCACAATACTGAAACTACCAGCAGAGCTTATGCGATTAAATCTAGCCTCATACTCACAGTTTTGATTTTGTATGTCATAGAGCCGTGCTTGTAATTGGTTGGTGGTCTGACGGAGAGAGAAGATTTCATCTCGAAGCTTAGCAACCTCCTTCTCGTTCTTGGCGATGAGTTCTGAACTTATCTTATGTATGAAATCCACTTTGTGTTCCGCCATCTTCTTGTACCTGAAAACTTCCTGCTCCGATGCTTCCATCCTGTCTTCCAGATTGCCTTCTCCTTTAGGGCCTTGAAATTCTTTCATCTACACCTTCCCATCCTTGAGAATCAACTCCTTGGGATGAATCCTCAACTCATACATGTACGGGTTGATAACATCCGCGGAGGAATCCTCCATGGGTGAACCAGAGGAAGACATTGTGACTCCAAATCTGAGAATTTGTCTAACAGAAACAGATCGAAACAGAAACACAACGAGAACACGATACACGAACATCGGGGGACCTGGGGGGTTATATATTACAAAGTTTCCAAGCATAAGGAAGGTACTGGTGAGAAAACAAGGTGGAGACGGAGCTCAGGGGGGCTCACACCCCCTCCAGGTGCGGCCAGCTGGGGCCCGTGCCTAGGGTGGGTGTGGCCACCCTGGCCTCCGTTTCCTCCTCTGTTTCATTTCGTAACCTTTCGTATGTAATAAAAACATCAAAATTATAAAAATATAGGGTTTTCACGAACCTTCTGTTTTCACCTCTTTTACCTATTCAAAGACAAACTCTGCAGATTCCTTTTCTCCTTCTCCTGGAAATTCCTTTACTCACAAGGCATTACACAAACCTCAATGGCAACATTAGTGTAAGCAAAAACAATAAACCTTTAGGTTCACACTTCAACTGAAATCCATCAAAACAAAAGCTACTATAGCAACTACTTTCCAAAAACCCAAAAGAATATGGAAGGGAATCAATATAAGAGGCAAATGCAAACGATGACAGAATTCTGACAAAATAGACCAGCAGGTAAAGATTGATTTTTTAGAAAACCTTCTGTTGCTCAAATCAAAAAGTGCAAAACTAATGAAAGTTGGGTAACAACTTGGAGAACAAGCACAGAAAAATACAGATCCATCCGAAGTACTGAGATCCTTCACGAATTTTTACAATGCAGCACAAAAATCTGTCCTAGGACAGCCACTTTTCACAACTCCTCTACTTCTCAAAAGTAGTTGATCTTGACACAAAAAACCAAAACAAAAAGGGATAAGGATCGGTTATTACCAAGGTAATAACTTCCAAGACTTGACAAAACTATTGGGTTATCTCCCAAGAAGTACTTTTCTTTAATGCCTTTAAGTTAGGCTTGATAGTTTCAAAGATGCTCACATAGAAGATAAATATCTGAAGTGAAAG
Source organism: Avena longiglumis (assembly GCA_030063025.1). Lineage (NCBI taxonomy): Eukaryota > Viridiplantae > Streptophyta > Magnoliopsida > Poales > Poaceae > Avena > Avena longiglumis. The sequence goes on along the minus strand of CP125978.1, from coordinate 146,090,343 downwards.
AGAGCATCAAGAAGCAAATAACTAACACATTTGAGTCTAACCCACTTCCTATGCATGGGGGTATCATGAGAAAACAAATTGTTGAAACAAAAAGCCACTATCACAGGAAGACAAAACAAATGCAACTTCAAAGCTTTCAACATAAAACGGGGAAACTTAACATTATTGAGATGTATAAAACCATGTTTCCCTCTCTCATAATAACTTTAAGTAGCACTTTGAATAAAATTGACAATATAACTATCACTATTAACAACTTTATCATCAAAATGAGCATACTTAAAATCACCAAAAAAGAGGTCCAAGGTCATAAACCGGATCAATAGAAGCAAGTTGTTCCATCTTGAAATCTTTATTAGGCATGCTATTTTCACAAGGAGCTTTAGTAAATTTTGAAAAGTTAAACTCATAATAATCTCCATCAAACTTAGTTAAAACTTTCTCCTTCTTATAATCTATAATAGCTCCACAAGTGTTCAAGAAAAGTCTAACAAAAATGATAGGACAAGTTTTACTAGCTGCCGCATTAAGCACTAGAAAATCAGCAGGATACTTAATCTTACCACAAAGGACTTACACATCTCTTACAATACCAATAGAGCAAATGGTTTCCTTATTATCAAGGTGAATAACCACATCAATGTACTCAAGCTCACAAAGACCAATTTCATGCATAATTTCCCTATAAAGCTCATAAGGGATAGCACTAGAACTAGCACCAATATCACATAAACCATAATAGCAATGATCACCAATTCTAATAGAAAGCACAGGGACACTAGCTTTTCTAGGATGGGAGACAATATTAGAAGCGTCTTCACAGAAGAATGTGCTCATCCTCTATATTTCTAGTGACAAGATCTTTCACAATCGCTACCACATGTTCAGTATTCATTCTCTCATCAGGTTCCACAGTTTTCTTTGTACCTTTATTATTCGCACTAATTATCATAGAGTACTCCTTTACCTTAGCTGGTAAAGATGTTTTCTCAACATAAGGTTCACGCACAATATGATTAGTAGTACAAACTTCGGTGCTTCTAACAGGAATATGACTAACAACATCTTTATAAGGTGCATGCTACTTATTCCACTTATTTTTGGGAATTTCTATGTAAGAGGCAAGGGCTTTAAAACAATTGGAAATACTTTCAGAATCAAGACCATACTCAGTACTAATATCACGGAAGTTATTAGTTCCCATAAAAGATTTAATGCATTCATAATCATAATTTATACCTGACTTTCTCCCTTTGTCATTCTCCCAAGCTTCAGTTTTCTCTTGAATATGGTCGAGGAGATCCCATTTAGCTTCTTCCTTCATACGTGTGAATGATCCAGCACAAGAAGCATCTAGTAAATCTTTATCATGAAGAGAAAGCCTAGCATAAAAGTTATTGATAATAATATTGTTAGGGAGTTCATGAATAGGACATTTAAGCATTAGTAACTTCAATCTCTCCCAAGCTTGAGTTGTACTCTCTCCATCACGAGGTCAAAAGTTATATATCAGATTTCTATCCTTATGAATCTCACTGGGAGGATAGAATTTAGAATAAAAGAGAGGTACTATTTCCTCCCATTCCATGGATTGCCCATTCTTAAGCAGCTTATATCATTCTTCAGCTCTCCCTTTCAAGGATATAGAGATAACTTCTTATTCACCTGTTCAGTTGTGATACCTGCACACTTAAACAAACCGCATAATTCATGGATAAAAAGCAAATGATCACCAGGGTGGATAGTTCCATCCCCTAAATAATAATTATCCATAACACGATCAACAATACTTGTAGGTATCTTAAAAGGATCTATCTCAATAGGTGGTGGTTCATCTACTACCCTAACAGTGGTAGTAGCTTTCCCAAACATAAAACCAAGTGGGTTATTGGTGACTCCTTGATGGCACCAGAGAACTTGGTGCTTGACGTGGAGTCTGTTGGGAACCCCAAGAGCAAGGTGTGAAGCAGCATAGCAACAAGTCTTCCCTCAGTAAGAAACCGAGGTTATCAAACCAGTAGGAGGAAGGAAACGTCACACAGGTTTTGCAATAAACGCGGAGACCTGCACAACACAAAATCAAGACTTTGCCCCAACGAACAGTGAGGTTGTCAATCTCATCGGTTGCTGTAACAAAGGATTAAACGTATGGTGTGGAAGGTAATGGTTTGCAGCAAGTAAACAAGTAACAGTGGCAGATGTATCAATGGTAAAGATTGGATCGGGTTCCATATTTCACTAGAGGTGCTCTCCTTAGATAAACAACATGGCATGGAGGGTAAACAAATTACAGTAGGGCAATTGACAGGAACTAAGCAAGACATAACAATGCAATTACTAGTCAAAAATATCCTATGAGATTTGATTGGGCAATACAACAAGATACATAGACCGCCATCCAACTGCATCTATGACTAGAAGTCCACCTTCAGGTTATCATCCGAACCACCTCCAGTATTAAGTTGCAAGCAACAGACAACTTCTTTAAGCAAAGTGTGTAAGGTAAACAATCCACATGTTCCATGAACAAAAAACCGTTGTTTTCTCCCTAGTAGCAACAACACATCTACAACCGAAGAGATTTCTGTCACTTCCCTTGGAAACTAGAGGCATGAACCCACTATCGAGCATAAATACCCCCTCTTGGAGTCACTAGCAACTACTTGGCCAAGATAGATACTAACAACGGAGAGCATGCAAGATCACAAACAACACAGACATGATAGAATCATAAAGACAAAACCATTAATCAAACCAACATAATAATCTCAATATCCCCCCCGCAAACACTACATGCATGATTACAAATAGATTAGATCTTGATCATGAATGGAGCTCACAAGATCTAGACATGAAAGCACAAAGAAGGAGATACAACCATCTAGCTACTACATGGACCCATAGTCCAAGGTGGAACTACTCACGCATCATACCGGAGAGAAGGCCTCCGGGATGATCTCCCTATGGCAGGGTGCAGTGAAGAACTTCAGACCCCCCCCCTCGAGCTAGGGACGACGGTGGCGGCGTCTACACAAGTTTTCGTGGAATATTGATCGGGTACTTAGGGTTTCTGCATCAGGGGTTTCTTATAGGCGAAGGTGGAGGCCGAGGCGGTGGCCAGGGGCCCCACACCCTGCCTAGGCACGGGGCAGGGCCCACCCGCGCCTAGGGTGGGTGTGGCTGCCCTAACATGACTCTCAGTATCCCCTCTGTACTTCTTGTTCCTCACGGAAATTAATTGACGTTGACGTTTGTCCCGTCCAATTCCGAGAATATTTCTTTACTAGCTTTTCTGGAACCAAAAGCAGCAGAAAACGGGAAACTGGAACTGTGGTAACTTGTTAATAAGTTAGTACCAGAAAACATGCAAAAAGCACCTCTAAGTGTCGACAAAGCAAAGCAAAGTAGATAATAAACAAGCATGGAGCATCAAAAATTATAGATACGTTTCCGACGTATCAGTTATCCATATTGGAATCAAAGTAACAAACAGAAATAAAAAGCAATACTTACAGTAGAAGTTTCCTTTACCAGTTCCACTCTTCAATAGCACTTCACTCCCTGGCAACGGCGCCAGAAAATAAACTTGATGACCCACAAGTATAGGGGGTGTATCGTAGTACTTTCGATAAATAGGAGTGTCGATCCCAACTAGGAGCAGAAGGTGTTGACTAGTGGTATGGAGCAGGAAATCTCTGTAAATACTTAGCAAACGGATTTTTAGGGGTTTTCTGATAAAGCAAAGAAATAAAGTGCAAGTAATAAAGACAACGAACAATTGCAGCAAGTGGCCCAATCCTTTATTAGCAAAGGACAAGCTGGTGGAAATACTTATAAGGACCAAACGTTCTCGAGGACACATGGGAATTCTGTCAAGTGCTTTCGCTTCAAATAGCTGAGTAGTCTTCTTTGGTGTCGTAAGTGTTGTGTGGGTGAACCTGTGCTAATGTACCGACCTTACTTGGACTAATACATACTTGTGATTAAACCCCCTACAAGCATCCGCAACTACAGGAAATCAATTAAGATATAAACCTAACCACAGCCTTAAACTCTGAGATCCTACGCTCCCTTATGCAATGGTGTCCTAATGGGGGTTCAGGTTTCTGTCACTCCGGCAACCCCATAATTAGTATCCAAATACACAATGCATTCCCCTAGGCCCATAAATGGTGAAGTATCATGTAGTCGATGTTCACACGACACCACTAGAAGAATAGCACCACAACTTAAATACTAAACCATTGAATAATATCTCAACACAAATCCACTACTAACAACATGACTTCTTCCATGTCCTCAAGAACTAAACGAACTACTCACAAGACATCATATGGATCAAGATCAAAGATGATATGGTGATGGATAACAATCTAAACATAAACAATAATCCAATGGTTCCACTCACAAGCATCAACTACAATAGTAATCGAAAGTTTCCCCTAAGAACTATGCAAGTATTCAACACAGTTGTTACGGCGGGATGGAGTGGTGATGATGGTGTTGCTCTAGATGATGGTGTGGATGATGATGATGATCCTGATGAAGTCTAACTTGTTGATGGTGTTGATGGCAACGATATCCCCTCTCTGGGAAGGAATTTCCCCAGCAGAAATCTGTCCGCCGGAGAGCTCTTTCTCTCTCGGTGTTTTCCGCCCCGCAGAGGCGGCGAAGTCTTTCTGTGGCCGACCCCGTGTTTTAGGGTTCCGAGGGGAAGATATAGGCGAGAGGGCGGAGCCAGAGGTGGGCCACACCCCTGTAGGCGTTGCCTAGGGGTGGCCCGTGCCTGGGGGGTGTGGGCCCCCTGTGGCCCATCTCCGCCTCCCCTTCTGGCTTTCTTCGTCTTCTGGGAAAATATAGTTTTTCGTAGTTTTTCTGGTATTTTTCTGATCTTCACGAAATTGCATCAAAACACCTCTTTTTCCATCAGAATCCCGATTCGGTAGTTCATCCTCCAAGAATCATCCAACATGCAAAAACAGATGAAAAGACATAAGTAACACCTCTTAATAAGAAATATATCAATGAATAGAGGCAAATTATGATATAGAATGGTGATGCAAATTGGACATATCATATATACAACCAGACACTATTATTTTTCTTCAATGCTGACTAAAACAAGATTAGCATTTACCACTACACACACTAAACTACTTTGTTTCATCCCTATATAAACGAAGGTCCTCACAGAGAGCTACTACTGCATGACAGGCCAACATTCCATTTGTGTGGTTAATGGAAACATAATGACATCATGTTGCAACCATTAGCCCATCTAATATACACAAGCTTGTATGCCTATAAAACAATAAAAGGAACATAAACGAAGAGTCACTATGCTGATTGACAGACAAGTGATAGTGTTCACTATCCAGCCAGACATGAACTTGCAAAACAATATTATGGTAGTCCCAGGCCCAACAACTCATAGTTCATAACTTGTCTTAACCCAGGGAAAATGTTCTATATAATAGCACTAGCATCTTAAACCAGGGAAAATGTTCTATACATTAGCACCACCATCTTAACCCAGGGATCGGCAATTTCAAGCAACGGTACAAGAAAATACCACATAATAAATTAGAAGAAAAATCTATCCCCACATGACCTAAATGATTGAGTACATGTCCAGGAACTTCTGCAAACTGGGGTGAGTTTTTAAAAAAAATCCTTGGTGGGGCTACAAAAGTAATTAGATGCAATCAAGTAAAATAAAAGTAACACAAGCAGACAAGACCAACTATTTGAAGGGTTTCGCGACATAGTAAATCAAAATTTTCTACGGATGCGAAAAGAGGGAAAGCCAAGATCTAATCTAGGAGATGCAAACAACGAGAGAGATTGGATTAGATCTTCATACCCTTGAAGATTCGCAGTGAACGCTCGTCGAATGTGGGTGATGTAGTCGTACTCGCTTCTCCTCCTCGCGATCCGATCCGATCCAGCACCACAAGTGGCGGTGCCTCCGTGAGATGCACACGTGCAGCACCTCGACGTCTCCTCCTTCCTCGGACCAGCAAGTATGGTGGAGAGACTGATTGGATCTACAACACGACGGCGTGGTGTATATGGTGGAGAGTTTCTGCAGCAGGGCTTCGCCTACACGCAGTCGGGAGGGAGAGAGAGAGGAGGGCAGCAGGACGGCTAGCTCTTGGAGGGGAAGGTGCGTGGGGTGGTGCGCCCCCAGCCCTCTTTATATAGAGGGGTGGGCGGCTGCCCTTGCCCCTCCCCCAAGTCCAAACCGGCGGACCCAAAGGAGGAGGAGTGGGGGGCAAGGACCCCTCCCCCTTCTAGAAGCTCTATCTAGGGTTTAAACCCTCTTTGGCCGCATGGGCCCTATGGGGCCTTGTGCCCCTGTCCCAATGCGGCCAGGGTACTCCCTCATAGGCCCATGCCCCCTCCCGGAAGGTGGGTCCACGTTGGTCCCCTTCCGGAAGGTTCTAGAAGCTTTCGGTACAATACCGATTAACCCGGAACAATTCCGAACTCCAAAAACTGCACTGCCTTATATGAATCTTATTCTCCAGACCACTCCGGAACCTCTCGTGATGTCTCGGATCCCATCCGAGACTCCAAACAAAAACTCATAAACCAATTATCCAATCTATCCTAGCGTCGAGACACGTTAAGTGTGTGACCCTGCGGGTTCGAGAATATGCAGACATGATCTTCTATCAATAATCAACAACAGGGTCTGGAAACCTATATTGACTCCCACACATTCATCGATGATCATATCGGATGAACCAAGATGCCAGGATTCAATCAATCCCATATATATATTTCCTTCGTCTCGCGATATTTTACTTGCCCAAGATTTGATCGTCGCATTGCCATACCTAGTTCAATCTCGTTCACAGCAAGTACTTTACTCGTTCTGTAATCCGATATAACTTTGTGATTAACTCCTTAACCACATGCTTGCAAGCGGTGTTGATATCGATTACCGAGTGGGCCCAAAGTATATATCTCTGACTTGGGAGGGACAAATCCCATCTCAATACATACAACCCAACTGATACTTTCTGATCACCTGAGAGACACCTTTATGATCACCCTCTCATAGGATGACGTTTGATGACCTCAAAGATTTCTTCCGATACCAGGGAGTTGTATTATCTCATGGTCTAAGGAATACAATATTTGACATAAGAAAAAGCTTCGCAAAGACGAACACGGTGACACGATCTAATTGCTTCGCTTAGTTTGTGTCTGTCCATCATATCATTCTCCCAATGATATGATCTAATTATTAATTGACAACTCATGTCCATGGTTAGGAAACCTTAACCATCATTAATCAATGAGCTAGTCCTTAGAGGCGTACTAGGGACACGGTGTTGTTCACAAACCACACAAGTATTAAAGTTTCCGCTTAATACAATTCTAGCATGGAATATAAACATTATCATGAACAAGAATTATAATAATAACATCTTTATTATTGCCTCTAGGGCATAATTCCAACACTATTTACCATCCGGAGGTGATCCAGTCAAAACGTTTACACTATGTAGTTCCTCTAACTCTACATCATCTCTTTTGCTCCTAAAATAAGCAGGCTAGAAAAATCCAGTCACCTGAAACACACTGACGACACACATACTCACACGCACAGACCCAGAAGAAAGAAGAATCAACAACCAGTTCACAATTAAAAATGCTCATCCCTAGGTCAGATCATCTATGCACCTCCAGCATATAAAGCCAAAAACAACTAAAAATGCCCAATCATCCAGATCATCAATCGGTTCGAATCAAGAACTCTAGGTCAAGAATCGTATGTATAGAGGGAGGGAGAGGAGGGGACGAAGTGGATAGGACTAACGCGAGAGAAATCCAGAACTGCCGGAGAAGACGGACGATAGAGGGATCCTCAATACGGACAGCGGAGTGAGTTCGAGGCAGCATCAAAAGAGGACCGCGGGATGGAAAGAAGGCGGCGTGGCTCTGGAACTATTGGCTGCAATACGGGGGAGCGTCCGGCATCGTCAGCGTTGGTCGGCACCACCGCGAGGGGTGGTCAGGCAGTCGATCCCTATGAAGCGATGGAGTGCGCCGCCGCCCAGCCAGAGAGAAACACGAGGCCTGGGGAGATTCCCTTTTCCACCACAACCCTACGTGGTTATACGGGGTCGCTGGGGTTAAGCTCAACCAAAACCGGCCTGCAAAACGCCTAGGTCGTGGTTTTGGGTGGATAAAACTGGGCGGGGTTCAAACACACCAAAACCGGTCATTCCACTCATACAAAATGAGGCCTTAATGGGCCATGGCGATGCCGAACAGAAAACTACCCATAGTGGCAGTCTCATCGGGTGCCAGCAGCACGATCGATCTAATAAACTGTCGGGCACTCCCACGCTGGCCCGACCCACAGGACCGACCTACGAGTGCGTACAACACGTGCCACGTTGGATTGTTCGTGTGGGCCTTGCTAACCTAAATTAAACACCCTTGTGTCAGTTCCCAAGCAAACTATCACATGTCGATGGCGGTACCCGACCCTGCCATGGCTCGCCTCCTGGTGTTAATGGCGTCACCGACCTGTCCACCTACCTCACCGTCCCTCCATAAAAGTGCTCGCGGTGCACATGACTGTTCTCCCCTTCTCCGCCTAGCACAACTTGTTCCCCTCCATCCCTCCTCGCCTAAACCACACCAAGAACACAAGAATCCAATGGCCATCACACAATGACCATGAGGCCAACATCAGCAGGGCGCCCCTCCATAAAAGTGCTCGCGGTGCACATGACTGTTCTCCCCTCACCGTCCATCCATAAAAGTGCTCGCGGTGCACATGACTGTTCTCCCCTTCGCCGCCGAGCACAACTTGTTCCCCTCCATCCCTCCTCGCCTAAACCACACCGAGAACACAAGAATCCAATGGCCATCACGCAATTACCATGAGGCCAACATCAGCAGGGCGCCCCTGGAGCATTGTAACATCCCATCATTAGAGCTTAGAAATAAGCTGAACACAGATGTGTGCATTGCAATCTTGCATAGAAAATCTGAATAATTTTCGCGCTTTTAAATAAAAACTTGTCAAAGAGATGTAACAACTATAGTTTATTCTCATCTAATTATAAGAATGTAACAGCTATAGTTTATTCTCATCTAATTATACCATGAGTATCATGGAAATACCTAACTTTAACTCTCTAGTGAGATTGAGTAGGAAATAAACCAAAGTTAAGATCATTCACCATATATCTTTCTTTCCATATCAATCTTTATCATCTCTATTGAATCCTATCCTTATATTTGTTTTCATCAGTATTAAGAAATCAACTATTGATTCACCAATTCTTAACCTATCAATTCTTGACCTATCAACTCTTGTCCTTATTATAGCATTCACTTAAGGCTTATAAAGAAAGAAGTAAGAAGAGATAAATAGAGATGCTAGTTTTAGATGTTATCTACAGGATGGGAGTGACTGGAGGAAATCAAATCAATATGGTAACAAAGAATATTACAAGAATGAAGTCTAAAGATAGTTACCACGAGTAGTCCTATTGGATCAAGTAGGTATAGACAATGAATTATATCTCTTAATCCAGTAGAGCTAAACAGAAGATGATTATAATACAACTGTAGTGTTGTATTGATGAAGCCTTGATTATCCAACTGGAAACTTAAACCATGAAGGATCAAAGGATTATAATGATCATGCCTTATTCACCAATATTGAATGCTTATACTATGTATAAGTGACATTGGTGGATAAAACATGATTGAACCATAGTATAGATATATTATCCTAGATTAGTCATTAGAAATCACATTAATATAATGTGAGGTTGGAATTTTAGATATTGGAGTCGGGTAGAGACAAGATAGTATGATTAAAATAATGTTAGAGCAACATTGGATTAAAGAAGTAGTATTTTCCTCTTGGGAAATACTAAACACTTAAGGACGGTAGAATTGATATATACATCCATTAGAGTAATGTTAGTGATGGATTATTAAAGAAGAGTATGAATGGAGTTAGAAGTAATCACTTGTTGAAATGAAGATTATCAACAGCGGAGTAGTGGATATAACCAAGTATAGATATGAAAAGATTATGAAAAGCTTTAGTGTCAAGCTCATTGGATTTATAAATTAATTTAGAAGAATAAAAGGTGGATAAGAATATTCTTGTGAAGCAAAGCTCATCATGTTAACACATGATGATGGATAGGAAGAAGTAATATATCTAGGAAAGGAATTCCTTAATTAGAAGTCCAGAATTATGAAGTATGGAATATAGGAATCTTTGTTAAACACTAAACCCTAAATCTAAGACCAAACCTAATATCCATTTTCTATGGTTGAGCTATCATCTTGTTTCCACAATGGTTGATAGGAATAATTTCCTACATTAATCATTTCAGCACACCTTGGACATTCTCAACCATCATTATCATAGGTGCTTATGGAACTATCTTTATTAATTGTTTCTCATAAGTTATCCTAGAAAAAAATTCCATTATTTTACTTTGACTGGTGATGTTATTAAAGATCACAAACATAAAGACAATGTGATTAACCATTAATCTTTATTCACATCAATAAAATAAACTTGTGAATATTAAATCTTCTAAGAACTTATGGTAAAGCATTTTCAATTCAAACTTTAACTCATTAGTTAGTAGTAATACATTCTATAATAAGTTTATGAATTTATTCCCAATTAAATTCATATTAAAGGCCCTCACAAATAATAATAGAAAAAGTATATATATAAAGAAAATAAATAAAATATCACAATATATAATAAAAGATCACAAATTGATTCTTAATAACTTCATTGTTGCTGCAAGAATTCAGCAAATAAAATTCCAAAAAGAAAAGTTTAAACCAAATATAAGAATACAAATCTGAAAACAAAACACAAAATGAAAAAGGAATAAAACCAGGAAAAAATAGAGGGAAAACCCAATATGTCCCACGGCCCATTCCCTCTTCTCTCTATTCAACGCCCGCTGGTCACAGACAATTTTTTTCGCTCACTCCATAGCAGCCCACAGAGGCCCAACAGCAGCCCAGTACCCCTTCAGTTTTTTTCCTCCTTTCTTCCTCCTCTCGCCAGAAGGACGCCGTCGACGAAGCAGCTCGCTGGCTCAAGCTCCACCATACGCTTTCGCTGCGTTACGATTCATGCAGCCGCCAATGTCATCCTGAGGGATAAGAACACCACCGCGACTCTCCGTCCCATCCTCATCCACTCGCTTCTCTTCTCCCTCTCTGTTTTCTCTCAGTGACCGACACACTCACCCCAAACCTCGCCGGAGTTCGTCGATATAGACCTCCCCGCGTCTATTTGAGGTGTCCAGGAGGGTCGCCTCATCACCCTCGTTCTCCCTGGCCAGATCATGGAAGCCGAAGAGCTCCCAGTCGACCTAATCGACGTTTCATTTCCTCTCCGGTCATATTCTTCAATCGACGATTGCCACCTCCACAGGGTTCCCCCAGTCATGTTGGCACGCTCTTCAGCTTCACAGTAAGTTGCCGGTTCTCACGCACCTCCCCAATCTCCTTTTTGCTTCCTCGTTTGCTTTTCCACCGTGAACCGCCGCCGACCACTGTAGTTGAGGGTCGCCGGAGTAGCTCCGGTGACCAAACTTGAGTGGCGCCGCCACCATTCGACTCATCATGTTCGTCCGCTGTCCAGCAACACCCTTCCCGCGTGCCAGCATCCACCCAATCTATCGATCGAGCTTCGATCTGGGGGTGATAGTTCATATGATGTCATCGTGAGGTCATGCTTGCTTCATCTTGACCAAGTCCACCCTCTTGACTGGTCTTTGCCCATGTGGCATGTGACTTGGCCTAGGGCCCATGGGTCAGTGTCTGGGGCTAGGTAGGTTTGCGGTATCAAAAGTCTGTGCCTGTTTAGAAAATAATTAAAACAATATGAATTCAAATTTCAAATATTCCAGAAATAAAATAAAATGATTAAATCTTATAAATTTAATATCTTTTGTTTTATAAATCAGAAAAATACATATAATATATGAAAATGTTTAGAAAAATAAAATCTACAACTTAAAACTATTATTATGATAATTATTTAAATAAATATTATTTAATAAATACTTTATAAAGTTTTAATACTTTGATAATTAATATTTTAATAATGGTAAAAGTTAAAAATCTAAATAAAATACCAAACATCTTAGAAAAATAAGAATTAGAGTTTAAAACTATAATCATGCATTATTATTTCTCTTAATTAAATATTTATTAAGTATTTATAAAGTAATAAACCTTATTAAAATCATATCTTATTATTTTTAAATCACAAAAATAAATGTAATATACCAAAATGATCACAAAAATAATACCTACATGTTTAAAATGTGATATTCCACTTTTGAGTTAATAAAAAGTTAAACACTTTTATAACTTGAAATTAAACCTATCTCCTTAATTAATAATTCATATTAAGGTAAATAAAACTTGTAAATAGTTCTAAAAATTAACCAATTAAGTCTAATAAATAGTATTAGTCTTAAATATTGATAATATGAAGTTAAAATGATTCAAAACAATTTAATTCTATTAAATTATCTTTCAACCATAAGTATAAATTATGTTATAAAAGAATTCTTATCTATTATAAAATCTCCAAGAATAATTTGTAAAGAGATAAAACCTATTCCTTTACTTTAACCACAAATTTATAAACAAATCAAAACCTATAAGTGACTCCATAATAGTAAATAATACTATTTACTTATTCATAAACCTTAACCACACCCTTATAGGAAGATAAATCCTTTTATACCATTATAATGTAAAGAAATCAATACTCCAATAAAAGTAATACCATTCTTAAGTAACTCTAAGGAGACAATATAAAATGAACAGAATACAAGTATCATAAGTAATATACCCTAAGTCTATCTACATCCTTAAAGTTACCTTTAATTTGTAAATCTTTAAGTATAATGCTAAAGACTTTATTATATGCTTTATAGTTAACTTTGGTCTGTTATAATTAAATTCTAAAGCATCTTAATATCAAACCAACTCAGTTAAAACCAAGATAGATAAGTCTCAAATACTACTACTTTCATTATTCCAATAAAGGCAATTCTTTCTGACTTAAAGACTATAACTAGAAAGAACACCTCATAAGGTTAAATTAAGAGCTTAAATGCTTCTGCTTAGTCGATTAAGATTTCCTTCAAATGTTATTCGTTTTGACACTTCAATCAACATATGACAATTAATAGTAAACACCTTACTTTATACTTTACTTGTATAATAAGATTATTAATACTTAAATTCTTTATGAGTGACATTACTTGTAAAGTAAAACTTGAAGATAAACAATTAAGATGTAAGCAACCTTGAGTAGCATTCCATACTGTGTATTTTGTTGTTGTATAAATACCTGTTGTTTTTCACACACTCACAAGCCTTAATGAGAAGCACATGTATGAAACTTAATCTAAAAGGGCAACACATTCCAAGGAAACCCTTTCCAGTATCCAAACCCTAGAACAACATTATTCTCGGGATTCGCGTTTCTCAACTTGCATCACATTACTTATGCATAAAAGCATCCTGCTTCTATAAACATTAGTCCTTACCGGACCAATGATGCAGATTTCCGCAATTGGATCTTATATTGTCTTGAAGATCGTGAGTGCATAATCTTGCAATCACAAAAGGCAAGTTCACACTTGCTCATGTCCTTTGATTATTTTCTGTAAAGTATTTTACAAATCCAGTGTTGTCATCACCTGCATTTGAAAAATATCAGAAAACACTATTTTCATAATAAGATGATTATAGGTTATTTACCATGAGGTAATAACCTACTATAAGAGTTCCGGTGGTAAAGGAACATATTATCTAGGACTTAACAACCAATGTCGCCAGTGATTCTTGCGTCGTAAATCACGCGTTAACCATGAGATTTGGAATGGGACAAAGAAGTCAGCTGTATCTTTTCCCTCTCGCATGGAGCTGGATGTGTGGTGGGTCGTGGTCATTATCACTGTGATCATATTATTTATGGTAATTGTAGAGGATATATGCGATATGGTGGGAGCCCTCAACGTCCCATGATAGTTCCGAATCTGAGCAGTGTCATCGCCATTGTCGTAATTCAATAGGTAGGTTGGACACCAAGGAGACATGCGGGGTCGCGGAGAAGGCAGTGATTGGCTTGGATCTTAGTCTGGACCTCACACCAAGGAAGTGTGAACGAACCTGCAATTCGGATGTGCAACAAAGCTAAGATCTCGCATGGGTAAAGTGACGCACCTCTGAAGAGTGTAAGAACTGTAACTTGTTACTCCCTATTCCGGGAAGGAGCTGCGAACGTGGCGGGAAAGGAACCCCATGAAGGTTCTGGTAAACCCGTGAAGGCTGACGGACATAGCTTTTCAGAATAAAAGCAACCTTTGAAGAAATGTTTACGAAAACTTGCATTGCCTACGACCTACGGTCTGTGGCTGTAGTTATAGTGCATCAAACACTCCTTTTCTAGTGGACTTGCTGAGTACGCTCGAACTCAAAGTATCTTCTTAACCCTTGCTAGGTTCTAAATCCAGTACAGACGACGTCTACATCAAGTTATGCTCTAGGAATCATCATCAAAAGCTAACGCTCTACAATGAAGTCAAGGAAGTCAACATATACATAACTCAAGTGAAGACGAAGTTGCTGATTAGATAAGAATAGAATTTCTAACCATAGAACCTACTTCTGTAGAATATTGCAATAGTAGCAATGCAAGCCTAGTAGTTCAGCTATTAGTTTTATAAGTATGGTAGTTATGAGTTATTTATTCTTGATTCTTCTTCGTAAGAAGTTCCTTTCTCTCTTTTTAACCTAGAGTGTTCTCTGGATCTTGTGTAAAGAGATGAGTTGTAACCTATAGTCATGTCTTGGACCTGCTATGTTTCTTTTGTACTACTCTAAGGGATGTAATACTAGTGAACGGTGTTTCATTGGTGTTATGTCAACGAATATAGTGTACTACATCATGGAGTGGTATGCTGGGTCACCGCAAGCATCCTCAACATCATACGTGCGATAATCATATACAAGAACCACCTTCTCGTACCACCATAATGGCGGCTGGAACACTAGGGTGGACGGCTATGCTGCTCCGCTGATCCTACATGGCCCTCTGAGCTCGAGGACTACACTGAGCGCCGATAGGGGAGCTGGCACAAGAGGTGCATGCGGACCCTAACTAGGTTGTCGACAATGCCCTCTGGCTGCCATTGTTTCAGTCGGAGTGTGAGGCGGCACTGACGACCCGATATGGCCACTACTGTAGGCGGTACAACCGTGTCGACCGCCACCGCACGTGGGATAGCCTCAGTTGGACATTGCAGCAGGTGTGGTGTCCCTTGACAACTGGAAAAAGATAAGAATTTGATCGACATGTGTGAGGAGAAGAATGAATTTTTTTTTGCCAAAAATGATAGTAAAAATTACTTATGATAGGAGTAAGTTGAGTGGTAACATGTGTCCAACTAAGAAGAATAGACGATGGGACACGTAATTTATGAAGAGATATCATTAGATTAATTAATATGTTGTCTTTTTTTAGAATACACCCTGGCAGGTGTATTGGCTTTTTATAGAAGGGGTGCCAAGAGGCAGGTTTACAAACGCCATCCATGTGGCAATGATCTTCCAACAGGGGTGGCAGCTCCCCCTAGGGCCTAATCTCCCGGAATCGACCCCATCGGCAAAAACGTGCCATACCTAAACCTATCCCCTCTAAAGAGCCCAACAACTTTCCAAGCTTGGGCTTCTACCTCGATACGTCGTAGGACCGTGACCTAAGTCGGTCTTATCTTGTTAAAAACCATGTCATTCGGGTGCAGCCAAATTCACCAGAAGACCAAAATCAAGGCCGTCCATAGGTCCCACTTATATCTTCCAGACACTGTCTTGGAAGACCTCCAGTCGACTAGCTCTGAGTCCGGTTGGGGGCACCAGTATGGTTTATGCCAAGCTCTCAGCACCACCATCCAGATATCTCTGGAAAGGACACACCCTAAGAGCAAGTGCTGAAGTGTCTCCGCCCCTTGGTTGCAGAGCGGACATGCGGGAGGGTGATCCAGTCTGCGTCTTCGTATTCTCTCACCGGTCCAGCACATGTTCTTGGTCATCAGCCATGTTGTGAACTTATAGTTGTCAGGAGCCCGAGAGCGCCAAATATGCTCGTAGATTGGAGCCCTAAGCGACCCTTCGAAGAATGCCCGGTAAGCCGACTTCATGCATAGAAAATCCCAGCATCAGAGCTTAGAAATAAGTTGAACCCAGGTTGTGCATTGCATTCATGCATAGAAAATCCGAATAATTTTCACGCTTTTGAATAAAACCTGTCAAGGTGATTGAAGCTTCTCTCAAATTGATGGAATTGAAGTAGATCATCAAGTTGACTGTGATAAGTTTCAATATGACCTTTGCGAAAACCTTATTTTGGGTAAGAGAGATTTGATCTAAGGGTAGATCAAATGTAATAAAAGTTAACCCTAATACATTACTCAATGGTTTATATTTGAACCTTAAGTAGTCATATCCCAGTATTCATTACACAACTCATGAATATCAAGTTATAAACATAACTTAAGTAATAGGAATGTAACAAATAAATCTTGATCTATCTTAATCTCATCTACTTAGACCACGAGTATCATGGTAATACCTAACCTTAACTCTTAAGTGAGTTTGAGTAGGAAACAAACCAAGTCAAGATCATTCACCATATATCTTTATTTCCATATCAATCCTTATGAAATCCTATCTCAATATCTGTTGATCATCAAGGTGGACTAATCAACTATTGATTCACCAATTCTTAACCTATCAATTCATGATCTAGCAGCTCTTGTCCATATCATAGCATTCACTTAAGGCTTATAAAGAAACAACTTAGAAAAGGTAGGTGTAAATGCTAGATTTAAATATAATCTATAGCATGGGAATGTGTCAGCACCCGGATTTTTAATCCCAGATGCCTGTTATGCCATACATCGCAATCCCACGATTACCATTTTTGCGAGACATAACACAATTGGATACCACAGTACATCATCCATTACAAACCATACATAAGGTCTTACACAAATAGGGATCTCATGATCCAGTTCTTAATACAACTTCAAGCAGCGGAATACGTAATAATAACGGTAGCGTAGGCGAAGCTCCATCTTCGGGGTCATAGGCAATGCTGACGATGGGAGATGATCCTAGTTGTCGTAACCTTCCTGGGGTCTATCCTCCAGGTATTCCTCTTCATAGTCTGGCCATGGGAATAGCCAGGGACAAAGCCATGAGTACTCTTTAAGTACTCGAAAACTAATACTAACAAGTGAAAGGGGTTTTTGATAATAGGACACTAGGCTCTAGGGTTGTTTTGCAAAAGCCAGATTTATCTCTACTAAGCTGAGAAGCAAGAGAAGCTAGTCATAGTTTTATAACTCCTAAGTAGGAACCTGTATTTCATATCACAACCCTGTTATGGTCAAGTCAAAGTCTCAATTCATTTCACAAGTCTTTTGAAAACATTCTGACGGGGGAACAGTATGATCACTCCAACTGTCCATAACCGCGGACGCGGCTATTCGAATAGTTTGACACTCTGCAGAGATTGTACACTTTCACCACAACATTCGATACATCCGTTAGGAACAAATCCCGAATTCACCATACTCAGTATGCGGATAATCAATCCTAACCTTTCAATTACATGCCCTAGTATAAGCACCTCTCCTGTGAGTTTGGCCTCCCAACCATGACCAACTGTCATCTTGGGTACAACACAGGTGGACAATCTTCACAAGGTAGCGTCATTTCTGGACCTTGGCGTGAGGGAACTAATACTAAGGTATATAAGTTTCATCAAGCCCTACCCAATCTTCGGTATTGTGGTTGTACGATAAAATTGGAATGGTATCGCATCCGCACAACCATCAGTTTTATAAAGGGCTAAGGCTCATGCCTCAACATTTTCATCACCAAAATCATCGGTGTTCTAAACACATGTCAAAACATCTCAGTAGAATGATCCATCATTCTAAGGTTTTCATAACCATTTTCACCAAGTATTCCCATCTAATGTTGATCAAGTTTTATGCTTAGCACTAGCATCTACAAGTGGGGGTAAGCACTAATGGGGGATAGTAAATTAGTGGAGTTTCCACTAAGTTCAATCTTATGCCTTAGGATGACATCAAGATTTTCTATCTTAGGCCAAATTTTATGCTCTTTATGCAACCTTCAATATATCTTTCTAGAATCTACAAGTCACTTAAGTCAACTCTAAGTTAAAGCTTTGATAAAGAAATAAAGTAGAGGGCTTGCAAATAAAACTAGGATTGGTTTATCAAGTGGATATGATCACATATGCTTAAGGCATATAGTTGACATAGTAGCAAGTAAGTATTAGCTTGCCCAATTGCAAGTATAAGCTTGCACATTCAGCTAGTAGTATTAGGCTTGCAAGGTTAACTTGTATAGTAAGGCTTGCTAAAGTAGAGTATCTTGCAAGTGTTAGCTTTCCTTGTGCAGAGCAGTGGTTGAAGTTCTCCTCGGCTTATTCTTTGTAGTATCCTCCTTCCTCCTTGTATCCTTGGTCGGTACTAGCGTCTATGAATAAATACGAGGCACACAATCACCAAACAATACTTAACTACTTGCATTCATCACACACAAGGGTCCTATAGATGATCTAGCATCGTCACTAACATTACAAGATTAAAGCTTGGTTTAATTCCTTTTATTTTTAGAAAAGTAATTTCTACTCATTGAAAAACTACTTAAGATTTAATATTCTCCAAACCAAACATGGGATCATGTTGACACATGTCATCACCACATATTTTAGTCCATGGAAATGTGATTTAAAGTGGTGTCACAATTTAATAAGGTTTTTCTCTTTTATTTTAATTAATTAAAGTGGCTAGAAATGCCTATGTGGCATTCTTTTATTACTTGGTCATTATTTCTGTAAGTAAATGTATATATTTTTATATATTCTGAAAGGTATGGTTAAATGTGATTTTTGAGAGTTGGAATCAACTAAAAAGCTATTATGGTTTAAATTTGAAAAATGTTTGAATGCAGAAAAGCTTCTGCCTTGTTATTTTTACCATGGATGATCTACAGATCCAAATGACTTGAATCCAACGGGCTTGGATTCAGCATTCCGAGACCTTTCTAACAAAATTGGTTTCATTCAATTTGGTTTACTGAATCGACCTGGGTTGATTTTTGAAACTGGGTGCAGAAGTGTGTTTGAAATAAAATGAAAAAGGTTAAATTCAAATAACTGGGATGCGCGGGAAGCGATACTGGGCCGGCCTGCTAAGCACAGCGCTTACGCGGGCTGGTTAAGTCGTTGTCCCCACACTTCAGTGAGACAGGGGGTGCGAAGCGGTATGGGGCGATGTGGTGCGTTCGATCTGGTTCTAATCCAATGGCTGAGGGTCATCGTCGACGTTGGGCAACACCGGCGAGACAGAAACCTAGCGCGGCAGGTGGGGGTCGTTGGGGGCTCACCGGGGCTCAGGCGAGGGTTGGCAAGGTGGGCGAACGACGAAGTTGACGACGGCGAACCTCATGGTACCGGCAGCTTCTCCTGGGGCGGCTCCAATCGCTGGCCTCCTTCTCCAGCAGCGGCAGGCTCCGGTGAAATTCTGGCGAAGTGTTGCTCGCCTTGCTCCGGGAACGGGGTGCCACGATCAGTGAGGAGAGGGGAGTGATATGGTGTGTTCAATTCGGCTGGGGGTGGCCTCTATTTATAGTCGCGACCGAACGGGATGGGCAGGCGACGGTGGCGACATGGCTATGGGCGGCTAGAGGCATGGCCGGTGGTGGCGATCGCTTGGCGGTCTCCTGGCGATGCTCTACGGCTTTAATGCGCGCGTAGGGGCGGTGCGGTTTGGTCTGGAACACGCGATGCTCTGCGCGGCAGAGGCGGCGTCTTCGACGGCGAGCGGTGGTTGTGCGACATGGGGTGGCTAACGGGGATGTTTGGCGGTCTCCTGGGTTGGTGGCAATCATGTATGCACGCGCAGGGCGCGCGCGTCTGTGGGCGTCTTCGGCGTGGCGCCTGCACATGCTCGGCATGGTTGCTGGCGAGCTGGGAGCGGTCCGTGCGTGTGGTCCAGGGTTTGGCAACGCTCGCGGCTGAGACAGGGAGTGGCGATGGACTGTAGGCTGCCTCCCAGACAAGGTTGGCACGGCTAAATCTCCTTCTAGCTTGCTGTCTCCACTGGGGTGGCATGGTGAGCTTCGGTTGTTCACCATTGATGTCATTGCCCAACTTACAGTGAGGCTAGTGCTTGGTTTAACTTGCTAGATGATCTACTGAGATGGTTGTGAGCTAGAGAGGGGACAAGTTAGGCTTCAATCACTTCTCACAATAGTGTTTAAGATTTTGATGATTTGTGTCTGCAAAGTGTTTGATGAAATGGCTGCAAGAATTCAAGTTTTGAATTTTGAAAAGATTTTTGGTGGGTGTGCTAGGTTGGTGCTGGTGAGTCTGCAGATGCTTGGGTTTTGAAAGTTGAGCTTGTTTGAGTGGTTTTTGAAAAAGTGGGATCTTCTCATATGATAAAGATTCAATTTTGAACTATCATTTAAATATGCATTTGAAAGTTTCTGGATGATCACAAAGTGGGCCTTGATACTTTGTTATGAGTACAATCAAGGGGTGCAAAGATCCAGAAAAGTTTTTGTTAAGTTCTGAAAGTTTTGGACAGCCAAAGTAGGCATGGGAGTTAAATTGGTCAAAATGACCATTCCCTTATTTTATTTGTTTTGATTTATTTGTCTTTGAGAAAAGTTTGGGAATTGTTTATATGATGTTTATTTCACCTAAGAATCCATTTACAAGCAAAGGAACACACAAACAAGGTGGTTCAAAAGAATTCCAAATGAAATGCATACACCATGCATGCTTTCATATTTTTATTTTAGAAAAGTTTTTGTTAACCCTAATTTTGATGATTAGAGTTTGATGATCCAAGTTTACTATTTTTTGGGATGTTATAGAATGTTGGAAGGGAATTGAATCAATAGGATTATTAATGGAGTTAACTTACTCCTGGAATGATAGAAGGGTATCTGAGGTAAAGATTACAAGGATTAATAGGAGTAATCCTATAGGATCAAGTATGTATACTCAATGAATTATATCTCTTAGTCCAATAGAGATAAACAGAAGATAATTATAATACAACTGTAATGTTGTATTGATGAGACCTTGATTAGCCAACTGGAAACCTAAGCAATATATGATCAAAGGATTCTAATGATCATGCTTTTGTCACCAAGATTGCATGCTTATATCATGTATAAGTTATATTGGTGGATAGACCATGTATAAGATTGAACCCTAGTATAGATATGTTATTCTAGGTTAGTCATGCTAAGTCACCATGATATGATGTGAAGTTTGAATATAAGATACTGGAGTTAAGTAAATATAAGATAGTATGATTAAGATGATGTTAGAGCAACATTGAATTAAAGAAGTAGTATTTTCGTATTTGGAAATGCTAAGCATTTGAGGTAAAGTAGGATTTGATATATATATATCTTGGAGTAATGTTAGTGATGGATGATTAAGGAAGAGTATGAATAGAGTTAGAAGTAACCACTTGTTGGATTGGAGATTATTAGTAGTGGAATAGTTTGATATAACCAAGTATGGATATTAGAAGATTATGAAAAGCTTTAGTGTCAAGCTCATTGGATTTATAAATGGATTAAGGAGAATAAAAGGTGGATAAGAATATTCTTGTGAAGTAAAGCTCATCATGTTAACACATGATGATGGATAGGAAGAAGTAGTATATCTAGGAAAAGAATTCTTTAAGTAAAAGTCAAGAATTATGAATTATGGAGGATAGGAATTCATGGTAAACACTAAACCCTAAATCTTTAACCAAACATAGTATCCATTTCACCTGATTGATCTGTCATCTTATTTACACAAAGCTTCATAGGAATATTTTCCTATAGAAAATCACTTAAGCACATCTTTGTCATTTCCAACTATCATGATCACATGTGCTTAGGAACTATCCTAACTAATTCTTCCTAATAAGTCATTCCAGAAAATAACTCTATTTTTACAAGGTGATATCATTAAAGATCACAAACATAAAGACAATATATTTTAGTCATTAATCTTTATAAACATCAATAAAAGGATATGAGTATATTAAAACTCCTAAAACTCATGGTAAACAGTTACAATTTAAAACCCTAACTTCTATTTTCAATCATAAATACCAATGTATATTAATTGTCATAACCAACATTATTAAAACATTATTCACCTCTTAGTGGAATTGGGTTAATAGAATTTCCCATTTTAAGAATCTTATCAATTAAATCATATATAATGATTGCTATATAATAATATGGATATGTTCTTTGCATATCTTTAGCTATCTAAAACCTTTATCATTGCAACCATTAAAAATAAATAAGAATCATTTTATAAGATCTTAAACAAATCTCTAAAAACCTAAGTGATAAATTGTTACAATCAATAAAGATGCTTTCCAAACTGTTTAATCTTTGAAAATAATAAATAAATTTTGGAACAATTTGTTTCATAAGTTCCTGCATTAATTTTGTTATTTTATAAAGTTTCTGAATATTTGAATCATTGTAAAAATTCAAACTAAAAAAGAAAAGAGGAAACAAAATTAGAAAAGTAAAATTAAAAGGAATAACCCAGCCTAGTTTTGGCCGAGGCCCATTTCTCCTATTTGCTATCTGACGCTCGCGTGCAACAACAATCATTCTGTGCCCACTTCACCATGGCCCAACAGAATCCCAGCCCAGGTACCGTTTTGTCAACCAATCCGTCGTCTTCCTCCTCTCGTCAAGCAGCTCGCTGGAGGGGCCGGCGACCACCCGATGCTGCTCCGTCACCACGACGCCGCCACCGGGGTCTCTACGAGGATAAGAATGCCACGTCGATGTCCCTGCTTTTCCTCATCCTCACCATCTCTCTCTAGATCTTATTTCCTCTCACGCATGAACACGAACCCTAGCTCCGGTCAGAGAGGACCGTCGCTGCCAGTAGAGGTCGTCCCAGAGATCGTGGAGTGGTCAAGATGAAGTGCCAGCGTGCGTAGATCATCTGTGAGGAACGCAGCATCAAGGGGATCTCAGGATCGTGCGAACTTCATCGTTCCCTTTCGTCGGGGTTCGCCGGAATTCTTGTCTGGCGCTCACCACCGACCCCGCTGGTCCTCGTCGACCACCGCATAAGCCTCTGGGTGAGCTAGCGCATCTCTATCACCTACTATTTTCTGCTAGCGTTCACTGTAACCCTATTTCGGTTGAGCGCCGATGTGCCTCGCCGCGGCAACCTCGTTGTTGCTAGGTTCGGTGACCATAATTGGGCGGCGACGCCTCCAGATGGTTGCCAGACTTCCATTAATCAAACGCGCGAAATCACAAAGCCTAGGAAGATTTCCATCACCGGTTCCGGTGCTCACCGGCGACCTGACGTCATCGTGACGTCGAGGTTGACCTGGTCAGTCCTTTGACTTAGTCTTTGTCCATGTGGCATGCAACGTGGCCGCGGGCCCATTTGTCATTGTCTCTGAGTAGGAACCAGCCCAGTAAGAAAAATGTTCACTAAGTTAAGTATCCAACGTGGCATGTGCCCCACCTGTCTGTGACTTGGGGTAGGTCTAGCCTCGATAAGAAAAGTATTATCTGTTTAGTAAATTGATAAAACAAAATTAATTCGAATATAAACATTCCATAAATTAAAATAAAGTAATTAAATCTTGTAAGTTTAATATCTTTTGTTTTATAATTCAGAAAAATATGTGTAATATATGAAAATGTTTAGAAAAATAAAATCTACAACTTCAAACTATTATCACATATTATTGTGATAATTATTTAAATAAATATTTTTAATAAAGAATTTATAAGTAATACAACTTTGATAATTCATATTTTAATATTAGTAAATGTTCAAAATATAAATAAAATACTAAAAATCTTAAAAATAAATAAATAAGAAGAACTATAATCATGCATTATTATTTCACTTAATTAAATATTTATTATTTATTAAGTATTTATAAAGTAATAAATCTTCTAAAAATCATATCTTATTATTTATAAATCACAAAAATAAATGTACTATACCAAAATAATCACAAAAATAATAACTACATGTTAAAAATATAATATTATTTATAAGTCAAGAAAGTCAACATATACACCAACTCAAGTGAAGACGAAGTTACTAATTAGATAGGAATATAATCTTTAGCCATAGAACCTATTTCTGTAGTGTATTGCAATAGCAGCAATGCCAGACCATTAATTAAGATACTAGTCTTAATAGTATGATAGTTTTTG
Organism: Avena longiglumis; assembly: GCA_030063025.1. Taxonomy (NCBI): domain Eukaryota; kingdom Viridiplantae; phylum Streptophyta; class Magnoliopsida; order Poales; family Poaceae; genus Avena; species Avena longiglumis. The sequence continues at coordinate 146,065,962 of CP125978.1, read as the reverse complement.
AGTTGTTTATTTTTTATTCTTCTTTGTAAGAAGTTTCCTTCTCTCTTTAACCTAGAGCGTTCTCTGGATCTTGTGTAAAGAGTTGAGTTGTAACCTATAGTCATGTCTTGGACCTCCCGTGTTTCTGTTGTACCACTCTGAGGGATGTAATACTAGTGAACGGTGTTTCATTGGTGTTATGTCAACGACTATAGTGTACTACATCATGCAGTGGTATGCTGGGTCACCGCAGTTGGTATCAAAGAATATGCTTTGACCTTAGGGTTAAAACCCTTTTAGGAAGATCTGTAGGTTGGATAGTATCTATAGAAGCCATCTTACCTAAACCAAATATTCATATGACTTGTGATGAGTATCCACTTGAGGATAACCTTGTCACACCTAAGTCAGATGCTTAAGTCATTCTTTCTTAGGAATAATTATTTTATCTTTTCTCAAGTATAGTGCTCTATAGTGTCTTCCGAAGGAGACATAAATCACCAAGATACTGTAGGAAAGCCAATTGTTCATAGTAGATTAGAATCAAGTTTAAGATATCAATTGGAGTAGTTTAAATGGTGTACCCTAACCCTAGAATTCAAGTAGCACCGTGGAATCTTATTGTTAGTTGATAACCAAAGACGATATGATGAATATCATTAGGATAAATGTTGATGCAATAAGTAGTAATCATGTGGTATTCATTTGAAAATCCTACGTGATGAAGTGAAATTATGTTATGACTTAATAATATTGTAATGAGAAAAAATTCATCATGATTAGATTAGCTCTCAAATCATGATAAAGAGGCAAAACATAATAAGATCATGGTGAGATTAGATCCGAAACCATGATACATGTATAAATATGGCAAGTACTTAGTAAACTGTCTTGAGGTAGAAGTAAGAAAATAACATGGTAGAACTATGATAGAAGTCATAGGTGTCATAAAATAGTGATAACCTTTAATTTTAGGGGTTCAATAGAAACTTATTAGACTTTTTGTAAGATCATGTGAGGTTAGTTACTAAACAAGAAAGGTTGGTCATAGTTAATCATTGCAAAAGGTGAGACAAAAGGTTAGTTAAAACCAAATTGAGACCACTTTGCTTAAAAAACTATCCTGTTGCAATTGAGCAATTTGGGTAAATATTGAGACAAAGTATAGTTTGACCCTATGTGCTAAGTATCACGATGTAAACCTATACGAGGAGGTGTCATATACTACACAACTAAGCCTAAATTCTAGAGATGTTATACTCAACTACTATATTTCGGGCTTAGAATATTGTGTGTTATATGTACCACATTTGGATTCATTGGTTTTTGTTGGATCTTTTTGATTGACTAGATCTGTACATGAAGTTTGACTTGGTGTGCAAATGCATGTTGCAACATCCAGTTACTACTTGATGTTATAGACCTAGATAAAAATGGGAATTCGTGTAAGGGAGTGACGAGTTCCAAAGACCAAGATGAAGACTTAAATGAAGAATGAAACAAAGTATAAGGAGGATCAACAAAATTTGAAGGATGGATCAAGTTCAGATCATTACTAAACAACAATAAGAAGGAAGATTAATGTAGAAGATGTATGGAGCAACAAGAAGTAATAAACTTAAAGTTCATTCAAAGTAGGTAATGTTGCTAAGAAATTAATGAAGTAGTTGTACCAAGTTCATGGAAGTATCATGAATTAGTACAAAGAAGAAGCCTTGGAACCAAAAATGGTATTCAAGCACTGACAATTCAGAGAGAATGCCATAAGGATGTTGGAAGCCGTACGGTAATACCTACAATCTAGGATGATCTGCAACTGGTATTTGATCCATAACTGGTATTTGGTTCACAGTTGGTATCTTGTCCGCAGCCGATGTTGGTTGACATAGTTAACCAGATCATCTTAATGGTTGCATAAAGAGCATAAAACTTGTCCTAAGCTAAGTAAGACCTAAAGGAGTATAAGATTTTAAGCGACCGTCTTTTGAGGCGCTTCGCGAAGTCAGACCTATCAAAGCGAAAATGTCCAAATAGTAAGTAAGACAAATAATGCTGAAAGATTGGCTTCGGAGATCCACAATGGTGTGGATACACCGTACAATCTTTCATAAGACCCTAACTATGTAAAGTATAAGCTGAACAAAGACCAACATTCTGATTATAAAGCCAAAGGTTATTATATAGACAGTTTGAAGACTATTAGTAAACCCTAAGGGGGAGTGTAAACAATAGAAATTGAAGTATTGCTAACTGACTTTCCGAATAAAGGTTGGAGAAAAAGGACTAATCTACAACAATAGCAAGCCTTATTTTCATAAGGTTAAAAGAAAGTCATTATTATAAAAGTACTTAAGATAATAACAAAAGATTGTCTAAAAGGATGATAAGGTAAAAGTTTGAAGTAATAAAATAGAATAGTCCTAACAGACTAATTCTAAAAGAAACAACTCTTAAGTGACCCTTAAGAAGTAATATAGCACATCCAATTGAACATGTGTAGAGAATAAGAAATTCCGATGGGTATGGACAAAATGAGTTCAAATCCAACCTTCGAAAGGATTACCAGTACAACTCATGCAATTATAAATCAAAGATTAGCCTTTTGGCCACCACTATTGACTAATAAAATTTAAAACTCTATTTTAGTGAGACTTCCTAGAACTTACACAGTATAGTAAGAAAGTTTGATGATTAAATAAAAGGAGTTGGATTAGGATACCTAATTAGGTTAAGTAACTAAAGAAGAGACCCCAGTTTAAGGAGTTTATAATAAGGACATATCCCTAAAGAAGGATAGTAAAAGAAACTTTGGAGTATTAAAGACAACAAATTGGAGATTCCAAATATGTTGAGAATACAAGAAAACTATTTGGATATGAAATACCACAATTATTCCCATTTGTGGTTACCATGAAGTTGAGAAATGTCGTAACCAACACAAGAAAATTCCTCGTTCCGAAACGTGAGAGTTTACGAACTTCGAGGACGAAGTTTATTTTAAGGGGGAGAGTCTGTAACATCCCAGCATTAGAGCTTAGAAATAAGCTGAACCCAGGTGTGTGCATTGCATTCATGCATAGAAAATCCGAATAATTTTCGCGCTTTTGAATAAAACCTGTCAAGGTGATTGAAGCTTCTCTCAAATTGATGGAATTGAAGTAGATCATCAAGTTGAATGTGATAAGTTTCAATATGACCTTTGCTAAAACCTTATTTTGGGTAAGGGAGATTTGATCTAAGGGTAGATCAAATGTAATATAAGTTAACCCTAATACATTACTCAATGGTTTATATTTGAACCTTAAGTAGTCATATCCCAGTATTCATTACACAACTCATGAATATCAAGTTATAAACATAACTTAAGTAATAGGAATGTAACAACTAAATATTGATCTATCTTAATCTCATCTACTTAGGCCATGAGTATCATGGTAATACCTAACCTTAACTCTTAAGTGAGTTTGGGTAGGAAAGAAACCAAATCAAGATCATTCACCATATATCTTTCTTTCCATATCAATCCTTATGAAATCCTATCTCAATATCTGTTGATCATCAAGGTGGAGTAATCAACTATTGATTCACCAATTCTTAACCTATCAATTCATGATCTAGCATCTCTTGTCCATATCATAGCATTCACTTAAGGCTTATAAAGAAACAACTTAGAAGAGGTAGGTGGAAATGCTAGATTTAAATATCATCTATAGGATGGGAATGTTGGAAGGGAATTGAATCAATAGGATTATTGATGGAGTTAACTTACTCCTAGAATGATAGAAGGGTATCTGAGGTAAAGATTACAAGGATGAATATTGAAGATAGTTAATAGGAGTAACCCTATAGGATCAAGTATGTATACTCAATGAATTATATCTCTTAGTCCAATAGAGATAAACAGAAGATAATTATAATACAACTGTAATGTTGTATTGATGAGACCTTGATTAGCCAACTAGAAACCAGAAATATATGATCAAAGGATTCTAATGATCATGCTTTTGTCACCAAGATTGAATGCTTATATCATGTATAAGTGACATTGGTGGATAGAACATGATTGAACCCTAGTATAGATATGTTATTCTAGGCTAGCCATGCTAAGTCACCATGATATGTTGTGAAGTTTGAATATAAGATACTGGAGTTAAGTAAATATAAGATAGTATGATTAAGATGATGTTAGAGCAACATTGAATTAAAGAAGTAGTATTTTCCTATTTGGAAATACTAAGCATTTGAGGTAAAGTAGGATTTGATATATATATATATCTTGGAGTAATGTTAGTGATGGATGATTAAGGAAGAGTATGAATAGAGTTAGAAGTAACCACTTGTTGGATCGGAGATTATTAGTAGTGGAATAGTTTGATATAACCAAGTATGGATATTAGAAGATTATGAAAAGCTTTAGTGTCAAGCTCATTGGATTTATAGATGGATTCAGGAGAATAAAAGGTGGATAAGAATATTCTTGTGAAGTAAAGCTCATCATGTTAACACATGATGATGGATAGGAAGAAGTAGTATATCTAGGAAAAGAATTCTTTAAGTAGAAGTCAAGAATTATGAATTATGGAGGATAGGAAATCTTGGTAAACACTAAACCCTAAATCTTTAACCAAACATAGTATCCATTTCACCTGATTGATCTGTCATCTTATTTACACAAAGCTTCATAGGAATATTTTCCTGTAGCAAATCACTTAAGCACATCTTTGTCATTTCCAACTATCATGATCACATGTGCTTAGGAACAATCTTAATTAATTCTTCCTAATAAGTTGTTCTAGAAAATAACTCTATTTTTATAAGGTGATATCATTAAAGATCACAAACATAAAGACAATATATTTTATTCATTAATCTTTATACACATCAATAAAAGGATATGAGTATATTAAAACTCCTAAAACTCATGGTAAACAGTTACAATTTAAAACCCTAACTTCTATTTTCAATCATAAATACCAATGTATATTAATTGTCATAACCAACATTATTAAAACATTATTCACCTCTTAGTGGAATTGGGTTAATAGAATTTACCATTTTAAGAATCTTATCAATTAAATCATCTTATATAATGATTGTTATATAGTAATAATATGGATATGTTCTTTGCATATCTTTAGCTATCTAAAACCTTTATCATTGCAACCATTAAAAAGAAATAATAATCATTTTATAATATCTTAAACAAATCTCTAAAAACCTAAGTGATAAATTGTTAAAATCAATAAAGATGCTTTCCAAATAGTTTGATCTTTGAAAATAATAAATAAATATTGGAACAATTCATTTCATAAGTTCCTGCAGTAATTTTGTTATTTTATAAAGTTTTTGAATATTTGAATCATTGTAGAAATTCAAACTAGAAAAAAAATTAGAAAAGAAAAAGTAAAAGGAATAACCCAGCCTAGTTTTGGCCGAGGCCCATTTCTCCTATTTGCTATCTCACGCTCGCGTGCAACAGCAGCCGTTCTCTTCCCACTTCACCACGACCCAATAGAAGCCCGATGAAAGGATACAGATGTCGCCTAGAGGGGGGTGAATAGGCGATTAAAACTTTTCCTAGAGTGTCTCAACAAAGGAGGAATAAAACTAGTGTTTACTTTGTTAAGCACAACCTAGAACAACTAAGGTTCACCTATGTGCACCAACAACTTATGCTAAGCAATACAAGCAACAAAGTGATAGCAAGATATATATTACTTCAAGTACGAAGGCTATCACAATTTAAAGTGCATAAGTAAAGAGCTCGGGTATAGAGATAACCGAGGCATGCGGGGACACCGATATTTTACTGAGTTCCTCCCAACATGGAGTACGTCTCGTTTGAAGAGGGGGGGGGGTATCAAAACACCAACGCCACAAAATGCCTCCCTTATTATCCCGTGAATCTCACCCCAATGGGATCGATCCACGCTTCCACTATCGGTGCACTTATCGGTGGCAACCGGAACCTCTCACAAGGTTGGAGCACTTCTCCACAACTTAATTGGAGGCTCCCAACAAATGCCACAAAAGGCCACAATGCCACCAAGGCCATAAAACCGTCTAGGGTTCCAAGAACCCAAGAGGGAGAAGCTCCAATGAGTAACTCAAACCAAATCCTCCAAGGAGAACTCAAACCGATGCACCAAATGCAAATGGCAAGAACACCACAAATGTGGTCAAATCCCTCACTCTCAAGTTCCAACAAAGCTACTAAAGCTATTGGGGGAACAAGAGAGGAGGAATCAAAGAGAGACACAAAATCCTCCAAAATCTAGATCCCCAAAGATGCACTCACAAAGAGATGAATCGGTTAGGTCAAAACGTGGGTCTAGATCTCCTCTCTCTTCCACTCAAATATGGGCAAGAATCATCGAAGGGAAAAGATTAGGCAAGCTTAAAGATCTAGAGCAAGTGTGGACACAGTTTAGAATAATAGATAAGAGAGAAGCTCACTAAACTGAAAACGGGGAAAGGCTTAAATAGGAGGCCAAGAAAATCTGGCCGTTGGAGCTAATTTTCGGTCCAAACCGGTATTGGACGGGTACTCGCGCCCGATTACCAGCGCAAGGGGAAGTCAACGCATGCAAGCAGATGAGAGAGAAGCAGCAGGCAGCGAGCGAGCGATGCAAGCGACGCAGGACTAGCGCGAGCTGTGCGCGCGCGAGGGAGCAGGAGTGCAGCGCGGGTCAACGTGCGCATGCATGCGAGCACGGCTTCTGCCAAAGAGCAATGAATTTGCTACATGCGAAGCGAGGCAAAGAACGAAGCGAGAGGCGCTGGAGCGGATCGAGAAGCGGCGATAAGCGAGATCGCTATGGGCGCGGGGAGCGCGCTATCGCCCTCACGGAATTGGAATCGCCATCGACCCAAGGCGCAGCGTAAAGAACCGCAGCAAGCCACTAGGTGAGCTAGCGCATCTCTGTCACCTACTATTTTGTGCTAGCGTTCACTGTAACCATATTTCCGTTGAGCGCCGCCATGCCTCGCCGTGGCAACCTCGTCGTTTCTAGGTTCGGTGACCATACTTGGGCGGCGACTCCTCCAGATGGTTGCCAGACTTCCGTTATTCAAACGCGCGAAATCGCAAAGCCTAGGAAGCCTTCCATCACCGGTTCCGGTGCTCACCGGCGACCTGACGTCATCGTGACGTCGACGTTGACCTAGTTAGTCCTTTGACTTAGTCTTTGTCCATGTGGAATGCAACGTGGCCGCGGGCCTATTTGTCATTGTCTCTGAGTAGGAACCAGCCTAGTAAGAAAAATGTTCACTAAGTTAAGTATCCAACGTGGCCTGTGCCCCACCTATCTGTGACTTGGGGTAGGTCTAGCCTCGGTAAGAAAAGTATTATCTGTTTAGTAAATTGATAAAACAATATTAATTTGAATATAAACATTCCATAAAGTAAAATAAAGTAATTAAATCTTGTAAATTTAATATCTTTTGTTTTGTAATTCAGAAAAATATGTGTAATATATGAAAATGTTTAGAAAAATAAAATCTATAACTTAAAACTATTATCAAATATTATTGTGATAATTACTAAATTAATATTATTTAATAAATAATTTATAAGACAACTTTGATAATTCATATTTTAATATTAGTAAATGTTCAAAATATAAATAAAATACTAAAAATCCTAAAAATAAATAAATAATAAGAACTATAATTTAAAACTATAATCATGCATTATTATTTCACTTAATTAATTATTTATTAAGTATTTATAAAGTAATAAATCTTAAAAAAATCATATCTTATTATTTATAAATCACAAAAATAAATGTACTATACCAAAATAATGACAAAAATAATAACTACATGCTAAAAATATAATATTCCACTTTTGAGGTAAATAAAAATTTAAAAACTTTAATAACTTGGATTAAAACAAATTTCCTTAATCAATAATTCATACAAGGGTAAATAAAATTTGCTAATATTTTAAAAATTTATCAATTGAGTCTAATAAATAGTATTAGTATTGAACATTGATATTATGAAGTCAAAATGGTTTAACACATTTTAAATACAAGTTGATTGAATTATCATTCATCCATAAATGTAGATTATTCCTTAAAAAGATTCTTACCCAATATAAAATATTCAAGAGTAATTTGTGACTAAATAAAATATTTTCCATTACATCAACCACAAGTTATAAACATACCAAAACACTATATTGAATCCATAAGTATATAGGTAATATTACTTCCTTGTTTATAAACTATAACCACTCATCTATAAAAAGGAAAATGATTCTATTCCATTATAATGTTATGAAACCACTAACGAATAAAAGTATAACCATTCTTAAGTAAATTTAAGGAAACATTATAAAGTACACAAGGTACAAATAACATAAGCAATATAACCTAAATCCATCTATGTCTTTAAAGTTAACTTTAGTCTACAATACTTTAAATATTATGATAAAAACTTCATTATGTGTTTTATAGTTTACTTTGGTCTGTTTCAATTAAGACCTGGTGCATCTCAATACCAAACTAACCAAGTTAAAAAACCAAGATAGATAAGTCTCAAATACTAATGATGTCATTATTCAAATGGAGTAATTCTTTCTTACTCAAGGACTATAACTGGTAAGAACACCTAATAATGTTAACTTAAGGTTAAGTAATTTTGCTTAGTTAAATAAAGAATCTTTTCTTCAAAAGTTATTCGTTTTGCCACTTCAATCAACATATGACAATTAGTAATAATCACTTCGGATTGATAACACTTGAGTTGACATTACTTGTAAAGTAATAATTGGAAGATAAACAATTATAGCATAAGTAGTCTTGAGTAGCATTCCACATTCGTGTACCTTGTTGTGGTATATCATTATAATTACATGTTGTTTCACACACACTCACAAGCCTTAATAAGAAGCACAAATATAAAACTCATCTAAAAGGACAACACATTCTAAAAGTAACCATTCCAGTATCCAAACCCTAGATCAACGTTATCCCTGGGATTCAAATTTATCAACTTGCATTACATTACTTATGCATAAAAGCATCTTGCTTCATTAAACATTAGTCCTTACCGGACCAATGATGCTGATTTCAGATATTGGATCTTTTATATTGTCTCGAAGACCATGAGTGCATAATCTTGCAATCACAAAAGGCAAGTTCACACTTGCTCATGTCCTTTGATTTTTTTCTGTAAAGTATTTTGCAAATCCAGTGTTGTCATCACCTGCATCTGAAAAAGGACATAAAACACTATTTTTATAATAATATGATTATAGGTTATTTACCATGAGGTAATAACCTACTATGAAAGTTCCGGTGGTAAAGGAGCATATTATCTAGGACTTAACAACCAATGTCGCTAGGGATTCTTGCGTCGTATATCACGCGTTAACCATGAGATTTGGAATGGGATGGAGAAGTCAGCTGTATCTTTTTCCTCTCGCATGGAGTCGGATGTGCGGGTCGTGGCTGTTATCTCCGTAACATGCATTTATTGGTAATTCGTAGGAGATATGAAGCATATGGGTGGGAGCCCTCAACGTCCCACGATAGTTCCGGCATCTGAACGGTATGTACTGCCAATTGCCATAATTCAATATGTGGGCTGACGTACACCAAGGAGACATGCGGGATCGTGGAGAAGGCAGTGATTGGCTTAGATTTTAGCCTGGGCCTCACACCAAGAAAGTGTGAATGAACCTGCAATTCGGATGTGCAACAAATCTAAGATCTCTCATGGGTAAAGTAACGCACCTCTGCAGTGTGTAAGAACTGTAACTTGTTACTCCCTGTTCCGGGAAGGAGCTGCGAACGCGACGAAAAAGGAACTCCATGAAAGTTCTGGTAAACCCGTGAAGGCTGTCGGACATAGCTTTTCAGAATAAAAGCAACCTTTGAAGAAATGTTTACGAAACTTGCATTGCCTACGACCTATGGTCTGTCTGCTGTAGATATAGTGCATCAAATACTCCTTTTCTAGTGAACTTGCTGAGTACGCTCGTACTCAACGTATCTTCTTAACCCTTGCTAGATCCTTAAGTCATTAAGACCACGTCTACATCAAGTCATGCTCCGGAAATCATCAATCAAAAGCTAAAGTTCTTCAATAAAGTCAAGAAAGTCAACATATACACCAACTCAAGTGAAGACGAAGTTACTGATTAGATAGGAATATAATCTCTAGCCATAGAACCTATTTCTGCAGTGTATTGCAATAGCAGCAATCCCAGACCATTAGTTAAGATACTAGTCTTAATAGTATGATAGTTTTTGAGTTGTTTATTTCTGATTCTTCTTTGTAAGAAGTTTCCTTCTCTCTCTTTAACCTAGAGTGTTCTCTGGATCTTGTGTAAAGAGTTGAGTTGTAACCTATAGTCATGTCTTGGACTTGCTGTGTTTCTGTTGTACCACTCTGATTGATGTAATACTAGTGAACGGTATTTCATTGGTGTTATCTCAACGACTATAGTGTACTACATCATGCAGTGGTATGCTGGGTCACCGCACTGACGAAGAGGAGGGGCGATAGTGGGTCGCCCTGTCTCAACCCTCTTCTGTTGTGGATAGTTCCCCCGGGTCTCCCGTTGAGGAGCACCCTCATCGTGGCTGTCGAGAAGAGGGTGCGAACGATAGCCGTCCATCGCACCCAAAGCCCATCTTAGCCATCACCTTGAGCATAAATGCCCAGTCCACGGTGTAAAACTCCCTAGTGATGTAAAGCTTGAGCATCACCGCCTCAATCTTCATCGATTGCAAACTCTTCGCGGTGCCTTGCACCATTTGAAAGTTATCATGGAGGCACCGTCCACGAATGAAGGCGCTTTGGTGCGATCCTACCAGCTGATCCATGACCGGGGCGAGCACCTTCGCAACTAGTTTGGCCACACTATGGATGAGATTGATCGGCCGAAAGTCCTTGACCTCCAGCGCATCTGCATGCTTGGGCAGCATGGGTGTTGAGGGCGAGGTTGATCTCCCGAAAACCACGATAGTTGCCTTGCCAGAGAGCTTCAAACACTGTCATCACGTCCTCTTTTATGATACCCTAGCACGACGTGTAGAAGCGCCCCGTGAATCCGTCAGGGCCCGGCCTCTTATCCGGCTCTTGCTCTTTGATCACTTTTCAGACTTCCTCTTCCGAGAAAGCTGCGTCCAACATGGACAGGTGTAACCTCTCGCCGGGGCGGTTCCCAGCAGGTCATCGAAAAAGGTGTCAATTGCGAGGGCCTTGTCGCTATGCTCAGACACATATAATATATTTTCATAATATCACACTTATCAATGAAAACGAGCCTAAAAAGGATAAATGAGATTTTTATATTACTACACATATAGCATTACCTACTATAAAAATAATAATTTAGACAATAACATGTGTTAGTTACTCTGGGATAACACGAGAGTGCTGTTGCCGTCGAAAGCAAGAGGGCATGGACATACATCCGATTGATTGGCGAGATGCTGCTGCTATGTCGATAAGCACGCATAACATCACCGCCGGTGGTCTGTGTCCTTCGTGACACGACAGGCCATCCGACCGAAAACAAACAAGATTCCGTAGGAAAGAGTGATTTTGCCAAAGATGTTTAAACCTCAAAATACTGTCATATGTAATCCGTAAAGTCAGCTACCGACTGCACCAATGAGCTCAAGCATGAGCACGTGGACGTGGAACATTGTGCAGCATACTCTCGAATCTCGACAAGGGATTCATTAATACTCTAATGTATACGATCGAGGCATAATAAGGCCAACAATTTGACAAAAACAAATGTCAGTCTTGCAACAGCTGAAGTCTCAGATTTGGCCATGTTGGTGCTGTTTCACTCTATTTCTTTCCCACTCCCATCTTGCTCAGCTCAGGCCGGCAGCTTCACTTCTGCTCATCTCCTTTCCTATTCTCCCTCCCGGTAAGTCTTTTTGCCTTTGCAATGCAACTGCTCTATTTTCAGGTCTGCTGTCTCAGATCAGATGGTAGTTCTGAAAATCTACACATCGCGGTTGTGTTTTAATTACCACAAAATTTCACGTAATAATTACTGTGTTAGCGACACAGATTTATGCCAGCATATATTCATCTTTTTCTTGATTTCCTCTGGATCTGGATGACACGGACGGAAAAACCCGCCCCATCCGAAAATTTCGGATCGGCGATTCAGCGCCCCCCTTCCCCTTGCCCACCCCCCTCGACGGCAATGGCATCGGCCATGTTGTCTCCGTCGCACCGCCGGCCGTCCGCTAAGGCCGGCAGCGTGGCCTCGTGTCAACACAAAGCGGCGAGGAGGCGCCCAAGGTGCGCAGTACGGCTCCCAGCCTTGGGCGCGGGCGGCCGCCGTGCCCTCCGCGGCCTTCTTCTCGCCGGGCGCAGCTGATCTCGTCTATGGAAAGCTGTGGGCGAGGCGGCTGGTGCCGCCGGTGGCGGACGGGCGCCCGTCCCCATCCCTAAGGTCCGCGGACGGCAACTGCGGCGTGCGGCTGCATGCGGTGGTCGTCACATGGTGCACACACTGGGGAGAGGGGACCTCGTAGGAACGATAGCCATGGTGGTCGCAGAGGCATGCGGCTGGGACCACCGTTGCAGTTGGCGCCAGGCGGCACAACATGTCAGCGACGGATGCACAAGTGGTCATGGCAGAGGCGGTGGCCTCTGCTTGGCATTGCGGCATCTGCAGGCGCGTCGTCCGCGTATTTGCGGGCACCACGGTGGGACATTCGCTGGCGGCGCAAAGGAGATCTTCGTCCGGTGCGAGGGCACATGCCATCAAACGAGGAGATTCAAGGCGTCAGCGGCGGATGGAGCACACCGATGATTCCCCGCCGGCTTCTAGCACCGGGGCAACGGCTCTGGCCGTATGGTGGATGTTGCACTAGGACTCAGTGCCGGTGTGGAGTGACAGCTGCCAGTTCTGCATCGAGACAGTTTTATGAGAAATTGGTGTTTCCATGTATTGATAGAAAAGAAGGTTATGCATATGTACAAGTCCTAAGAAGGACCAACACCCCACCATACAACTCGACCCAAACCTAGTCTAGGGGAGAAGCTGGCTCAAGCCTTGTGCCCTGCTTCCGCCCATGATCTCGCCTCGGCCTTGATCATGTCCTCCGAGGGCTGCACATTGTCGAAGACAATCACACTCCTATGCTTCCAAATCCACCATGTCTTGATCATAATCAGTGACGAGGTTCCCTTGCGCAGCCGGCGAGGGGAGGAGCGTAGCGCCATTGTCCACCAATCCGTGAAGAATTCCACACCCGTGGACCGTGGCGGTGATCTAAGGTGGGAAGCTGTCCCATCTTTTTGCTAGTGCCTTTTTGGCCCAGCGCGGAGTACCCATATGCAGCTATTGATCGATCTGTGATCAAGATGCTGATTGTAACACCACGCCTTATAGGACGGGCTTAGCGGCGGCTAACTCGTGTCGTTATCCTGTTGGAGGCGTTGTCTACTTGATGTCGTACTGATCATCATTGGCTGGTCTGGGCATATAGATGAAAATCTTTGTCTAGGCCATCTATGGTCAGACTTGACGACGCGGCATGGGGACGTTTATCTTCGTGAAGATCTGCAGAAGAAGTCAACTTAGTTGTAGGTGTTTATTTCATATATCTTGTAATGTTTCCATCGTTGTTACATTTGTTGTGTACTCTGCTCAATAATTAATAAAAACAGTTGTGTGCATCATATTGATGCAGGGGCCGGGGGTTTTCAACCTCCATTTTGAAAAACAATACTCGTTCTTATGCAGAAGTTTGAACCAGAAACAGTAACATGGAGAACAAGCTACAACACACAAGTGGCGAGCCAAGTAGGCTACCGTACCGAGTGATAAAACATATTACAAATGATTTCGACAAGAAGCGAATACTTGGGAGTGGTGGATTCGGAACAGTTTACAAGGTATGAATAAAAATCTTGTTTACCTCTCTCGACTTTACATGGCTGAGCATGTACTCTATATCCCCCCTTTAATGAATTATAATCGTACCAGAGCCATACCATACTATGGGCATTCTATTACTCACAATAAGAAACATGCTAATTTTCCTTTCCAAATATCCAAGAGGTGAGCTCCGACTAAGTCTTAGAATGGATTTTTTTTTGGATAAAGGTCTTAGAAGTACTTTCCATCTGGCATTCGTTACATTCATTTCAGACATGCGATACATCGATCATTCTAGAAAGCCGTGATGTTAACTTCTCAGAACTATCAGATTTAGGGTTCACGGAATTGATAATAATATTTACTCCCTCTGTTCCATATTTTTTTTTTGAGGAAACGTGTTCCATAATTCTTACCGTGGTTTTAGTTTAAACATGAATTATGGAACGGATGGAGTATATCAAAAATTATATGATTGCATTTTCAATAGGATTTGCTACTTCCATATTTTACTTGTTAGAGATGTATGCTTGACCTCCCCGCAAAAAAAAAGATGTATGCTGGACCTAACTCCCAAGTAAATCAGTCTTGTTTGGATTTATAGTTTTGTGCAATACCACTGCTACCACGAGAAAAACACTGCGTATTAACGCACGATTCTGGACAGGGTGTGTATGAAAATGGTGAAGAGATTGCCGTGAAGTTACTACACAACATTTCAGGAGTATTTGATGATAGTGAATTTCAGAAAGAGTTCAACAATCTTAGGGGGCTCAAGCATCACAACATTGTAGAGTTAGTGGGATTCTGCAATGAATTTGAGGAAGAACTTACAGAGTTTGAAGGAAGACAAGTTACTGCTGTACGAGTGCGTACAGCACTGTGCTTTGAGTATGTACAGAATGGTAGCCTAAACAGGCATATCTCTGGTAATTAAGTTACTGCCCTCTGATGCACATGTATCTTGCTTAGCACCTGAAAAGTTATTCTGTAGATTACATTTTGAGCATTCCTTTTCTTTGGTTTATGGCAGATGAATATACAGGATTTAACTGGCACACACGTTACAAAATAATCAAAGGAATTTCGGATGGCTTAAAATATCTTCGTGAGGGACTGGAGTCTCCTATAATGCACTTTGACTTAAAACCCGATAATATACTTCTAGATAAGCATATGACACCGAAAATTGCAGATTTCGGTTTATCAAAGCTCTTTGGTGAAGAAAACACAAAAAGGACAATAAGTTCTATAGGTACATGGTAAGCATCTATCTGGATCATTATAGAAGTTTGGCATGTGCCTTGGTATGCTTCGATTCACAAGTTCCGATTTTTTTAAACAATTGTTAAATAAAAAATTGATCTTTCAAAAAACTGAGTATGAATCTGACTTTCGTCGTGACTCTCCATCTATCCATATTATTCATTTTCAACCATGTTTCTTATTTGAGCATAATTTCACCCATTGGTCTGTTGTAAACGTTCACCCATCTGTTAACGCAGATGCCGGCGTGGTAGCCAAATCGAACTAATAGCATGTAAAACCAGCTAAGACGAGGTTGGGATCGTGTGAACAGTGGAGGGTTGTGTCATGATTTTTCCTACAGTAACTTAATAACAATTTTATCCCCACATAATATCCAATTATGTATGATCCTCAGATTGATTTATTTTATACGTTAGCTCTAGAATTTATATTTTTCTTCCCAAATATGGTAATGAAAAGCAAAATCTGCAAATCCCTCATTTTGTCTCGCTTCAGTAAGAGTTTTCCAACAGCTCATGAAATCTTGGCTTCTAGTTTATTTCCTTTAGGCCACTAAATATTAACGTGTACCATACATGTCATTCAGCGGATATTGGCCACCGGAATACATAAAGCATCAAATAATATCAAGAGAGTTTGACATATTTAGTTTTGGCGTTATCATTGTAAAGATAATGACCGGACATGAAGGCTACAATTCTGTTGTTGAGATGACGACCCGGAAGTCTATCAAGCTGGTAAGAACAATTTTTTAGTATATGTCAATTCTAACATCGATAGAATGATATGTTCACCTTCGTGTACTTTACCATTCTAACTTTAGTTCAAATGTTGGAGGTACATGAAAGTTGGAGGAGAAGGCTACATGGGACATTGAGTCACATGCAACTCGAAGTATACTGCAACCAGGTGAAAAGATGCATTGAGATAGCATTAGATTGCTTGAAGTCAAACCGACAAGAAAGACCGACTATACATGATATTGTTTCAAGTTTGGACGAGACCGAAAGAATAATAGGTGACCTTAGGATGCAGAAGGAACAGGTGACATCTCTCATGACATATATGTCAGTTCCATTTATCGGAAATTACATTATACCCACTCAGTAAAAAAAGAAAGCGCATGTATTTCAAGACTTAACTTTGACCAATGTTAAGTTTTTATGATATGTGGTCCCTCCTGCCCGGGCAGCCATTTGGGATCGCTGGTGGCGCAACGCTATAGATTGTGAATTCTATGGCTACATATACATGAAAAAATGGGCATTTTAGGCACTCTAGCTTGTGGTTTGCTAGGTTTCAGAAAATTGTGTAGATCATCTAGTACAAATCTATATTATTAAAAAGTGATTTTAATATGAACACTACTGGACTTTGATGATCCATACACTTAAATGATCTACAGGACACTGGATCATGTAGCACAAATCCATATTATTTTCACGTGATCATGAAAAAAATGATTTAAAAACTTCTGAACAAGAAACTAATCTATTACAGCCCAGACATTTTCATTTGGACAGGGAACAATACTGGACTTTGAGAGCGCATATGACTTGGATTGGGATAAATCACTTGCTATTGAGGCGCTTGGAGCAAAAGATGATCTTGAGAGTCCCCCTCTCAAGCTCAGCCATCATTCATTCTCCAACAGAAGGTGTTAAGTCCAAGCTATCCACAACAATTCAGTCCTCTTGTGCTTCATACGCCAAATGTATTGCAACAACAACTCCTCTTGAGCAGGTTTGCAGAGTATTTTACATTGATGAATGGTCGAGCTCAACCTGCCCAAACATCAAGTCCCTACGTTCCATAATTCTTGTCGTGTTTTAGTTCAAATTTACCAAAAACACGACAAGAATTATGAAGTCGGGGGAGTAGTAGATTTTTCTATTGCCGACACGGAAAGAACATATCGTTACGGAGAGTCCAAATACACCACATGATTACTTCTGCTGTCTTGTGGTGTGTTTGGACTCACCATAATGATATCTTCTTTCAGTGTCAACAATAGAAAAATCTATTAGATGTTGGGCTGGTTGACCTTAACCATTCATCAATGTAAAATACTTTCCAAACCTTTGAGCAATCGCTGCCACAATACATTCGGCGTATGGAGCACAAGAGGACTGAGCTGCTGCGGATAGCTCAGTCTTAACACCTTCCGTCAGAGAATGGACAATGGCTGCTGCTGAGCTTGAGCTACTCTCAGGATCATCTTCTACTCCTAGCGCCTCGACAACAAGTAATTTATCTCAGTCCAAGTCATATGTGCACTCAAACTCCAGAACTGTTCCCTTTCCAAATGAAAATGTCTTGGCTGTAATAGATTAGTTTCTCGTTCAGAAGTTTTTAAAATTACTTTTTCATGTTCAGATGGAAATAATAGATTTGTGCTAGATGATCCAGCAGTGTTCGTATTAAAATCTCTTTAAATGATAGGTTTCTTGTTTAGAACAAAAGACAAGACACATGTCATATAATCTACAGGAGGATCGTTTGGCAAGATTATATCTTGTGAGGAGTTTATTCTTGCTAAACAACCACAAAAAAACATGGATTCTTGGCGGAATAGAGATAAAACAATTTCACTGAGTACACCCAGGATACATCCAGATATGCTTATCATTTTCATTAGTAAACACTATACTTCTGGCGATGTCTTGGAGTTCATATCAACGTCCCATAAGGGCATCATTAACCGTGCGTCCGAAGATCAGTTTTAGATCATTACCATCCCAAACATCAGCAATATTTTTCATTGACAATAAATTACATGTCCCAATACTGAGCGGCAAGACTGCAATGCCCAAACAAAATATCTTCCCAGCTATTGATATCCCTCCATTCCCGGCATTCCATCTATATCCTTTCTTAGCAGCACCAGCTGCCCAAACAACGCCTTTCCACAATCATCTTCCAAATCTTGTTTTTAGACATGTTATATTTTTTAACCCAGCTAGATAAAAGACATAAATTGAATTCTCTTAGACCATGGACACCAAGGACCCCAAAAATCTCTTTGTTAGCATACCAGCTTCCAACTAGTCATATGGTATCTATGCTTGTCCTCCCATGTTATCCCAAAAGAAATTTCAATAGAAATCGAATCGGGTTATCTACAGAAAAAATAGCATAAGACAAATTCAAAGCGATAAATTATTATATGAGACATTAGTGTAAGTAACTACACATGCGAGTAAGAGGCTCCCGAGCGGCTGCATCTAGCCGGGCAGGGGCGACCAACGATGAAGCCCTCCGGCCCCCCTCTCCTCCCCTCGCCGCCGCTAGAGGCGTCAGTGGGCAAATCTCGCGTGCCGCGGTGGCAGTGGGGAGCCCTTTGGTCGCGGCCTTGGAGCGAGACGGTGGCGCCCGATCTAGCTTTTGTGGCAGCTGTGGTGTGGGTCGGCTGCCACTAGAGCGCTTTCGTGTCGGTGCAGGCGGGGCGGCAGATAGCGGCGCCGCACCGTTGGGCCCAATCTACGCCTGTTTGGGCCGGGAGAGCCGCGGTGGCATGCTGCTGCTCCTGCTGGTTGCGCCTGCTCCAGTGCGTGTAGTGACGGCTCGCCGGTGTGCGGCTTTGCCTACATCACGTGGGCGGCGGCCCCAGGCATGGCAGCGGCGGCCTCCTTGCAAGAGGTGGCTGGCCAGGTGGCAGCTAGTTGTGGCAGATCTCGGGATCCCACATCCAGCCTCGACTGCGAATGGAGGAGGCACTGCCGGTGAAAATTGTGCAATGACTCCGGTCCTAGCGGGCGATGGCAGTGTCTATGCGCCGTTACCTTGTTGAAGGCATCATCGTCACAACCATCATCTACTCGCTCAGGCTGCTCTTGGGGAACCCTAGATCTAGGTCTTATGGATCGGACGATGGCAACGCTTTCTGTGCCGCTCTCCCTCCTTGGGACATTGCTTCTGGAGCAGGTGCTAGAAGGAGGAGGCAACATGTGGAGTGGTGTTACATCTACCGCGTCAATGACTGCGAGTCTTGGCGGCGTGGCATAACCAGGTCTCTGTGATGGCCGTGACATGATGGACGGTGGTGCTATCTGGCGGCGCCGACGGTAGGATTGGCGTGGACTATGCGGATCTTTTCCTTGAAGATTGCTTGGCAATTTGACGGCGGTGACGGCTTTTGTAGCGTGTGCATGAGGTGCTCTCTAAGGGTCTCCTAGACCGGATGAGTGCTCCTGTTTCGCCATGAGGGTGTCTCGGTGATGTCCGCGGTTCCTAGTTGGTGGGGTGATTTTGTGTTTTTAGGGCATAAAGCCCTGCTGGCATGATCTTCACCCATTGTCGGGTTTGTAGGTGTTCGCTTGGTGGTTTCAGGTTTTTTTATGTATGTTGTTCGTCAGTCTTTTGTTCAATAAAATAACAAAAATGCCGTCTGCATATTTTCAATGCAGAGGCCAGGGGTCTTGTCGTCCATTTAAAAAAATTAACACGGGAGTAAGATGATTTTGCCTGTGTGCGCTCGCACCAGCGTGTGTATGGGTGCTTTGGGTTTTTATCCTTAAATAGTTTTCTTGATTCTATAGTTCTATCAAGAGAACGGAGAGTCCACCGTTCCATCCGAGATTAGCAACATCACCATCGACTGCGGACCTTCTTCAGGTTAGTGCATAGGCTAAAATACTCGTTTGGTTGCACTAGTTTCGCATGAATACTTACATTTTCTACTTATAATTACTGAAATTAGAAAGGTACACTCAAGCTAGCATGTCTACTTACACAGAGAACTTTCCACCTGTCGAGCCAAGGGCTATGCCGTTTCAGTTACTAAAAAACATCACAAATGATTTCTCTCGCGAGCGATCACTTGGTAGAAAGAGTTCCCTTGCACGTGCTTTCAAGGTATGGTCAGCATCTACGTTTTAGTGACTATCTAAAATAATGTCATCACGCCTCTGGTCAAATTAAGGATCAATAATCAAATTAAGGATCAATCATCGTAATAACATGGACATGTCAAATTAATTATTAGGGAGTCTTTGAGGATGGAAAAGTCATTGCTGTGAAGAAGCTCCGCGCCTTGGGAGTACTTGAGGAGAATGAGATGCATGAGATTGTAAACCACGTGAAGGTCTATCATCAAAACATCGTACAATTAGTTGGCTATTGCTGGGAGAAAGAAGAAACCGTTGTACTGTGCAACGAAAGATATGTATATGCTTCAAAAATACATACAGCGATGTGCTTCGAGTATTTGCCAAATGGATCCCTCAAACAGTACATTTCAGGTACCGCAACATGATATATTATTATCCCGTCACTTTTTTAGGAAATAAATAATACTCTTGGTTTATTTTACAGGCATAAGTTCTGGATTTGATTGGGGCACATGCTACGCAATAATTAAGGGCATATGCGAGGGTCTAAAATGCCTCCATGAGGGATCAAAAAATTCTAGGATCCACATGAATCTAAAACTTAGCAATATACTGCTGGATGAGAACATGACAGCGAAAATAGATGACTTTGATATCGTAAGATTCCTTGGTAAAGGAAAAAGAAGCAGCATAGACGGTGGGTTCCCATGTTCTTCTGAGTTAAGTGGTTGTGTTAGTCATGTATTGGAAAGTAATATAATAATATAAAGAGCATATTGTTCGTTTTTCTTTTTCACAAATAGTAAAAGAGGCTAGCTATTAGAGTGTTTGGAAGCACCCAGAACTGTCTTGGGTCGTCTTATTCTTCATCTCGATTTTTCCCTCAAAACGTAATGTTTCGTACCTTTTTTTTGGCTTATTTACATGTTTGCAAGTTTGAACACCCATCCCAAAATCTTGAGGCCGCCACTACCACAATCTTATTTTATGGTTTATTTTGTTGAACATGTTTTTGCAACTTCGAACCCATCCCAAAAATCTTGAGCCGCCACTACCACTATTATTTTCTGGTTTATTTTGTTGAACATGTTTTTGCAACTTCGAATCCCATCCCAAAAATC
Organism: Avena longiglumis; assembly: GCA_030063025.1. NCBI lineage: Eukaryota > Viridiplantae > Streptophyta > Magnoliopsida > Poales > Poaceae > Avena > Avena longiglumis. Next base: position 146,044,894 of record CP125978.1, on the reverse strand, counting down.
TTGAACCGCCTCTGGCAATGAGAACACCATGAGCTAATGTATAAATGGCCCTAACCTAAGCTATTCACTCCTTTTGTTTATTGTAATGGTCAATACATTTGCTTTAAACTGATAATGGCTGTCCATCTGGCTAAGCAGTCGACACATGCCTCCGGAATTCATTCAAAGACAAATAATCTCGAAGGCGTTTGACATATACAGCTTGGGTATTATAGTCATAGAGCTGGTGACTGGGACGATATTGGGACTTCTTGAGATGCCCTCCGCAATGCTTATTGAGAAGGTAAGGGTAGTAGGTCAATTCTTATAATACATTATTTGCGTCAATGCTGTACATGAATTTGCGTGGTATGTATTCCTTCCATCCAATTAATTTCGTAGGCACATGAAGAATGGATGCAGAGGCTACAGAAAACAGTGCACGTCACGTCAGTTGAAGGGTATTTCCAACAAGTTAAGAAATGCTTGAAGATAGGGTTGCAGTGTGTGGAGCGTGACAGACACACAAGACCCACCATCACAGATATCGTAAATGCGCTGAATGAAACAGAGACCTTGATTAACTGCGGGTTACTTGTCGTCCACCCGCAAGAGCTCCGATTCCTCCCATTCGGAACAAACAAGAAAGCCACGATCTCCTGCACACTGGAGCTAAACAACAGGGGGGACGACCGGGTCGCATTTATGCTTGTGGCCAACAGGCCGAAGATGTACTTAACAAAGAAGCCACTCTGCGGCATTGTGCCACCAAGGTGCGCCTACAGTCTCACTCTCACAATGATGCCCAATAAGATCATGGAGCTATCATCTCAAAAAAAGATCATGGGTCCGCCGTCGTCGTCATCGGACTGCAGCGACTTCTTCACACTGTACAGCGTCGTTCTGGGCCAGTACGACCTCCGGGATGTTAAGAAAGATTCTGTCTTAGTACAGTATGACAACTTCTTTAAGAAAGCCAAAGATAAGGCGACCGGCGATGAGGTGCAAGAGGTGAAGTTGAAGGTTCTTTGTTATCAGCAAGAAGATCTTGTTCCTCCGCAGAAGAAGCAAAAAAAACAAGCTGATCATGGGACATCTTCTGAGGTAATTTGAAGTCTGCAGGGTTGACTGAGATGAAAGCTTAAATAAACTTTATTTTGTATCTTTATATATCACCTTACTTCAGTTCTATTTCCCTGGCTTCGGGTTATCTGGCAGGCAGCAGCCACCATGATCAATCGCCTTCGGTCTTTCCTTTGATTTTGTTTATCGGTCTATTTTTTTTATTCTCCAATCTAGCTCTTTTTGAGAGCATTCTCCAATCTAGCTTCTCTTGGCTTTGAATTTTTCAGATTATAGCAACGCCAGATGCTCAGCAAGTTTCATTCATAGATGTGCATCCAACTGAGCCATGGTGAGCTTATGAGTGTGTTCTAGCTTGTTAATACAAATAAAATGGTTGTGTAGCAAACACAGTTATGTACTCCCGATAAATAAAAGGCCATAAGCATCAATTGATGCAAAGGCTGGGGCTTTCCCATTTTGAAAAAAAGTTATGTACTCCCAATACCTTGTCTTATAAAATTTTGTATGTATGTATTATAATGTGATATATCTATTATTATTTACAAAATATTTTAAAATGTTGTCCATAAAAAATCCACTGCCATATACCATATTTCACAGTTTTCCTTTTCATATTGGTAAAGTGGAATAAAATGGCCTATATAAATAAGATAATATTACAATTACTTTTGTGTGCTATTCACTGTGAAGTACTATCTTTCAATAATCAATGGATTATATTCCTAGTGGAGTTGAAGTACTATATAAGTTATTAAGTTGATTTTATACATAATATTATATGTTTATATATGTTATTTCATCGTTACTTCATAATGCATGAAGGTTTATGACGACTAACCACATGGGGAGCCTTCGTCTTTGGAATTACTACGAGACTATGGTGGGTCTTAATTTGGTGTCAATAATACTAGCATCATGTGTATATGTCAAATGTCCATCTGCAGCTGGAAACGTTCTTTTTTCCATCGCAGGATCGCATGCAACTGGAAGCGTTGAACTACTTTCAGCTAGTCGCATATGAACCAGGTAAGCATGCTTAGTTTTAGTGGACTTAATTAATCATTTACATTTGGTTTCTCACACGTCACAGTTACTACGCTAAATCATATAAGCAGCATTATCTTAAAGTTCCTCATATATTTATTCTGGTCGGTAAAATGCAGTTCATGTAGCTAGATTTGTCGCACGGGAGAAATGGATCGTCGCCGGTGATCGTAATGGGGACATGCATGTGTACAATTACGACCAAAATCAACATGTCAAGAGCTTTGATGCTCATAATAGTTGCATCACAACCTTGGTTGTGCATCCAACAGATCCATTTTTGCTATCATCATCCGAAGACGATGATCACTTGATTAAGCTTTGGAGTTGGAATAAGGACAGGAAATGCACACGGGCATTTCAAGGGCACACCGATAGAGTGACGGAAGTAGCATTTAACCCAATGGAAACAAACAGTTTTGCTACTACTTCTTGGGATGGCACGGTCAAGGTTAGCTAAAAAATTCCGTACTATTTATATTTTTTTGCGTCTGCCAAATCTGTAGATTATTTTATTTTTATATGCATTTACAATTAGCATTAATAACTGTAGATCTGGATTATTTGTTCCGATGACCCCAGAAGCATCATTACATTGAAATTGGATGGGAATGTGGAAAGGCTGCTTTGTATTGATTACTTCACACGCTATAATCAGCAGCATCTAATCGTGGGCTGCAAGGACATGTCTGCGCAGGTACCGTCCTTTTCCTAGACAAATACTTACACTCTTAACTGAAGTGTAAACTAAATTAATCCTATCTAGCTAGCAACGAATTAAGTTGCCATACACAATATATGATTGCTAAATGCTTTTTCCTCTCTTTTTTGTTGTTGAATCAGATATGGAAATTGGGGATGAAAGAATGTGTTGACAAACTAGAAGGGCATGCAGACCATATCAGTGCCGTCAAATTGCACCGTGACCTTCCAATATTGATTACTGGTTCAATAGACGGGACCGCACGCATATGGAACTCCACTACCTACAAGTGCGTACTGCTTCAGTTCTTCTTACTTTATGGCCACATACTGACATACATATGTAGCTCCATTTTCACGTGTAAGATTATATAGTGCTATTATTGTTGAGTTTATTACTACTTAATAGTGCATTGCATCCCTTACATTACAGGCTTGAGAACATAATTGGTTTCAACCTCGGTGCGGTTTATGCTTTGGGATGTATAAAGGGATCACAAAGGTACTAACCAATGAATTTTTGTGCTTTCTATAGTTCACTAATGACTGTTGTGATATGTATTATATATGTTACTGAAAGTACTCAGTGAAAAGTGAAACAAACTGAACCGCATAGTATTTTGTAGCTCAATCTACAAAACATACCATGTTTTTCTTCGAAAAGGAGGTTGGAACCTCCGGCCTTTGCATCAAAGCGATGCACACAACTATTTTTTTTATTGAAGTTGATGCAAGGCAACGAGGCCAAAGTCATCAACAAGAAGATTGCATAACATAGACAACTACGGCTAAACCATTACAAAACTTTAGATGTAGCTAGGTACATGCAGCATTACTTCCTCGCTAGCTATATATGTCTGCTTCATATTCCAAATATCATGATGCATCTCAGCTTCAAACATGTGTTGCTAGTTCCGTGTCATACAACTACCCATATGGTACATGTTTACATGTTCATTTAATCATGGTTTGTCATCTTAACAACTTTGCTCATTCTGTAATATAAATTGTTAGACACTCCTTCATATATGTGTGTCATGCTCCATATATCGTAATGTCTTACTTTTACAGCAGCATGTTGAACTAATTGATAATACCTGAAGAACACACTGATATTTGTGTAGGATTGTGGCTGGGTGTCATCAAGGAATAGCAATGATGAAACTTTCTTTTCCTTGAAGACAGTGTTGGTAGAAGGCAACACAGAACATATTAGAAGGCATTACTGATCATTGATTGCTAAAAACCATCTGATTTTTTAATTTAGTTTTTGGAGGAAAGCGATAAATAATTTACCTAAATATATCAAAGAAATTTTGTGCAATTTCTTCCCTTCGCGGTCTAAACTAAGCTAGCAATGCATCTATGAAATTCATAATAAGAATTTGTTTTGTTCTATATAAGACTAGATTAACTGTTAAAAAAATCCTGACTCTGTAGTGGCTAGGCCGAAAGGTTAAGCATGAGTCATATGTTTTGATATGATGACCATATGGATGCTCGCTTTTGAAGCTACACCGACTCACGTGATGATCGGACTTGGTGTAGTGGATTTGGTTCATGTAAGCACCAAAAAGACACGAGGGATGTCGTTTTTGAGTGGGAGATTATTTCTAATTTGGATTAGTAGAACTCAATTTATCATAAATTAAATCAAAGTGAATTTGCATAATTTGTTGTAGTTATTGGCATTCGTTTACCACCTTATGCTTAGTTGTAATTGAGATAATAGAACTATATAATTTTGGATTTTTTACTTTACGAACTGGTATCATATTGTGTTGAGTGTCAATCTAAAGTTTAAAGTACTATTGCAAACTTTCAGCAAACTCTGTTTACTCCGTAAAATTTAATAATTGGTATTAAATCGAGAGTAATAATTCCAGTCTTAGTATTTTAAGTATCATATTTGCCTCCATGATTCTTGATTGTTTTTAATATCAAGTTTATCTAGGTTTCAGAAACCATAATATGTGGCAGATATAACGATATCTGAAATAATGTTTTGGTTGCAATATGATAGAGTATAATGTATGTTCTCATATTGGATGAGAATTTACAAAGGTTGGAGATGCTAGACATCCTAATCATCCAAAAGGGTTTTGGAAAGTAAAATTATATTCACGATTCACCTTTATAAGCTACATTAGCTTGATCATGAAAGTCGTCATGATAAGAATGAATAGAAGATGTATGTAAAGCGTTTATTATACTAAAAGATTACTAAAGAATGGATTTTGAAAGAATGCCGAAGTCCAAAGGTATTAGTATTTGCATATATACGCTTTGGACTATGTGTCATGTTTATGGTGTCACTGTTGATGTTGATAAATTCTTTTAAAAGGAAAAGGAAATGTGAAAGAGAATCTATAAAATATATTTGGCAAAAAAAGAAAGACTGAAAATATCCAATTTAGGTATATAGAAGATATACATGTTATGGTTGTATTCTTTGCTTGTTAAACAATGTGGTTTTTAGGTATTGTATACCGAATTGGTTGGTATAAAATTTTATACAGAACGACACAATTTATGAACCACAATGGCCTAAGTAACTAGCAAGAGAATATGTGGTGATGTTCATCGAAAACAAACAAACCATTGTTTGTATTTATCGTTGACATCAAAGCCTGCCTTCAAGATTTGTTTTAATAATCGTTATTTAAATTTGGTATTATGAGAACAAAGATTGTTCAAATAATTACCGTATTTCATATAATATGGATGATTTATAAATCTAGTTGGAGAAATCACATCCATAAAAACTAATGCTAAAATATCGCAAGATAAATGATTGAAAGATCACTTACGAAGTGACATCGCCTTTTAAATTATATTGGAAAGAAAACATGAAGAAACTCTATATTCATGGATTTTTGGAGTCTTTGATTTGATCAAGTGACGCTTGTGAGACTTTCCTAGGGATTATTAAAACTTCGTTTGAACAACGATCGACTAAAGTATTGGAATTTATATATATCGATGTATATAGTTCATTATGTGTAGTCGTAAACGATGGATTTCAACTTTATATGTTTTTTCCGGAAATTTGAGTGAATATTCTCTTAATGAGAAAGAAGTATGAAATATTTAAAAACGTTCAAAGACTTTGAAGATGAAATGGAAAATCATTGTAACAAGAAAATAAATGATTTATGATTTTATCATAAAGGGATTTATATGAGTTGCAAATTTAGCAAAACACCTAGATTTACATCTCCCAAAACACCATAGGAATATGGAGTGTTTGAGATTTGTAATGAAACCTTATTTGATATGGTTGGATCAAAGGTGCTATTTATAAAACTGCCATTATGTTTTAAAAGATTAAAGCTTTAGAGACTACTACTTTTACACTGAAAAAAGCTCCATCTTGATCCGTTGAAATGACACCATGTAAGTTATGGTTTGGGGTAAAACCCAAGTTGTTCTTTCTTAAATTTTGGTATGCTAAGAATAAATAAGATGTTTACAACCAAAGTCGGATGAGCATGTCTTTGTAGGTTGTTTTGAATAACCATTGGGTATTCCTCTGTTACACCAAGGACAAAAAGAATTTTTTCACAAAAAGTTAAGTGGGAGGACAATAGAACTCTGATAAGGTTAACGAACCTTAGCTGTATGTGCTAAGTTGCGCAGCGTCGAAAAACGTTCCGAAGGCAGCCACAATGCTTATGGCTCATATGCCTCAAAGGTTGCGGTCACAGAGGTCTAAGTTACTATTAAACCAAGTAGATCGAATAAACAATCAAATGCTGAGATTTGAGAGTAAATCATTGTTGTTTGACAATGATGAATCGACTACATGCAAAGAAGCGATGATGGTTCCTGACTCCGTCAAATGGCTTAAATCCATAAAATCTGTGATAGTTCCATACACAAGAAATCAAGTTTTTTAAACTTGGAAGATCCTCCGGAAAGGTGTAAAAACCTATCGGTCGTATTTGGATCTATAAAGAAACAGACATGGATCTTTCACATCTATGAAATAGTCGACATGTCGGTAAAGTTTTTACGACAATATTTAAGGAGTTGACTATGACAAGATTTGATCTTTCACAGCGATATTTAGTCTGGACGGATTAATGTAGCAACCACTACATATAATTTTGGTATATGGTAGTTGAATAAACAAAACAAAGCTAGGACGTGTACACGACACGGTCCAAAGGGTTTTGTTAAATTCAAAGGATGCTAAAATGGCATGCAAACTTCAATGGTTGAAGTAAGCATGTTTTTATCTGGAGACGATAAAGATGCTTGCATTTGCAAGAAATTAAGTGGGAGCGCTGAGACATATTTCTAATATATTATAATATCTTTTATTGACAAAGGTTAAAAATCTCATTTCGATGAAAGACTTAGGCAAAACCCGAATATTTAGCATGAATGTCTACATGGATAAACTGTGACGCTAATATGGTTATGCCTAGGGGTGGACATTCGTTTTTTTTGGTTAATTCGGTTCGATTTTTCGGGTTTTTCTATAATTCGGTTTCTACAAAATAGGCACCGAAATTATTTCGGTTTTCTAATTAATCGATAGTTCGGTTAGTAGAGAATTCGGTTCGGTGTTCGGTTTTTAACCGAACTTCTGGAAATAATAATATTATGCTACAATTTATGTCAGATCCATACGAGCTAAACCACTCATCGGCGCACCGGAAGCAACCTCCAGGTCGTCGAGTACATGAAGCAGAGCTAGCTGATGTCTTGAACGCATATGTAGAAAAAGAACATAATAAGCATGATGTCTATCTTGCTCGTTAAAAAAAATGATATCTATCTTCCAAGCCGTATACATTCAACAAATTATATGTGTTGAGAGTTCAGCTAAAATACATGATTATATCCGAAATAGGAAAACAATTAAAAGACTTCCAACAAAATTCATAGACACAATTGACAGTTAAACCACGAACATGTATATGCATGTGGCTGGAGACATACGTACATGCATGACTTGCCTGACAGCTTTTGCATGCATGTATTTTTGTCGTATGAGCTAGTATCTACGTACAATAATGAACGCCAGAGACAGAATCACAAATATATTTAGCTCTGTCACATATATTTTTTCGGTTTGTACGGTTATTTCGGTTAACAGAGAGTCAAAACCGAATTAATATTTATAAATTCGGTTAATCATATTTACTAACCGAAATTAGTTTCGGCTAATTCGGGTTCGGTGTATTCGGTTTCGGTTTTGGTTCCGGTTAATTCGGTTTCGGTGTTCGGTTTCGGTTTTTTATGCCCACCCCTAGTTATGCCAAACATACATATATGAGATATTGAAGGAATTCAATATGGAAACGACGAGAAAACGTTCTTGTCGCATGGAAAAGAATTGAATCAAGATTCAAGTGTATCGACACTTGATAAGTGAAACAAGATTCAAGTGCTTTGCCACTTGATGAGTGAAATCAAAAGAATGTTTTGATCAATCGTACCATGATATGTACACATCCAGATATGTTCTATGCTCTAAGTGTTATGAGCATATACCATAATGAATCATAAAATGATCACTGGACGATAGTAAGGATATTCTTATAATCTTTTGGAATTAAGAATATATTATATTTGTATAAGAGACAAATAGTTCATTGAAAAATGATACTAATTTTGTCACAAGATATAAATTAAGTTTATCTCAATTTATACTATGGGTGGCACAATGTAATGGAAAGAAGATTTCATGATAGATTTGGATAAACTTCAAAGTTAAGACATTGTGACGGATACTACAATAAAAGGCTAAGTATATGACTGCTATAGTAGAAGCAAATGAGGGCATTTGTGTCAAGTAGTTTGTTATCAAACTAAGGTGTGGTTCGCAACGGGCTAACACTAAATATATATTGTACGGCAATAGTATCGACATGATTTAACCCCAAGGAACTAAAGTCTCACCAAAATACCAAATTTATATAATGCCATCTCATTAGAGAAATGAGTGATGCGTAGAGACGCAAAGACATGCAAATACACACGGACTTGAAAGCTTCAGATCCGTAGATTATGTTAACCACTTGCAATCGCGTATATGGAACACTAGAAATCCATAGGTGTTCAATACGCAAAGTTTCTAAACTAGATTATTGTCTCTAGTGCAAGTGGGAGACTGAAGGGAATATGCCCGAGATGCAATAATAAAGTGCTTATTATCGTATTTCTTATTTATGATAAATGTTTATTTTGCATGCTATAATTGTATTAATACGAAAACGTTAATACATGTGTGTTTAATGAACAAAAAGAAAGTTCCTACTTATGCCTCTCTTATAAACTAGCTCGTTGATTAACAAGATGATCAAAAGTTTCCTGACCATGGACATTGGATGTTGTTAATAACGAGGTCACGACATTGTCGGAATGATGTGACGAACATTCATCTGAAGTATAGAATTACGATCAAGGTCATTGTGTTTATATTGCTATAACATCATACAAAGTAATCTTAGTCCTTAGACCATGAGATCATGTCAATCACTAACACCGAAAGAGTATCTTGATAACATCAAATGTCACACCGTAACAGGGTGACTATAAAGATGGGTTCAGTGCTACGAAGGTGTTATGTTGAGGCTCATGGATCAAGATTGGAATTTGTCCATCCTGATGACGGAGAGATATACTTTGGGCCCTCTCGGTGATATCACATTAGTTAGCTTGCAAGCAAGTGATTTGATCACTAGAATGTTATATCATGGGAACGAGAAAAGAGTACATGTCGGTAACGAGATCAAACTAGGTATGGAGATACCGATGATCGAATCTCGGACATGTAACATATCGCGAGACAAAGGGATTGAGTTACATGCGTATAAGATTCACATGATCACATAAGTCATCGTTGAATGTGTGGGAGTCAGTACGGATCTCCAGGTCCCGCTGTTGATTATTGATCGGAGAGGGGTCTCGATCATGTCTACATTATTCATGAACCGTAGGGTGACACACTTAAGGGATATCGACACCATTCAGAGCAAATGATATGCCAGAAACAAAAATAAAGCGCAGGAATTTATTTTACTAGACACCGGAAGGGTTTCGGTTGAAATTGCTGAAACTGGTTCTGCATGTGAAATTGAAATGTTATAAGAGGTTTTATGTGAATGTTTGTTAATTAGAGTAATTAACAAAATTCTGAATAAATAAATAAATAAATAAATAAATAAATAAATAAATAAAAGAGTTTTATTTAAATGAGAGCTTGCATTAAATTTGGTGGAAATTTAATGCATGTAAGTGGATTTTTAAGTGGAGGCATGTTTATGTGAGTGGAGGCTTTTCATTTTGAGTGGGAGCTCCACCCACATGAATGTGGAAGAGGTGGGGAAGCCCCCATGGCTGGGCGCCATGGCCCTTGGGTGCCCCCCTCTCCCTATAAAAGGCCTCCTTCTCCTCCTCTCAAAGAACACCTCCTCATGAAGGATCTCTCTCCCCCTTTAGAATTTCCCCATGGTCTCGGATCAGCGAGATACATGTTTCCAGTGGCTTTTTCTGGAAGGATTTGTTGCTTCCGCTGCTTCGCTGGAGCGAGGGCACAGAGGTTGTCGGGGTACCCGGACGTGTGTGCCATCACGGATGCACCACTACTTTGCGGTGCTGGACCGGCTAGACCAGATGGACTTCATCACGATCTTGAGATCGGCAAGCGTTCGACTACATCATCCACGAGTACAACCTCGTTAACGCTATTCGGTCTTCGAGGGTACAACCAGATCAAAATGGCAGTCGAGGACGAGGAGAAGACGGCGTTCATCACGCCATTCGGAGCCTTCTGCTACACCGCCATGAACTTCGGCCTCAAGAATGCCGGGGCGACCTACCAAAGGTTCATGCATGAGTGTCTTGCAAGCCAAATCGGCCGCAACATCCACGTCTACATCGACGACATGGTGGTAAAGTCCACTCGCCAGGGTGATCTACTCGCCGACCTGGCGGAAACCTTCGCCAACCTGCAGAGGTACAAGATAAAGCTAAACCCAGGAAAGTGCACCTTCGGTGTGCCTACTGGACAGCTGCTGGGGTACATCGTCTCCAAGCGTGGGATCGAGGCGAACCCCGCCAAGATCAACACGATCGCTTTACTCGGCAGACCCGAGTGCCTACGTGACGTCCAGAAGTTGGCTGGGCGAGTCACGGCTCTCAGTCGCTTCATCCCCCGGCTAGGCGAGAAGGCGATGCCCCTCTACCGCCTAATGCGCAAGAACCCCGCTTTCTAGTGGGACAAGGAGGCAGACAACGCGCTCCACACTCTCAAGGAGGTGCTACTAGCGACACCTCTACTCGCCGCCCCCGTCGACAAGGAGCCCATGCTCGTCTACGTCGCGGCCTCCGAGCGAGTCGTTAGTGCCATCATGGTCGTCGAACGACCAGAGGAAGGCAAGGAGCGTCCGGTGCAGTGACCTGTATACTACATCAGCGAAGTCCTCACCGAGTCGCACCAACGCTACCCGCAGTACCAAAAATTGGTGTATGCGGTCTTCAGAGCCCAGCGGCGATTGCCGCACTACTTCCAGGAGCACCCAATAACGGTCGTCTCCTCAGCACCGTTGCAGGACATCATCCGCAACCGTGAGGCGACCGAGCGAGTCGCCAAGTGGGCCATCGAGATCGGAGTCCACAACATCAGGTACGAGCCGTGCAAGGCGATCAAGTCGCAGGCTCTCGCAGATTTACTCGCTGACTGGGAGGAGGCCCAGCAGCCAGAGAAACTGCCATACCTCCATTACTGGAGCCTACACGACGGCTCCAAGAACGCAGATGGTGCAGGGATCGTGCTCACATCTCCAAAGGGCGACAAGTTACGCTATGTCCTGTACCTCGACTTCACCCCCTGCACCAACAACATGGCCGAGTATGAGGCGCTACTCCACGGCATGTGAGCAGCCAAGGAGATGAACATCAATCATCTGCGCTGCTACGGCGAATCCGACCTCGTCGCCGGGCAAGTCGCCGACACCTACGATGCAGTCTTCCCCACCATGGCGGCGTACCGCCAAGCTGTGGACCAGCTGGGAGGCCACTTCGCGGGCTACTCCGTCGAGTGGATTGACAGGCGGAAGAACGAGGAGGCCGACGCACTCTCCCGCATCGGCTCAGCTCGACTCGCACGACCCGCTGGCGTCTTCCTCGACACCATCACCAAACCTTCCGTTTCTCCCCCGAGGGAGATCGACATCAGAATTCCGCTGCAACCAGAGGCAGCCTTGGTCGTGATGATCGCCGAGCCAATCGACTGGACCGCCCATACGTCGCCTACCTGGAGGGAGGCACCCTACCCGTTGACGAAACGGAGGCCCGGATGATAGCACGCCGCTGCAAATCCTTCGTCATCATCAACGGCGAGCTCCACAAGCGCAGCGTGACCGGGATGTTCCAACGCTGCGTCCAACCTGAAGAAGGACGCAAGATCCTCCAGGAAATCCACACTAGCGACTGCGGCCACCACGCTGGCGCTTGCTCCCTAGTCGCCAAGGCCATGCGACATGGCTTCTACTAGCTCACCGCACACGCCGACGCGGTCGACATCGTCCAATGCTGCGTCGGGTGCCAGAAGTACGCCAGTCAGACTCACGTACTGAGATCGGCACTCAAGACCATCCCCATCACCTGGCCATTCGCTGTATGGGGCATGGACATGGTAGGCCCCTTCAAGAAGGCCCCCTCCGGCTTCACCCACCTCCTAGTCACGGTCGACAAATTCACAAAGTGGGTGGAGCCCAAGCCAGTCCGCAAGTGCGACGGGAAGACCGCAACAAAGTTCCTACGCGAGCTCATCTATCGCTACGGGTTCCCAAACAGCATCATCACGGACAACAACACCAACTTCGCCAAAGGAGCCATGGCCGAATTTTGCGAGGAGCACAACATACGACTCGACCTCGCCTCAGTCGCCCACCCAGAGTCCAACGGCCAGGCGAAACGGGCCAATCAGAGCATCCTCCACGGCCTGAAGCCGCGACTTCAAGTCCCACTCGAGCGAACTCCTGGGTGCTGGGTCGAAGAGCTCCCCTCTGTCATCTGGGGCATCCGCACCTCCGTCAACAGGTCGACGGGATTCACCCCTTCTTCATGGTGTACGGTGCCGAGGCCGTCATGCTAACCGACCTCGAGCACGACTCGCCTCGGGTGGTCCACTATGCGGAGGCCGACAACGAGCTCGCACGCCAAGACGGAGTCGAGCAGCTCGACGAAGCACGCGACTTAGCTTGCTCCCGCACTGCCATCTACCAGCAAGGGCTCCACCGCTACCACAGTCGGCGAGTAGGGACCCGCACCTTCCAGGAAGGCGACCTGGTACTGCGCCTGATCCAGGACATGAAGGGCATGCATAAACTCTCCCACCTTGGGAAGGACCATTCTCCATCAGGCGAGTACTAGGCAACGACGCCTACTACCTCGTCGACATCCGAGGTGACGAAAAACTCGACGTCAAGCGGCCATGGAATGTAACCTCCTACGGAAGTTCTACTCCTAGAACTCCAGACATGTACCTCCCACCTGCTATGAAATAAAGCATACCAATTCGCACAATGTGTGTCCACTCTCCGTATCTTGTGCCACTTGCACTCGTAATAACAGCGCTATGCTACTCGCAGAAGTCAACCCTTGGTGCCGCGACCGGCATGGACAAGTAGTGCGACACGAGGGCATTGAAGAATTCAGGCCTCGTATTGTCCACGAAAAAAGCCAACCCGGAGCCCCATCGGAGTCGCCTCGCTCGACTGGCTTTCTGAGCCAAGACAACTGCATTCGCTTCCCACAGCGACCCAGTCCTCCACATCCTCGGCGCAGCGACTCGAACGGCAAAGTACCACGCTCGGGGACTAATGCCAGCCCAAACAGGAGCGGCCAGGGAAAAACGCCAAGTATGAGAGCGCGTCCTGGACTCGCCACGCGACTGATCTCACGGATCAGGTGGGGTGACGCGCCTAGCACAACGCGCCCTGTCCTCACCTACCTCGGGCACGCGACTGGAACCGCCAAGTACCACGCTCGGGGACTCGCCACCTGACCCTGCTCGTGCCCAGGAAAACGGCTAAGTACGGAGCACCCCTTGGAGTCGCCATGCGACTGGCTTTCCGAGCGATGGCGAGTTGACCTTAACTTACTAACAGTTCAAACAACACATAAAAACAAGGTCAACCCCATAAAAGGGCGGACGCGCTCGGGGACTCACAAAACCAACAATCAAAACACAAAACATTGGCAAAAGCACGCTTACTTTCCTGCAAACGGCAACATTTGTTCGCTTACAAGGGTAGTTACATAATTATCCCAACTAATGCCGATTGGCAAACTATTCTACTCCATAGGCTTCGACGATGAGGCGCCACCGTCCTTGCGACTGCGGATGAAAGGAATCCACGGGTTCGACGGGTAGGTCGTGAGCTCACCCGCCATGGCTGCACGGAACGGCTGCTCCACCTTGAAGTCGTGGTGCGCCGGCTCGGGGTCGTTCGGGGCGACGACCGTTTCCTGGTAAAGAATGAGGTCGCCCATCGCCCACACCCGGTCGGCGTACACCACAGCCCGCTCGGTCAGCTTCAGCACCTCGACGATTTTGACTGCGCCCATCAATGAAGGATACCCCGCTCGTGACGTCGTCAATGTCGAAGTCGTCCGGAAAGTGCGCGAGCCCAAGGCTCAGCGCAGTCGCCACACCACGACGGAAGGCCGACCGCGTCATGAATTCCACAACTGCCGGCGCCTTCTTCAGATAGCACCAAACCTCGACGAGGTCGCTGGGAATCACCTCCATGGGCGAAATCTCATGCAGATACGCCTGGATGCAGGTCGCTGACAACGCGGCAGAATCAACCGGAGTGGTGACGCATTGCCGCGCGTCACACGACTGCGCTTCTTCGGCATTATCAATAATCATGCCTGCAACATACAAAGAAACTAGTAAGGGAGGATCCAGCAAAATAACGTGACACACACGCTCGGGGACTCGCCAAAGTAAAACTCACCAATCAACGGGCGACAACGCTCCTTGATGAAATCCTGAAGACCGGAGAGGTCATCTTGCAGCCCGGCGACGAGCGCGTCCGACATCTTCCGTTCTTTAGTAGCAGAGGCAACGTCTACCTTGGCCCGCCCATCCGCCGAGGTCGCCTCCGCCTTTGCCTCCTTGAGCTCACGCTCTAGGTCGGCGATTCACTTCGGCGCTCAAGGACGACCGTGCAGCCGTCAATTCTCTCGCCGGAACGAGGCCCCGACGAGCCTTCTCCACCACGGCTGCGCTATCCTCAGATCAATAACACCATGATTATGGGAAGAACAAGTTTATGACCAGGATCAAGCACGACGAACACTCACCCGCAGTCGCTCGAAGCTGCTCGTTCGTGTCCCAAACAATGAGGAACTCCCTCTCCACACACTCCCTGGCGGCAAGCCGCTCCGCCGACTTGCGCTGCAGGCCCTGCACACCCATGGAAGCGTCAGCAACGAAAATCCTAAGTGCCTAGCCGTTGAAATTCAGCGACTACTCACTCGGGGTATGGACAACAAAAATTCCTAAGTGCCTAGCCGCTGAAATTCAGCGACTAGCCACTCGGGGACTGGGCAGCGAAAGTTCTAAGCGCCTAGCCGCTGAAATTCAGCGACCAGCCACTCGGGGACTGGACTCGAAAACAATAAGAATCCGACCACTGAAATTCAGTGGCCCGATCCTCGGGGACTGGACATACATGGATGGCGGTGCCTAGCATGTCGTGAAGCTCCATTGCATCCACCAATGGGAGCATGAATGGAGTACGCCTGCAACGCTGCTCGACCTCCGTACCGGCGGCCTCGGGCAGTTGGCTCGACTGCACCGATGCACTCGCCACGGAGGCCCTCGATACAAAGCGAGGGAACGTCGCCACCGCGGCTCCCGCACCACTCGAAGGGGGACCTGTAGCCCCAACCGAGGCCACAGGCTCCACCCGCTACGACTCCGTGTCCACCATAACTCTCGGGGCTGCGTCCGCTGCAATTGGAGCCTCGCTCGAGGCGACCGTCGGTTCGTCCGAAATTGTGATGACCTCGTCGCCCTTTGCTTTCTTTGCGACTTCAGCAGGCACCTCGACCTGGTCGCCCTTCCTCTTCTTCGAAGGGTCGACTGGTGCCTCAGCGGCACCCGATGGAACCTTGGCCACCAAAGGGTGACCTATCTTCTTCACTCCAGTCCTGTGGAACGAATCCGTTAGTGAACTCGCCAGTCGGACATAAATCAAAGCACACAAATGAAAAGAGTGAAATCAACACTTGGCGATCGATGAAACGCAGCCAAGACGAATGCTGGCTTCTCCAACTCCGCCCGGTTTACCGAGGCTGCCTCGAACACACTCTGCGCCCAAGACACCGACGGCTTATTTGAGGACGAGGCCGCTGCAGGAGCTTTAGTGGCGATCGCTGTAGGAACTCCCCTCGGTGGCGAGGTCCCCGCGGCTGGAGCGGACACGAGCCCGGTGACTCGAACGAAGGGCGGCGGCAGCGACGCCAACAACATCTCACCTTCCGCAACAGCCGATTCGGTTGCCGCGGTCGCGTGCGCCGGTGCGCCGGCTTTAGCTTCCTCGGCTGCGCTGGTAGCGTCGGAGCTACTGGCAGACCGAGGCGGTGATGCCGGCTTAGCCGGCTTCTTCTTCTTCGGTGGCGGTGGCTTCTTCTTCGATGGCGTAGATTTGGGCCGCGAGGTGTGTTCGGGGAGTTCGCTATCGTCTTCATTGTGAGCCTCGAGGCTCTTGCTGGCCTCGAGCTCGTCTTGTCTTGCCATGGTTTTTGAACCGTGGTGCGTGCAGCGACAAATTCGCCGCCACCGTCGTCATCATCATCGTTGTCGTCGCCCTCGTCAATTCTAACGCCGCCCTGGTCAGGTAAAGACTCGCTATCGTCTTCGGCGGACGAGGTTGAGTTCTCATCGTCCGCGGGCGGGAGCCAACCTTCCACCACCTAGAACAACTGCAACGACAAAATAAATCAGCATAACCGCGAATGCAAATCCGCGACTGCGAATATACAAGAAAGGAAACATTTACCGTTGGGGCCTCACGCTTTGCGGTGTAAGGAGCGACCCCGACCTTTGCATCAAGATACACCGCCAAGGTGATCTTCTTCAGGGCCAGGGTGTAATCGTTGAGTCGCCACTCATCATGGCAGGACTTTGTCGGGTCGTCCTTGCCCGTGTACTCGTACATATAGTGGACGTGGCTAGCCAGGGGCCCGAGCCGTCGCCCGAGCCAGCAATTGTAAAGGTTGATGGTTTGGAGGCCCTTCTTCTTTAGGTTGCGGATGGTTTGCAGCATCTCATCGACGACCATCCGCTGGTCCAGCAGAAGTTTGGTGACTTGGAGCCGACGCGGCTCGGGCCGGTTGGCGGAGTAAGTCGGAAGCGCCACCTCATCGCCCTACGATGACTCGGTCACGAAAACCAGTTCTTCTACCACTCATTAGCTGCTTTAGCAGGCATCATCAGATAAAAAAGGGCGCCTTCGACTTCAGCTGAAAGGTCAGGCCGCCCTTGGCCAGCATCGGGTCGCCCGCCTCTTCGCGGCTGATTCTCTCGTGGAACAGATCTTTCCATAGGGGGAAATATGGCCGGCAACCCAGATAGCATTCGCAGAACGCCATGAAAATGGCAAGCTGTTCGATGCTATGCGGCCCTAGATCTGACGGTTGGATGTCGTAGTAGGCGCAAAAGTGACGAAAGAAGAGGGAAGTGGGGAATCCGAGCCCACGCTCTAGATGACTGGTGAAGCAGATGAATTCTCCCTCGCGTGGATTTGGGGTCACCTCCCCGGCCGCGGGGATGCGCCATCTCCCGGCGCGGAGGATCCTTGCCTCCTTGAACGACTTCAACAACGCTTTTGTGCACTTGGATCCGCCCCACGGTTCCGCTGGAGGGGCCATCGATTGAGGGATCTAGGGCTATGAGTCGCTCTGGTCGCTGCGCGGAATGGATAATTGGGAAGGCACGAGATCGGAGGAAGTGAGCGAAGTGTTTTCCCCTCGCCGTTCACTCTCCTTATATAGAGGTTGTTACCCGCCATCTTTGGGGAGCCGTTACCGCGCGGTAATTACGCCGATATTACCGTTGGATTACCCAATGGCTACTTTGACCAATGCTGACGGTCCAACTTCATCCATTCGACTCGCTATCTTCAGCGACTTGATAATTCGCCGACCTGATCACTATAATAGTGACTTAACCACTCGCCGACCTATTCGCCAAGCTGCGATCTGACTAGTCGCTGTTATTGCGACTAAAATGACTAGTTCCTTCTTTTATTCAGGGAGTCCACCGCCGATTCGATTGGGCGTCCGAATTGGACCCGCATACTCCGACTGCCAACGAACACCTGCGATGAATCAACGACGGCCTTGGGGACTACTGATGGGGATATGCTGACCAGGGTATACCCAGCAAGACGTTTCCTACTGGCCCAAGCTGCCAGCAAGTGGGCCTGCAGGACGACGACTGGATCGAGACCTGGCAAGGATCCAAGTGACTGGAAGATGGAGGCCGAGAAGCGTAGCTAGGCCCAGTAGGATTAGGTCAAGAACCCTCTGAATCCTTAACTAATTTGGTTGTAGATCTGTAAACCCTAGCGAGGTGAGCCTATATAAACCTCCCTAGGGTACGCATAGAGGACACGTTCCATCATACACCCCAGCGACTCGCCGCCTAGTCGTCGAGCTCGCCCTTGTACTCTCTCCATAATACAATCTAGCGGGAGTAGGTCTTTACCCTCCGGGGGGCCGAACCTGGGTAAATCATTGTGTCTCCGCCCTCATCTTGCACCACAGATGGCTGGCCACCCTTGCCCTTTGTTCTTGTTATATGTTGATCCAAATTCTACAAAGTATAGGCCAACTTCTGACGAGTGGAGCGAGGCCCGTCGCCGGGAGGCTTGGGCCGAGTGTAACGAGTCTGAAGTTGGGCCACACCATGCCCAACGGGGACGCTCAGAAGTGCGGGCGGCAGGCCTCATGATGCAAGACGGATCGTCAAGACCTAGGTTTCCACCGATATATAAACCCTTGTAAGCCGGTTGGGATAGTTGCATCCGTGAAATCCCGCGTTGTAAACACTCCTCGATATAGTGAAGTTTCGCTGGCTGGCGCCCGTGGTTTTTTCCTCTCTTTGTTGGAGAGGTTTTCCACGTTAAATCTGTGTCTCCTTGCTGTGTTTTTCGTTTTTCGTTCTTCGTTATCTTCTTGTCGTGATTGTAACAGTTCTACCATTAGCTGTCGATTACAGCATCTGCCGTGGCCATTCCCACGACAGTCGTTTCCATTGTAGGATTTTTTTTGTTTTCTATGCTGCGAACCCTTCAGCCGTAAGCATGATCACAGACAAGGTTCCTTTGCGCATCCGACGTGGGCTGGAGCGCACCACCAGCTCCCACCACTCCGCGAAGGGGCCTTCAGCAACTAGAGGACCAGCGGTAGATCGGATCCATGACAGGACCTCATGCCAGATAGTTCGTGAGAATGGCATCCTGTGAGGAGGTGTGACATGGAATCCGTAGACTGGTCACACAACACGCAAAGTGGCCGGTGGGGAATCCGCCTGTGCTCCAGCCTCTCACCCGTCTAAAATCTGTCCTGGCAAGCGATCCAGATGAAAAACTTCACCATAGGTGGCGCCCATGATTTCCAGGTCAGCTTCCAAGAACCTGAGACTATGGACCCCTAGCAGAGGGCATAGTAACAGGACTTGGCAGAGTATTGGCCATCAGTTGTCCACCGCTAGACCAGCCTATCTGGTTCATCCCCTAGGTGCATGACCTATAGTTTGTTCCACAACTGAACGTACTGCCACAACGCGAGGGGGCTTATAGCACCTGAGATGTCGGAGATCCAGCTGAGCTCAGCAACCGCCTGATGTGGGTCTGCTGGACCGGTTGCCCCCTGGCTCGCTGATGGCCAACTTGGTGAGGAGCCGCATTGGTGTGTGGTCAAGGCGCTTGGCCTGATCATCGACACCCCACCATCAATATTGTAGGTGTAGCGACTGTTGTTGCCAGGTTGGTGGCACAAGTGGATCTTATATTCATTTTATAAGATTTTGTTGAATAATTTAGTAAAAAAGGCCGTGTGGATCTTTTGATGCAGAGGCCGATGGTCTCAACCTCCATCACGAAAGAAAAAGTTTACGCAAGATTTATGATATGTGGTGTACCTTGGCTAGTCTAACTTCACGTGATTTGCATGGTCTTAGTTGAGGTGGAGTATGTCAAGGTGGTGGCAATCAGAAGGCCATATGAATATCTCAATGCTCATGCCGAGAAGACCGCTAACCGATGGTAGAAACAGGGTTTGTGTTTGACGAAGATGGCCTTATAGTGAGCTTTGCTTAAGCATGATTTTAAGTCATGTGGCGGTGTCAACTTTAGGACCATGCGTAAGAGCGACTATCTATAGATGTATGCAATGTACGAGGAGAATATGCTTCACGACGTACCGTGAGAATACACTTTTTGCGTGACAATGTCCACGTCAAAAAGGTGTGCATGGCGGTTGTGAGTCTAGTGAGCGGTGCATTGCAACAGTGTTCTCAGTAAGTGAAACGATATTAGACGGTGGATTCTTAATTGACGGTGCTCTTCAAGTATCGAGTCTCGATCTCCGGGATGAAAACACTAGATATGCCCTTCATTAGTCATACCTGCCAATGGCGGACTTATAGTTTTTTCCTTGTTGGAGGCATCATTTGGAGATAGCTTAGCTTTTCTCCGGGTGAAAACTCATGATGTGACTTTGATGTCTATATCATGTGACCATGGCGCTTGTGTCCTCGAGTCATCGCTATTGGATAACTTTTCTCGAGAACCCGATGTTGCCAATGATGGTGGTTGTTTCATGCTCGTATGAGTTGTTGATCGTTTTGGTAGGGTCATTTTATTTTTTTCTCCTTTTTTATTTGGTTGTGTACATCATTGATGTTTAGACTTGATATTACGTTGTTGCAAAAACTAGATGTAATTGCACTACAGGAATGGAGAGTTGGTCAGCTTCCCTCAGCATAGCCCTAAAATGTCGTCGGCACAGGCTGTGCCGAGGGCAATTCTATGCCGCGGCCAGCTTCGTGGGGTGCCCAGCTCGTGACCTACGCCGACGGTCCTAACTTTTGGCCGTCGACGGCTCGCTACATTCTTGTAGTGTTGGTATCTCGTTGGTATTAGTAATATACTTCCTTTATCAAAAAAGATGAAATGATCGAATATTAATTATCGGGAATACTTCTACTGATATTGGCATGATCTTGCTTACATTTGTATGCAACTTCTCAAAATTTATGATTATAAAACAATTTTTTGAGCAACCGGCAGGAGCACTGCCTTTTCTATTAGAAGAGAGAAAAACCTGACATAGTATAGAGGGGCATGTTTAGATTATAGTGGAAACATGCCAAAACCACTAACATGTCATTTTATAAGGGAAACCAGTAGAAAAACGAACAACTCAACACCACACACCTTCCCCGAGGCCGCGCACCATGCGAGCCGACAACACTTCTACCCAAGCAAGAAGGTGTGCCACTCAAAGCAGAGAGATCCGGAGCCACAACTTTGATGTCCACACCGGTCCCGAGACCACGCACCTGCCTGGCTGACGAAGCGACTGGCAAGCAAAGCAAGCCAAAAAAAGCCGAGCGGAGTACTACCAGACCTCCAAAGGCATCGCCCCCAAGGGGGGAACGATGATGATGTTGCCGACGCCCGCTCCGGCAAAAGCCAAAGCTTAGGTTTTCACCCGGAGAGCCCGAGATTTGAAAAGACGAGAGAGGTGAAGGAGCTCCTCGACGATGCCTCCAACGAGGGGAGCTGCGTCCAAGAATGCCGATATCACCGGCCTCAACCGAAGTCGATGCAGTGCTTTCGCGCAGAGTTCACCAATCCCGGTCCTTGGAGTCTATCCACCGAGACGAAGAAGCCACGCTTGCTTGTGATACGTCCAAAACATATCTACTTTCCCGAACAGTTTTGCAATTGTTTCTCCTCTAAACTTATGTGTTGGATACAACTAACATAGACTGAGTTGTCAATTCAGCTCCTTAAAAGGAGCATTGATAAACTGTTCCATGAGTGAGTAATCCCTCGATGTAGGCTTGGGGATGGTAGGGATTGGATGAGTTCTATCATGTAATCGAATAAGATTGTTAGGGCATAGTGCCTAGTATCTCTATTAGTGCTATTTGACTTTGTTGCAACTTGTTGTGCTTAATGCTTGTCACTAGGGCCCGAGTGCCATGATCTCAGATATGAACTTATTATTGAATCATTATGATAGTATTGTTTATGATCTTATCAGCAAGTTGTGTACACATATCATTGTCCGGATCCAAAGGACCCAAAGTGACAATAATTGAGACAACTGGAGGGGATGGCTATGGTGTGAGGATCACATGTGTTCACGGAGTGTTAATGCTTTGCTCCGATGCTCTATTAAAAGGAGCACCTTAATTGCCAGTAGTTCCCTAGAGGCCCCGGTGCCACGGGCTGGCCGGACGAAGATGTTGTGCAAGTTCTCATTGCGAGCACGTATGACTATTTATGGAGCACATGCCTAGGATTATTTGGTACTTGGATGCTTGTTATTATTTATCTGCAATGCCCTGGATCTTGAAGTTATATGTTTAGACTCGTCCATGCAACACCCGTCCATTCATCCCTATGCCTACCGCACTCGAATCCCACTATTTACTATTACTGTTACTGTTACTATTGCTCTTGTTCCACTATTACTGTTGCTTTGCTGTTGCTACTGCAAACTGTTGCTACTGATAAACTTCTGTGAGCAAGAACTATTTCCAGGTGCTCTATTAAAAGGAGCACCTTAATTACCAGTAGTTCCCTAGAGGCCCCGCTGCCACGGGCTGGCCGGACAGAAGATGTTCTGCAAGTTTTCATTGCGAGTACGTATGACTATTTATGGAGCACATGCCTAGGATTGTTTAGTACTTAGATGCTTGTTATTGTTTATCTGCAATGCCCTGGATCTTGAAGTTACATGTTTAGACTCTTCCATGCAACGCCCGTCCATCCATCCCTATGCCTATCGCACTCGAATCACACTGTTTACTGTTACTATTTCTATTGCTCTTCTTCCACTATTACTGTTGCTTTGCTGTTGCTACTACAAACTGTTGCTACTGATAAACTTTTGTGAGCAAGAACTATTTCCAGGTGCAGCTGAATTGACAACTCAGTTGTTAAGGCTTGCAAGTATTCTTTGGCTCCCCTTGTGTCGAATCAGTAAATTGGGTAATACTACCCGCGAAGACTATTGCGATCCCCTATACTTGTGGGTCATCAGCTTGAAGCGCCACACCGCCGACACCACCACCACCGGACCATCGGAATTGGAGGAGGATAGCCCGACGACCGCCACCGATAGCTCCGCACCACACAGAGACCATACCATCTTGAGGACGAGAGCCTCCCAGCACCACGCTGGCAGGAGCGCCACCCAAAGGGCGGCAACATCACCACCTCCAAAGCCGGCCGCCGCGCCGCTCCTCGTGGCCATGCCGGCCGCCACCCTACTGTCCCCAAACTGGTCGCCGGCTCCGCCACCAAAGTAGCCAAAACCAACACCACAGATAGCCACAACTCTGCCTTCCACACTGACCCCGAGGCCACGCTCCCAACCAGATCGGCATGCTTTCCGCCCAAGCGACCAAGCATGACACCAACCGACGAAGGATCCACCGCCCCGACTATGGACTCCACGCCGACCCTGAGGTCGCGCTCGTCCCTTGTCGAAGAACCTCGTGCCGCACCGGCCTGCGCCACGCCAACAGTCACATCAGAGTCGACCATCACCTGTTGCACCCCTCCCCTCGATGCTTCCTCCGAGCTGGCATTAGCAGCCGCATCCGCTGCCTCGCAAACTCCTCTTCCGCAGTCGGCCGAGCGCGGCCGCACGCCCTGGTGCCATGTCACCGCTCCCGTGCTCCACGGTGCCGCGCAGCCCCAGACCCCACTCCAACAAACCTGCCGAAGACGACGCCTTTTGCACCCAGGGGCCGCAGCCCGCTCAGCCCAAGCCTGGACCGATTTGTGTCTCCTGTAGGCACGTGAATATATATGTATGGTGAGTATATGTCTAAGAGTACCATACGGGCTTCGTGTGGGTTTATACGTCTTCGAAATGAATAAGTATCAAGTTTTTGTTTGTCAAAGTTTGAACAGGAGGGAGGGACACCGAAGCAAAAGTGTGGTCTAAGAACAACTCTAACCGATCCCCTTTCGGTGTTTAGAGGACTTTTTCGGCCGCTAACGGATGGGGAGGCACCGAACTGAGTCCCAAGTGGCCGTTAGCGGAGAATTTTTTAGTCCAGCTCCTCTACGGCCCCTAAATATGGCCGATCGCGGATGCTAGGCTATATTTTTACTCCTCCACTTCTCGCCCCGCGCCATCGCAAATCCTCCGTCGACTCGCTGTCGACGAGTCCGACGACCAAATCCGGTCGCCCCCGACCCGTAGTAGGCTCCTCTGACCCTCCGACGCTCTTCGACGACCCGGCGGCCTCCTATTTCGCCAGAATCGGGAGGCACAATCACCATCACTAATCCGCCGGATTCGCACGGCCACACCTCCGGTATGGCTTCTTCCTCCACGTGCCGGAGCAACTTGTCGGATTCGCTTGAGGACCTCATGCGGGCAACCCCACCTGCTTCGGCACCTGCACCTTCTCCGACACCTGCACCTACTCCGGCGGTGCCAGCAGCACCTGCACCGGCACCACCAGATCCGACACCGCCAAGGTATGTTCACCTTCTTTTTGTTTACTTTTAGTGAAAGCTTCAACATTTCATCGAACGACGCAAATGCATGTCATTTGATTTCGTAGGTTTAGGTAACCATGGAATGAGGATGAGGACAATGATTTGTATTTTGCGTGGCATGAGAAAAACCAAATTGGAGATGAGCAACCGCACATGCAATTTTGGAAAGGGATACATGCTAATTCCATTGAAGAACTAGTCTAGGTCCTCGATCATTATCATCGATGGTGCATCGGTGGAGCTTCCTAGTAAGGCGCCATAATAGTGACGACTATTATCGTGTCGAAAATAATTCATAGATGGTGGAGAACCCAACTCTGATGGTTCTAGTGATGAGCTAGAACCGAACTCACATAGTTCTAGTGATGAGGTAGGGAAAAATTCCGTAGACGGTGGAAAAACCCAATTTGTCGAGTTTATGATGGTTGTAATAATTTATATGACTTATATGCATTACAAATCTAATTATGCTATATTTTGTCATGTATTCATGTGGTCAAATTTGTAAATTTGATGAATTTTCTTTTAGTCCTCTAAGTTATTGGTGATCGGTTTCGGCGCACAAAATTTAGAGGACTAAATATAGAAAGTTAAGGTATAGTAAGGCTTTTTCTCTTCTATTTTTTGGGATCGGTTAGAGTTGCTCTAAGGACTTTGGTCCTCCACGACACGATTGTCCTAAGAATTTCCTTTTTCTTTGTTTCCCTTTTGGACACAATTAACACTCACAGGGTGGTCTGCAAAATGATTTGGCATGCATGTTAAGCCGACATCTAAATTTAGCTTAGTGGTTTGGCTGATCATTTCTTTTCAGAGTCACCAGCCTCATTTATCGCTAAAGGGAACGGAGAGGCTGCTGTATTTCAATTTTTAAACGCTACGAGAACATTCACACAACGTGTATTTGACATGCTAAAGATTCAGAGTTTGATCGACACGTCAGGAGACAGAAAAGGGAAAATCGAATGGCACGAGAGCGCAGCACGTTCTGAGACCGTTCAGAACCACGAACCCCGGGTTGCCATCGAAAGCGAGAGGACAAGGACAAGGACAGACATCCGATTGATTGGCCAGATGCTGATGCTATGTGGATAAGCACGCATAACACGACCGGTGGTGCGTGTCTTTGTTCCCGAGGAAGTGATACGACAGGCTATCGGACCGAAGACAAGCAAGATTCCATATTTTATCAGAGTAGCTAGCACTCTCATGTATAAGGTGCATAGGAGAGCATCTCTCCTCGCCTACCTCATACTCATACTGCGTCCTTTTGCCCATTTTCTTTTGCCCGTATATGGATAGGGCGGTCTTTATACAAAGACGCTGTCGTTCAGCCGCTCCACTGTACATTCTCTATATTTTTTTAAAATTAATAAAATTTTAAATAATAAATAAATTAATTGAGCTTGCAACATATCAAATGTATGAACGGGATACTGGACAATGACAAATCGAACTTGCAGCATATCAAATGTTCGCTTTACATCCTTCCTACAAGCCTCTTGTTGCGTCGGAAACAAAGCTTTTTCCCTTCAGCCATTGGGTTTGAGATTGTCTTTACAAATGTTGACCATCTTGAATAGCTGTCATCTACTAGATAGTATCCCTTATCGTAGTGGTGCCCATGGATCCCAAACTCCACTGGAGGAGTAGTGCCTTCAACAGGCTTGGCAAACACATTTAAGCAGTACAGCACATTGATGTCATTGTGCGATCTTGTCATACCAAAAAAATGCATGCTAAATCCACATATTCTGATATGCTGCTGGCTCAAGTATCACACTGCATGATCCTTTGTCACCTTTACACATGTCTTGGTGTCTAAATGGTTAGTTCGTCCATGCCCGGTGCATACAGTTGATACTTCCAAGCATCCTTGGGAACCTTCTTTTTACATTATGTCCCATGATCTAAATTGCATCTTCTGCATGAGGTGTTCTCGGGTACTTCTTTCCAAACACTACCATGATTGCCCGATAGAACCTGTACATGCAATCGAATGATGCGGAATTGACCATGCGTAGGTAGTCGTCATGTGTATCTATAGAAATTCATATGCAAGTATCCGGAGGGCAACTATGCATTTTTTAAATTGTGAATAAACCAAGCAAGCTGATGGTGTCTCTCTTCAGTTTGAAGTATTCGTTGAACTCCCTCAAATTCGCGACAATCTTCAAAAAGAGCTTCATGCTCATCCTAAAATGGCGCCAAAATATCACATCGTCGTGCGTCGGCATACAACATGCAGTAGCCTTCCAACCTCTGCATCGGATTGCTCTTGCAGCGCCCTGACCTGGAAACTTCAGCAGCCGGATTTTCACCATCGACGATCATGCCTAAGAGGGCAGTGAGGATCCTCAGATGATCATATTCACCGACAGTGTCTCTCGCGGTAGCAGCAGCAGCAGCGACTTCATCGTCCATCAGAACGATGAGCATCTCCTCATAGTCCGAATCCATATCCTTGGCAAACGGCTGAACACCTGGCGTGCAAGGTGGCCACAGGGTGGGCTTGGAGCTTTCTAGGGAGGCCACACGACAGCCATACGGGGGCAGTACGGTGGCGCGGGATGCGGTGGGAGGATTTCTACCGATGGAATGAGGGAAATGGCCGACATCGGAGAGGGATGTTTGCAACGGTGAACTAGGGAGGAGGTGGCCATCGCATGGTGGAGAGAGCGAAATTGGGGGATTTTATGTTTGTCCCACCGACAAGGCTAGCCCTCTTGGTTTTCTCGCTCATCTGATACCCCACGAGCCCCCCCCCCCCGGATTGGGTTCGGACTGGGGGCACCGGATGATAAGTTGGTCGCGTCAGCACCAAATCTGAATTGGGCAGGCGGTTGGGCGAGATTTTCGCTGCTGACACCCCCATAGCCCCACTTGAGGGGCCTTTGGGGTGGCCGAGTGGAGATGCTATAAAGTATAAAATAAACATTCAAGACTAATCCCGAACTATCAATCCTGGTAGTTCCATGTCGCGTTGGAATCATTGACTAATCTTTGACTCAAAAAGATCCTGACCTTGGCGTGCCTATGCACCATGCTCGAGTACTTCGTGTCGAGGCAAAGTAGGCAGTGAACAATGATACCGTGGTGGGAGGTAAAGTGAGCGGAATTACACGGGGGACATGGTACACCGGAATCCATGTTTCCCCCCAGCCCAAAAAATCATATTCAAAGTTTCAAAAAAATTGAGATAAATCATGCATAATAATGTAGCATTGATACTTATGCTACCAATTTTCAAGAAAAAATATGTATGTATGTGGCCTAAAAAAAGATAAATCCCGAACTTGCAAAGTAAAATCTTGTAACATGTACTATTCATTAGCAACTTTGTATGTTTTGCTCAAGTTACATACTTTCGAGTTTAAGTTTAAAACTTGTTGTCGGTGATGGGTGGATTCGGGTATATACCATACATGGCCTTAACCCACGATTTCTTCCCACGATGATTTCTGTCCACGACGACCTTTGATGATCAAGAACTTGAGGGCCTGCATCTAGAAGCTCTCAACCGACCTAACCTCAACCAACCTGACATGCGGGGTTGCAAGACGGCTCTCTGGAGACCCCGAATACCAGAAGTACATGCAAGGGAGATCGGATATCAAAAATATGTGCCATACAAGATAAAGACCTGATGTAACTAAGAAGGACTAGGCTACCAATGACGCATATAAGTACTCAAAGACATTCATCCTAGAAGGACACACCGGAATTTTGCAAGTCTTTGTCATTAGCATTAGTCATAGCTCTAGATTCATCACTCTCGCCTGCTATCATTATAAACCCACCAAGATCATCTTGTAGACATATTGTATAATCTCTTGATCACCTTATGAATAAATTCTAAGAGAATCCTCCTATTACATAGATATCTTCGTATTTGAGATCCAAACCTGTTGACCCAGGCTAATTTCCGAACAAATAAACTCTCTTTCGTTCCTCGTCATTTGGCGTGCTAGGCATGAGGAGCCCGCCTCATGCAGATCAGATCTACGCAAGAGCTCCCACCAATCGATCCTATCCAGGGGCACAACCTGTCATGGGACCCTCACCACCATGAGGTGGCCGTGGAGACGGGCGTGACATGAAGTCTCCTCGGGATAAGAAGCCTCGTCCCCACAATAATGTCTTCCAAGAAGCCGAGGAGGTATTGCACGTCGAGGGGGAACGAAATCTCTATGTAAGAGAACAGATGAAGGACACACACCAGGCCGCACTCGCATCGAGACCTCTGCCTCATCGACGGAGCGTGTGGATGGAGATCATGATCATGTTCTCGGAGTCTGATCACCCAAGATGGGGAGGAACGATGGGAGACTCTTTGTTACTCGTCTCATTGGTAATCGCCAACATCCCGGCCAGTCAGGTCCTGATTGACGGAGGATGTTAATGTGCCCTGATCATGACATGTACCCTCAATCGACTCCAGATCATGTGGGGGCTCGTGTGGCCAATCATGAAAATGATAATCGGGATAACACCAGGAGGCGTGGGCACCCCTCTTGGGTAGGTAACGCTACCCGTAACATTAAGAACTAGGAACAAATTTCGGACAGAGATATGTCTGTTCGAGGTAATGGCCATGGAGATACCTTACAACGAGATCCTCGGACGACCATAGCTCGCTCAGTTCCTCGCCATATCTCACGAGACGTATCAGGTCCTTAAGCTCCCGGGACCAATGGGCATAATCATCATTCTAGGAAAAGCTTGCTGCAATGACCCACATGTCAACGGGAGGTCCAGGGTGATCTCCCCACCCCGAGTCACCCCTGTCGGAACAAGGAGTACGAGCGTCACCGAACCATGGGAAGATCACATCCCCCACCAGACGTCAAGACCCAGGCCAGTGGTCCGGCCAGTGGAGCAAGCACGGAGGGTCCCGCTCAATGCCAACGTCGAGACAAGGATGGTTCTCATTGGACCAAACCTCAAACCTGAGATCGTGGCCACACTAGTCACTTACTTGTGTGAGAACACTGGCGTCTTTGCCTAGGATAGCTCTAACGTGTCGGCAATACCGCGGGACCTCGCCGAGCACTGATTGAACATTGACCCGCGCGCAAGGACAGTGAGGCAAAATCTTAGAAGATTCACTCTCGGGCAAAGGGAGTTGATGCAGCTCAGATCACTGTAGAGTTTCGTTGGGAAACCCCAAGAGGAAGGTATGATGAGCACATCAGTAATTCTTCCCTCAGTTAGAAACTAAGGTTATCGAACCAGTAGGAGGAAGGAAACGACCCCAAGGTGTTGCTAACAACTTGGAACCTGCACAACACAAACTCAAGACTTTGCCCCAACGAATAGTGAGGTTGTAAATCTCACCGGTTTGCTGAAAGCAAAGGATTAAACGTATGGTGTGGAAGGTAATGATAGCTTGCAGAAAGTAAACAGTAACAGTGGATGATGTATCAATGGTAATGATTGGACCGGGGTCCACAGTTCACTAGAGGTGTTCTCCTTAAGATAAACAACGTAACATGCTGGGTAAACAAATTACAGCGGGGCAATTGACAGGACAAAGCAAGGCACAACAATGCAATACTAGACATTCATGATCCTATGAGATTTGATTGGGCATTACAACAATATACATAGACCGCCATACAACTGTATCTATGACTAGTAATCCACTTTCAGGTTATCATCCGAACCCCCTCCAGTATTAAGTTGCAAGCAACGGATAACTGCTTTAAGCAATGTGTGTAAAGTAAACAATACAATTGTTCCATGAACAAGAGATTGTTGTTTTCTCCCAAGTAGCAACAACACATCTACAACCTTAGAGATTTCTATCACTTCCCTAGATTCAATAGAGGCATGAACCCACTATCGAGTATAAATACTCCCTCTTGGAGTCACTAGCATCTACTTGGCCAAGATAGCTACTAGAAACGGAGAACATGCAAGATCTCAAACAACATAGACATGATAGAATCAACAATCATAAAGACAAGATAGAATCATTAATCAATCTGACATAGTAATCTCAATATCCATCGGATCCCCGCAAACACAACATGCATGATTACAAATAGATGATCTTGATCATAAATGAAGCTCACAAGATCTAGACATGATAGCACAAATGAGGAGAAACAACCATCTAGCTACTGTATGGACCCATAGTCCAAGGTGGAGTTACTCACACATCATACCGGAGACTGGCATGGTGATGAAGAAGGCCTCTAGGATGATATCTCCCCTCCAGAAGGGTGCCGGGAAGAGCTTCAGATCCCCCCGATCTAGGGACGATGGTGGCGGCGGCTACAGACTGTTTCGTGGATATACGATCGAGTCCTTAGATATTTGGCATCAAGGGGATTATATAGACGAAGAGGCGAGGCAGGAGGGCGGCCAGGGGTCCCACACCTTGCCTAGGGTGGGTCTGCGTGTGGGGGGGGGGGGTGACCACCCTGTGGCACCCCTCCGGTTGCCCTTCGGTCTCTGTGTTCTCCTCGGTGAAATATTGACTTTGGCTTTTGTCCCGTCCAATTCCGAGAATATTTCCTTACTAGCTTTTCTGAAACCAAAAACAGTAAAAAACAGGCAACTGGCACTATGGCATCTTGTTAATAGGTTAGTCCTAGAAAACATATAAAAATACCTCAAAGTGTAGACAGAGCATAGCAAAGTGGATATTAAACAAGCATGGAACATAAAAAAATTATAGATACGTTTACGACGTATCAAGCATCCCAAGCTTAACTCCTGCTCGTCCAGGTGACATGCACCATCATAATCAAGATCAAACAATTTGCAAGCTGGGATCAAAGTACTCTAAACATGAGCATGAAAGATGAAGTTCTAATAATAAGACATAGTAACTATGCTGCAACATGAAAGGATACAAACAAAGATTCATGAATAATAATGCACTGAAGGACGTTTGTTTGTTTCACAAACAGAAAATATAGCATAGTGGTATTCAGCTTGTCCCTCATGGAGTAGCAAAACATAAATGCATAGGACACCTTCAAAGTTTATAAGAGTGACTAGATGCAAATAGCACAAGAACAAGCAATATCAACAATATGCATCAATCAATAAGTTTTGGGACAATGAACATAGAACTAAGAATGGCAACTATGCTCTCTTAATTGGTACCTAAGGATAGAAGGTGGAGACTCAATATAATGGTGGAAGAAAGGCCCTTCATAAAGGAAGCATGGATTTCAAGTCTCAAAAAGAGCTTCCAAAAATTATGGTACTTGTTAGCTTTCAGCTCTCATTGCCCCTATCATAAGTATCTTGAAGTGATTAAGGTTAAAGTGAAACAAATATGGAGTATATGCTTGAAAAAGTATAAGTTGGCAATCTCATGTCCCTTGAGTACGAGGGCCGTTCCTCATGCTACTCAACTTTAGTTACCGGTAAGTTCTTGTCATAGTAAGTACACGTGTATCATAGAGAACTGCCAACGGGGTACCCCTTGCCCCATGACACAGGAGCTATCCCATATCAAAATGACAAGGCAAGCAGACAATGAGCATCTTAGCAATCTTCTTATTTACCATGGGAAAATGGTGCTTTTTTCTCTTCTTTCCTCTTTTCTATCTCTCTCTTTTTTTATAAGAAGAAAGCTTCATAGATTGCTCACTATGGTTATGCTGCAAGTTTCCACCATGATTAGGCATGGATTAGGCTAGCGGCCTAGGCGTTTCTCTAACACACATACATAACTCATGGACTTACAAGCTCCCCTTTTATTCACACCGCCGACATCCGCAAACAAAAGATCATGATATCAACTAGGTAACATGTACATGTGCAATGTTGAAAGCGTTCCCCATGACATCATGGTTCTGCTAATTCCCAACTTATAAGTGCAAGCATATACAACATAGGTGACACAATGGTTCAAGTTTATTAGGGGCAAGAAAAATAAAGTGTGCCATCAATTTTGAGAGAGCTTTAATCACTAATTTTTAACATAACAAGTTTAATTTGGATGATAGATAAAACAAGAATATACTTGGAATGGTGTAACACACCATGCATACGAATTTGTAGTGGACACTTTGGAATAACTTGGTTTCTTGGGAGTTGGATGCATGAGTAGAGCTTACTCAATACAAGTGGAGGCTAGCAAAAGACTGGGAGCGACCAACTAAGAGAGCAATAGTGGTCATAATCATGCAGAGCGACAAAACATTACTGATCAAAGTATAAAGTGGTACCACAAGTCAAAAACTAAACGATCATAGAGGCTAAGGTGACTGGTTCATAGTCATAACATGGTGTGAGCATGTGCCAAGTCAACCCAAACAAAGCCTAACATCAAATTTCTTGCTTCTACCTTTCTTACCTTTCCTCTTATATTTATTGAATGTATGATTGCTTATTGGAGATCAAAATGCATAATGCCTTTTCCCACATCTATTATTGCTCCAAGGTGTTTCAGTAGGGATCTTCCAAGTGTAATTTGTCCTTTTCCCACACATTCAATAACAAGATAATCAATAGACGCCACTTTTCCTAAGATCTTTGTAACACTCCTTCAGCTATTCCAATGGGTAATATAGTTGCATTATTGGTAAGAGATATTTCTTCTCCTCCTTCAGAAAGTCCCCAAAGATTCAAATACTCGTAGATATCTTTAGGCATAAGACAAAATTCAGACATGATATCACAACAAGCATCAAAATTTTCATTGTTTATAGCAACTTTTATTGTAGGAAACCATTTTGAAGGCTTAGAATTTATTGGAACATAATCATGGTGCTCTCTAAGAATGTTATAACAATCTTTCAAAGCAGTTGTACTAGTCTCAAGAGTGTTCAACCTAGCATAGATGTTTATAAAGGAAGAATCAGACTTGCTAGGCAAATTATAAATTGTAATCAACTTCTTTATGGCATCCAAAGCTTCATCCTCATTACATTAGAAAAAATCTTTTCCTGCTATAGCATCCAAAGCATATCTATAACAAAGAACAAGACCATGGTAGAAACTGCTAAAAACCAAGCCTAGAGTCATTTTAGGCTCAGTTTTTTCATGTAAATCGGAAATTCTAGACCAAGATTCTTTGAAACTCTCTTCACTTCCTTGTTTGAAAGTAAAGATCCTTTCAATAGGTGACACAGTGATTGGAACAACACTAGAAATGGTAGCACCTAAAGTCGGAACTAATTTTTTTGTGTTTTTATAAGAAAAAGTAAACCAAACAAAACTATTTTTTTGGAATTTTTGATAAAAAGAAGCATGCAAAACAACGCAAAATAAACTAAGCAAAACAAAAACAAAGTAAAGAGAAAGGTCGTGAAGGACTCCCCTTATGAAGCTCTCCTTAACTCCCCGAAAACGGCACCAGAAAACGTCTTGATGCGGCTTAGATCACTGTAGAGCTTCGTTGGGAAACCCCAAGAGGAAGGTATGATGAGCATAGCAGTAAGTCTTACCTCAGTTAGAAACCAAGGTTATTGAACCAGTAGGAGGAAGGAAACGACCCCAAGGTGTTGCTAACAACTTGGAACCTGCACAACACAAACTCAAGACTTTGCCCTAACGAACAGTGAGGTTGTCAATCTCACCGGTTTGTTGAAAACAAAGGATTAAACGTATGGTGTGGAAGGTAATGGTAGCTTGCAGAAAGTAAACAGTAACAGTGGATGATGTATCAATGGTAAAGATTGGACCGGGGTCCACAGTTCACTAGAGGTGTCCTCCTTAAGATAAACAACATAACATGCTGGGTAAACAAATTATAGCGGGGCAATTGACAGGACAGAGCAAGGCACAACAATGCAATACTAGACATTCATGATCCTATGAGATTTGATTGGGCATTACAACAATATACATAGACTGCCATCCAACTGCATCTATGACTAGTAATCCACCTTCAGGTTATCATCCGAACCCACTCCAGTATTAAGTTGCAAGCAATGGATAACTGCTTTAAGCAATGTGTGTAAAGTAAACAATACAATTGTTCCATGAACAAGAGATTGTTGTTTTCTCCCAAGTAGCAACAGAACATTTACAACCTTAGAGATTTCTATCACTTCCCCAGATTCAGTGGAGGCATGAACCCACTATCGAGCATAAATACTCCCTCTTGGTGTCACTAGCATCTACTTGGCCAAGATAGCTACTAGAAATGGAGAGCATGCAAGATCTCAAACAACATAGACATGATAGAATCAACAATCATAAAGACAAGAGAGAATCATTAATCAATCTGACATAGTAATCTCAATATCCATCGGATCCCCGCAAACACAACATGCATGATTACAAATAGATGATCTTGATCATGAACGGAGCTCACAAGATCTAGACATGATAGCACAAAGGAGGAGAAACAACCATCTAGCTACTGTATGGACCCATAGTCCAAGGTGGAACTACTCACGCATCATACCGGAGGCTGGCATGGTGATGAAGAAGGCCTCCGAGATGATCTCTCCCCTCCAGCAGGGTGCTGGGAAGAGCTTCAGATCCCCCCGATCTAGGGACGATGGTGGTGGCGGCTATGGACTGTTTCGTGGAGATATGATCGGGTCCTTAGGGTTTTGGCATCGGGGGGATTATATAGGCAAAGAGGCAAGGCAGGAGGCTGACCAGGGGGGCCACACCCTGCCCAGGCGTGGCCTAGGGTGGGCCCGTGCATGGGAGGGTGTGGCCACCCTGTGGCACCCCTCCGATCGCCCTTCGGGCTCTGTGTTCTCCTCGGTGAAATATTGACTTTGGCTTTTGTCCCGTCCAATTCCGAGAATATTTCCTTACTAGATTTTCTGAAACCAAAAACAGCAGAAAACAGACAACTGGCACTGTGACATCTTGTTAATAGGTTAGTCCCAGAAGATGTATAAAAATACCTCAAAGTGTAGACAAAGCATAGCAAAGTGGATACTAAACAAGCATGGAACATCAAAAATTATAGATACGTTTATGATGTATCAGGAGTTCATAAAAGGGAAGGTCAAAGGGCTCCTTGCCCTAGGTATATCGAGAAAACTTGGGTGGCTAACCCCTTTATAGCTCAAAAGGAAGGAGGAAGTCAACGAATGTGCATGGAATTCACTAGCCTGAACAAGGCTTGCCCAAAGGAATCCTTTCCCCTCCCAAGGATAGATCATATCATTGATTCCATAGCAGGGAGCAAGCTACTGTGTCTCCTGGACGCGTACTCCAGGTACCACCAGGTCCACCTTCGGAAGGAGGACATCCCATGCAAGGTCTTCATTAGCCATGATGGAACCTATTGCTACAATAATATGCCCTTCATACTCAAGAATGCAGGCTCCACATATCAGCTCACCATGCTTGCTGCCTTCTCGGGTAAAAATATGGAGATCTATATTAATGATCTAGTCATCAAGTCTAAGGAGAAGGAGAATCTCATACCAGACCTTCAACAGACCTTCCATAACCTCTGCAGATACCAGATTATGTTAAACCCGACGAAGTGCATGTTCAGGGTGGAGCAGGCCAAGATCCTAGGAGTGATCCTCTCGCACCACGAGATCAAGGACAAACCTAAGAATATAAACTCGATCGGGCGTATGGAATCACCGCAGAACCGTTCGCAGATTCATAAGTTGGTAGGACACATGGTATTACTCAGTCGGTTCATCTCCAAACTAAGGGAGAAGTCATTTCCCTTCTTTAAGCTCCTCAGGAATCACGGGGGATTTTATTGGACCGACGAGGAAGAGTTAGCCTTATAGATCTTGAGGACATACCTCTCCGAACCGCCTGTCCTAGTATCGCCTAACATGGGGGAAACTTTATACCTATGTGTGTCGTGCGGTCCTAGGAAGGTCGTCACTACTCTCATCGTAAAGAGGTCGGAGGAAGGGAAGGCAGAAAAAGTTCAGCTACCAGTGTATTACATCAACGAGATTCTACACGGCCTGAAGGAAAGATACCCCTAGATCCAGAAGCTCCTCTACATAATCTTGCTGACAACCCGGAAGCTGAAGAACTACTATGTGCACCAGGTCATCATCTACATGGACTTCTCCCTCGGGTAAATCCTAGGAAACCAAGAGAACACAAGGATGATTGCAAAGTGGGGGCATCGAGCTCGTGAACTACGGGATCCAGTTCACCCCTCGGTTAGAAATTGAAGGCCAGACACTTGTTGAGTTCGTGGTAGAATGGATAGATGAGATGGCTCATACGAGTGAACCCAATGGCCACCCGGAGGTCTGGAATCTGCTGTTCAACGGTTAGCTCACCATACAAGGAGCTGGAGTAGGGATATTGCTCATTTATCCGATAGGAGAGCGCCTATCGTATGCCCTCCATATACACTTTCGTGCCTCCAACAATGTGGTAGAATATGAGGGGGTGCTCACAGGCCTATGGTTAGCCTCATCCCTAAAGGTGAAATGCCTTAAGGTCATGGGGGACTCGCAGCTAGTAATAAATAAGGTGAACAAGGAATACAAGGTTGTCGATGGCACAATGGCACTATACCTCCAGGAGGTTCATAAGATCGAATCTCATTTTTATGGGATCGAGTTCCACTACATCTCAAGGAGGGAAACTGTCTAGCAGACACACTGGTTAGGCATACCTCCTCGAAGGGTCCCGGGCAAGTGATGGCAACAACTCAGTGTACCAATTCGTTGGGACTCCAAGTGCAGAATGTTGTACCAAATGTCTTTTCCCCACAAGGATGACTCGAGGGTTTATATCAAACTCTCGGGGAATTGGCTTAGAGATTTATTCTTCCTCTCCTCTTCAAGCAACCTACAAAGCAAAGTTTTGTCTTGTGTCCCCAACTCCACCGCGTGGTTGTCAAGAACAAGGGTTCGTATTAGTAATAAGAAATAACAATAATGAATAAAGTAAAGTAAACAAATAAAAACAAGGCAAAAAAGTAAAAATAATAATGGGATAGTTATTTTTGGGTTTTGTGTGTGTGCAAGTGAAGAAAGTATTTTTGTATTTTTGAAATAATAAAGAGAAGAAAATATAAAGTGTGATAGTGGTGTTAGAAAGGTGTTTCTTGTGGTTTAAAATGGACCAGGGTTCATGGGTTCACTTGTCTACTCTCTTTTTGGGTTGCAATGGACACAAAAAATTCATCAGAGACATAATATTCGTGGAACTTCTACATGTGTTTGATAAGCATTCATATGGGCATCACGTCCTAACATAGATATGATGCAACACATATCTCTTATACTCCTCAAGAAAGGGAAAACTCCAAGCAATCTTGAATTAAGAATCAACAAAGTATAGCCTTAGGTATTTTTTACATGATGTTTGAATCACAAATATGCTACCTTGACCAAACAAGATTATCTAGTTGTCACAAGATAATTATAGATCTTGGATTCACTTAATCCCTAGTGAGGCAGAAAAATAAAAGTAAATACCATAGTAGATCTCGAATTTGTTGTCACTATTAAATCACTACCACCATGCTACTCCATCTAATACACACTTCTCTCCACACATGCTCTTGCATACAAGTTGGATCAGAACAAGTACTTCAGAATGGGGTACATGATATGCATCTATAAATACATCTTACACATTATAGGTTCCAATCTGATATATCAAATCATAGAATAAAGATCCACCACATATGAATTAAAAATATGACCATAATCATGTTGGGTAGCTCATATGGCTAATCTATGAAGAATGAGAGAGAGAGATCAATCTACTGCCACAAGCCCATAGTACAGAGGTGGACTACTCCCTATTCATCATGGGGATGATGGTGGAGACGTTTGAGAAGGTAGAGATACCTCCAGCGGAGGCTCCGACGGAGTTTACCCTCCAATCTTCGCTGGTTCTGGCTCTGTTTTGGTGTTTCGGTTTTTCTGCGGTGCCCCTCTCCAGGAACTCCCGAGGGGCCCTATTTATAGTGGTTTTTAGGTCATACGAAGGCGACAGGCAAAAGATCAAAGCGAATCGACAGTCGAGGAGGAAAAGGGCCTAGTGGCGTGCCACTAGTGCTCTTTTGGGCCTCCTAACTCTTTTGGTGAGGTCCAAGTGCTCCTGGTGCTTCTCTTGATGAACTATTGACATACTCGAAATCCTAGCTCCATTTGACTTCATTTAGGTCCCTAAAAGGCAAAAATACACAAAACAGGTTTTACCTGTCCTGCAGAGTTATAAACAAAATAAAGGGGATCATTGGTAAATCCCCATAAATCAATATAAAACATGAATATAACATCATATATGTAGCAAATATGTGGGAATTCATGGCAACAAACTACAAAGTCATGTATGCATTTTACATGCATCAACATCCCCAAGCTTAACCTATGCTCATCCTCGAGCATGAAGTTGATAAAACTAACATGGGCTTTGGAGGTTGGTGCTTCTTTTCACTAACAAGTATCACAAAAATTTAAATGGTTTAATGCTTCAAGAGAATAACAACAATTAAGCATAGCATAAAGTGATACTCCATATAATATCATACTTGACAACACAATGTTCATAATGTCTTCCACAAATGCATATAGTAATATGAAGCACTAGTGCATTCTTCGCACAGAGAAAAGTATATATATATATATATATATATATATATATAGTGGCGGTCCTATGGTCAGAATATTGGGGAAAGGAGGTTGGAAAGAGTGTATGGTTAACAAGTGGGGAATATCATATGTGAGACACTAGCTAATTTCCAAACACCATCATTAAGTTTATGGTTGAAGCATGGTTCAAAATTAGTGTTTGGTTCCATTGCCCCTCATTACGTGATTCTTTTTGGCATTCTTGTTTTGTCACCTTTTCCTTATTTCCTCTTTCTTTTTTATTTTCTTTGTCACTTTTTTCTTGTTTTAATTTTTGGGAAGGCCTGGCCTCTGCATACTCAATCTCTCACCTTTTGATATCATATAAATACTTGGAGGGTTTTTCCCTCATATTAGCGATGGTATCCCTCCTATGGAGGGTTTTTGCCCTCATACTTTAGTGTATGCATCGTCTTATTGCTTTTTGGGAAGGGGTACTCTATGACCAGTAAGTTTGTGGTCACCTCCGACTAACTTCTCCATGTCACCCATACCCATAACAATAGTATTTGGAAACTAAAAAGTGTCTCACACATGATAGCATACTTTGGGATATAGCTTGAGCTATTTGGGAAGGTGTTTCCTATATATAAATACTAAGTTTGTTTTGCTAAAGGAGGTTGTTTCAATATGGTGGGGCTATCAATGGTAGCCATTTTACCTTCTACAAGAATGCAAAGTGCCCATAGTACTAAGTCATCTCTAGAAGACAATATTATCACTGAGTATCATTTATGATGAATATAAGAATTAACACAAGATGATACTCTTACAAACCATCACTCCTTAAAGCATATGAACATTCGAACTTAAAGCAATGACATGCATAGTTTGGTCCCCCTTTCTACTTGAAGCAAGACATTCAACCAAGCATGTCATTCACTCAAACATGGCATTCATTCAAGGGATAATTTAAGTATCTCTTTACTAAGCATGAAAAGGATCTATCATGGTGGTCCTATTTATTTCCAAATATATCAAGCAAAATTAGACATAACATTAAACAAAGACGCTTCAAGTTTCTATGATCATTCTATGTTGCTCAAAAAACAAAGTTCAGAAGTTTGCAAACCGAGAGTTTAATAGGTCCAATTGGGTGCCTTGGGAATACCCAATCTTATGGTTTTCACCATTCTTGGATAACTCTTGGTGTGGTGTTCCTCCATTCCCTGTCAAACTTCAACACAAAACTTTCTCTCATTTCTTTTCTATGGGGTCACATTAGTGGTACAAGGATATGATAGTAGATGCCATTTATATCAAAGAAAAAAAATTCTTAGTAGTCCAGAAAGCATGTAGTTTCCTACACATTCCTAGCATATCAAAATCCTCATGGCAAATCTTTTTGGGACTCAAAGGAATAGCTCAAACACTAGTGGGCAGAATCTGTCAAGATTTTCAGCAGCAGCAAAACAAAATTTTCAACCACCTAGATATGTCAGAAGTTTTGACCATTTTTTGTCCTATAGAGGATGAAAAGTTGCAAAGTATAAATACTATAGCAATTGGAGTTACATAAAAAATCAGTGATTCTTTTACTAAAAAGAATTTATGAAGGAATTTTTTGCTCCATGTGTTCTAACAACTCTCTAGCATCCAAAATGGGTTCAACTTGGTACTTTACTGAAAACTCCAAAAATAAAAGTAAAATAAAAAACTATTTCTATAGCAAGAGTGTAAAAATAAAATCCAAAATAAAATAAACTAGGTTGCCTCCCGTAAAGCGTTTTCTTTATAGCCATATAGCTAGGCTTACTTATTTCAAATGATGTGGAGATCATGTGGTAGCTTGTATTTTGGTGATACCTCCTTCATCCTTGCTAAGGTGTTCCATGCATTTATTATGTTGGAACTGAAACTTCACATTCCCTTCCTTTG
Organism: Avena longiglumis; assembly: GCA_030063025.1. Lineage (NCBI taxonomy): Eukaryota > Viridiplantae > Streptophyta > Magnoliopsida > Poales > Poaceae > Avena > Avena longiglumis. The sequence goes on along the minus strand of CP125978.1, from coordinate 146,003,898 downwards.
AATCAATGACTGCATCTTTAGTTCTCAAAAAAGTTCTTACAAGAATTATATGACTAGAGGTCTTTCTCCCCATGTCCATTATTACAACAAAATCAACAGGCACAAAATTCATATGTAACTCAACCATTATTCATTTACTTTCCCTAAATCATGTTTATTCAATTCGTCAGCAAGAAAAATATCTATTGAACATTTTTTCATGGTTTTGAGTTCTAGTTGTTCATATAGTTCTTTGGATAAAACAGAGACACTAGATCCTATATCTAGAATAGCATGATGGGTATCTTTGCCAATAGTGATTAATATCTTGGGGATCCAAGCATCCCCAATTATCATGGCTTAATTATAGTATCTTTCTATCTTTTCTTTGATGACATAGTTTGCTATAAAGGAGCCAAAACCCGCTTAATGATTATTAATAGATGGGTCATTAGAAAACTTCTACAAGATATTAATAACTTCATAAAAGGTGCATTTATCAAGTACTAGTAGAGGTTATTTTGTTTCACTTAGCATTTTTACTTCCTCTATTTGTTTACCATTTGTGATCATAAGTGTTTCTTTCTCTTTTTCCTCCATCATATTAAGGGTTTTATAAGACTTGTCTATTACTTCTTACACATATTTAATAGTCACCTCATGGTTCTTTTGGGCTTGAATGAGGTTTTTGAAAGATATAACTTCTTGTGTTAATGGTCCCCTTTTTCAATTAAAGAATCTTGTCTTTCAAACTTGGCTATGAATTCTTTATTTAGTTCCTTTTGTGTTGATATAAAAGATCCAATGGTATTTTCTAAATCATTAGAGTTATTATTACCACTATATATTTAATAGGAACATACGGTGGCCTACTATAAGAGTTATTGTAATTGTTCCCATATCCATTACTACCAAAATTTCTTATGTAGTTGACATCTACATTTTCATTGGTGTTTCCAACTAGTTATTGTAGGGGACACTATCAATATTTTTCTTAGATATGTAGGCAAATACAACATCTACTTGTTGGACAAAGGATCCATTTCTTCAATATAATTTATCTTTTTTGATGATGGGTTTGGTGCTATTTCAGTGTGCCATTGACTATGGTTATGTAGCATGTTTTCTAAGATGGCTTTAGCTTCAGGAACAATTTTACTCATAAAAGCACCCCCTGTAGTAGAGTCTGTCATGCTTCTTGACATATAGTTTAACCCATTGTAAAAAGAGTGTAGGATTGTCCATTCATTTACTCCATATGATGGGCAAGTTCTAAGCATGTTTTTGATTCTTTCCCAAACTATTGCTACATGTTCATTGTCATTTTGCCTAAATGATAAGATACTTTTTTCTGTTTTGTAGGATCTTAACAGGTGGGTAGTATTTCTTTATAAGATCTTTTAGGTCATTCCAAGAATTTATACTAGCAGTAGGTAGTGATAATAGCCATTATTTAGCTTTACCCCTAAGTGAAAATGGGAATAGTTTAAGTTTGACAATATTATTTTCCACATTTTTATATTTTTGCATATCACAAATTTCACAGAAGTCATGCAAGTGCATAGAGGCATCTTCACTAGAAATTCCCCAAAATTGTTCTTTCGCCATGAGGTTTAATAGGCCAAGACTTAATTCAAAACTTTCAGTAGTTATTTCAGGTGTTGTGATAGGACTAGCAATGAATTGATCATTGGGAGTGTAGGTGTAGTCAAAAAGTTTGGTATTTCTTTCTCCCATGTTTACCAATAGAGTTAATACTAATTTTTATGTGTTTTTGTGTTTTAAAGTAAAACTAAAAACCAAAATACTAAAACAATAACAAAGAAAATTACTTTGAAAATCTAAAGGAGAAGGAAAAACTCATAGTGGTGCAACCTCCCCAATGTGGCATCCCGCAAAACCACTACTAGAAAATCGCGTTGAATTTGTGCACTGCATCGTCATCATCATGCATTGTTTGCATAAAACTATGTTTGCAAAGCCCGGTTTGTTTTCTAAACGCCCCATCTTAATTCAAATGCAAAGCCCGGTCTCCGGATTATTTTTGTTTGATTGCTATCGGTCTGCAAAAGTTGCATTTAAATTAAATAAAAGAATTATATTATTTTTAGTGGGGCAGTCGAACGGGCCGAGTAGACCCGAACGACCACCCCTGTTTTTAAAACGGTCCACCTAACCCGCCCTGTAAATCCCTTTTTATACCCAACCTATTCTACCCACACCCCAGCCACCTCACCCCACCCAATCATCTCTCGCCACCTCACCTCACCTCTCTCCTTCCTCCACTCCCTTGCTGACACCTAGCCAACCGACCCACCTGCCTCTCCCTCACACGCCTTTCCTCACGGGACCCCACTGACCCGGTCCACCCAGCCCCTCAAACCCCTCCGACCTCTTTCTCACCTCGGTCACCCAGCCTCCTCACCCCTTTTCCTCTCTCTCCTTCCACCGCAGCCCGTCCCTGCCCACCACCACCTCTCTCCTCCCACCGACGCCTTCCTCTCTCCACCCAGACCCGCGCTGCCTCCCTCCCTCCTCACGCCGCTCGCCCGCTCCTCTCCTCCACCAGGCCGCCTCCTACCGCCGCCTCGCTTCCACTGCTCGCCGCCGCTCAACCTCCTGCTCTATGCTCATGCCCCCGCTCTCCGCCGACGGAGCCCAACCTTCCCTTTCCGCACGCCTCCCCGCTCCATCCTTCCCTTGCACCGGCCGACCGCTCTCGCCGTCGTCACCTCCTGCCGCGCCGACCACGTCCCTCCCCGAGCGCCACCCCGCCTCCCCTCAGGCGCAGCGCCCCCGGCCGCGCCCTGCGCCACCCGAGCCATGGCTGCCTCGCCGCCGCTTCCCTATCGGCCCTCCGGCCCGTCGACCTCACCGGCGTCTGCGTGCTCGCCTCTCCATCCCTCAGCAGCCTCGGCCCGCCGCCGGCCTCCTCCATCGCCACCTGCGCCATGGCCGCCGCCGAGTAGCGCAGACGGGCAGCGGAAGGCACGAGTGGTGCTTTCACCCTAAAACGCTGCCGGCGGCGACATCGCCATTGCTCCCTACCGGCCATTCCGAGGCCAGCTGGCCTGCTGCCTCTCCAACTTGGACCTGCCAGCCCAACTCGAGAAGCTTGCCGAGATCTCGTTAAGGCCTGGTATCAACAAGTTCTTCTTGAGAACAAGCTCGCCACGATACGGCGATGCATGCCACGAACTCCTTCATGGATTCGAAGACCCACTTGGTGTTCTTCTCCCTCTCGGGACCGAAGACACTAAGACCCCGAAGCCCTCTCCGGAACCCCAATCCCGCCGGATGTCAAGATCTTCACTCGGATCCGAAAGCCGCCGAGTCCTTCCCGGATCGCGAAGCCGAACCCAAACGTCACTAGAAGGGCCATCGACAAGATCTTGCACGAACACCGAACATCGACGACATGGAACAACAGGGCCTCCTCTCGGAATGCCAGGCTCTTCTTCAAGGACGCCAAGTACTCCTATCTCCAAGACCGACCCCGGCGTCGGAGTCGAGAGCCCCGACAAGAACCCCATCACGGAACATCTAGCACTCGAGGGGACCACGGAGACCCGCGTCGAGTCCCAAGTTCGTCCCGATAATCAAGGTGGAACCCCAAGACCCGAAGCCCGATCCAAGGCCGATCCGAAGCGCCAAGGCCTCCGCCGTGGAATCAACAAGATCATCACGAAACGCCGTGTACTTCTTTCAGGACGCCATGATCGTCGACATGACCCGAAGACCGCGAATGCGACAAGAACGGCACCGACGCAGAACGCCAAGTACTTCTTCCCGGAACGCAAGATCGACCGCTGTTATCCGAGAACTTTTCCGTCGAACCCTGGACCCTGAGACCGACCCTGAACCCCGGAACCCCAAGATCTGCCGAACCCTAATGTGTGAACCCTTTCCGCCAACCCTATTTCATAAATGAAATATAACATTGTCGCATATTAAATTGTCATTCTCGCATGCATGTTATCATGTGGTTTGGGGGCCTTATGCCGATTGACCTAATAATTAAATATGGGGCCCATATGCGGGCAAATCTAGTCTCATATCGGCCTCATTTAAACATGTGTAGCGAATCGTTGCCATCTATTGTCTTGTTATATAACATTTAATTTGCGGGGTAGCTAAATAACATGAACCAACTAATTAATTGTCGGGACCCCGGTTCCCCTTAATATGACCTAATTGCATCGCACCTTGCCATGCCATACATCATACATGCATCATGCCGATCTTCTGCAGTTGTATTAAGTATTGCACCCGGTGTTATTCTAGTGTTTTGCTTCTTCGCGGATAAGGCCGTTGAGTTGATGTGAGCTTCGCCCCGATCTTCGGTTGAACCCTTCGACAATGTTTTCAGGCGAGCATCTCCCCCTTTCTACCTATCTTACTTTTATAGTATTTATTCCCTCCTGTTGATCTATTGCTATCTGTGTTGCGATGCTTTCGTTTCCGTACCTGTGATATCCCTTGCAGCCTTATATTGCCTTGGACACATCCTATTACCTGTTGTTTTGGTAGATAGTTGGACTTGCGCGTCGTAGTTGCTTGCTCAAGTGCTGATGTGTGTCGTCATATGCCACAGTTGCTGATGTATTGCCGCATGTTTATGTTGGAGATGATTCTAGTTTTACTTATCGTCACTTTAATTTCTGTTTAACAACTAAAATTGAAATAAGCAGAGGCATCGGTGGGTGATAGATAATATTTGGTTTCCGAACGCCCACTTGTGTCCCGTAAGACCCCGAGTACTTGATACCTGTTCCTTGATTTATCGCGCTATCCACATCCGGGAGGTATATGGGACCCCAGAGCGAGCTTGATTCCGTCTTATTTCTTGGGGCCACAACTAGTTTGAGGTTTTATTTACGATCCTGTACTTATGCCATGCTACTGTATTTAAATTGTGCGAGGAGCACACTGCATCGTTAGGATCGGGACACGTTCTGGCTGTCGACAAGCCCAGCCACACTTTCGGGTTCCCGATCGTTTACCGTCCACCCAAACCTTGAGGCCGTCTCGAGTCGGCTAGCTTCGCGGAATCTACTTAAGGGTGGCCCCAAATATTTCTGAATCCTGTGATTGTTCATCGTGAAAGCCTCGTTGGGTTTTGTTTTGGTTTTCCGAGGTTGATCGGCGTGTGTTGCTATTGGTGCACCCGGCCGGGTAAAACTTTCTCAAAGCCGTGTCCATGGATATGGACGACTTGGAGCACAGTATCTCGATCATAGACAAGCATAACTAAAGTTTATTGTTATAAATTTGACTTTATAATGACTAGTAATCAGCTTCACTATAACGGAATGACTAATAATACTGCCCACAATTGCTTGTTTGGTTGTCGCTTGCGACAATTGTACCTGACTAGTAAATCTTGCAACTACAACGAAATGGCTAAGTAAAAGTACCAACAACTGCTGGGTTTTGGGGTTTATCTCATGTTATCTGTATCTGATTAGTAATTGCTGCCACTGTAACGGAATGGTTAACTAAAAGTGCCCACTGCTTATTTTATCAGGATGATTAACTAAACCTGACTAGTAAAGTGCCGCAACTATAACCGAATAAGTAAAACTGCCAACCGTGTGAGTTCCTCGGTTGACTTCCTCGTTCGGTCTCGAGGGGAAACGCCAGGATGGGTTTGTTTGATGATAGTGTCAGGTTGGTTCCGGATAGGTCCTTCTTACCCCTCTCGATAACCGCCATTGTATCGAGTCTCTATAGGTTGTTTAGTGCATGCCGCTGCCGCTTCATCCACCATACCTATGTAGGCGAGGACCGCCGATTCTAGCCTCGCTGCATCTTGGCCTCGATCTTGGCTCCTTCTTTTCCTTTGCCCTTTGTCGGCACCCCTTTTGTTTAAGCAGGTTTGAGATCGATGTCGTTAGCAGGGTTACCCTTCCGGCTTGGCCTGGGCAGGGTTATGGACGCCATTGGTTATTCTTCAGGGCTCTTAGCCCCATTTGCTTCTTGTCCGTAGTCGGACGCTCTACCGTTTTCAAGGTGATTTGGATCTTTGTATATTATATCTCTATTCTTGACTCTTTGAGTCGCTGGTATATATATCTGTTCTGTGGGTCCCATCGAGGACTGTTGTGTAATGTTATTACTTCGTTTTCCACCCGCACGAAAGTGCCTGGTGGGCACCTTTGAATCGTTTCTATGCGGGTTTGGTGAATTTTGCCCAAATTTGCATAGGTCCGATTCTGAGGGTGTTACAGAGTGGTATCAGAGCTCAGCAGTTACGATACCCCACAAGTCCAGCCTGTAGGATAACCTAGCTAACGGCCGAAGTAGAGTGTCAAAACTATTTCTGAAAATCGGTTGAATAGTTCTGGATAGGTCTGATTTTACTCCTTACCCCTCTGCTGCTCTCCTCTTACCTCTACGTGTTTTGAATCCACCTCTTATCTTTTCTTCGAGTCCAGGATTTCTCGTGGTTGGGTTTCCGTCGTACCTTCAGGGTTTCGCTTCCTTCTTCGATAAGCTGTTCTCGCCATCCGGTGTTCCAAATTACCGATGAATCCGTCTGCGGTGGTACCATTCTTGATTCCTTGCTTGTGCCTTCCGGTGTTTTCCGACGCGACGACATCATGTATGCCAGATCCGATCCAGAGTCTGCATCACTCCTTTGTTCCGAACCTCGCTTGTCGAGAACTTCAGTCTAATTCCGAGAGTTGGTTGCATAATCCGCCTATTCGTGTGCAGAGTAATGGTTTGGGTGCGCGATGGACTGATCACCATCCGACTACTCTTATCATTCGCTCTTGTACATCGAATCAGTGGATCCAGCAGTTTTACTCCGTCCACGGAAGCTAGAGGTGGCTTTATTTGTGGATACCTCTACCTTCGACCTTTTGTCCCCGAAGTGTTCTCTCGACGATCACGGACAACAACCCTTGTTAGTGGTGTCGTGAGGATCTACACGAAGCGAGAAGACGCAGTTCGCCGACCTTCCTTCCGGTACCATGAGGCGGATCTCGAGGGCGAGATCCTTTGTCAGTGGTGTCAAATTGTGGCATCCCGCAAAACCACTACTAGAAAATCGCGTTGAATTTGTGCACTGCATCGTCATCATCATGCATTGTTTGCATAAAACTATGTTTGCAAAGCCCGGTTTGTTTTCTAAACGCCCCATCTTAATTCAAATGCAAAGCCCGGTCTCCGGATTATTTTTGTTTGATTGCTATCGGTCTGCAAAAGTTGCATTTAAATTAAATAAAAGAATTATATTATTTTTAGTGGGGCAGTCGAATGGGCCGAGTAGACCCGAACGACCACCCCTGTTTTTAAAACGGTCCACCTAACCCGCCCTGTAAATCCCTTTTTATACCCAACCTATTCTACCCACACCCCAGCCACCTCACCCCACCCAATCATCTCTCGCCACCTCACCTCACCTCTCTCCTCCCTCCACTCCCTTGCTGACACCTAGCCAACCGACCCACCTGCCTCTCTCCCTCACACGCTCACCTCACGGGACCCCACTGACCCGGTCCACCCGCAGCCCCACTCAAACCCCCTCCGACCCCACCTCTTTCTCACCCTCAGTCACCCAACGCTCCTCTACCCCTTTTTCCTCTCTCTCCCTTCCACCGCGGTCCCCGTCCCCTGGCCCACCACCACCTCTCTCCTCCCCACCGACGCCTTCCTCTCCACCCCAGCCCGCCTCCTCTCACCGCCTCACGCCGCCTCTCCTCCACCAATGACGCCCTACCCTTTGCCTCGCCCTTCCACCTCTCGCCGCTCTCAACCTCCTCTCTATGCTCATGCCCCACCGCTCTCACGACCGCCGGAGCCGCCCAACCTTCCCGCACCGCGCCCCGCTGCTCCATCCTTCTCGCACCTGCACCGCCGGCCGGCCGCTCGCCGTCGTCACCTCTCGCCACCACCACGCCCTCCCGAGCGCCACCCGCCTCCTCAGCGCAGGCCGGCCGCCTGCGCCACCCGAGCCATGGCTGCCTCCGCCGCTTCCTATCGCCCTCCGCCCGTCGACCTCACCGGCGCGTGCTCGCCTCTCCATCCCCTGTAGCAGCCCGCCTCCAGCACGCCATCGGCCTCCTCCACCGCCCTGCAACGCCACAGCCGCCGCCGGCGGTAGCGCAGCAGGACTGGCAGCGGGAGGCACGAGTGGTGCTTGCCTGCCCTAGGCACTGCTGCCGGCCGCCGCTGCCTGCTCCCACTCCGCCATCTTTGAGGCACGCTGGCTCGCCGCCTCCCCAACTTGGACCTGCCAGCCCAACTCGAGAAGCTTGCCGAGATCTCGTTAAGGCCTGGTATCAACAAGTTCTTCTTCAGCAACAAGCTCGCCACACGATACCCGACAGCGGCATGCCACGAACTCCTTCATGGATTCGAAGACCCACTTGGTGTTCTTCTCCCTCTCGGGACCGAAGACACTAAGACCCCGCAAACCCTCTCCGGAAACCCAATCCTGCCGGATGTCAAGATCTTCACTCGGATCCGAAGCCGCCGAGTCCTTCCCGGATGCGAGAAGCCGAACCCGAACCCAAACGTCACTAGAAGGGCCATCGACAAGATCTTGCACGCGAACACCGAACATCGACGACATGGAACAACAGGGCCTCCTCTCGGAATGCCAGGCTCTTCTTCAAGGACGCCAAGTACTCCTATCTCCAAGACCGACCCCGGCGTCGGAGTCGAGAGCCCCGACAAGAACCCCATCACGGAACATCTAGCACTCCGACAGGGACCCTGGAGACCCGGCGTCGAGTCCCAAGTTCGTCCCCGATAATCAAGGTGGAACCCCAAGACCCCGAAGCCCCGATCCGAAGGCCGATCCGAAGCGCCAAGGCCTCCGCCGTGGAATCAACAAGATCATCACGAAACGCCGTGTACTTCTTTCAGGACGCCATGATCGTCGACATGACCCGAAGACCGCGAATGCGACAAGAACGGCACCGACACAGAACGCCAAGTACTTCTTCCCGGAACGCAAGATCGACCGCTGTTATCCGAGAACTTTTCCGTCGAACCCTAGACCCTGAGACCGACCCTGAACCCCGGAACCCCAAGATCTGCCGAACCCTAATGTGTGAACCCTTTCCGCCAACCCTATTTCATAAATGAAATATAACATTGTCGCATATTAAATTGTCATTCTCGCATGCATGTTATCATGTGGTTTGGGGGCCTTATGCCGATTGACCTAATAATTAAATATGGGGCCCATATGCGGGCAAATCTAGTCTCATATCGGCCTCATTTAAACATGTGTAGCGAATCGTTGCCATCTATTGTCTTGTTATATAACATTTAATTTGCGGGGTAGCTAAATAACATGAACCAACTAATTAATTGTCGGGACCCCGGTTCCCCTTAATATGACCTAATTGCGCAGACTTGCCATGCCATACATCATACATGCATCATGCCGATCTTCAGCTTGTATTAAGTATTGCACCGTGTTATTCTAGTGTTTTGCTTCTTCGCGGATAAGGCCGTTGAGTTGATGTGAGCTCGCCCGATCTTGGTTGAACCCTTCGACAATGTTTTCAGCGAGCATCTCCCTTTCTACCTATCTTACTTTTATAGTATTTATTCCCTCCGTTGATCTATTGCTATCGTGTTATGCGATGCTTTCGTTTCGCACTGTGATATCCCTTGCAGCCTTATATTGCCTTGGACACATCCTATTACCGTTGTTTTGGTAGATAGTTGGACTTGCGGCGTCGTAGTTGCTTGCTCAAGTCGATGTGTCGTCATATGCCACAGTTGTTGATGTATTGCCGCATGTTGATGTTGGTTATGATTCTAGTTTTACTTATCGTCACTTTAATTTCTGTTTAACAACTAAAATTGAAATAAGCAGAGGCATCAGTGGGTGATAGATAATATTTGGTTTCCGAACGCCCACTTGTGTCCCATAAGACCCCGAGTACTTGATACCTGTTCCTTGATTTATCGCGCTATCCACATCCGGGAGGTATATGGGACCCCCCTGAGCCAGAGCTTGATTCCGTCTTATTTCTTGGGGCCACAACTAGTTTGAGGTTTTATTTACGATCCTGTACTTATGCCATGCTACTTTCTGTATTTAAATTGTGCGAGGAGCACACTGCATCGTTAGGATCGGGACACGCTTACGTGGTATCGACAAGCCCAGCCACACTTTCGGGTTCCCGATGCATCACCGTCCACCCAAACCTTGAGGCCGTCTCGAGTCAGCTTAGCTATGAATCTACTTAAGGGTGGCCTCAAATATTTCTGAATCTGTGATTGTTCAGTGAAAGCCTCGTTGGGTTTTGTTTTGGTTTTTCCGAGGTTGATCGAGCGTGTGTTGCTATTGGTGCACCCCGGGTAAAACTTTCAAAGCCGTGTCCATGGATATGGACGACTTGGAGCAAGATTCTCGATCATAGACAAGCATAACTAAAGTTTATTGTTATAAATTTGACTTTATAATGACTAGTAATCAGCTTCACTATAACGGAATGACTAATAATACGCCCACAATTGCTTGTTTGGTTGTCGCCATACAATTGTACTGACTAGTAAATCTTGCAACTACAACGAAATGGCTAAGTAAAAGTACCAACAACTTTGGGTTTTGGGGTTTATCTCATGTTATCTCAGATTCGATTAGTAATTGCTGCCATCAGTAAGAATGGTTAACTAAAAGTGCCCACTTTATTTTATCGGGATGATTAACTAAACCCGACTAGTAAAGTGCCGCAACTATAACGAATAATAAAACTGCCAACCGTGTGAGTTCCTCGGTTGACTTCGGTCTCGAGGAAACGCCAGATGGGTTTGTTTGATGATAGTGTCGGTTGGTTCCGGATAGGTCCTTCTTACCTCTCGATAACCGCCATTGTATCGAGTCTCTATAGGTTGTTTAGTGCATCTTGCCGCCGCTTGATCCACCATACCTATGTAGGCGAGGACGCGAATTCTAGCCTCGCTGTCTTGGCCTCGTCGCATCGACGCTCCTTCTTTTTCCTTTGCCCTTTGTCGGCACCCTTTTGTTTAAGCAGGTTTGAGATCGGCGTCGTTAGTGGTTACCCTTCCGCTTGGCTCGCAGGGTTATGGACGCCATTGGTTATTCTTCAGGGCTCTTAGCCCCATTTGCTTCTTGTCCGTAGTCGGACGCTCTACCGTTTTCAAGGTGATTTGGATCTTTGTATATTATATCTGTATTCTTGACTCTTTGAGTCGCTGGTATATATATCTGTTCTGTGGGTCCCATCGAGGACTGTTGTGTAATGTTATTACTTCGTTTTCCACCCGCACGAAAGTGCCTGGTGGGCACCTTTGAATCGTTTCTATGCGGGTTTGGTGAATTTTGCCCAAATTTGCATAGGTCCGATTCTGAGGGTGTTACACCCAAGCTTAGGTGTTTACACAAATTTGGTGTTGGCAGTGCCAGAAAATTCTAGCAGTTGTAGTGTAAATTGTCTTGTGCTTCCAAACTTGATGAAGATGTTGCTGTGAAATCTCTCTAGCAATTCCCCGGCAACGACGCTAGAAAATGTTCTTGATAGCAACAACTCTGTGTACCAATTCGTTGGGAATCCAAGTGTAGAGTGTTATAGGAAGCGCCCTTCCCCACAAGGATGACTCGAGGTTTTATATCGAACTCTTGGGGAATTAGTTTAGAGATTTCTTCTTCCTCTCCTCTTCAATCAACCTACAAAGCAAAGTTTTGTCTTGTGTCCCCAACTCCACCGTGTGGTTGTCAAACACAAGGTTTCGTATTAGTAATAATAAATAAAATAAAATAACATAACATAAGTAAAAACTAGGAAAACAAAGTAAAATCAATAAAGATATAGTTGTTTTTGGGTTTTATGTGTGTGCAAGTGAAGAAAGTATTTTTTTTATTTTCAAAATAATAAATAGCAGAAAATGTAAAGTGTAACAGTGGTGTTAGAAAGGTGTTTCTTATGGTTTAAAATGGACCGGTATTCATAGGTTCACTTGTGTACTCTCTTTTTGGGTTGCAATAGACACAAACAATTCATCAGAGACAAAATATTTGTGGAACTTCTACATGTGTTTGATAAGCATTCATATGAGCATCACATCCTTACATAGAGATGATGGAACACATCCCTCTTATACTCCTCAAGAAAGGGAAAACTCCAAGCAATCTTAAATTAAGAATTAATAGAGTATAGCCTTAGGTATTTTGACATGATGTTCGAATCACAAATATGATACCTTGACCAAACAAGATTATCTAACTGTCACAAGATAACTATAGCAGATGGATTCACTTAATCCCTAGAGTCCATCTAATACACACTTCTCACCACACATGCTCTTGCATACAAGTTGGATCAGAACAAGTACTTCAGAATGGGGTACATGATATGCATCTATCAATACATCTTATACATAATTGGTTCCAATATTATGTACCAAATCATAGAATAAAGACCCACCACATAGGATTTACAAATATGACCATATCTAATCATGTTGGGTAGCTCATATGATACTGGATCTATGAAGAACAAGATATATATATATATATATATATATATATATATATATATATATAGAGAGAGAGAGAGAGAGAAAGAGAGAGCGCGCGCGAGAGAGAGAGAGAGATCAAGCTACTACCACAAACCCATAGTCTAGAGGTGGACTAAAACATGAATAGAACATCATGGTGGACTAAAACATGAATAAAACATGAATAGAGGTGGACTACTCCCTCTTCATCATGGTGATGATGGTGGAGACGTTGGAGAAGGTAGAGATCTTTCCGGCGGCGGCTCTGGCGGAGTTTCCCCCTCTAGTCTTTGCTGGTTATGGCTCTGTTTTGGTGTTTAGGTGTTTCTGGGGCGCCCCTCTCTAGGAACTCCCGAGGGCCCCTATTTAGAGTGGCTTTTAGGTCATACAAAGGCTGTGGGAGAAATATCAAAGCGAATCGACGATCGAAGAGGAAAAGGGCCTAGGTGGCACGCCCATCCTTACTGGGCTCGCCACTAATGCTCTTTTGGGACTCCTGGCTATCTTGGTGAGGTCCAAGCGCTCCTGGTGCTTATTTTGATAAAATATTGACATCCCCAAAATACCATCTCATTTGACTTAGTTTAGGTCCCTGAAAGGCAAAAACACACAAAACAGGATTTTCCTGTCATGCAGAGTTATAAAAAAATAAAGGGATCATTTTTAAATCCCCATAAATCAATGTAAAACATGAATAGAACATCGTATATGTAACAAATATGTGGGAATTCATAGCAACAAACTACAAAGTTCATGTATGCATTTTACATGCATCAACAAGCTAGAGTGTTCGTCAAGAGGCTATCTTAGCCATCAGTGGCGCATGAAGGAAACCTCCCCAAAGAAGATGGGTCAGAACTGACTGACCTTGCACAAGACCTGCCATGCGGGATTGCCATAGATGTCATCACGGTAACCACCAGGTCCTAGGTAGCCAGGGGCCAACCCAGAATGGAGGAATCAAAGCAGGTCTCCGTTGAACGCGCCCCCTGCAAGGTTAACACACAAACCCTGCCAAGAGTGCTCCCACCGCAGGAAGAGAAATGCCAGGGGGACAGCTCTTGCAACACGCATCCCTTCACCGGAAGTTACATCTAGATGAGCCCCCTGGTATGCTACATGGAAAACAACAAGCTATCGCATGTTGGGTTCACAGCATATAAAACAAAAAAATTCCTACGATGGGAACTGTATACGCCATGATCCATCTATATAGATACAATCATTAGGTGGATATACATCCAGAATACATACCCTAGATAATAATAAAGTATGGACTCGTTGGTGATGTAGTCGATCTCTTGCTGATCTCAAGATCGTGTAGAAGTCCAACAGCCCCACAACTTAGCAGAGCAACCGTGGTCGCACACACGTCCGGAACACCGACAACCTCCGTGCCCTCACTCCAGCAAAGAAATGGAAGTAGCAAATCCTCACTCCAAAAAAAGCCACCGGGAACATGTATCTCCTAGTCCGAGACCATGGGGGAAATAAAAGATGGGGAGAGAGATCCTTCACAAGGAGGTGTGAGTGAGAGGGAGGGAGGTGGAGTCCTTTTATAGGGGAGGGGCCAGTGATACCTTCGATCCGGATTACAGATGTAGTATAACTCTTTTTCCTAGTAGACCTAGTTTATCGAGCCCTCGGGAAGTAGAAAGCAAAGTGAGATTACTTAAACGGACCTTCGAGAGTTTTAGAATTCCTATTGTGCTTTCATCGGACCAAGAGTTTGTGATCTTGTTGTTGTTGTTATTGTTGATGGAGGGAGAGAGGGCCTAGGGTCTTCATTTTTCACCAGTAGCTGTGCAAAACATCTGATGGGAATAATAGATAATAATAAATTATACATGTAATTGTTAGAGCAAGATAACTATATGTGGGCAGTGCATCCATAATTGTTATCGTCTCCGCAACCGCTTATAGCAATAACCTACTAGTCTCATCCATAGAATAAACAAAACTAATGATAAGCATCGTGATGTCACCGTTAATCCCAAGTAAATTCCTCACATACAACCATACTATCCTTTCTGTCACTAGGGTACCTATCCTGCAGATCAGTCATTACTCACACTACCTTTACCTGGATCAATCCTCGGGGTCTTGGGTACCCGACAAGTCCTTATATTGAGGCAAGAGAGGGTAGTACAATCATCATGTCATACAAACTAATACATGATCCCATCTATGATAAATAACATGCACAAAGGCTACATGGCTAGGCCGAAGCCCTTAGCCCAAGGAGAATTACTCACACATAGATATGAAATCGACAATCATAAAAATTGTAATAGAGATCATAAGGTTGATAGAAAATAGTCTTACAATATTGCCAGTTGGAGATGATATCTACTATTACAAGTGGTGGAAGATGGCTATGGTGGTGGAGAAGATTTTAGAGGTATAAATCTAGATCTATTCCTCTGGCATGGAGGCTTCTAGTAGCAGGGAGAGTTGAGGTCGAAAAAGAAGCGATGTTCCCCGTCGCCCGAAGACTCTTTATATAGGGGTCCCTTCACAAAAGTTGTTCTATTTAACCTAATGAAGTCGGTGCAAACTATACGGCAGCAAGTATACGGAGACGACTTGTATAGTTGGTCGTTAAGCTTGCAGTAATGGCTTCACGGCTTCTGGTTTTTTGATGAGTTGGAAATCTCGTATCTTTGGCATTTATGTAGTTATTCCCATAATCATACGTCATTATCTGTGCAGGGAAAAATAGCAAGAAAAGATTACATACCCCTTTGATCACTAGCCATTAGAGGCGGGTTTTAGAGAGATAATTCATCAAATATATGAATAATATATAGTTTAAAAGCGGACATGGATGGATATATTTCATAGCAATCAACCTCCCAAGATTAAACTTTATCGTCCTCGAGCAAGAAAACAAAAATCAAAAGGGAACTCAGCATTTAAACTGAAATAACAAGATGATTGATGGCGTGTTGTTAATGCCTCGTTGGGATACCCCAAGAGCAAGGTGTGATGAGCACATCAGCAAGTTTTCCCTCAGTAAGAAACCGAGGTTATCGAACCAGTAGGAGGAAGGAGACAACTCAAAGGTGTTGCTAGCAAATTGGAGACCTGCACAACACAAACTCAAGACTTTGCCCCAATGAACAGTGAGGTTGTCAATCTCACTGGTTTACTGTAACAAAGGATTAACTGTATGGTGTGGAAGGTAATGGTGGTTTGCAACAAGTAACAAAGGAAGATGTATCAATGGTAAATATTGGACCGGGGTCCATAGTTCACTAGAGGTGTTCTCCTTAGATAAACAAACATGGCATGATGGGTGAACAAATTATAGCTGTGCAATTGTCAGGACTGAGCAAGGCATAACAATGCAATACTAATCATCATGATCCTATGAGATTCGATTGGGCAATACAACAAGATACATAGACCACCATCCAACTGCATCTATGACTAGAAATCCACCTTCGGGTTATCATCCGAAACCCCTCCAGTATTAAGTTGCAAGCAACAGATAACTGCTTTAAGCAATGTGTGTAAGGTAAACAATCCACTTGTTCCATGAACAAGAGACCGTTGTTTTCTCCCTAGTGGCAACAACACATCTACAACCGAAGAGATTTCTGTCACTTCCCTTAGATTAAATAGAGGCATGAACCCACTATCGAGCATAAATACCCCCTCTTGGAGTCACTAGCATCTATTTGGCCAAGATAGCTACTAACAACGGAGAGCATGCAAGATCACAAACAACACAGACATGATAGAATCAATAAGACAAAATCACTAATCAATCTAACATAGTAATCTCAATATCTGTTGGATCCCCGCAAACACAACATGCATGATTACAAATAGATGAGATCTTGATCATGAATGGAGCTCACAAGATCTAAACATGAAAGCACAAGGAGGATATACAACCATCTAGCTACTACATGGACCCGTACTCCAAGGTGGAACGACTCACACTTCATACCGGAGGCTAGCATGATGAAGAAGAAGGCCTCCAGGATGATCTCCCCTCCGGCAGGGTGCCGGGAAGAGCTTCAGACCCCCCCCAATCTAGGGACAATGGTGGCGGCAGCTATAGATGGTTTCGTGGAATATTGGTCGGGTCCTTAGGGTTTAGGCATTGGGGGGTCTTTATAGGCGAAGAGGCGAGGCAGGGGGTCGCCAGGGCGGCTGCACCCCCCAAGTGCGGGGTGGTCCCACCCGCACGGCCAGGGGGTGTGCCCCCTGGTGGCCCTCCTCTGTCTCGTATTCTGGCTTCGTGTTCCCCACGGTAAAATATTGACTTTGGCTTTTGTCCCGTCCAATTTCGAGAATATTGATTTTCTGCCTTTCTGGAACCAAAAATAGAAGAAAATAGGCAACTGGCACTGTGGGATCTTGTTAATAAGTTAGTACCATAAAACATATAAAAACACCTCAAAGTGTAGACAAAGAAAAGCAAAGTAGATACTAAACAAACTTGGAACATAAAAAATTATAGATACGTTTCCGACGTATCAAGCATCCCTAAGCTTAACTCCTTCTCGTCCTCGCGTAGGTAAGTGATAGAAAGAATAATTTTTGAGGTGACATGCACCAGCAAAATCAAGATCAAACCATTTGCAAGCATTGAAAGCTGGGATCAAAGAACTCTAAACATGAGCATGAAAGATGGAGTTCTAATAGTAAGACAAAGTAACTATGAATGCAACATGAAAGGCTACAAACAAAGATCATGAATAACATGCATAGAAAAATGTTTTTTTGTTTCACATATAGAAAACATGGCATAGTGGCATTCAGCTTGTCCCTCATGGAGTACCATATAAATGCATATGACACCTTCAAAGTTCATAAGAGTGACTAGATGCAAATAGCACAAGAACAAGTAATATCAACAATATGCATCAATCAATAAGTTTTGGAATAATGCACATAAAACTAAGAATGGCAATTATGCTCTCTTAACTGGTGCCTAAAGGTAGAAGGTGGAGACTCAATATAATGGTGGAATAAAGGCCCTTCATAAAGGAAGTAGGGATTTCAAGTCTCAAAAAGAGCTTCCAAAAATTATGGTACTTGATGGCTTTCAGCTCTCATTGCCCCTATCATAAGAACCTTGAAGTGATTAAGGTTAAAGTGAAACAAATATGGAGTATATGCTTGAAAAAGTATAAGTTGGCAATCTCATGTCCCTTGAGTACGAGGGCCGTTCCTCATGCTACTCAACTTTAGTTACCGGTAAGTTCTTGTCATAGTAAGTACATGTGTATCATAGAGAACCGCCAACAGGTACCCCTTGCACATTGTAACATCCCTAAAATCATGATTTCAAAGATTGCATATCATTCATTCATGCATATAGTTTTGATATCAATTTCAAACCAAATTCAAGAAAACAGAAGCACATAGTGCTATCATTTTATGTGAGCAAACTTAAATCAAATGGCCATCCCCATTTGAGAGCTTGAATGTTTAAACCAAGATTGTTTGTCTCCCTTGTTGATTGGTTTGAGTGTGGAGTTAGAACAAAATTTTACAAAATAAAAATGGGTTCAAAACCATTTTCAAAACATTTGCAAATCTAGTGCTATGGCACTGTTTATTTTGTTATTTCAAAAGAACGAAGCTTGAACAGAGAGACCACTTGATTTTATGTCCTGAAATGTGATTGTTGCACACTGCAAAAATCCCAAACAGATTTGAATTCAAATAGAGTTTGAATTCATTTGAAAACCAATCCAGAAAATCAAAACAGAAAAAGAAAAGGAATAAAGAATTGGAAAAGGGCCAGAATTGAGCCCAGAATGACTCAAATTTATTTAGCCCACCCCGGACCCCTTCTTTCTCTCTCGCACGCGCGGACACACCCAACGAGTCGCTGACGCTCGGACCCCACTCCCTCTCTGCTTATTTCGCTGACAAGCGGGCCCTCTCCACGTCACTCCTTCTTCCCCAAATCTCGAGCGTAAACGCCGTCGCCGCTGTCCGTTGCTGCGTTGATTTCACGGCGTAATTGCCATTGATTCGCCAAGCGTTTCTTGTCGAGCCTCTGCCTACTTAAGCACCTCCCTACTCCGCTCCATTCCCCTCACTCAATTTCATCTCCACGCCCCCAGGCTGCTCGCAACTCGCCAAACACCGCCGCAGCTCCGACGACCTCCGGCAGCAAATTCCGGTGATTCCCAACCGCCCCTATGCCTCTGATTCAAACGAATGTGCCCAGCGTGATCTCGTGCATCTTCTGATACTCTTCTCTTGCCTGCTCATGACCCAGGACGCCGTCCCCGTTCGTGCCCACAACCGACCGAGTCGCCGCTCAACTCCGGCGACCAATTACGGTAAGCAGAGTGCGCCCCTTGCCCCTCTTGCATACGAGGATGTTCGCCATTGCTGCTTGCGTCTCCTAATCCATCTGGTTCGTGCTAGGGTGACGCGAAACCTCGAACAACTTCGACAAAGAACCACCCGACGTGCACGACTCGACGAGCTCCGGCCTGTCGCCTTGCCAAGCCACCTCCACGTTGAGCTTTGCCTCGACCCTGCGGTTCTGGTAAGCACCCTCTCCCCTCCCCGGACGACCTAGAACGTCAACGCCGCCGCCAGTCGCCGCCGCTAGCGCTTCTAGTCTATGGTCGAGGCAACAACAGCCGTTAGATGTAGATCTGGCGGTTTAGATTAGATCCGAGCGAATCGTTTTCTTTGAATCTGGCACGTTGGATCTGACTTGATCCGACGGCGCAGAAGGGTGATCCTGAGCGAAGCGGTATCGACCAATAGGATAGCGCCGCGTGGCTAGGGTTTAGTTTAAAAACAGAATTTGAATCAGATTTATATCCAAATTTGATTTGCTTGTAACTTTTGATTCCCACGTTAGATTTTAGCAAATTTTATACCATTGGAATCAGAAAGACAAGCCCTTTTTGTTTATGAAATGTGTTTAGTGTTTAGTTTCTGTTAAAATGACTTTATTTGCAGAAACTTGTTTGGGACTATTTTGAGTATAGGAATTGTTTAGGAAATTGTTTTAGTGTCAAATAAACTTGGTTTAGCAAGTTTTTGACTTGGTTATAATTCAGTACTATGCACTTGCTTGGTTGAGTTTTAAAAATCATCACTTAGCATTTTTGCATGCATGCATATGTATTTTTGTTTGTATATGTGTGTGTAATTGTTGCTACCATTCTTTGTGTAGACTTTGGTGCTAGTGATTGTGAAGAGTGCTACTCTCCCAACTACCAAGGCAAGTGTTACTTCATGAATATTTCAATCCCTATACTTTTATACAAGCATTAGAAATATTTTGCTAAGTCTTGCATGTTACTATTTTGCCAAATGCCATGTTGGGAAATCCTAAGTAGTTGTAGAATTGCTAGGAAAATTTCTAAGTCAAGTACTATCTATGCCATGCTTAGCCTAGCAAGTAGCAAACAAGGGTTGGTAAAATATACATGCTATGATGAAAATATTTCTAAGTCTTTGGACTTATGTTTTTCTTAATAAAACAACTAAGTCAATGAATCACCTGGGTGGAAAGGGACTTGATTGGTGGTTTTTGGTTGAGTGGTTACACAAGGCCCATGGCTATGGTTTACCTTGTGTACCTCACTTGTGGAAAGCCACCCAGGAACAAAGGGATTTTAGAGGCCAAGTGTTGAGAAGCTTATAGTGCAGCCACTTGGCAATATGGGCTCTTCCTGGATCACATAAGTTGCTAGAACTTAGCCATTTGGACAGTTGGTGGTAGTGGGAATGATAGGTTGGAGCGCGTCCATTTGGTCTAAGGAAAGGCTTCTGAAAGGTCCTGTCTTGGGAAACCAAGTCTGGTGGGGAAAGTGCACAACCTCTGCAGATGGAAAAATCTAAGTACTTAGCCAAGTCCAAGGCAATGGACAACTTGAGCATCAAGACATGGAAGCTATCAAGAATCTCATCACTCCAACTTCTAAGTAAAACTTGTGGGTGAACAAGGGTGAAGGACCTCAATGTCTATTGGTGGTTCCTTGGGAAAATTTTGACAAAGAAAAACTTAATGATTTCAACTAATAGGAAAAACCTATTTTGAGCAAAGCAAGCCAAGCTACACTTAGCCAAAATGCATATAGTAATATAGTCCACCTAAATTTTACTAAGGTATCACTTGCCAATACTATTCCAAAGTATTGACCCACTGTGGTCAGAACTTGTGATGTTGCAGTTACTCGATGAGGATTAGGTGTCATGAGTCTACACTCAACATGTTTGCCTGTGGCACATGAAGATGAAGACTTATATTTATTTACTTATTCAAACTCTTGTATTAGGCCTGTGGCCTTGAGTTGTAAAGACTATGTTTATCTATGGAATGGATGTAATAAATGACCTTTGTATCTGTGTACTTCATCTTAAACTGTGGATGCTAGCAATGATCCAGGGACTAGCATTTCAATCACAGGGATCCTTTTCCTTTACAAAGGAGGGATCTTACAGATGGTATCAGAGCACTGTGTTGCCTGTAGGATTATGACCCTAGGATTGGAAACCACTAAGGAAAATTTTCAACTAGTTCTACACTTGTCTATTCTTCTCGTAAACTTTTTCCAATCTTCTCTTCTCATCTCTATTTGTAGATGAACTCCATCAACAAAGCCGTAAAGAAAGGACCACTCATGACCATGACCTTGGAGTGTGAGACTGAGTTTCCCAAAATTCTTAAGGACCTCATGGTGGCAATGGAAATACATGGTGCAGCTGTGTACAAAGGCTTTCCAATGAAGGATGAAGGAGTTGAGTACTGGTGGGTGCAACTTCACTTGTACAAAAACAAGGAAGACAACCACAAAGAAAAAGGATTCTGCATGTACACCAACACTGTGGTGCACATCACATTCTTTGAGTCAGCAAGAGAAGCAGCTTGGAGGACTATCAAAGAACTTAGTGCTAGAGTCAAGTGCAAAAATGCATATAGTAATATAGTCCACTTAAAATTTACTAAGGTATCACTTGCCAATACTATTCCAAAGTGTTGACCCACTGTGGCTGTAACTTGTGATGTTGCAGGTAACTCCGATGATGATTAGGTGTCATGAGTCTACACTCAACATGCTTGCCTGTGGCACATGAAGATGAAGACTTATGTTTATTTACTTATTCCAAAACTCTTGTATTAGGCCTGTGGCCTTGAGTTGTAAAAGACTATGTTTTATCTCTGAGATGGATGTAATAAATGACCTTTGTATCTGTGTACTTCATCTTAAACTGTGGATGCTAGCAATGATCCAGGGACTAGCATTGCAATCATAAGGATCCTTTTTCCTTTACAAAGGAGGGATATTACAGATGGTATCAGAGCACTGTGTTGCATGTAGGATTATGACCCTAGGATTGGAAACCACTAAGGAAAAAATTTCAACTACTTCTACACTTGTCTATTCTTCTCGTAAACTTTTCTAATCTTCTCTCTCATCTCTATTTGTAGATTAACTCCATCAACGAAGTCGTGAGGAAAGGACCACTCATGACAATGACTTTGGAGTGTGAGACAGAATTCCCCAAGGCTCTCAGGGACCTCATGGTTGCATTGGAGATACAAGGTGCAACTATGTACACGGCTTTTCCAGTGATGGATGAAGGAGTGGAGTACTTGTGGGTGCAACTTCACTTGTATAAAAACAAGGAAGACAACCATCAGGAAAAAGGATTCTGCATGTTCACCAATTCAGTGGTGCACCCTACATTCTTTGAATCAGCAAGGGATGCAGCTTGGAAGACCATCAAAGAACTTGGTGACAGAGTCAAGTGCAGAATGCTCAACCTCCAAAATGATCTAAGGAAAGAGAAGGAACATACCCAAGAGTTGGAAGCTACCAACCAAACCTTAAGAGGAGACATTATAGACTTAGTGATGGAATCATGTGAGCAGGATAGGCTGATTGCTTCTAGAAACATTGTGTTAGCCAACAGATCCAATGAGATAGGATTGTAAACGTACTTCGTTAGTTGGACCACCACCTATCACCCTATTTTCCAAAATGTTGCTTTAAAATAAGATTGAACCTTGTTGTTTTAATGGTTTCATGTATGCATGACTTGTGTGTTTTGCTTCCCAAGGATGTGTATGTGATGTTTTGTCTTTTGTTTTATCATGATTATGTTGTTCTAACTTTTCTATCTTATAAATAGATGCCTATTACCATCAGCACTGTTGAGGAGTTCCAGGTTACCCGCTTTGGTCCTCGTATCGTTGAGCTTACCACTTTGCTCAATATCCCTCTTCCCACCATCATGGTGCATCCCTTCACCAAGTTAAGAGGAAGGATCTCTGGGGCTTCAAGGTGAACCAGCCCGGACGCCAGACAGAGCCTACTACGGAGGCCATCGTCTTCAAGCTTATGAACGATGACATGGAGAGAGGCATGGAGGTAGTTATGCAGGATATGATAGGACATTTGCTAGGATGACACTCCCGACAGGTTAGAGGCACCCACTTCCACGTCTTCGGAAGACGTGATGAGGACGGAGAGTCCATCGACTTCGAGGACGACTCGAGGGACGCAGCAGAGCCGATACGCCTATACCTCCAGGACTTAGAGTCTCTCATTAGGCACGTGGACACGGACATGACCAATGTCATGCTCAGCAATGACGAGCTCCAGGTGCAGCTTCGCGAGAAGGATAAGCTCTTCGCGCAGCAGGAAGAGATAGTCAAGGAAATGGAGGCGAAGTTCGAGACCCAGGACAGGAAGTTCAAGAGTCAGGAGAAGCGTGTCCAGGATAGGAACAAGAAGATCCGGGATATGACCGAAGAACTGTAGTCCAAGGACTTCGAGCTAGAGCAGCAGCAGATGGTGATAGAGAGGCTTCGTTCCCAGAAGAGGGCTCTCAAGGCCAAGATAGAGTCCTTGACCACTAGGATCAAGGAGAACAAGGCCGCGATGGAGAACGCAGGTCTTACCTTTGTCGAGGAGGAGATTGATGCCGATGAGTAGACTTGACTACTCGTTTATCTTTCGTTATCATACTTGTTATTTGAAAACTTGTTATTGGACCATCTGACATGTGGATGGCTTGCTACTTTGGCTTTGGCTTTTGTCCCGTCCAATTTCGAGAATATTGATTTTCTGCCTTTCTGGAACCAAAAATAGAAGAAAATAGGCAACTGGCACTGTGGGATCTTGTTAATAACTTAGTACCATAAAACATATAAAAACACCTCAAAGTGTAGACAAAGCAAAGCAAAGTAGATACTAAACAAACTTGGAACATAAAAAATTATAGATACGTTTCCGGCGTATCAAGCATCCCTAAGCTTAACTCCTTCTCGTCCTCGCGTAGGTAAGTGATAGAAAGAATAATTTTTGAGGTGACATGCACCAGCAAAATCAAGATCAAACCATTTGCAAGCATTGAAAGCTGGGATCAAAGAACTCTAAACATGAGCATGAAAGATGGAGTTCTAATAGTAAGACAAAGTAACTATGAATGCAACATGAAAGGCTACAAACAAAGATCATGAATAACATGCATAGAAAAATGTTTTTTTGTTTCACATATAGAAAACATGGCATAGTGGCATTCAGCTTGTCCCTCATGGAGTACCATATAAATGCATAGGACACCTTCAAAGTTCATAAGAGTGACTAGATGCAAATAGCACAAGAACAAGTAATATCAACAATATGCATCAATCAATAAGTTTTGGAATAATGCACATAAAACTAAGAATGGCAATTATGC
The DNA here is from genome assembly GCA_030063025.1 of Avena longiglumis. Classification (NCBI taxonomy): domain Eukaryota; kingdom Viridiplantae; phylum Streptophyta; class Magnoliopsida; order Poales; family Poaceae; genus Avena; species Avena longiglumis. Next base: position 145,979,742 of record CP125978.1, on the reverse strand, counting down.
TCTCTTAACTGGTGCCTAAAGGTAGAAGGTGGAGACTCAATATAATGGTGGAATAAAGGCCCTTCATAAAGGAAGTAGGGATTTCAAGTCTCAAAAAGAGCTTCCAAAAATTATGGTACTTGATGGCTTTCAGCTCTCATTGCCCCTATCATAAGAACCTTGAAGTGATTAAGGTTAAAGTGAAACAAATATGGAGTATATGCTTGAAAAAGTATAAGTTGGCAATCTCATGTCCCTTGAGTACGAGGGTCGTTCCTCATGCTACTCAACTTTAGTTACCGGTAAGTTCTTGTCATAGTAAGTACATGTGTATCATAGAGAACCGCCAACAGGTACCCCTTGCACATTGTAACATCCCTAAAATCATGATTTCAAAGATTGCATATCATTCATTCATGCATATAGTTTTGATATCAATTTCAAACCAAATTAAGAAAATGCACATAGTGCTATCATTTTATGTGAGCAAACTTAAATCAAATGGCCATCCCCATTTGAGAGCTTGAATGTTTAAACCAAGATTGTTTGTCTCCCTTGTTGATTGGTTTGAGTGTGGAGTTAGAACAAAATTTTACAAAATAAAAATGGGTTCAAAACCATTTTCAAAACATTTGCAAATCTAGTGCTATGGCACTGTTTATTTTGTTATTTCAAAAGAACGAAGCTTGAACAGAGAGACCACTTGATTTTATGTCCTGAAATGTGATTGTTGCACACTGCAAAAATCCCAAACAGATTTGAATTCAAATAGAGTTTGAATTCATTTGAAAACCAATCCAGAAAATCAAAACAGAAAAAGAAAAGGAATAAAGAATTGGAAAAGGGCCGGCGCCAGGAATTGAGCCCAGCAACAGACTCAGCCCATTTAGCCCACCCCGGACCCCTTCTTTCTCTCTCGCACGCGCGGACACACCCAACGAGTCGCTGACGCTCGGACCCCACTCCCTCTCTGCTTATTTCGCTGACAAGCGGGCCCTCTCCACGTCACTCCTTCTTCCCCAAATCTCGAGCGTAAACGCCGTCGCCGCTGTCCGTTGCTGCGTTGATTTCACGGCGTAATTGCCATTGATTCGCCAAGCGTTTCTTGTCGAGCCTCTGCCTACTTAAGCACCTCCCTACTCCGCTCCATTCCCCTCACTCAATTTCATCTCCACGCCTCAGTCGCTTCGAACTCGCCAAACACCGCCAGAGCTCGACGACCTCCCAGAAGAAATTCGGTGATTCCCAACCGCCCCTATGCCTCTGATTCAAACGAATGTGCCCAGCGTGATCTCGTGCATCTTCTGATACTCTTCTCTTGCCTGCTCATGACCCAGGACGCCGTCCCCGTTCGTGCCCACAACCGACCGAGTCGCCGCTCAACTCCGGCGACCAATTACGGTAAGCAGAGTGCGCCCCTTGCCCCCTCTTGCATACGAGGATGTTCGCCATTGTCTTGCGCGTCTCCTAATCCATCTGGTTCGTGCTAGGGTGACGCGAAACCTCAGCAACAACTTCGACAGCAACCACCCGACGCCGTGCACGACTCCGACGAGCTCCAGCAGCCCCTGCCGTGCGCCCCTTGCCAAGCCACCTCCACGTTGAGCTTCGCCTCGACCCTGTGGTTCTGGTAAGCACCCTCTCCCCTCCCCGGACGACCTAGAACGTCAACGCCGCCGCCAGTCGCCGCCGCTAGCGCTGCTAGTCTATGGTCGAGGCAACAACAGCCGTTAGATGTAGATCTGGCGGTTTAGATTAGATCCGAGCGAATCGTTTTCTTTGAATCTAGCACGTTGGATCTGACTTGATCCGACGGCGCGGAAGGGTGATCCTGAGCGAAGCGGTATCGACCAATAGGATAGCGCCGCGTGGCTAGGGTTTAGTTTAAAAACAGAATTTGAATCAGATTTATATCCAAATTTGATTTGCTTGTAACTTTTGATTCCCACGTTAGATTTTAGCAAATTTTATACCGTTGGAATCAGGAAGACAAGCCCTTTTTGTTTATGAAATGTATTTAGTGTTTAGTTTCTGTTAAAATGACTTTATTTGTAGAAACTTTTTTGGGACTATTTTGAGTATAGGAATTGTTTAGGAAATTGTTTTAGTGTCAATTAAACTTGGTTTAGCAAGTTTTTGACTTGGTTATAATTCAGTACTATGCACTTGCTTGGTTGAGTTTTAAAAATCATCACTTAGCATTTTTGCATGCATGCATATGTATTTTTGTTTGTATATGTGTGTGTAATTGTTGCTACCATTCTTTGTGTAGACTTTGGTGCTAGTGATTGTGATTGTGATTGTGAAGAGTGCTACTCTCCCAACTACCAAGGCAAGTGTTACTTCATGAATATTTCAATCCCTATACTTTTATACAAGCATTAGAAATATTTTGCTAAGTCTTGCATGTTACTATTTTGCCAAATGCCATGTTGGGAAATCCTAAGTAGTTGTAGAATTGCTAGGACAATTTCTAAGTCAAGTACTATCTATGCCATGCTTAGCCTAGCAAGTAGCAAACAAGGGTTGGTAAAATATACATGCTATGATGAAAATATTTCTAAGTCTTTGGACTTATGTTTTTCTTAATAAAACAACTAAGTCAATGAATCACCTAGGTGGAAAGGGACTTGATTGGTGGTTTTTGGTTGAGTGGTTACACAAGGCCCATGGCTATGGTTTACCTTGTGTACCTCACTTGTGGAAAGCCACCCAGGAACAAAGGGATTTTAGAGGCCAAGTGTTGAGAAGCTTATAATGCAGCCACTTGGCAATATGTGCTCTGCCTGGATCACATAAGTTGCTAGAACTTAGCCATTTGGACAGTTGGTGGTAGTGGGAATGATAGGTTGGAGCGCGTCCATTTGGTCTAAGGAAAGGCTTCTGAAAGGTCCTATCTTGGGAAACCAAGTCTGGTGGGGAAAGTGCACAACCTCTGCAGATGGAAAAATCTAAGTACTTAGCCAAGTCCAAGGCAATGGACAACTTGAGCATCAAGACATGGAAGCTATCAAGAATCTCATCACGCCAACTTCTAAGTAAAACTTGTGGGTGAACAAGGGTGAAGGACCTCAATGTCTATTGGTGGTTCCTTGGGAAAATTTTGACAAAGAAAAACTTAATGATTTCAACTAATAGGAAAAACCTATTTTGAGCAAAGCAAGCCAAGCTACACTTAGCCAAAATGCATATAGTAATATAGTCCACCTAAATTTTACTAAGGTATCACTTGCCAATACCATTCCAAAGTATTGACCCACTGTGGCTGTAACTTGTGATGTTGCAGGTTACTCTGATGAGGATTAGGTACATTGAGTCTACACTCAACATGTTTGCCTGTGGCACATGAAGATGAAGACTTATATTTATTTACTTATTCAAACTCTTGTATTAGGCCTGTGGCCTTGAGTTGTAAAGACTATGTTTATCTCTGGAATGGATGTAATAAATGACCTTTGTATCTGTGTACTTCATCTTAAACTGTGGATGCTAGCAATGATCCAGGGACTAGCATTTCAATCACAGGGATCCTTTTCCTTTACAAAGGAGGGATCTTACAGATGGTATCAGAGCACTGTGTTGCCTGTTGGATTATGACCCTAGGATTGGAAACCACTAAGGAAAATTTTCAACTAGTTCTACACTTGTCTATTCTTCTCGTAAACTTTTTCCAATCTTCTCTTCTCATCTCTATTTGTAGATGAACTCCATCAACGAAGCCGTAAAGAAAGGACCACTCATGACCATGACCTTGGAGTGTGAGACTGAGTTTCCCAAAATTCTTAAGGACCTCATGGTGGCAATGGAAATACATGGTGCAGCTGTGTACAAAGGCTTTCCAATGAAGGATGAAGGAGTTGAGTACTGGTGGGTGCAACTTCACTTGTACAAAAACAAGGAAGACAACCACAAAGAAAAAGGATTCTGCATGTACACCAACACTGTGGTGCACACCACATTCTTTGAGTCAGCAAGAGAAGCAGCTTGGAGGACTATCAAAGAACTTAGTGCTAGAGTCAAGTGAAAAAATTCATATAGTAATATAGTCCACTTAAAATTTACTAAGGTATCACTTGCCAATACTATTCCAAAGTGTTGACCCAATCGTCAGAATTTGTGATGTTGCAGGTTACTCCGATGATGATTAGGTGTCATGAGTCTACACTCAACATGCTTGCCTGTGGCACATGAAGATGAAGACTTATGTTTATTTACTTATTCCAAAACTCTTGTATTAGGCCTGTGGCCTTGAGTTGTAAAAGACTATGTTTTATCTCTGGAATGGATGTAATAAATGACCTTTGTATCTGTGTACTTCATCTTAAACTGTGGATGCTAGCAATGATCCAGGGACTAGCATTGCAATCATAAGGATCCTTTTTCCTTTACATAGGAGGGATCTTACAGATGGTATCAGAGCACTGTGTTGCATGTAGGATTATGACCCTAGGATTGGAAACCACTAAGGAAAAAATTTCAACTACTTCTACACTTGTCTATTCTTCTCGTAAACTTTTCTAATCTTCTCTCTCATCTCTATTTGTAGATTAACTCCATCAACGAAGCCGTGAGGAAAGGACCACTCATGACAATGACTTTGGAGTGTGAGACAGAATTCCCCAAGTCTCTCAGGGACCTCATGGTTGCATTGGAGATACAAGGTGCAGCTATGTACAAGGGTTTTCCAGTGATGGATGAAGGAGTGGAGTACTTGTGGGTGCAACTTCACTTGTATAAAAACAAGGAAGACAACCATCAGGAAAAAGGATTCTGCATGTTCACCAATTCAGTGGTGCACCCTACATTCTTTGAATCAGCAAGGGATGCAGCTTGGAAGACCATCAAAGAACTTGGTGACAGAGTCAAGTGCAGAATGCTCAACCTCCAAAATGATCTAAGGAAAGAGAAGGAACATACCCAAGAGTTGGAAGCTACCAACCAAACCTTAAGAGGAGACATTATAGACTTAGTGATGGAATCATGTGAGCAGGATAGGCTGATTGCTTCTAGAAACATTGTGTTAGCCAATAGATCCAATGAGATAGGATTGTAAACGTACTTCGTTAGTTGGACCACCACCTATCACCCTATTTTCCAAAATGTTGCTTTAAAATAAGATTGAACCTTGTTGTTTTAATGGTTTCATGTATGCATGACTTGTGTGTTTTGCTTCCCAAGGATGTGTATGTGATGTTTTGTCTTTTGTTTTATCATGATTATGTTGTTCTAACTTTTCTATCTTATAAATAGATGCCTATTACCATCAGCACTGTTGAGGAGTTCCAGGTTACCCGCTTTGGTCCTCGTATCGTTGAGCTTACCACTTTGCTCAATATCCCTCTTCCCACCATCATGGTGCATCCCTTCACCAAGTTGAGAGGAAGGATCTCTGGGGCTTCAAGGTGAACCAGCCCGGACGTCAGACAGAGCCTACTACGGAGGCCATCGTCTTCAAGCTTATGCACGATGACAGGGAGAGAGGCATGGAGGTAGTTATGCAGGATCTGATAGGACGTCTGCTAGGACGACACTCCCGACAGGTTAGAGGCACCCACTTCCACGTCTTCGGAAGACGTGATGAGGACGGAGAGTCCATCGACTTCGAGGACGACTCGAGGGACGCAGCAGAGCCGATACGCCTGTACCTCCAGGACTTAGAGTCTCTCATTAGGCACGTGGACACGGACAAGACCAATGTCATGCTCAGCAATGACGAGCTCCAGGTGCAGCTTCGCGAGAAGGATAAGCTCTTCGCGCAGCAGGACGAGATAGTCAAGGAAATGGAGGCGAAGTTCGAGACCCAGGACAGGAAGTTCAAGAGTCAGGAGAAGCGTGTCCAGGATAGGAACAAGAAGATCCGGGATATGACCGAAGAACTGTAGTCCAAGGACTTCGAGCTAGAGCAGCAGCAGACGGTGATAGAGAGGCTTCGTTCCCAGAAGAGGGCTCTCAAGGCCAAGATAGAGTCCTTGACCACTAGCATCAAGGAGAACAAGGCCGCGATGGAGAACGCAGGTCTTACCTTTGTCGAGGAGGAGATTGATGCCGATGAGTAGACTTGACTACTCGTTTATCTTTCGTTATCATACTTGTTATTTGAAAACTTGTTATTGGACCATCTGACATGTGGATGGCTTGCTACTTGTGTGTTTTACTTTGTGAACTTGTTATTTGTTGTTGAACCTTTATCTTGTGTTGCATTCTTGTGTTGCTTATGTGATGTAATGTGCATGAAAGCATCTATGGGTATCTCATTATTATCTCTATTTGAACAAACCACAGATGCCTCCCCGTCGTGCAAACCCCAACCCCAACAACAACAACAACATCACTCCAGAAATGCAACAAATGATGACTGCTCAAACACAGCTGATGCAGATGATGAAAATGTTCATTCAGAACCAAAACAACAACAATAATAACAATAACAACAACAACCCTCCGGGATTTGATATGCTCACCAGGTTCTTGAGATTGAGGCCAACTAAGTTCTCGGGGACGACTGATCCCATGGTGGCCAATGATTGGCTACGCTCAGTAAACAAGGACTTGGTAACCGTGTATGTCTGGATGCTGAAAAAGTCGATTTATAAAGACATCTCATGGAAGGGCCAGCCACTTGGGACAACTTCCAGATCACCACTCCCATAGATGAAGTGACATGGGCTATCTTTGAGGATGGATTTCGCACTGCTCATATCTCATCAGGAGTGATGACTCTGAAAAAGAAAGAGTTCCACAATCTGAAGCAACGCCACCGCAGCGTGGCTGAATACATTGAGAAGTTCAACAATCTGGCGCGTTATGCACCGGATGAAGTTGACACTGATGCCAAGAGAAAGAAAAAATTTCCTGAAGGCTTGAATGATGAGCTGAATCTGCAATTGTCCGTGGCATATGTTCCCACTTATCAGTCGCTCTGTGACAAAGCTGCAATATTGGAGAACAAAATGAAGCAAGTCGAGAGTAGAAAGAGAAAGCACTCCGACAAGCACAGCTCGTGATCGTCTCACAAACGATCTCACTATGATGACAGCGGAAGCTCAGGATCCCACAAGCATGGGAAATTTAACAAGCACCACAACCATAACCGTCATGACAACAAGCATCACCGTAGTCATGACAATGACAAGTAAAAGAACCACAAGAGTGGACATAAGAACCACCATAGTGGTAATGGAAGTGGAAGTCGGCCTGTTAAGAGAGACATCAGTCAGGTTGAATGCTTCAAATGCAAGAAGATGGGGCATTATGCAAATAAGTGCCCTGAAAAGAAAGTTGAAGGACCTATCAAGCCCAATCCTTTCCAGAAAGTACAGGTGAACCACATCAGTGTGGAGGAGGTCTATGAGGAGCCTGATGCTGTTGCTGGTAAGTTCAGACCCAATTCTATTCCAGCATTTGTTCTTTTTGATACTGGAGCATCGCATTCATTCATATCAAAACATTTGTTGATAGAAATGGGTTTCCAACTGAAAACATTGGGTGTCCAATAAAAGTTACTTCTCCGGGTGGAGATATGATAGTAAGTCTTGGATGCCGGGATCTAGTAATAGAGTTTGGAAAACATAAATTTCCAGTGAGTTTGATAATCCTAGATTCCCAAGGACTGGACGTAATATTGGGGATGGATTGGATGGCTAAGTATGAAGGAGTACTAGATTGTGCCAATCGTACTGTTGCACTCACAACCCCGAAAAGAAAGCGGATTAAATTCAAGTCCAACTTTGAATCTAAAGGAAGTAAGCTAAATTCTCTTAAGGGGGTTAGCATGGAAAGTGTGCCAATTGTGAGTGAGTATCCGGATGTGTTTCCGGAAGAATTGTCGGGAATGCCACCAGATAGAGATGTGGAATTTCTGATAGATTTGGTACCAGGGTCTGGACCAATAGCAAAGATACCGTATAAAATGTCAGTTGATGAACTGAAAGAACTCAAGAAGCAACTTGGAGAACAGTTGCAGAAAGGATTTATTCAACCAAGTTCTTCATCTTGGGAGCCCGCTTTGTTCGTGGAGAAGAAAGATAGAAGTCAAAGGTTATGCATAGATTACCGTTCACTCAACGAGGTAACTATCAAGAACAAATATCCTTTGCCTAGAATCAATGACTTGTTTGATCAGCTTGAAGGAGCATTGTGTTCTCAAAGATTGATCTAAGGTCAGGCTATTTTCAACTCAAGATAATAGAACAAGACATACCTAAAACAGCATTCACTACAAGGTATGGATTGTATGAGTATACCGTAATGCCTTTTGGCTTGACAAATTCTCCAGCATATTTCATGAATATGATGAACAAGGTGTTCATGGAATTCCTTGACAAGTTTGTTGTCGTTTTCATCGATGACATCTTAGTCTACTCCAAGAGCAAAGAAGAGCATGAAGGACATTTGCGTTTGATACTTGAGAAGTTAAGAGAGCATAAACTTTATGCCAAATTTAGCAAATGCGAGTTCTGGTTGGAAGAAGTTGGTTTTCTTGGTCATGTTATGACAAAGGATGGAGTAGCAGTTGATCCTGCTAAGGTTTCAGCTGTGACTGAATGGGAATCTCCCAAGTCCGTGAAAGAAGTTCGTAGTTTCCTTGGCTTAGCAGGTTACTACAGAAGGTTCATTGAGAATTTCTCAAAGGTTGCTAAGCCTATGAATGAATTGTTAAAGAAATATAAGAAGTTTGCTTGGTCTGAAGGTTGTGAACTCAGCTTTCAGGAATTGAAGAAGAGACTTGTGACAGCACCAGTCTAGTGTCTGCCAGACTTGGAAAAATATTTCCAAGTATATTGTGATGCATCTCATCAAGGTTTGGGTGCAGTTCTTATGCAAGACGGTAAAGTTGTAGCTTATGCCTCGAGACAACTCAAAACTCATGAAGTAAACTATCCTACTCATGATTTGGAGTTATCCTCTGTCGTCCATGCGCTCAAAACATGGAGACACTATCTTTTGGGAAAGCGTTGTGAAGTGTTCACAGATCACAAGAGTTTGAAGTATATCTTCACCTAGAAGGAAATTAATATGAGACAAAGAAGATGGCTAGAACTTAGCAAAGACTATGACATAAGTTTGCAATACCACCCCAGTAAAGCAAATGTTGTAGCAGATGCTCTAAGCCGTAAGGTTTTTGTGAATGGCCTTACCAAAGGAGAATTGCCAGATGATCTGTGTACCCAATTTAGAAAACTCAGATTGGAGATTGTGCCTGAAGGACATCTCATGTCTTTGGATGTTCAACCCACTTTGTTGGACAAGATCAAAGAAGCCCAGAAGATTGATAATGAAATTGAAGAGATTAAAGAAAAGATTGGCAAAGGAAAAGCCAAAGGGTTCCATGAAGACTAACATGGTACTTTATGGCATGGAAAACGTATCTGTGTTCCACAAGACCTGGAGTTGCGGAAACTGATTTTGCAGGAAGCACACAACTCTCCGTATTCTATCCACCCGGGTAACACCAAAATGTACATGGACATGAAAGAAAGATTTTGGTGGAATAATCTCAAGAAGGACATCGCCGAACATATTGCCTTGTGTGATGTGTGTAGTAGAGTAAAAGCGGAGCATCAGAAACCAGCAGGTTTGCTTCAACCACTACCTGTTCCTGATTGGAAGTGGGACAAAATTGGTATGGATTTCATTACCGGATTACCAAGGACCAGGTCAGGATATGATTCCATATGGGTAGTAGTGGATCGCCTAACTAAAGTGGCTCATTTCATACCCGTGAAGACAACCTATACAAGTGCTAAGTTGTCCAAGATCTACATGAGTAGAATTGTATGTCTACATGGAGTCCCCAAGAGTATTGTGTCTGATAGGGGAACTCAATTCACTTCCCATTTTTGGAGACAGCTACATGAATTATTGGGAACGAGGTTGGAATTCAGTACTGCTTTTCATCCTCAAACCGATGGACAAACAGAAAGGACTAATCAGATTCTCGAAGACATGTTGAGGGCATGTGCCCTAGACTATGGAGCCAGTTGGGATGAAAGTCTGCCTTACGCAGAATTTTCTTATAACAACAGCTATCAAGGCAGCATTGAGATGGCACCGTTTGAGTTTCTCTATGGAAGAAAGTGTACCACCCCATTGTTATGGAATGGTGTGGGAGAAAGAAGTTTATTTGGGCCAGATCTTATCAAAGAATCCGAAGAGAAGGTCAAGTTTGTTAAGGACAGGTTGAAGATAGCACAGTCCCGACAGAAAAGCTACGCGGATCCTAAGCGTAGAGAAGTCACCTACGAAGTTGGTGATAGAGCCTATCTTAGAGTGTCACCACTTCGAGGAGTGAAAATATTCAGAGTCAAAGGAAAATTGGCACCAAGATATGTTGGGCCATTCAAGATTTTGACTCACAAGGGAGAAGTTGCCTATGAAATTGAATTGCCAGAATCTCTGTCAGCTGTCCATAATGTGTTTCATGTGAGTCAGCTTAAGAAATGCCACCCAGAAATGGAAGAAACTTCTTTGAAGGATACTATACCTTTGGAGGAGGTTCAACTAGAAAGTGATCTCACTTATGAAGAGAAACCTATCAAGATTCTTGAAACTGTAGAAAGAGTCACAAGGACTAAGACTATCAAGTTTTGCAAAGTGCAGTGGAATCTTCATTCCGAAGAGGAAGCAACATGGGAAAGGGAAGATGATCTTCCGAAAGACCACCCTCACATATTTGCTAGCCAATCCGAATCTCGAGGGAGAGATTCACCTTAAGGGGGTTAGATTTGTAACATCCCTAAAATCATGATTTCAAAGATTGCATATCATTCATTCATGCATATAGTTTTGAGATCAATTTCAAACCAAATTCAAGAAAACAGAAGCACATAGTGCTATCATTTTATGTGAGCAAACTTAAATCAAACGGCCATCCCCATTTGAGAGCTTGAATGTTTAAACCAAGATTGTTTGTCTCCCTTGTTGATTGGTTTGAGTGTGGAGTTAGAACAAAATTTTATAAAATAAAAATGGGTTCAAAACCATTTTCAAAACATTTGCAAATCTAGTGCTATGGCACTGTTTATTTTGTTATTTCAAAAGAACCAAGCTTGAACAGAGAGACCACTTGATTTTATGTCCTGAAATGTGATTGTTGCACACCAAAAAATCCCAAACAGATTTGAATTCAAATAGAGTTTGAATTCATTTGAAAACCAATCCGTAAAATCAAAACAGAAAAGAAAAGGAATAAAGAATTGAAAAGGGCCGCCAGAATTGAGCCCAAAGAATGCCCATTTAGCCCACCCGATCCCTTCTTTCTCTCGCATGAACACCCAACGAGTCGACGCCTGACCCCACTCCCTCTCTACTTATTTCACGACAAGCGGCCTCCACGCCACTCCTTCTTCCCCAAATCTCGAGCCAGAACGCTGCCATTGGCCGGTTCTGTCGTTGATTTCGCGCGAATTGCCATTGATTCGCCAAGCGCTTGTCGATCCTCCGCCTACTTAAGCACCTCCCTACTCCGCCCATTCCCTCACTCAATTTCATCTCCACGCCTCAGCTCGCCAGAATCTCGCTAAACACCGCCAGAGCTCGACGACCTCCTAAGCAAATTCCGGTGATTCCCAACCACCCCTATGCCTCTGATTCAAACGAATGTGCCCAGCGTGATCTCGTGCATCTTCTGATACTCTTCGCTTGCCTGCTTGTGACCCAGACGCCCCTGCTCGCGTTCAAGAACCGACCGAGCCGCCGCTTAACTCTGGCGACCAATTATGGTAAGCAGAGCGCGCCCCTTGCCCCCTCTTTCATACGAGGATGTTCGCCACTATCTTGCGCGTCTCCTAATCCATCTGGTTCGTGCTAGGGCGACGTGAAACCTCAGCAACAACTTCGACAAAGAACCACCGACGCCGCACGACTCGACGAGCTCCAAGAGCCCCGCCAGGCGCCTTGCCAAGCCACCTCCACGTTGAGCTTCGCCTCGACCCTACGGTTCTGGTAAGCACCCTCTCCCCTCCCCGGACGACCTAGAACGCCAACGCCGCCGCTGACAGACGCGCCGCCGCCAGTCGCCGCCGCTAGCGCTGCTAGTCTATGGTCGAGGCAACAGCAGCCGTTAGATGTAGATCTGGCGGTTTAGATTAGATCCGAGCGAATCGTTTTCTTTGAATCTGGCGCGTTGGATCTGACTTGATCCGACGGCGCGGAAGGGTGATCCTGAGCGCAGCGGTATCGACCAATAGGATAGCGTCGCGTGGCTAGGGTTTAGTTTAAAAACAGAATTTGAATCAGATTCATATCCAAATTTGATTTGCTTGTAACTTTTGATTCCCACGTTAGATTTTAGCAAATTTTATACCGTTGGAATCAAGAAGACAATCCCATTCTGTTTATGAAATGTGTTTAGTGTTTAGTTGTAAGATCCCTCCTTTGTAAAGGAAAAGGATCCCTGTGATTGAAATGCTAGTCCCTGGATCATTGCTAGCATCCACAGTTTAAGATGAAGTACACAGATACAAAGGTCATTTATTACATCCATTCCAGAGATAAAACATAGTCTTTTACAACTCAAGGCCACAGGCCTAATACAAGAGTTTTGGAATAAGTAAATAAACATAAGTCTTCATCTTCATGTGCCACAGGCAAGCATGTTGAGTGTAGACTCATGACACCTAATCATCATCGGAGTAACCTGCAACATCACAAGTTACAGCCACAGTGGGTCAACACTTTGGAATAGTATTGGCAAGTGATACCTTAGTAAATTTTAAGTGGAATATATTACTATATGCATTTTGGCTAAGTGTAGCTTGGCTTGCTTTGCTCAAAATAGGTTTTTCCTATTAGTTGAAATCACTAAGTTTTTCTTTGTCAAAGCATTTCCCAAGAAACCACCAATAGACATTGGGGTCCTTCACCCTTGTTCACCCACAAATTTTTACTTTGAAGTTGGAGTGATGAGATTCTTGATGGCTTCCATGTCTTGATGCTCAAGTTGTCCATTGCCATGGACTTGGCTAAGTACTTAGATTTTCCATCTGCAGAGGTTGTGCACTTTCCCCACCAGACTTGGTTTCCCAAGATAGGACCTTTTAGAAGCCTTTCCTTAGACCAAATGGACGTGCTCCAACCTATCATTCCCACTACCACCAACTGTCCAATTGGCTAAGTTCTAGCAACTTATGTGATCCAGGCAGAGCCCATATTGCCAAGTGGCTGCACTATAAGCTTCTCAACACCTGGCCTCTAAAATCCCTTTGTGCCTGGGTGGCATACCACAAGTGAGATACACAAGGTAAACCATGTCCATGGGCCTTGTGTAACCACTCAACCAAAAACCACCATTCAAGTCCCATTCCACCCATGAGGTTCATTGACTTAGTTGTTTTATTAAGAAAAAACATAAGTCCAAAGACTTAGAAATATTTTCATCATAGCATGTACATACTTTACCAACCCTTGTTTGCTACTATCTAGGATAAGCATGGCATAGTAACTTAACTTAGGAAATTTCCTAGCAATTCTACAACTACTTAGGATTTTCCCAACATAGCACTTGGCAAAATAGTAACATGGAAGACTTAGCAAAATATTTCTAATGCTTGTACAAATATAGGGATGGAAATATTCATGAAGTACCACTTGCCTTGGTAATGGGGAGAGTAGCACTCTTCACAATCACAATCACTAGCACCAAAATCTACACAAAAATTTGTAGCACAAAATTACACACAATTCATATACCAACATAAATATATGCATGCATGCAAAAATGCTAAGTGATGATTTTAAAACCCAACCAAGCAAGTGCAAGATACTGAAACATAACTAAGTCAAAAACTTGCTAAACCAAACTTATTTAGTACTAAAACAAATTACTAAACAAATTCTATACTAAAAATAGTCCTAAACAAGTTTCTGCATAAAAAGTCATTTTAACAGAAACTTTTCACTAAACACATTGCAAAAACAGAAAGGGCTTGTCTCCCTGATTCCAATGATATAAAATTTGCAAAAATCTAACGTGGAAATCAAAAGTTATAGCCATTTCAATTTTGGATCTAAATCTGATTTCAAATCTGTTTTTGAATCAAACCCTAGCCACGCGCCATATTCTTATTGGTTGATACCGTTTCGCTCAGGATCACCCTCCGCGCCGTTGGATCTATTTAAAACACACGGCTCAGATCTACCCATAACGATTCGCTAAATGATCTAATTCTATACGTTGGATCCAGATCTGACGGCTCTGGATCAAGCGACCAAAACGGGGCGACGCTGGCGGCCATCAAGCGGCGAAGTTCTGGCTCGCGGTGGCGGCGCTACAGGTCGTCCGGAGAGGCAGGAGGATGCTTACCAGGTTCGCAGCGTCGAGGAGAAGCTCAACCTAGCAGTGGCTTGACGAGGGCGACGGCACGGTCACTGGGCTCGCTTGAAGGCGGGCGTCTGCTTCTTTGCTGTCGAGGTCGCTGGCGTGGCTCCGTGTCGTCCTAGCACAAGGCAGAGGGCTCAGAAGATGCGCAAGTGATTAGCGAACAAGTTGGTAACAGAGGGAAGGCAAGAGGCCCTCGGGACTTACCGCTATTGCTCGCCGGAGTCGAGCGGCGGCGCTGGTGGTTGCGGGCGTGAATGGAAACGATGACCTGGGTCATGAGCAAGCAAACCAGAGGCGTCAGCAGATGCACAAGATCATGCTGGACGTGATAGTTTAAACCAGAGAGAGGGGGCGGTCGAGGCTCACCGAATTAGTCGCCGGAGTCGTCGGTACTGCGGGGTTTCGAGGTCAAATGCGCGCAGCCTGGTGGCGGAGTGAGCGAGGAGAGTGGGGGAAAAAGACCGCGGTGCAGAGGGGGTTTTGTAGGCGAGAGGGGACCGGCTATTAAGCGCGGAATCAAGGGCAATTAAGCGCAGAATCAATCGCGGCAGTGATGGGCGGAGGAAACGGCCGGCGACGGGGTCGGGCACGATTTGGGGAAGACGAGGGTGAGTCATGAGGTCCACCAACAAGGAGTGAGACGGAGAGAGGGGTGGGGTCAGGTGTCACAGCAGGCAAGTAGCGAGCGAGAGAGTGGCCGGGTGGGCTAGTTGGGCCGGTTCTGCTGCTGGGCTAGAATAGGAGCGCCTGGCCCTTTTCTTTTGTTTAAGTTTTTTTCTTTTTCTGTTTTGATTTTTAGGAATGGTTTTTAAATGAATTCAAACTCCTTTTGAATTCAAATCTTTCTGGGGGTTTTTGTAGTGTGCAACAGTCTCAAATCTAGGCATAAAACCAAGTGGTTACTTTGGTAAAGGCTTGGTCATTTTGGAGAAACAAAATAACAGGAACTTTGCACTTGTTTGCAAATGTTTGAAAAATGGTTTTTGAAACCATTTCCATTTTTGTAGAGCTTGGTTCAAATTCCACACTCAATCCATTCAACAAGGAAGACAAACAATCTAGGTTTAAAACATTCAAACTCTCAAAAGGGGATGGCCATTTGATTTAAGTTTGCTCACATAAAATGATAGCACTATGTGCTTCTGTTTTTCTGAAATGAGTTTTGAAATTGATCTCAATTCTACATGCATGCATGAATGATATGCAATCTTTGAAATCATGATTTTAGGGATGTTACAAATCTAACCCATTAAGGTGAATCTCGCCCTCGATATTCGGATTGGCTAGCAAATAGGTGAGGGTGGTCTTTCCGAAGATCATCTTCTCTTTCCCATGTTGCTTCCATTACGGAATGATGATTCCACTGCACTTTGCAAAACTTGATAGTCTTTGTCCTTGTGACTCTTTCTGCAGTCTCAAGAATATTGATAGGTTTCTCTTCATAAGTGAGATCACTTTCTAGTTGAACCTCCTCCAAAGGTATAGTATCCTTCAGAGAAGTTTCTTCCATTTCTGGGTGACATTTCTTAAGCTGACTCACATGAAACACATTATGGACAGCTGACAGAGATTCTGGTAGTTCTATTTCATAGGCAACTTCTCCTTTGCGACTCAAAATCTTGAATGGCCCAACATATCTTGGTGCCAATTTTCCTTTGACTCCGAATCTTTTCACTCCGCGAAGTGGTGACACTCTAAGATAGGCTCTATCACCAACTTCGTAGGTGACTTCTCTACGCTTAGGATCTGCGTAGCTTTTCTGTCGGGACTGTGCTATCTTCAACCTGTCCTTAACCAATTTGACCTTCTCTTCGGATTCTTTGATAAGATCTGGCCCGAATAAACTTCTTTCTCCCACACCATTCCATAACAATGGGGTGGTACACTTTCTTCCGTAGAGAAACTCAAACGGTGCCATCTCAATGCTGGCTTGATAGCTATTGTTATAAGAAAATTCTGCGTAAGGCAGACTTTCATCCCAACTGGCTCCATAGTCTAAGGCACATGCTCTCAACATGTCTTCAAGGATTTGATTTGTTCTCTCTGTTTGTCCATCTGTTTGAGGATGGAAAGCGGTACTGAATTCCAACCTCGTTCCCAATGACTCATGTAGCTGTCTCCAAAAATGGGAGGTGAATTGAGTTCCCCTATCTGACACCATACTCTTGGGCACACCATGTAGACATACAATTCTACTCATGTAGATTTTGGCTAACTTGGCACTTGTATAAGTTGTCTTCACGGGTATGAAATGAGCCACTTTAGTTAGGCGATCCACTACTACCCATATGGAATCATATCCGGATCTGGTCCTTGGTAATCCGGTAATGAAATCCATACCAATCTTGTCCCACTTCCAATCAGGAATAGGTAGTGGTTGAAGCAAACCTGCTGGTTTCTGATGCTCCGCTTTTACTCTACTACACACATCACACAAAGCAATATGTTCGGTGATGTCCCTCTTGAGATTATTCCACCAAAATCTTTCTTTCATGTCCATGTACATTTTGGTGTTACCCGGGTGAATAGAATACGGAGAGTTGTGTGCTTCCTGCAAAATCAGTTTCCGTAACTCCGGATCTTGTGGAACACAGATACGTTTCCCATGCCATAAAGTACCCTGTTCGTCTTCATGGAAATTTTTAGCTTTCCCTTGGCCAATCTTTTCCTTAATCTCTTCAATTTCCTTATCAGTCTTCTGAGCTTCTCGGATTTCCTCCAACAAAGTGGGTTGAACATCCAAAGACATGAGATGTCCTTCCGGTACAATTTCCAATCGGGGTTTTCTGAATTGGGTACACAAATCATCTGGCAATTCTCCTTTGGTAAGTCCATTCACAAATACCTTACGACTTAGAGCATCTGCTACAACATTTGCTTTACCGGGGTGGTATTGCAAACTTAGGTCATAGTCCTTGATAAGCTCTAACCATCTTCTTTGTCTCATATTAATTTCCTTCTGGGTGAAGATATACTTCAAACTTTTGTGATCCGTGAACACTTCACAATGCTTTCCCAAAAGGTATTGTCTCCATGTTTTGAGTGCGTGGACGACAGAGGCTAACTCCAAATCATGAGTAGGATAGTTTACTTCATGAGTTTTGAGTTGTCTCGAGGCATAAGCCACAACTTTACTGTCTTGCATAAGTACTGCACCCAAACCTTGATGAGATGCATCACAATATACTTGGAAATCCTTTTCCAAATCTGGCAGACATAGAACTGGTGCTGTCACAAGTCTCTTCTTCAACTCCTGAAAGCTGACTTCACAACCTTCAGACCAAGCAAACTTCTTGTCTTTCTTTAACAATTCAGTCATTGGCTTAGCAACCTTTGAGAAATTTTCGATGAACCTTCTATAGTAACCTGTTAAGCCAAGGAAACTGCGAACCTCTTTCACGTTCTTAGGAGATTCCCATTCGGTCACAGATGAAACTTTAGCAGGATCAACTGCTACACCATCCTTTGTCATAACATGACCAAGAAAACCAACTTCTTCTAACCAGAACTCACACTTGCTGAATTTAGCATAAAGTTTATGCTCTCTCAACTTTTCGAGTATCAAACGCAAGTGTCCTTCATGTTCTTCTTTGCTCTTGGAGTAGACTAAGATGTCATCGATGAAAACGACAACAAACTTGTCAAGGAATTCCATGAACACTTTGTTCATCATATTCATGAAGTATGTTGGAGCATTGGTCAAGCCAAAAGGCATCACAGTATACTCATACAACCCATACCTTGTGGTGAATGATGTTTTAGGTATGTCTTGTTCTCTTATCTTGAGTTGAAAATAGCCTGACCGGAGATCAATCTTTGAGAACACACATGCTCCTTCTAGCTGATCAAACAAGTCATTGATTCTAGGCAAAGGATATTTGTTCTTGATAGTTACCTCGTTGAGTGAACGGTAATCTATGCATAACCTTTGGCTTCTATCCTTCTTCTCCACGAACAAAACTGGGGCTCCCCAAGATGAAGAACTTGGTTGAATAAATCCTTTCTGCAACTGTTCTCCTAGTTGCTTCTTGAGTTCTTTCAGTTCATCAACTGACATTTTATACGGTCTCTTTGATATTGGTCTAGAACCCGGTACCAAATCTATCAGAAATTCCACATCTCTGTCTGGTGGAATTCCTGGCAATTCTTCCGGAAACACATCCGGATATTCACTCACAATTGGCACACTGTCCAAGCTAACCCCCTTAAGAGAATTTAGCTTACTTCCTTTGGATTCAAAGTTTGACTTGAATTTAATTATTTTTCTTTCCGGGGTTGTGAGTGCAACAGTACGATTAGCACAATCCAGTACTCCTTCATACTTAGCCATCCAATCCATTCCCAATATTACGTCTAGTCCTTGGGAATCTAGGATTATCAGACTCACCGGAAACTTATGTTTTCCAAATTCTATTACTAGATCCCGGCATCCAAGACTTACTATCATATCTCCACCCGGAGAACTAACTTTTATTGGACACCCAATGTTTTCAGTTGGAAACCCATTTCTATCAACAAATTCTTTTGATATGAATGAATGCGATGCTCCAGTATCAAAAAGAACAAATGCTGGAATAGAATTGAGTCTGAACTTACCAAAGAATAGCGGGCTCCTCATAGACCTCCTCCACACTGATGTGGTTCACCTGTCCTTTCTGGAAAGGATTGGGCTTGAAAGGTCCTTCAGCTTTCTTTTCGGGGCACTCGTTTGCATAGTGTCCCATCTTCTTGCATTTGAAGCATTCAACCTGACTGATGTCTCTATTAGCAGGCTGACTTCCACTCCCACTACCATTACCACTGTGGTGGCTCTTATGTCCACTCTTGTGGTTCTTGTACTTGTCATTGTCATGACTGCGATGATGCTTGTTGTCATGACGGTTGTGGTTGTGGTGCTTGTTGAATTTCCCATGCTTGTGGGATCCTGAGCTTCCACTGTCATCATAGTGAGATTGTTTGTGAGACGATCCCGAGCTGTGTTTGTCGGAGTGTTTCCTCTTCCTACTCTCGACTTGTTTCATTTTGTTCTCCAATATAGCAGCCTTGTCACAGAGCGACTGATAAGTGGGAACGTATGCCACAGCCAGCTGCAGATTCAGCTCATCATTCAAGCCTTCCAGAAATTTTTCCTTTCTCTTGGCATCTGTGTCAACCTCATCCGGTGCATAATGCGCCAAATTGTTGAACTCTTCAATGTACTCAGCCACGCTGCGGTGGCACTGCTTCAGATTGTGGAACTCTTTCTTTTTCAGGCTCATTATTCCTAAGGAGATATGAGCAGTGCGAAAGCCATCCTCAAAGATAGCCCAAGTCACCTCATCTATAGGAGTGGTGATTTGGAAGTTGTCCCACCAAGTGGCAGCTGGCCCTTCCAGCAGATGTGCTTTAAATCGACCTTTTCAAAGATCCGCAAATTGCACGGTTACTAAGTCCTTGTTTACAGAACGTAGACAATCATTGGCCACCATGGGATCAGTCGTCCCCGAGAACTTAGCTGGCCTCAATCGCAAAAATCTGGTGAGCATATCAAAGCCTGGAGGGTTGTTGTTGTTATTGTTGTTGTTATTAGGGTTGTTGTTGTTGTTGTTGTTGTTTTGGTTCTGAATGAATGTTTTCATCATCTGCATGAGCTGTGTTTGAGCATTCATCATTTGCTGCATTTCTGGAGTGATGTTGTTGTTGTTGGGGTTGGGGTTTGCGCGATGGGGAGGCATATGTGGTTTGTTCAAATAGAGATAAGAATGAGATACCCATAGATGTTTTCATGCACATTACATCACATAAGCAAACACAAGCATGCAACAGAAGATAAAAGTTCAACAACAAGATAACAAGTTCACAAAGTAAAACACACAAGTGGCAAGCCATCCACATGTCGGATGGTCCAATAACAAGTTCACAAATAACATGTACGATAATAAAAGATAAACGAGTAGTCAAATCTACTCATCAGCATCAATCTCCTCCTCGACAAAGGTAAGACCTGCGTTCTCCATCGCGGTCTTGTTCTCCTCAATAGTAGTGGTCAAGGACTCAATCTTGGCCTTGAGAGCCCTCTTCTGGGAACAAAGCCTCTCTATCACCGTCTGCTGCTGCTCTAGCTCGAAGTCCTTGGATTGCAGTTCTTCAGTCATGTCCCGGATCTTCTTGTTCCTATCCTGGAAACGTTTCTCCTGACTCTTGAACTTCCTGTCCTGGGTCTCGAACTTCGCCTCCATTTCCTTGACTATCTCTCGCCGCTGCGAAGAGCTTGTCCTTCTCGCGAAGTTGCACTGAGCTCGCATTCTCGAGCATGACATTGGTCCTGTCCGTGTCCACGTGCCTAATGAGAGACTCTAAGTCCCGGAGATACAAACGACGGCTCGGCTGCGTCCCTCGAGTCGTCCTCAAGTCGATGGACTCTCCATCCTCATCACGCCTTCAAGACGTGGAAGTGGGTGCCTCTAACCTCGGGACTGTCGCCCTAGCAGACGCCCTATCGGTCCTGCATAACTACCTCCATGCCTCTCTCCTGCCATCGTGCATAAGCTTGAAGACGATGGACTCGTAGTAGGCTCTGGCGTCCGGCTGGTTCACCTTGAAGCCCCAGAGGTCCTTCCTCTCGAACTTGGTGATTGGATGCACCATGATGGTGGGAAGAGGGAGATTGAGCAAGGTGGTAAGCTCAACGATACGAGGACCAAAGCGGGTAACCTGGAACTTCTCAACAGTGCTGATGGTAATAGGCATCTATTTATAAGATAGAAAAGTTAGAACAACACAATTCAAAATAAACAAAAGTCATAACACACATACATATCCTTGGCAAGCAAAATCACACAAATCATGCATACATGAATCCATTACATCAACCAAGGTCCAATCTTATTTTAAGGTAACAATTTGGAAAATAAGGTGATAGGTGGTGGTCCAACTAGCGAAGTACGTTTACAATCCTATCTCACTGGATCTTTTGGCTAACACAATGTTCCTAGAAGCAATCATCCTATCTTACTCACATGATTCCATCACTAAGTCTATAATATCTCCTCTTAAGGTTTGGTTGGTAGCTTCCAACTCTTGGGTATGTTCCTTCTCTTTCTCTAAGTCTTTTTGGAGGTTGAGCATTCTGCACTTGACTCTAGCACTAAGTTCTTTGATAGTCCTCCAAGCTGCTTCTCTTGCTGACTCAAAGAATGTGGTGTGCACCACAGTGTTGGTGTACATCCAGAATCCTTTTTCTTTGTGGTTGTCTTCCTTGTTTTTGTACAAGTGAAGTTGCACCCACTAGTACTCAACTCCTTCATCCTTCATTGGAAAGCCTTTGTACACAGCTGCACCATGTATTTCCATTGCCACCATGAGGTCCTTAAGAATTTTGGGAAACTCAGTCTCACACTCCAAGGTCATGGTCATGAGTGGTCCTTTCTTTACGGCTTCGTTGATGGAGTTCATCTACAAATAGAGATGAGAAGAGAAGATTGGAAAAAGTTTACGAGAAGAATAGACAAGTGTAGAACTAGTTGAAAATTTTCCTTAGTGGTTTCCAATCCTAGGGTCATAATCCTACAGGCAACACAGTGCTCTGATACCATCTGTAAGATCCCTCCTTTGTAAAGG
The DNA here is from genome assembly GCA_030063025.1 of Avena longiglumis. Classification (NCBI taxonomy): domain Eukaryota; kingdom Viridiplantae; phylum Streptophyta; class Magnoliopsida; order Poales; family Poaceae; genus Avena; species Avena longiglumis. The sequence continues at coordinate 145,957,844 of CP125978.1, read as the reverse complement.
AAAAGGATCCCTGTGATTGAAATGCTAGTCCCTGGATCATTGCTAGCATCCACAGTTTAAGATGAAGTACACAGATACAAAGGTCATTTATTACATCCATTCCAGAGATAAAACATAGTCTTTTACAACTCAAGGCCACAGGCCTAATACAAGAGTTTTGGAATAAGTAAATAAACATAAGTCTTCATCTTCATGTGCCACAGGCAAGCATGTTGAGTGTAGACTCATGACACCTAATCATCATCGGAGTAACCTGCAACATCACAAGTTACAGCCACAGTGGGTCAACACTTTGGAATAGTATTGGCAAGTGATACCTTAGTAAATTTTAAGTGGACTATATTACTATATGCATTTTGGCTAAGTGTAGCTTGGCTTGCTTTGCTCAAAATAGGTTTTTCCTATTAGTTGAAATCACTAAGTTTTTCTTTGTCAAAACATTTCCCAAGAAACCACCAATAGACATTGGGGTCCTTCACCCTTGTTCACCCACAAATTTTTACTTTGAAGTTGGAGTGATGAGATTCTTGATGGCTTCCATGTCTTGATGCTCAAGTTGTCCATTGCCATGGACTTGGCTAAGTACTTAGATTTTCCATCTGCAGAGGTTGTGCACTTTCCCCACCAGACTTGGTTTCCCAAGACAGGATCTTTCAGAAGCTTTTCCTTAGACCAAATGACGCCCTCCAACCTATCATTCTGTAACACCCTCAGAATCGGCCCTATGCAAGTTTTAGCGAAACTCGCCAAACCCGCATAGAAACGATTCGAAGGTGCCCACCAGGCACTTTCGTGCGGGTGGAAAGCAAAGTAATAACATTACACAACAGTCCTCGATGGGACCCATGTAGATATATATACATCAGTGACTAAAAGAGTCAAGAATACAAATATACGGTACATAGATCCAAATCACCTTGAAAACGATGGGGCGTCCGACTACAGACAAGATGCAAATGGGGCTAAGAGCCCTGAAGAATATCCAATGGCGTCCATAACCCGCCTGTGCCAAGCCGAAGGGTAACCCTGCTAACGACGCCGATCTCAAAACCTGCTTAAACAAAAGGGTGCCGACAGAGGGCAAAGGAAAAGAAAGGAGCGTCAAGATCGAGGCCAAGACATGAGGCTAGAATTGGCGGTCCTCGCATAGGTATAGTGGATCGAAGGCGGCAAGATGCACTAAACAACCTATAGAGACTCGATACAACTGGCGACTAGCAGAGAGGGGTGAGAAAGACCTATTCGGAACCAACCTGATACTACTAACATACAAACCCATCCTGGCGTTTCCCCCCTCGAGACCAACGAGGAAGGCAACCGAGGAACTCACACGCTGGCGTTTTACTTATTCAGTTATAGTTGCGGCACTTTACTAGTCAGGTTTAGATAATCGTCCTGATAAAGTAAGCAGTGGGCATTTTTAGTTAACCATTCCATTATAGTTACAACACTTACTAGTCAGATACAATTAGCATGAGACAACCCCAAAACCCAACAGTTGTTGGTACTTTTATATAGCCATCCCGTTGTAGTGAAGCTGATTACTATTCATATCGGATACAAGTCAATTTATGACAGTAAACTTTAGTTATAGTTGTCTATGATCAAGCACTGTGCTCCAAGTCGTCCATAACCGCGGACACGGCTTCTCGAAAAGATTTAACCCTGCAGGGGTGCACCAAAGTATCCACAGGCACTTCGACCCTTTTGCCGCTTCGTTAACATACACCCATCGGTATGTCGGCGGGCCTAAGTCACGACGTTCCTGCACCCAAAGCAAGCACGGGGCCACCCCACTAAGTCTACCCCAATAAAGTCGGCCGGTCTCGAGACGGACTTAGGGTTTATGACAATGGTCAGAACGACAGAGATCCCCAATCGGGATTGTCGATATCACAAAACATTCCGCTTCCTAAACAGTACAGCGTGCTCCTCACACAATCGTAAATAAAGCAGTAAAGCATGGCATAGTACAGTATAGTAAATAAATCCTCAAACTAGTTGTGGCCCCCAGTACAATACTTTGAAATCAGGTAATAATCGATGGGGGGCCCATATTTCCCCACCTGTGGTTAGCGCGCTCGACCTCGGAACAGGTGTCAAGAACTCGGGTCCTACGGGACACAAGTGGGCGGTCGGAAACCAATCTTACCTATCACCCACCGATGCCTCTTCTTAATTCAATTTTAGTTGTTAAACAGTAATTAAAGTGAATGATAAGTAAAGCCATGCTCATCTCCAACATCAACATGCGGCAAACCTCCAACAATGGTGGTACTTGACGACAAGCAAAACACTTGAGCAAGCGACTAAGACACGCGGGCCCAACTATCTACCAAACAACAGGTAATAGGATGTGTCCAAGGCTATATATGGCTGCAAGGGATAGCACAGGGAACGCAAACTAGAGCATCGCAACACAGATAGCAATAGATCAACAGGAGGGGAATAAATACTAGAAAAGTAAGATAGGTAGAAAGGGGGAGATGATGGGGGAATACCAATCGGGGTATACCCACGAAGCGGATTCGCCAGCTGGATCGAGCCGACTGAAGCCAAGCCCAGAGCGGGTCGACTCGCCCAATACGGCGACTGGCGCACGCTGGACCCGGACAAGCGACGCCGACTGGAGGCCCAAGACGGCGACTCCAATACAAAGCCCATTAGTGCACTTGTAAACCCTAGGTGATCGACATATAAAGCCACCAGGGCACCCCAAAGGGTACTTCATATTAGATCTAGTCTCCCACCGCCTCCGACTCCATTGTAAACCAATCTATGATCATATCTTGGATTGATAGTAGGACGAGCGATCCTCCACCGAGGGACGTGAACTGGTACTTGGTGCCAATCTCGCCCAGATTCTCCACGTCACTTGCTCTCTACGTAGCTACCCTCAAGAGCATCTGCCGTGCAATACCACGGCGCTTGGCGCCACTGTGGGCAAGCGACGCTTGGAGGGTGATAATCCGGGCGGGATCCCTCATCATCGACAACGACTCTCAGATAGCGTCCGAGCAGATGATCCAGAGTTCCTCATCAACTGGAGATTGGAAAAATAAGATCCAATCTAAAGGGCGAGGCGCCGCTGATATCGCTATGAAGCGTATGTTTGAGGCCGACATCGATCCTGATCGACACATCAAATCGATCGGCGATTCAATTTGTCCCTGTAAAAAAGTACCGGTAGAGCCGGCCACGCACGCAAGAAGCACCGAAAGGAGGGATGCAATCACATGCATCCGATTAGCATAAACAAATCTCTCTATCCACTCTAGCATATTCTAATATTCAGCCATGTCCACTATTAAATTATTATGTGCAGATACAAGGAGAATCAAGTCATCTTAGTAGCAGCGGTGCACTATTCGCATGTCAGAGGCACATGCGGTCTTCTCTGGAAATTCGACGATACAAACATACATGATCGGTTGCGGTACGATTCATGCTTGGTCAGATATATTGTATGGGCGATCGAGTCACCGCAGCCCAAAAAATTAGCCGTCATGGTCATGTCTCGGCCAGGCTCTTCACCGCAGATCCCCATGGACCTGGCCAGATTAAATCACAAAGAATTCAAGACAAAGAAAAATTCAAGATTGAATCAGTCAATCCTCGGAGACACCGACGCGCCGAGATACTACGAATCAGGCTAATCGTTTTGACTAATTGTTTTTGTTATTAAATATCGTGTAACTCGCGTACTGATCACTTCGATAATTAACTATTTTCTATGAATCTAATCCTTTACACTTTGTTTTGCAATACACTACATTGTGAATCGGCGTGTACACGGCCAACGACCCCGACGCTGTCCAACAACAAGAACGTCTGTGCAGCTTTACCGACTCGCTAAGCCAGGGACGCGTCCATGACGGACTCGCCACGCTCCAGGCCTCGCCTAAACGCGGACACGCTTAAACGCGGACTCGCTAGGCTCGGAGACTCGCCACGCTCCAGGCCTCGCCTAAACGCGGACACGCTTAAACGCGGACTCGCTAGGCTCGGAGACTCGCCACGCTCCAGGCCTCGCCTAAACGCGGACACGCTTAAACGCGGACTCGCTAGGCTCGGGGACTTGACCGTTGCGGACTCGCCTGTCGCGTCGACATCGCCATAGCGCGACCTCTACCTGCCGCGTCGACATCGCCATAGCGCGACCTCCGTCCGCCGCATCGACCCCGTGTCCGCCGCGTCGACTTCGCCATAGCGCGACCTCCGTCCGCCGCGCCGACCCAGTGTCCGCCGCGTCGACTTCGCCATAGCGCGACCTCTGTCCGCCGCGTCGACCCCGTGTCCGCCGCGTCGACATCGCCATAGCGCGACCTCCGTCCGCCGCGTCGACCCCGCGGTCCGCTGACCTTCCGCCACGCCGAATGCGTACGCTACCGCTAAGGGACTTTCATCGTCCGAGTCGCCAGAGAGGGTCGCGTGCCACGCTGCATGGACTCACCATCGGGTGTCTCTTCCCCGGGAAAATCTATTCGCCTTTTGTCAACCTTTGAAAGAGCGACCGCATGGCTGGTAGTGCGGACGAGGACTCAAAACCGAGCCTCGGATCGTCCACAAAAACGCTAACCGAGAGCCATCATTGAGTCGCCTTGCCGACGGCCTTCCGGCCAAGACAAATGGTAGTGCTACACAAACAGCACCATGTCCTCCTCAACCTTAGACAGGTGACTCGTGACGGCTAATATCGCGGACGAGGACTCGCAAACCGAGCCTCGGATCGCCCAGAAGAACGCCAAGTCGAGAACCATCTTTGAGTCCATGATCGCCCCTGCCAAGACGAGACTCGCAATCATCGCGGACTCGCCACACTGGGACTCTCTCGCGGACTCTCAATCATCGCGACTCGCTACACTCAGACTCTCGCGGACTCGCAATCATCGCGACTCGCCACACTCGGGACTCTCCCTCACGGACTCGCAATCATCGCGACTCGCCACACTCGCGGACTCTCCTCGGGATTCGCCATGACTCGCCTCACAGACGACGCTGCCGGGACTCAAGCGCTACATGACAGCGGCACTCGCCGCCGTCGCCTCGCTCGCCATTACCGGGCAGCAACCACTAATATTTTCAAAATATGTATCTCTAAAGAGCCTCAAGTCGCTTACAAGCCAACTCGAGCCTCGGGACTACTCCTAGGCATGCAGTGTGTATGCGTGGTTCCACGACCGCTGCTCGCCCTCGCCGACCGCCATCGCACTCGCCAGACTCGACGCGCCGGGACTCGGCGCTACATATGCACTTTCACGGTCGATCGACCTCGCCTCCGTGCTCGGGACTCGGCGCCCGTCGGTTGCTCGTCCTCGATGCTCGCCGTCGCCGACCTAGTCGCTCTCCGTGCTCGGTCTCGACGCTGCCGGTCGCCGACCTCGCCGCTCGGGACTTGGCGCCACGGTCGCCGACCGCCGTCGCGCTTGGGAACTCGGCACTCTACGGTCATCGACTCGCCCGCCGGGACTCGGCATGCTCCATGTTCGGAGAATCGCCGAATCGCGGCTTCACCGACACCTACGTCTTTCGCCAACTGGTCATCACCGATCGCTCAAGCCGACGCCTCCGCTTCACGGTTCTTTCCTTTGTTCAGAGCTCGTCCGATTCGCCACGACCCATCGTCAAGACTCTCCCGCCATGCCTCAAGCCCATGTCGAATCGACAACGCTCGGGGACTACGATGGGGAATACCAATCGGGTATACCCACGAAGCGGATTCGCCACCGATCGAGCCGACCGAAGCTGCCAGAGCGGTCGACTCACCAATACGGCGATCGGGCGACGCCGACCCGGACAAGCGGCGCCGATCGAGGCCCAAGACGGCGACTCAATACAAAGCCCATTAGTGCACTTGTAAACCCTAGGTGATCGATATAAAGTTACCCACGAGGGCACCCCAAGGGGTACGTCATATTAGATCTAGTCTCCCCCACCGCCTCCGGCGACTCCATTGTAAACCAATCTATGATCATATACTGGATTGATAGCAGGACGTAGCGATCCTCCACCGAGGGGACGTGAACCTGGGTACTTCGTGTGCCAATCTCGCTCCCGGATTCTCCTACGTCGCCTTGCTCCCTCTACGTAAGCTACCCCCAGTAGCATCTGCCGTGCAATACCACGACAGGAGATGCTCGCCTGAAAACATTGCCGAAGGTTCAACCGAAGATCGGGGAGAAGCTCACATCAACTCAACGGCCTTATCCGCGAAGAAGCAAACACTAGAAGAAACACCGTATGCAAGATTTAATACAACGACAGAAGATCAGCATGATGCATGCATGATGCATGGCATGGCAAAGTGCGATGCAATTAGGTCATATTAAGTGGAACCGGGGTCCCGACAATTAATTAATAGGTTCATGTTGTTTAGATCCCCCGCAATTTAAATGTTGTTTAACATGGCAGAAGATAGCACCGGGTTCGCTACACAAATTTAAATGAGGCCAATATAAGGCTAGATTTGCCCGCATACGGGCCCCATATTTAATTATTAGGTGAATCGGCATAAGGCCCCCAAACCACATGATATGCATGCGAGATGACAATTAAATATGCAACAATTGATATCATTTATAAAAATAGGGTATCGAGGAAAAGGGTCACACATTAGGGGTCTCGACGATCTTGGGGTTCCGGGGTTCGGGGTCGGTCTCGGGGTTCGGATCTAGGGTTCGACGGGGTCGTTCTCGGACTCAGGGGTAGGTCTTGGCGCATCCGGGGGCTTCGGGTCATGTTGTCGGTCATGGCGTTCGGGACGAAGCACTTGTCGCGTCGGGGTCGCGGTGTCCGGGGTGAAGCACTCGGCGTGCTCGAGGGAGTACTTGTCGTTCCGGCGGTAGACCTTGTTGGTCCGAGTAGGCGTTCTCGAGGTCGATGGCGAACTTGTCCGGTACCGGGGTTCGGTCTGCTGGGTTCGACGGTGTCTGGGCGTCCCCTGAGGCAGATCATGTCGAGCCATCGGGTTTGGCCTTCGGGGCCTCGACGTCGCATCCTGGGAAGAAGATCTTGTGGCATCCGGGGGCGTCGGGTCATGGCGTCTGTTTTTGACGTTTCCACGGCGGAGATCTTGGTGGCCTTGACGGTGGTCTTGACGGTTCCGGGGGAGAACTTGGTGCCCGATCAATGGTCGAGGAGGATCTTGGCGCACATGGGGGCTTCGGGTCCGGGGATCTCGGCGTCCGTAGATCGAAGTCATGGCGTTCGGCGCAGAGCGGGCTCAGCAGGAGACGGCGCTGGGCCGGCGGCTCGCAGCGAGGTCGGGCACGGGCGCAGCAGAGGGTGGCGAGAAGGGGCTGGTCGGCGCCGACGCTGGGAGAGCGCGGCGAGGGACACAGCGGCGGGGGCACCATGGTCGGCAAGCTCGGGGAAGGGGAGGCGGCGCCAGGTGTAGGGCTGAGGGAGGAGGGCGACGGCGAGGCCACGCGGCCGAAGACGGCGGGGGCCGCGGCAGGGCGAGGGGGTGAGCCGGACGGGGAGAGGGCGAGGAGGCTGGCCGGCGATGAGCTCGCGCGGAGGGGCGCCGGCGAGCAGAGAGGAGATGGCGAGCGAGGGTCAAGGGAGAAGAAGCCGAGGCGGTTTTGGTCGCCGGCCGACGGAAGGGGAACGCGGGCGGCGCCCGGGCCGGGCGGGAGCTGGGGCGGGCGGCGGCCGGAGCGCCGGGCGGGAGGCGGCGAGACGGCAGCGGGTGAGGCGAGCGGGCCCGTGGTGGCGGAGTGCGGGGGTGGAGGAGCGGCCAGGCGAGGCGGCGGCAGGCGAGGGGAGGGAGCTTGCGGGCGCGGAGCGCGGCAGCCCGGCGGGGCCGGGCGCTGAGGGAGGAGGCTACGCAGCGGAGAGGGAGAGGAACGAGGAAGGAGAGAGGAAGAGGACAGGGAGCGGGGTAGGGAGGTGGGACCCGGGGGACAGGGCAGGTGGGGCCAGAGGGGGTTGTCGGCTGGGGCAGGGGGCCAGGGTGGGGCCGGACGCGGGGGACCGGGGGCATGGGGATCGGTCCAGTGGGACGCTGATCTGCGGTGGGCCACGCAGTGGAAGAGAGGGGCGTGATGTGCGTGTGGCTTGTGTGGCCAGGATGAGTGCATGTGAGGGAGGGGGAGTGGGATGGTGATGTGGCAGGGAGGTATTGGGTGAGGGAGAGAGAGGGGTGAGGTGGCATGCTCCTACTGGTTGGGGTGATGTGGAGGGAAGGGGTGGGTAGATTAGTTGGTAGGTTTAGGATTTGTCTGGGGTGTTCAGGTGGACCGATTTTAAAATCCTGGGGGTGGTCGTTCGGGTCGAACCGGCCCGTTCGACTGCCCCCGCTAAAAATAAAATAAATTTTATTTGTTTTGCAAACACTGTTTGCAACCCGATATCAGACACACAAAAATAATCCGGGGACCCGGGGTTTGCATAAAGAGGGGGCGTTTTAGAAAACAAAACGGCTTTGCGAAAAATAGTTTTATGCAAACAATGCATGATCATGACGATGCAATGCACAAATTCAACGCAATTTTCTAGTAGTGGTTTTGCGGGATGCCACACATTCCCACTACCACCAACTGTCCAATTGGCTAAGTTCTAGCAACTTATGTGATCCAGACAGAGCCCATATTGCCAAGTGGCTGCACTATAAGCTTCTCAACACTTGGCCTCTAAAATCCCTTTGTGCCTGGGTGGCATACCACAAGTGAGATACACAAGGTAAACCATGTCCATGGGCCTTGTGTAACCACTCAACCAAAAACCACCATTCAAGTCCCATTACACCCAGGAGGTTCATTGACTAAGTTGTTTTATTAATAAAAACATAAGTCCAAAGACTTAGAAATATTTTCATCATAGCATGTATATACTTTACAAACACTTGTTTGCTACTAGCTAGGCTAAGCATGGCATAGTAACTTAACTTAGGAAATTTCCTAGCAATTCTACAACTACTTAGGATTTTCCCAACATAGAACTTGGCAAAATAGTAACATGCAAGACTTAGCAAAATATTTCTAATGCTTGTACAAAATATAGGGATGGAAATATTCATGAAGTACCACTTGCCTTGGTAATGGGGAGAGTAGCACTCTTCACAATCACAATCACTAGCACCAAAATCTACACAAAAATTTGCAGCACACAATTCATATACCAACATAAATATATGCATGCATGCAAAAATGCTAAGTGATGATTTTAAAACCCAACCAAGCAAGTGCAAGACACTGAAACATAACTAAGTCAAAAACTTGCTAAACCAAACTTATTTAGTACTAAAACAAATTACTAAAGAAATTATATACTTAAAATAGTCCTAAACAAGTTTCTGCATAAAAAGTCATTTTAACAGAAACTTTTCACTAAACACATTGCAAAAACAGAAAGGGCTTTTCTCCCTGATTCCAACGATATAAAATTTGCAAAAATATAACGTGGAAATCAAAAGTTATAGCCATTTCAATTTTGGATCTAAATCTGATTTCAAATCTGTTTTTGAATCAAAACCCTAGCCACGCGCCATATTCTTATTGGTTGATACCATTTCGCTCAGGATCACCCTCCCGCGCCGTTGGATCTATTTAAGACACATGGCTCAGATCTACCCATAACGATTCGCTAAATGATCTAATTCTATACGTTGGATCCAGATCTGACGGCTCTGGATCAAGCGACCAAAACGGGGCGGCGCTGGCGGCGGCGAGTTCTGTCTGCGGCGGCGCGGTGCTACAGGTCGTCCGGAGAGGCAGGAGGATGCTTACCAGGTTCGCAGCGTCGAGGAGAAGCTCAACCTAGCAGTGGCTTGACGAGGGGCGCACAGGCACAGTCGCTGGGGCTCGTCGGAGTTTCGGGCGGGGTCTGTCGTTTGCTGTCGAGGTCGCTTGCGAGGCTCCGTGTCGTCCTAGCAGAAGGCAGAGGGCTCAGAAGATGCGCAAGTGACTAGCGAACAAGTTGGTAACAGAGAGAAGGCAAGGGGCGCTCAGGACTTACCGCTATTGCTCGCCGGAGTCGAGCGGCGGCGCTGGTGGTTGCGGGCGTGAATGGAAACGACGACATGGGTCATGAGCAAGCAAACTAGAGGCGTCAGCAGATGCACAAGATCATGCTGGACGTGATAGTTTGAACCAGAGAGAGGGGGCGTTCGAGGCTCAACGGAATTAGTCGCCGGAGTCGTCGGTACTGCGGGGTTTCAAGGTCAAATGCGCGCAGCCTGGTGGCGGAGTGAGCGAGGAGAGTGGGGGAAAATGACCGCGGTGCAGAGGGGGTTTTGTAGGCGAGAGGGGAGCGGCGATTAAGCGCGGAATCAAGGGCAATTAAGCGAAGAATCAATCGCGGTAGTGATGGGCGGAGGAAACGGCCGGCGACGGGGTCGGGTGCGATTTGGGGAAGACGAGGGTGAGTCCACAGGTCCACCAGTGAGTGAGATGGAGAGGGGTGGGTCAGGTGTCACGACCTCGTGCAGGCGTCATAGCGAAAGCGAGAGAGTGGCCGGGTGGGCTAGTTGGGCCGGTTCTGCTGCTGGGCTAGAATAGGAGCGCCTGGCTCTTTTCTTTTGTTTAATTTTTTTTGTTTTTCTGTTTTGATTTTCAGGAATGGTTTTTAAATGAATTCAAACTCCTTTTTAATTCAAATCTTTCTGGGGTTTTTGTAGTGTGCAACAGTCTCAAATCTAGGCATAAAACCAAGTGGTTACTTTGGTAAAGGCTTGGTCATTTTGGAGAAACAAAATAACAGGAACTTTGCACTTGTTTGCAAATGTTTGAAAAATGGTTTTTGAAACCATTTCCATTTTTGTAGAGCTTGGTTCAAATTCCACACTCAATCCATTCAACAAGGAAGATAAACAATCTAGGTTTAAAACATTCAAACTCTCAAATGGGGATGGCCATTTGATTTAAGTTTTCTCACATAAAATGATAGCACTATGTGCTTCTGTTTTTCTGAAATGAGTTTTGAAATTGATCTCAATTCTACATGCATGCATGAATGATATGCAATCTTTTAAATCATGATTTTAGGGATGTTACATTAGTTTCTGTTAAAATGACTTTATTTGCAGAAACTTGTTTAGGACTATTTTGAGTATAGGAATTGTTTAGGAAATTGTTTTAGTGTCAAATATACTTGGTTTAGCAAGTTTTTGACTTGGTTATAATTCAGTACTATGCACTAGCTTGGTTGAGTTTTAAAAATCATCACTTAGCATTTTTGCATGCATGCATATGTATTTTTGTTTGTATATGTGTGTGTAATTGTTGCTACCATTCTTTGTGTAGACTTTGGTGCTAGTGATTGTGATTGTGAAGAGTGCTACTCTCCCAACTACCAAGGCAAGTGTTACTTCATGAATATTTCAATCCCTATACTTTTATACAAGCATTAGAAATATTTTGCTAAGTCTTGCATGTTACTATTTTGCCAAATGCCATGTTGGGAAATCCTAAGTAGTTGTAGAATTGCTAGGAAAATTTCTAAGTCAAATACTATCTATGCCATGATTAGCCTAGCAAGTAGCAAACAAGGGTTGGTAAAATATACATGCTATGATGAAAATATTTCTAAGTCTTTGGACTTATGTTTTTCTTAATAAAACAACTAAGTCAATGAATCACCTGGGTGGAAAGGGACTTGATTGGTGGTTTTTGGTTGAGTGGTTACACAAGGCCCATGGCTATGGTTTACCTTGTGTACCTCACTTGTGGAAAGCCACCTAGGAACAAAGGGATTTTAGAGGCTAAGTGTTGAGAAGCTTATAGTGTAGCCACTTGGCAATATGGGCTCTGCCTAGATCACATAAGTTGCTAGAACTTAGCCATTTGGACAGTTGGTGGTAGTGGGAATGATAGGTTGGAGAGCGTCCATTTGGTCTAAGGAAAGGCTTCTGAAAGGTCCTTTCTTGGGAAACCAAGTCTGGTGGGGAAAGTGCAGAACCTCTGCAGATGGAAAAATCTAAGTACTTAGCCAAGTCCATGGCAATGGACAACTTGAGCATCAAGACATGGAAGCTATCAAGAATCTCATCACTCCAACTTCTAAGTAAAACTTGTGGGTGAACAAGGGTGAAGGACCTCAATGTCTATTGGTGGTTCCTTGGGAAAATTTTGACAAAGAAAAACTTAATGATTTCAACTAATAGGAAAAACCTATTTTGAGCAAAGCAAGCCAAGCTACACTTAGCCAAAATGCATATAGTAATATAGTCCACCTAAATTTTACCAAGGTATCACGTGCCAATACTATTCCAAAGTATTGACCCACCGTGGCTGTAACTTGTGATGTTGCAGGTTACTCTGATGAGGATTAGGTGTCATGAGTCTACACTCAACATGTTTGCCTGTGGCACATGAAGATGAAGACTTATATTTATTTACTTATTCAAACTCTTGTATTAGGCTTGTGTCCTTGAGTTGTAAAGACTATGTTTATCTCTGGAATGGATGTAATAAATGACCTTTGTATCTGTGTACTTCATCTTAAACTGTGGATGCTAGCAATGATCCAGGGACTAGCATTGCAATCACATGGATCCTTTTTCTTTACAAAGGAGGGATCTTACACACATGATACATGAGCTATCCCATAATAAAAATGACAAGGCAAGCCGACAATGAGCATCTCAGCAATCTTCATATTTACCATGGGATATGGTACTTTTTTCTCTTTCCTCTTTTCAATGTGTCTCTTTTTTTATAAGACGAAAGCTTCATAGATGTCATTATGGTGATGCTGCAAGTTTCCACCATGATTAGGCATGGCTTAGGCTAGTGGCCCAGGCATTTCTCTAACACACATACATAACTCCATGGACTTATAAGCTCCCCTTTTATTTCACACCGACAACATCCATAGACAAAAGAGAATGATATCAACTGTGTACAAAGTACATGTGCAATGTTGAAAGAGTTCCCCGTGACAGCATGGTTCTGCTAATTCCAATGTATAAGTGCAAGCATATATAACATAGATGACACAATGGTTCAAGTTTATTAGGGGCAAGAAAAATAAAGTGTGCCATCAAGTTTGCGAGAGCTTTAATCAGTAAGTTTTCACATAAAAAAATACTTTTTAATTGTAAGATAGATGAAAACAAGAATATACTTGAAATGGTGTAACACACCATGCATAGGAATTAATAGTGGACACTTTGGAATAACTTGGTTTCTTCAGAGTTGGATTCATGAGTAGAGCTTACTCATACAAGTGGAGGCTAGCAAAAGACTGGGAGCGACCAACTAAGTGTTGGGGATATGCTATATGGGTATCCTAATAGCATGTCTCTTATCCGACTAACCCGGGTGGCCCATAGTCGGTAGCATGGCCTGTGGCCTGCTGGGTGGCCCAGTTAGGTGGATCCAGAAGGGAAGCCCATGCCGGATAAAGGAAGGCTACAGTGGAGTCACCAGCATACCCGTAGCCTTGGAGTGCAAGATACACAAGACTAGTAATAGATGGTGTAGGACTCTGTAACCTGTCCGGCTAGAACTTTTCCCTGTAACCCTAGGACCTGGAGACTATATAAGTTGGGCCTATGGGAGCCTTTAGGGCATCGATTCATACAACCTCGCACAGCGAATCTATCTCTGTAACTCGGCGTATTGCCCTTATAGTGATTTATAGCAGGAGTAGGATTCCGCCACCGTTGTGGGATCTAAACCTAGGTAAGTTGTGTTACCTCGTACCCGTCAACCGTCCGCCTTACCCCACGTCTCTAAACACGCACTGTGAGGACCCCTCCATGGCGTACTCGTCGGAAATACCATGACAGTTGGCGCCCACCGTGGGGCAAGAGGCGCTTCAGGCTCTTCAGCGGGCGAGGACCAAGATCTTCGCGGGAATCGGCAAAACCGTAGCCATCGGCCGTGTTCTCTTCTCCGGCAAAGTTCCGATCGTCCCTCCTGACGAGTTCTGGATCCCGGCGAAGACGAACCCTACGCGGTGTTCGATCATTCCTATTGGAGACATCCACCTCTTCATCGGCGAAACCAACTCAGGCACTAGTTCCCTGGGATTCGGAGGAGCATCAAGACCCGCACGGACCGCCTACGGTCAGGACACGTTCGCGGAAGGATTGATGTCGGATATCTCTTTGGAGTTTGCCGACAAAGATCAGAAAAATTCAAGGCCCACCCAAACCGCCTCTGTGCAGGATATAAAGGTGGAAGATCACTGCAAATCCGCCGGCTTCGTCCGTGCGTCTGGACAGCAGAGATCCAAGTTCGTCGGCGTGGTTACCATCTTCGATCTAGCGTGCTGCGTTCAGAGAGAGGGCGAAAACCCCCGCAATTACCTGGCCAGGTGGCTCCGTATACGAGCCGATCTGGCCCACTACCCCAATGATGATGCTATCTATCACTTTGTGGAAGGATTGGACCATGGCACGCTTCTCCTACATTCTCGAAGACGGCAATAGGCGTCAGGACGCCTTACCTTCGAAGGCATGGTGAACACCGTCAACAACTACGCGGAGGTCGAAGCGGCAGCTCAGACAGCACTTATGCTCATTGACAGAGCCCCTCCGATTCAGCCACCGCCACCACCGCCTCCCGCCGCCATCGTCGCAGCAGCACCACCACCTCTAGTCATAGTCGAGCCCGTTGCACCTCCACCGCCCGTCATCGAGGAAGTCCTGGCACCCTCTGACCCTGTCATTGACGCGCTTTATGCTGATTTCAGTGCAGATTCAGAGGAGATAGACTTCAGTCCAGAAGAGCTAGACTCCGCTATGCAGGAAATGGAGGAGGAGTACTCGCGCGACGAGCAAACCAACAACGTCGTCACGTCCCGAGGGGTGTTCGTCACCATTGGGACGGCGATGGACGAAGATCAGCCCGGACGAGCTCCGCCTACGGTGCTGGAAAAGGGGAAGGGGCCACTTATTGCTGCTGACGATGATCGCGCAAAGGTCATGCCTCCTCCGCCTAACCCAGTGCAGCAGCCGCAGGAACCCGGCACCGGCCCGAGCAACAACAACACCGCAAACGTGCCGCCTCCAGCATCTACATCGGCAGCAGCCCAAGTTACTCCAGCCGATAGAGTGATGTACGGCAATCTCCTTGTCGAGCCACTGACCGTTGCTCATATCCGGAGCGTGACCTAGCTTGACGAGAAGCGCCAGCAGCTGCTGGAGGAGGCGCAAGCTATCGCGGAGCAAGGCGCTAAGCTAGATCGAGATCTGGTCAACGCGCATAAATCCATAGAGAAAGCTAGAGCAATGGAGGCCGAGTACAAGACTTTGCTACAGTAGCAGAAGGCTAAGAAAGCCCCGGCTCGCATTATCAACGATCCTGGTGTACGGCGCAGCCTGGGATGGGCTCCCTCGAAGCCGGCACAGGCCAAGCCATACATTGACAGTGAAGGCAAGAAAGTGATGCCCACCCCACTCCTTAACCTCGCCATCGCCAAGACCCTTCTGGAGCAGGATAGATCACCTGAGGCAGTGGAACAGGTCTATGACCTAGTGGCCAAGGCGGTGAAGCAGCAGGAAAAGGCTACCTCTCACAGGCTTGAGTCTAACCCAGCGCTCTGCCAGTCTAGCCAGTACAAGCCGCCAAGGGACAGATCTCCTCTTGATGTCGGGTCCCAGACGGGTTCATCAGAACGAAGACGGAGGGATGCACGCAACAGGAAGGATGCCATCCCCATATCCTCCGACCATGGAAAAAAGGCCCGACCTCGTCGCCCATCGCCACCGCCCCGATCTCCCCGACATTGCGAAGATTACAAGGCTCACCATAGTACGGATATGCCCCCACCTAAGCAGTGCGGCATTGTCATCCGCGACAACACGGAGCAGACTCGTCATGACGGGGAGCACAACCAAGGACAGAAGAGCAGGTCGCGCCATGACCCTCCGCGCCCGACAAGAAACCGTGACAGGCGTGAAGCATCGCAGGAGGGTAACAGCAAGAAAGCTAACCCACCACCACCTCCGCCTCCGTCACCACCAAGAAGTCACCATGGCAGAGGAGGCCCGCGTCATTCACGTAGCCCATCCCCTGCTGACAAAAAAGAAGAAGAACCCGGAGCCGTACGATGCACGTTCACGGATCGATAAGATCCACGAGGCCCGGGAAGGATCATACATGGGACCACGTTGCTTTGGACCTGCAATACGGTCTGCAACTTACCCCAAAGGTTAGCGGATTGACAAGACCATCAAGCCCTATGACGGCACCGCCAAGCCAGCCACATGGTTGCAGGACTACGACAACGCGATGGAAATTGCCGGAGGCAACCTCAACGTCGCCGTCAAGTACCTCCCGTTAATGTTGGTGGGCACGACCCGTCAATGGATCGACGACTTGCCGGAAAAATCTATCTACAACTGGCTGGACATGCAAGAAGCGTTCACCAAGAACTTTGAGGGTACATACAAGCGTCCCTGCACTGTGGGCGATCTACAACGGTGCGTGCAAGATAAAGACGAGACATCTCGCGCCTACCTCTCCCACTGGCTGGATATGAAAAATTCCTGCGCAGGAGTGCACGCTCAGACCGCCGTGGCGGCCTTCATCGATGGGTTGGAAAGGGGCACGTTGCTCCGACATAAGCTGAAGCGCTTGTAGGACAATCACCAGCTTGACTTGAACCAGATGATTCAGTTGGCTAGTGAGTTCGTACATGCCGACAACGATGCTCGTGGCTCATTGCCGGCAACAACCGTTCCAACTCAAGCTCGGAGGAACAACAATACAAAGCGGAAGACCGCTCTAGAAGAAAAGCAATCTACTGACATGGTCGCCATGACTTTTTCAGGACGAGGAGAAGGCGGACAACATGGCTGAGGAAGGGGAGCTGGCCGCGGGCAGCAGCGAGGAAGTGAAACCACCTCGGCGCCACTCCGCGTTCCCCAAACCTACGAAGAGTACCGCGATATGCCATGCCTCGTACACCTCGACGCCAATGGCAAGGCCACCCATACCAATCGACACAGCAAGTTCGTCAACGACCTCAAGGAAGACCCGGAATCCGGCTACAAGCAAAGTCGGAAGAACAGACCGCGAGGCAAGGGCAAGGGGAAGAAGAAGGAGGAGGAGTCCAAGGATTCAAGTGACATGGACGAGGACGTTGACCCCAAGCACGCCGCCAAGAGCGACGACAAGGGCAAGAACCCCTTCGCAAAGAAGGCCCCAGTCTACCACACTTTCCTTGGCACCCCCACCGTCCGACAATAGAAGACCTCTCTGAGGATCCTGATGGCCACTCTCCCCCTAGTTCCCCAGTACATGTGTTGGTCGGAGGTTCGAATAACTTGGGACAAGACGGACCACCTAGACCTTGTGCCCACGGAGAACCAGTACGCCATGGTCATCAACCCATTGATTGATGGCGTCGAGTTCACCAAATGCATGGTGGATAGTGGAAGCAGCATCAACATCATGTACCTGGATACACTGCAGAAGATGAACTTGACGAAGGCAAACCTAAGGCGGACCAACACCGTTTTCCATGGCGTAGTTCCTGGTCGGGAGGCTCGGTCCCTTGGGTGCATTACACTTCAGGTAGCCTTTGGCGTTGTTAATAATTACCGCCAGGAGCGCATGACCTTCGAGGTGGTCCCCTTCAAGAGCGTGTACCACGTCATATTCGGCCGCGACATATTCCACACGTTCATGGCCAAGCCATGCTTCGTCTACAACAAACTCAAGATACCCAGACCAAACGGTATCATCACCGTATCCGGAAGCTTTACCAAGCCAAGAGACTGCAAAATCAACAAAGCAGCCGTTGCAGAAGCTGTCCTCTACAACGAAGAATTCAAGGAGGTCCAGAGTAAGGTCGATGACTCAGAGATGCCCGCGTCGAAGAAGCAGATCTCCGACTCCGCTCCTGCGTTCAAGGCCGCCATCGAGACCAAGCCGGTGGAACTTGTGGTAGGCGATGCCTCCAAGGTCACCGCCATTGGGACAAACCTGGATCCCAAATAGGAAAGCGCGCTCATCGAGTTCCTCCGTGAGAACAGGGACATCTTTGCCTGGCAACCTGCCGACATGAAAGGTGTACCTAGGGAACTTGCCGAGCACAGCTTAAACATTGATCCAAAATGCAAACTAGTGAAACAACCTCTACGACGCTTTGGAGATGAGAAGAGATGCGCCATTGGCAAAGAGATAGCTAGGTTACTTAAGGCTAGATTTATCCGACAAGTCCTTCACACCCAATGGGTGGCCAATCCTGTACTTGTCCCCAAAAAGGGAACCAATGAATTAAGAATGTGCGTTGATTACACCGGCTTGAACAAAGCATGTCCCAAAGATCCATTTGCTTTGCCTCACATTGACCAAGTCATTGACTCGACGGATGGCTCAGAACTTTTGTGTTTTCTCGATGCATATTCAGGATACCACCAGATCAAAATGAGGAAGTCGGACCAATTGGCCACTTCGTTCACTACCCCTTACGACACGTTTTGCTATGTCACGATGCCCTTTGGGCTGAAAAATGCAGGTGCTACTTACCAGCGGACAATGCAACATTGCCTCCATGACCAAATTGGTCGGAACGTCCACGCCTATGTGGACGATATTGCGGTGATGTCTAAAAAGTCAAATGAGTTAACCTCCGACTTAAAATAAACCTTTGATAATCTCCGGAAATACAACATGATGCTCAACCCCAAGAAGTGCGTCTTCGGGGTTCTAGCCGGCAAATTGTTGGGCTTCATCATTTCCCAACGTGGAATCGAGGTCAATCCGGAGAAAATCAAGGCCATCTTAAACATAAACCGTCCGACATGCCTAAAGGACATTCAACGACTAACAGGTTGTGTTGCAGCAGTTAGTCGGTTCGTCAGCCGACTTGGAGAGAAGGCCGTGCTACTGTACAAGTTGCTGAAGAAGGCGGACAGATTCACATAGACGGACGAAGCAGATGCAGCATTGAAGCAGCTCAAGGAGATTCTTTCCTCAGCGCCCATCCTTGCAGCACCTGAGCCTGGTGAGCCCCTATTAATTTACATGGCGGCAACCAACCGGGTAATCAGCATCGTCGTCGTGGTTGAGCGGAAGGAACCAGGCTATGAGCACGGAGTTCAACGACCAGTTTATTATGTAAGCGAGGTCTTGACGGAGTCCAAGCAGCGTTACCCGCACTACCAAAAGATAGCTTACGGAGTATTCCTTGCTTCTCGGAAGATGAGGCATTACTTTCAGGAGCACCCAATCACAGTGGTGAGCAAGACTCCACTGTCCAACATTATCAATAACAGCGATGCTACAGGAAGGGTCGCGAAGTGGGGCATTGAACTTGCCGCCTTCGAGATCACCTACAAGATACGCGACGCTATCAAATCACAAGCCTTGGCGGATTTTGTTGCAGATTGGACGGATATTCCAGACGCCACTCCGTTGCCAGAACCAGAGTACTAGGTGATGCACTTTGACAGATCAAAGCTGCTCAACGGCTCGGGGGCTGGAGTATTGCTACAATCACCAACAGGAGACAAGCTGCACTACGTTCTGTAGATCCACTTCGAGGCTACAAACAACATGGCGGAGTATGAAGCACTCATTAACGGACTACGTGTAGCCAAGGATATTGGCATCAAGCGCATAGTTTGCTATGGAGATTACGACTTGGTTGCCCAGAAGGTGGCTGGCACCTGGAATGCGCGGAACCCTATGATGGCGGCATATCGAGACGAAGTGGACGAGATAGCCAAGAGCTTCTTGGGCTACAAAGTCAAGTATGTGCCTAGGGAGCAAAACGAGGCGGCTAATCTGCTGTCTAAGCTTAGATCAGGGCCCAAGCGAATTCCGCCAGGAGTTTTCCTAGAGCATCTACGCACACCGTCCATGAAGGGCACCGACATCGACAACCCGGATAGAGCTGACTCTTTCGTCAACATGGTGACTAAGGTCCCTCCGGCTTGGACAAAACCGTTCATGGAGTATCTCGAACACGGAACTTTGCCCGACTATGAAGTCAAAAAACGGCAAATAGTACGACGAGCAAAGGGTTATACCATAATCAATGGGAAACTCTATAAAAGGAGCACTACTGGTGTATACCTAAAGTGTGTTTCCCAGCTAGAAGGTATGGAAATCCTACGCGAAATCCATCTCGTAGATTGTGGGCATCACATCGCTCCTCGATCGTTGGTCGCGAAAGCCTTCTGGCAAGGATTCTCTTGGTGACATGCGACGCCGACAAGATGGTTGAGACATGCATGGGATGCCAGTATTATGTCCGACAACCACATGTTCCTGCTGAAGAACTACGAACAATACCAATAACTTGGCCGTTTGCGGTCTGGGGGCTGGACATGGTGGGACCGTTACAGACGGCACCTTGTGGATTTACGCATCTGCTTGTAGAAGTTGACAAATTCACTAAATGGATAGAAGCTAAACCCATTAGAAAGCTTGATGGGGCAACTTCCCTAAGGTTCGTTCGAGATCTAGTGGTGAGATTTGGTCTCCCACATAGCATTATCACCGACAACGGCAGCAATTTATCACTCAGAGAAGTGGAGGCATATTGCTGGGAGAAAGGCATCCGACTTGACCTTGCATCTGTGGCACACCCACAATCCAATAGTCAGGTTGAGCGAGCCAATGGATTAATTCTGCAGGGAATCAAGCCACGTCTTGAGGCACCGCTACATAGAGCAGCTGGAGCCTGGGCGGAAGAATTTCCATCTGTGCTGTGCAGTTTACGAACTACACCCAACCGATCTACCGGCTACACCCCTTACTTCATGGTATATGGAGCAGAAGCCATCCTACCCTCCGACATACTCCACGATGCACCAAGAGTTGCCGCCTACGACGAGGATGACGCTGAAGAATCCAGACTCCTAGATGTGGACCATCTCGAGGAGGAGCGCCTTTTGGCATGCCAAAGATCCGCCATCTACTAGCAGAAGCTACGCAGCTACCATAGTCGCCGCGTTCGACATCGCCCGTTTAAAGAGGGGGATTTGGTGCTCCGACTTAAGCAGAAGAAGTCACACAAATTATCCCCGCCATGGGAAGGACCGTTCATCATAAGTAAGGCGCTGCTTAATGGGTCTTACTACCTTGTTGACAATCGTGAACTTAAGGATAGACCCAACAACGATCATAAGCGTAAGCGACGTGACCCGGATGATGACTACCCGGAGCTTGATCGGCCATGGAACATAGCATAGCTACGTCCTTTTTACACTTAGCATTTTTTATCTAATTGTGTACCTCTTATATGATCAATGAAATAAAGCTCTTTGGTTCACTCATATTTCTTAGTCTTTTACCTCCTTTAGTGTTCATTTTTGGATCATGTAAAACCTTTATGCACAAGCTTTGCGTTTGCACTTGTGAAAATTCCGCCTACGGGCATTAGCTTAAGTTTTCTGGTCTACACGTTCTTTGTCGTTTTTATGTGGATTCTGGAGTAGTGAATTTCCGCACTTATTGTCGGCGATTTTGTGCTCAGGTTATTGACGGTGCCATTGGGCATCATCACCTAAGCGCATGGTTCTGACAACGAGTCTTCCGACTCACGAAAAGTCAAGCATAAGAACCAAAGTAATGGATAAGCCAACACTTGCTTAAAAAATATATACATGCTGGAAAATAGTTCTTAGGTAGTAGGACATAACAACCATCGTTTTCCGCCTTAAGTTACATCGCCAAGTTTTTTCTGCGCATACACCAAAGGTGAAACAAATATTACATAGTGTTTTTCATTCTTTGGGCGCAGGAGACTTGGAAGCAGCATCGTCCCCAGCCGGAGAATCACCCTCGACGTCGGGGCTATTGTCACATCCCAAGATTTTCCAAATCTTGTAATGTGAAAATAAATGAATAAAATAAAACTTTGTTTGATTTTCAGGGCCAGAAGAAACTTTTTGAATTCAAATGGAACCTCAAACCAATTTGAATCAAATAAATCCTAAAGAGATTTAAAAAGATAAACTTTTATTAAAGGAAAACAAAAATATTTAAAATACTATTTTGGATCTCTTAATAGAGATTTGGTATTCAAAAGAAAAGATGGATTTATAAATAAAGATTATTTTATAAAGCCAAGTTAAAACTTGGCCAAGTTTTGGAATTAAAAAATTTTATTCTAAATAAATTTAGCAAAAGTTTATTTAAAATAAATTAATAAGGATTTAATATCCAACTTTATTTAATAAAAGGCTTTACCATTTTAATTAAAACATCAAAACTTATTAAATTGTTTTAAATAGGTTTTCCAAGTATTTTATATTCTCTAATAAAACCTACTAAAGTGTTTTGGCTTTATTTTAGATTTCAAAATAAATATCTCAATAAAACAAATCCTATTGGATTTAATAATGAAAGTCTATTATATTAATTAATAATGGACACTAAAGTAAAAGGTTATTTTGTTTTAAAACAAATTTCCAAATATTATATATTTCCCAAATTAAACCTACTAATTTGATTTTGAAAATATTTAGGTTTCAAATAAAGATTTTATTAATAAAATCAAACCCTATTTGATTTAATAACTAAGGTCCATTTTATTTAATTATTAATGGACCCCAAAGTAAAAGGATTATTTTATTTTAAACAAGTTTTCCAAATATTCTTTATTTCCAAATAAAACCTACTGATTGGGTTTTGAAAGCATTTGGATTTCAAATGAAGATTCTATTAAATAAACCAAACCTTGTTTTATTAATGAACCATGGACCATTTTATTTAATTAATAAATGGAACCTAAAAAGATTTAAAATATTATTTTATTTTGGAAGTTGGTTTATGCTACTAAAACAGAACCAAAAACTCATTACAAGTTTGAATTGTTTGAATGGTTTGCATTGTTGATTGAATCATTTGTTTGAATATCAAATCGTAAAATAGAAATAGAAAAGAATAAAACAAAGTAAACAGAAAAATAAGAGAAAACGACCAGCCCATCCGCCCAATGTTCCAACTCATGCCCACCTCCTCTTTTCCCTGAAGCGTTTTCTTTCACCAAATAAACAACCCGCATAGCCTATGACTGGTGGACCTCCCCCTTTCTCTCCTTTTCTCACTGACACCAGACCCCACCACCGGCCCTCTTCTTCCTCACCCGTCGCGGACTGGATCTTCCCCCTCTCCTCGCCGTTGCAGACTTAATTTTTCGGCTTGATTACGCCTTAATGCGACAATCTTTACTCGCAGTGATCGCACACCTTAAAGCGCCAGCCTCCCCTCTTCCGTTTTCCCCAGACGCCCCTCCTCGACACGCCTCCAGGCCGCCATAATTTCTCCTCGACTGCCCCTGTCTCCGACGATGCTCCGACGCAGATTCCGGCAGCCTCTCGCCACCCCTTGCCTCCCAGACCATGCTCCCGTGATCCCCACCTCCTGACGATCATCACCGTAGTACCAGCTCGCCCCCGAGCGCTCCAGAACGTCGGCAACAAATCCACCTATACGCCGCCGTCGTCTGCTACTTTTCCGGCGAGTCCTCCAGGTAATATCTGACCACCCCCTTTCCTCTCGATGATGCATACATGACCACCGACCGCATGCGCAGCTAACGCAGCCCCTAACTTTTCTTAGCGTGGTCCTAAACGTCGTCAACGACGACAACCTGAGAGAACCGTAGCCCGCAACTTCTCCGACGAGCAATTAGCAGCAACCCCTTGCGCCCCTCGAGTAGCCGACCCCACCTCGAGCATCAGCAAGTCTCTGCGAGCCTGGTAAGCCTTGCCAGCCTCTCCCTCGCTTCCTACAACGCCAGCTCCGCCGCTAGCAGAGCGTCGCCGCCGCGCGCTGCCTCTAAGCGCCGCCAGAGTTAGGTCAGGCCATCTCCAGCCGTTGGATGCAGATCGTAGGGTACGGCGTAATCACTTAACGCGAAGGGTATGCGTTCAGGTCGCACGATCGGACTTGATCCAACGCGCTGAATAGTCAATCCGAGCGGTAAGTCGCGAATGAAAATAGGACGCGGCACCGTGGAGAGTTAAAATAAGGTTTGAAATCAGATTGAAATGCCATTTTGAAAACCCTATAACTTTCAAACCACACGTCCAAATTTGGCAAATTTTATATCAATGGATTCAGGAGAACAAACCCTAGCCAGCCATGCCCTTAGTTTAGCAAATAGTATATGTTATCTTGTTTGAATTTGCAGAAACTTTTGTGTGCTTGTTTAGATTAGAAAAATTGTTTAAAATGGAATTTAGGGTTAAAACTTTTGCAAAATGGTTTGTTGTGACCTTACTGACCCTAGGAACCAACCCATGATTTGCAAAATGGATTTGGAAAAGTTTAGAATGGATTTATTGGTTTAGTCCATTTCTAGCTAAATAAAACTATTAATTTGTTTATGGAAATGATTTTGAGTAAAAACTTTGGAGAAAATAGTTTGGACCAAACCTACTGACCCAAAAACACCAAGTTTTGCAATAGCAACTCATTTGGTGAAAAAACTTAAAAGTTTGGTTTTGATAAAACATTTTTCACCACATGAAATGATGAATGGAATTAAAAATAGTTTTTGGGCAAAACCCTCTTGCTAATGACTTTGCCACTTTGGTAAATGACCAATTTGGATCTTACAAAGTTTAGAAACCCCATAGAGACCCCTTTGCAAAATAAAACTATCTTGTGCATGCTCCATGCATGAATTGGTTTCCATTGTCTTGTGTGTGTGAAATTGTTTGAGTGATTATTGGTTTGGAATGTAAATTGAATTAGTGTTTGCTTGTTTGACTTGTAGTGAAGTGTGAGACTAGCAAGATCAAGGAGTGAACCACCATTCCCTTCCAAAAAGGCAAGTGACGCTACATACTTTTTGTCCCATTACTTTCACTATGCATTAGTGTTTTTGCTAAGTAAACCTGCATGGATTTTGCTAAGTATAGATCTTGCTATAGGAAAACCTAGTAGATGAATCCTTAGTAGGATTTCCTAAGTTAAGTTTCCTATTACTACCAAGCTTATGAAGGGAATATGCCCGAGAGGCAATAATAAAGTGGTTATTATCGTATTCCTTGTTTATGATACTTGTTTATTTTGCATGCTATAATTGTATTAATAAGGAAACGTTAATACATGTGTGTTTAATAAACAAACAGAAAGTTCCTAGTTATGCCTCTCTTATAAACTAGCTCGTTGATTAACAAGATGATCAAGGTTTCCTGATCATGGACATTGGATGTTGTTAATAACGGGATCACAACATTAGTGTAATGGTGTGATGAACATTCATCCGAGGTATAGCATTACGATCAAAGTCATTGAGTTTATATTGCTATAACATCTTACGAAGTGATCCTAATCCTTAGACCATGAGATCATGTCAATCACTAACACCGGAAGAGTTTCTTGATAACATCAAACGTCACACCGTAACAGGGTGATTATAAAGATGGATTCAGAACTACTAAAGTGTTATGTTGAGGCCCATGGATCGAGAGTGGAATTTGTTCATCCCGATGACGGATAGATATACTCTGGGCCCTCTCGGTGATATCACATTGGTTAGCTTGCAAGCAAGTGATTTGATCACTAGAATGTTATATCACGGGAACGAGAAAAGAGTGCATGTCGTCGGTAAGAGATCAAACTAGGTATGAAGATACCGATGATCGAATCTCGGACATGTAATATATCGTGAAACAAAGGGATTAAGATACTAGCGTAAAAGGTTCCGACGATCACAAGAAAGTCATCGTTGAATGTGTGGGAGTCATGGGTCTCGGATCCCGCTTGATTATTGATCCGAGAGGGGTCTCGTCATGTCCACATTATTCGCGATTCAGAGGGTGACACACTTAAGAGACACCGACATCCAATTGGAGCAAAATTTTCATGCCGAAAAGAAAAGGAAAGCGCAGGAATTTATTTCACTAGACACAAATTGTTTCGTTGAAATTGTGAAACTGGTTCTGCATGTGAAATGGAATACTAGCAAGGGTTTTATGTGAATGTTTGTTAATTAAAGTAATTAACAAAATTCTGAATAAATAAATAAAAGAGTTTTATTTAAATGAGAGCTTGCATTAAATTTGGTGGAAATTTAATGCATGAGTGATTTATGAGTGGAGGCTTTTTAATGGGAGTGGAGGCTTTTCATTTTGAGTGGGAGCTCCACCCACATGAATGTGGAAGAGGTGGGGCAGCCCCATGGTTGGGCGCCATGCCCCTTGGGTTCCCCCTCTCCCTAAAAGGCCCCTCCTCCTCTCACATCACACCTCCTCGTGAAGGATCTCTCTCCCCCTCTAGAATTTATCCCCCATGGTCTCGGACTAGCGAGATACATGTTCCCGGTGGCTTTTCGGCAAGAAAGAGTTGTGCTTCCGCTGCATCGCTGGAGCGAGGAGGCGGAGGTTGCTCGGTGCCTCGCGTGTGCGAGCACGGATGCGCTGCTGTTTTGCGGCGCTAGGACTTCCTCTCGATCTTGAGATCGGCAAGAGATCGTCTACATCAACCACGAGTTTGGACTCGTTAAGCTTTGTCGGTCTTCAAGGGTATGTTCTCTACGGATATACATCTGCCCGTTGTTTGTATCTAGTAGATAGATCTTGGTACATAGTTGTTCCCATCGTAGGAAAATTTTTGTTTTCTATGCTGCGAACCCTACAGTGGTATCAGAGCCGGATCTATGCGTAGATGCTTTGCACGGGTAGTACACATATGAGTATGTGGGCGATGATGATCATTTTATTGCTTCTTAGTTGTACTTTGGATATTGGTGGCATAGTGGGATGAAGCGGCCCGGACAAACTTTACATGTCCTCGCACATGAGACCTGTTCCACGCTTGACATGCAACTAGTTTTGCATAAGTGGCTAGCGGGTGTCTGTCTCTCCTACTATAGTCAATATCTAATTTGCAACGAGTTGTCAACAATTTGGTTATCCTCGTTGTGGTTCATGTTCGTTCGTAGGTAAGAACGGTTCTATCTTCGAAAGCCCTAAGCCACGTAAAATTTGCAATGGATAAATTAGAGGCGTCTAGTTTAGATTGTTGCTGGGCTAGTGTTATGATATGGTAGTATTGTAAGTAGAATTATGAGATGATACTCTTACAACACACATAGCGTGTAAACTCCATAGACCTTGGATTTACACATATAGGTATGATAGTGATCATACCACGGTGCACATGATAGAGATCATATGCGGGAACCATATCATTCCACTAATAAACATGTGATGTTTGATAGCATCTTATATTGCTTGTTTGGTGTTTTATTAGCAAAATAAGATGATCCCTCATTTAGATATCAAGATAAGAATGTGTTCTTCCTTAAGTATGCACCGACAATGTTTCGTCGCTTCAAGACATCACGTGATGATCGGGTGTACTTGAATCCACGAGCATATCTCGGGTGTAAGACAGTTACACACGCGAATACTAAGGTTCTTACTTGATGAGCCTAGCATGTACAGACATGGCCTCGGAACACGGACCGAAAGGTTAAGCATGAGTCATATGTTTTGATATGATGACCATATGGATGCTCGCCTTTGAAGCTATACCGACTCACGTGATGATCGGACTTGGTGTAGTGGATTTGGTTCATGTAATCACCAAAAAGACACGAGGGATGTCGTTTTTGAGTGGGAGTTTATTTCTAATTTGGATTAGTAGAACTCAATTTATCATAAATTAAATCAAAGTGAATTTGCATAATTTGTTGTAGTCATTGGCATTCGTTCACCACCATATGCATAGTTGTAATTGAGATAATAGAACTATAGAATTACGGATATATACTTACTAACTGGTATCGTATTGTGTTGAGTGTCAATCAAAGTTTAAAGTCCTATTGCAAACTTTTAGCAAACTCTATTTACTCCGTGAAATTTAATAATTGGTATTAAATCGAGAGTAACAATTCCAAATGTTAGTATCTTAAGTATCATGTTTGCCTCCACGATTCTTGATTGTTTTAATATCAAGTTTATCTAGGACCTGAAAGAATTGTTTTAAACCATCATGTGTGGCGATATAACGATATCTGAAACAATGTTTGTTGCAATATGATAGAGTATAATATATGTTCTCATATTGGATGAGAATTTACAAAGGTTGGAGATGCTAGACATCCTAATCATCCAAAAGGGTTTTGGAAAGTAATGTTATACTCACGATTAAGCTTTATAAGCTAAAGTAGCTTGATCATGAAAGTCGTCATGATAAGGGTGAATAGAATATGTATGTAAAATGTTTACTACACTAAAAGATTACTAAAGAATGGATTTTGAAAGAATACCGATCATTTTGATGATGGTGATCTACTTCAAAGTGCAAGTCCAAAGGTATTATTATTTGAATATACACGCTTTGGACTATGTATCATGTATATGGCACCACTTTTGATGTTGATAAATTCTTTTAAAAGGAAAAGGAAATGCTGAAAGAGAATCTATAAAATATATTTGGAAGAAAAGAAAAGATTGGAAATATCCAATTTAGGTATATATATGATATACATGTTATGGTTGTATTCTTTGCTTGTTAAACAATGTGGTTCTTGGGTATTGGATACCGAATTGGTTGGTATGAAATGTCATACGGAACAACGCAATTCATGAACCACAATGACCTAAGTAACTAGCAAGATAATATGTGATGATGTTCATCAAAAACAAACAAACCGTTGTTTGTATTTCTCGTTGACATCAAGGCTTGACTTCAAGATTTGTTTTAATAATTGTTATTTGAATCAGGTATTATGAGAACAAAGGTTGTTCAAATAATTACCGTATTCCATATAAGATGGATGATTTACAAATCTAGTTGAAGAAATCACATCCATAAAACCTAATGCTAAAATATCGCAAGACAAATGATTGAAAGATCACTTATGAAGTGACATCGCTGTTTAAATTATATTGGAAAGAAAACATGAAGAATCTCCATATTCATGGATTTTTGGAGTCTTTGATTTGATCAAGTGACGCTTGTGAGACTTTCCACGTGATAATTAAAACTTCGTTCAAAGGCCAAAGAAGAACGAACGACTAAATTATTGGAATTTATACATATCGATGTATGTAGTCCATTATGTGTAGTCGTAAGCGATGGGTTTCAACTTCATATGCTTTCTCCGGAATTTTTAGTGAATTTTCACTTAATGAGAAAGAAGTATGAAATATTTGAAAATGTTCAAAGACTTTCAAGATGAAGTGGAAAATCATTGTAACAAGAAAATAAATAGTTTATGATTTTATCATAAGGGATTTATTTGAGTTACAAGTGTAACAAGAAAAATAAATGAATTATGATTTTATCATAAAGGGATTTATTTGAGTTGCAAGTTTAGCAAAACACCTAGATTTACATCTCCCGAAACACCATAGGAGTATGGAGTGTTTGAGATTTGTAATGAAACCTTGTGAGACATGGTTGGATCAAAGGTGTTATTTATAAAACTGCCATTATGTTTTAAAAGATTAAAGCTTTAGAGACTACCGCTTTTACCTTGAAAGAGCTCCATCTAGATCCGTTGAAATGACACCATGGAAGTTATGGTTTGGGGTAAAACCCAAGTTGTCATTTCTTAAATTTTGGTATACTAAACATAAGTAAGATGTTTACAACCAAAGTCGGATGAGCATGTCTTTGTAGGTTATTTCGAATAACAATTGGTTATTCCTCCATAACACCGAGGACAAAAGGGTTTGTCGCTTGAAATGTAAAGTTTCTTAAAGAAGGAATTTTTCATAAATGTTAAGTGGGAGGACAATAGAACTTTGATAAGGTTAACGAACCTTAGCTAAATGTGCTGAGTTGCGCAGTGCCGGAAATGGTTCTGGAGGCTGCCATAATGCTCATAGCTTATGTGCCTCAAAGGTTGTGGTCACGGAGATCTAAGTTCTTATTGAACCAAGTCGGTCAGATAAACAATCAAATACTAAGATTTGAGAGTAAATCATCATTGTTTGACAATGATTAACCGACTATATGCAAAGAAGCGATGATGGGCCCTAGCTCCGTCAAATGGCTTGAAGCCATAAAATCCGTGATAGTTCCATACACGAGAAATCAAGTTTTGAACTTGGAAGACCCTCCGGAAAGGTGTAAAAACCTATCGGTCGTATTTGGATCTATAAAGAAACAAACATGGATGTTTCACATCTATGAAATAGTCGACATGTCGTAAAGTATTTTACGACAATGTTCAAGGAGTTGACTATGACAAGATTTGATATTTCATAGCGATATTTAGTCTGGACGGATTAAAGTAGCAACCACTACATATAATCTGTTATATGGTAGATGAATAAACAAAACAAAGTTCTTCTAATAGAATGGTTACCTAGGACGTGTACATGACACGATCCAAAGGGTTTTGTTAATTCAAAGGATGCTAAAAAGGGCATGCAAACTTCAATGGTTGAAGTAAGCATCGCGGAGTTGGAATCTTCACCATGATGAAAAGGAGTTTTTCATCAGGAGACGATGAAGATGCTTGCATTTGCAAGAAATTAAGTGGGAGCGCTGAGACATATTTCTGATACATTATGTGAAGGACATCTTGTTGATTAGAAATGATGTATCTTTTATTGACAAAGGTTAAGAATTTCATTTTGATGAAAGACTTAGGAAAAACCCAAATATTTAGCGTGAATGTCTATAGTGGATAGACTGTGACGCCAATATGGTTATGCCAAACGTACATATATGAGATATTGAAGGAGTTCAATATAGAAACGACAAGAAACAGTTCTTGTTGCATGGAAAGGAATTGAATCAAGATTCAAGTGTATCGACACTTGATAAGTGAAACAAGATTCAAGTGTTTTGACACTTGATGAGTGCAATCACGAGAATGTTTTGATCAATCATACCATGATATGTACACATCAAGATATGTCCTATGCTCTAAGTGTTATGAGCATATACCAGAATGAATCATAAAATGATCATTGTACGATAGTGAGGATATTCTTATGATCTTTTGGAAGAACTAAGAATATATTTGTGTAGAGGTGACAAACAATTACAAATAGTTCATTGTAAAGCGTTACATTGATACTAGTTTTGTCACAAGATACAAATTAAGTTTATCTCAATTTAAACTATGGTTTTAACAATGTAATTGAAAGGAGATTCCATGATGTATTTGGAAGAGTTCCAAAATTAAGACATTGTGACGAATACTACAACAAAAGGCTAAGTATATGACCGCTATAGTAGCAAAGAAGGAGGAATTTGTGTCAAGTAGTTTGTTATCAAACTAAGGTGTGGTTCGCAACGGGCTAACACTAAAGATATATTGTATGACAATAGTATCGATGTGTTTTAACCCCAAGGAACTAAAGGTCTCACCAAAAGACCAAATTTATACAATGCCATCTCATTGGAGAATGAGTGATGCGTGGAGACGCCAAGACATGCAAATACACACGGACCTGAGCGTCAGATCCGTAGATTATGTTAACCACTTGCAATTGTGTATATGGAACACCGGAAAGCCATAGGTGTTCAATACGCAAAGTTCTCAAACTAGATTATTGTCTCTAGTGCAAGTGGGAGACTGAAGGGAATATGCCCGAGAGGCAATAATAAAGTGGTTATTATCGTATTCCTTGTTTATGATAAATGTTTATTTTGCATGCTATAATTGTATTAATACGGAAACGTTAATACATGTGTGTTTAATAAACAAATATAAAGTTCCTAGTTATGCCTCTCTTATAAACTAGCTCGTTGATTAACAAGATGATCAAGGTTTCACGATCATGGACATTGGATGTTGTTAATAACGGGATCACAACATTAGTGTAATGGTGTGATGAACATTCATCCGAGGTATAGCATTACGATCAAAGTCATTGAGTTTATATTTCTATAACATCTTACGAAGTGATCCTAATCCTTAGACCATGAGATCATGTCAATCACTAACACCGAAGAGTTTCTTGATAACATCAAACGTCACACCGTAATGTGGGTGATTATAAAGATGGATTTAGAACTACTAAAGTGTTATGTTGAGGCCCATGCATCGAGAGTGGAATTTGTTCATCCCGATGACGGATAGATATACTGGCCCTCTCGGTGATATCACATTGGTTAGCTTGCAAGCAAGTGATTTGATCACTAGAATGTTATATCACGGAACGAGAAAAGAGTGCATGTCGGACGAGATCAAACTAGGTATGAAGATACCGATGATCGAATCTCGGACATGTAATATATCGTGAAACAAAGGGATTAAGATACTAGCGTAAAAGGTTCCGACGATCACAAGAAAGTCATCGTTGAATGTGTGGGAGTCGATGGGTCTCAGATCCCGCTTCGATTATTGATCCGAGAGGGTCTCGATCATGTCCACATTATTCGCGAACCGTAGGGTGACACACTTAAGAGACACCGACATCCAATTGGAGCAAAAGTTTCATGCCGAAAAGAAAAGGAAAGCGCAAGAATTTATTTCACTAGACACCGAAATTGTTTCGGTTGAAATTGCTCAAACTGGTTGCATGTGAAATGGAATACTAGCAAGGGTTTTATGTGAATGTTTGTTAATTAAAGTAATTAACAAAATTCTGAATAAATAAATAAAAGAGTTTTATTTAAATGAGAGCTTGCATTAAATTTGGTGGAAATTTAATGCATGTGAGTGGATTTTTGAGTGGAGGCTTTTTAATGGGAGTGGAGGCTTTTCATTTTGAGTGGGAGCTCCACCCACATGAATGTGGAAGAGGTGGGCAGCCCATGGCTGGGCGCCATGCCCCTTGGGTGCCCCCTCTCCCTATAAAGGCCCCCTCTCCTCCTCTCACTCACACATCCTCGTGAAGGATCTCTCTCCCCCTCTAGAATTTATCCCCCATGGTCTCGGACTAGAGAGATACATGTTCCCAGTGGCTTTTTGGCAAGAAAGAGTTGTCCTTCCACTGCATCGCTGGAGCGAGGAGGCAGAGGTTGCTCGGTGCCTCGTACGTATGTGCGAGCACGGATGTGCTGTTGTTTTGCATGCGCTAGGACTTCCTCTCGATCTTGAGATCGACAAGAGATCGTCTACATCAACCACGAGTTTGGACTCGTTAAGCTTTGTCGGTCTTCAAGGGTATGTTCTCTACGGATGTATATCCGCGTTGTTTGTATCTAGTAGATAGATCTTGGTACATAGTTGTTCCCATCAGGAAAATTTTTGTTTTCTATGCGAACCCTACAACTTAGCCTAGCTAATAGAAAACATGGGTGGAAAATATATTCACACTATGGAAAAATATTCTAAGTCCGAGGACTTATGTTTTGTTTAATAAAACAACTAAGTTAATGAATCACCGGTGGAATGGAAGGATTGGGATATGTTGAGTGGTTACACAAGGCCAGGACTGTGAACCTTGTGTATCACACTTGTGGATGGCCACCCAGGAAACAAAGGGATTTGAGATGTCAAATGTTGAGAAGCTTCAAGTGCAACCACTTGGCAATATGGGCTCTGCCATGATCATATAGGTTGCAAGAACTTAGCCATATGGACAGTTGGTGGTAGTGTTTGATAGGTTGGAACGCGTCCATTTTGGTCTAAGGAAGGCTTCTGAAAGATTTTGTCTTGGGAAACCAAGTCTTGTGGGTAAAGTGCACCACCTCTGCAGAGTGTAAAATCTAAGTACTTAGCCATGTCCCTGGTAAAGGACAATTTGAGCATCAAGACATGGAAGCAATCAAGAATCTCATCATTCAAATTTCTAAAGTTAAAACTTGTGGATTGAACAAGGGTTGTTTGAACTCTTCAATCATTGATGGAGAGATGGCTTGGTACAAGGATCTTGAAATCTTTGATTGAGAAAAATGGTTTTGCAAAGCACTTCAGTCTTTGATTGGTGGATGCCTTGGAAAGGATCTTCAGTCTTTGATTGGTAGATGCCTTGGAAAGTAATTTGTCAAAACAAAAACTTAGTATTTTCAAAATGATAAGAAAAATCTATTTTGAGCAATGCAAGCCTCAACTCCACTTAGCCAAATGCATTTAGATGATAGACTCCACTATACTACCATAGTATCACTTGCCAATACAATTCAAATGTATTGACCCTTTGTGGCTGTAACTTGTATGTTGCAGGTTTGATTGATTTTAGAGAAGATTGTTTGAATAGGATTACAAAGTCTACAACCAACATCTGCCTGTGGCACTTTGAAGATGAAGGACCCCATGATTATAATTATTCCGCTGCAAAGTAATGTAATAGCCAAATGAGCTATGTATTGATGTAATAAAATTATGTTATTCCTGGTTATAAAGTTATAATATGACCTTTGTTTCTTGATATTACATCTAAACTGTGGATGCTAGCTATTGATCCAGGGACTAGCATTGTAAAACACAGGAGGCTCTATCTTATCTAAGATTGGGACCTCTACAGATGGTATTAGAGCATTGTGTTGCCTGTAGGATTTTGTAAACCCTAGGATTGGACAAAAACCCTTTAGAAAAATAGGAGTTGTCTTATTCCAAAAACTTATTTACAGAAACACTTGTAGACTCTTTCCTCAACCATTTTGGTTTCAAATCTACATCTTTTCTACTTCAACTTGATAGAAGAACCTACCCAATGACCAAGGACTACACCATGTGTAAAGGATGACTTCAACTTCTTCAACTCTAATGACTTCAACATCTTCAGCATATTCACCAAGGACTTCCAACTTGGGTATCACTAAGGACTACAAGTGAGACAAGGAAATCTTGCTCAAGATTTAGAGACTGAGGGAATGCAAAAGTTAGAAGGAGCTTACATCATTTGAAGTATTGCAACCAAGAGTTTTCTCAAAGAAACCATGATCTCATACAAGAAGAATAAAGAAGGAAGGAAAGAATTACAAGTGAACCATATAGATAGACCACCATATTTTAGTTAAGACAAAACCACCAACTTATGTGGTGTAACAAAAATATTTTTTGCCAAAGTATGTGCTTGAACCTTGTTGTTTGAGTGAATTGTTTGGTTTGTGATTGCATGCACATTGCTTGTGTGAATTGTGATGTGTGTGATTAGGATTGACCTTAGAAATATCTTGCCTATTCTAATCCCAATTCAAACCCAAAGATGACTTCTCCAAGAAACTCCAACATCAAGGTTGATGACAACAACAACCAAGAAGACAACATGAGAGAACTTATAGCACCCAAAACCAGTTGAGCCAAGAGACAACTCAACTTTTAGCCAACAACAATGGATTAGACCCTGTCATACAAAGGATTTTGAAACTTCAATCCCAATTGTTGCAAGGATTGGTTACTCAAATGATCAACATGGGAGAAAACTCTTCCCAAAGAACTAATGACAACAAGGATGACAAAGATGCTATTCTAGAAGGAACCCAAGCTAGCAATATTTGTAGGGACAAGGATCATGCATCCAAGGAGCATGAAGATCAATGCCCCAAGAAGAGAGAAAGATATCCCACCTATGAAGAACATGAACTAGAAGAACTCCTAGCTTTGGAGAGACCCAAAAAGAAGAAGAAAGACATAAGCCAGTTGCAATGTTACAATTGCAAAGAGATGGGACACTATGCCAGTGAATGCCCAGAAAAGAAGAAGAACCAAGGAAACAAACAAGAGACAAGAATACCAAAGAAAAAGAAAGATATCAGCCAAGTGATGTGCAAACATCTGAAAGAGTTAGGACATTATGCAAACAATCCCGTAAAAGATGAAGCATAAGATAAACCAGCCTATGAGGGATATCACCTTGTCACATGTTTCAAATGCAAGGAACTAGGCCACTATGCAAACAATTGTCCAGAAAGGATGGAGAACAAGTTAAACAAGTCTATGAAGGATCTCAACCTTGGCCCATGAGTCAAGAATGGAAACCAAGGACACAATGCAAAAGTTTGCTAGAGAAAGTTTTCCAGAGCCCAAGAAGGCCAATGTGTAATTTTTGTTTGAAATTTTTAAGGGTGGTAGTACCTAGTTGTTTTGAACTTGCTTGTAACTAACCTCCCCAAATCTGGACGAGATTTATTTTAAGTGGTAATTGTCACATCCCAAGATTTTCCAAATCTTGTAATGTGAAAATAAATGAATAAAATAAAACTTTGTTTGATTTTCAGGGCCAGAAGAAACTTTTTGAATTCAAATGGAACCTCAAACCAATTTGAATCAAATAAATCCTAAAGAGATTTAAAAAGATAAACTTTTATTAAAGGAAAACAAAAATATTTAAAATACTATTTTGGATCTCTTAATAGAGATTTGGTATTCAAAAGAAAAGATGGATTTATAAATAAAGATTATTTTATAAAGCCAAGTTAAAACTTGGCCAAGTTTTGGAATTAAAACATTTTATTCTAAATAAATTTAGCAAAAGTTTATTTAAAATAAATTAATAAGGATTTAATATCCAACTTTATTTAATAAAAGGCTTTACCATTTTAATTAAAACATCAAAACTTATTAAATTATTTTAAATAGGTTTTCCAAGTATTTTATATTCTCTAATAAAAACCTACTAAAGTGTTTTGGCTTTATTTTAGATTTCAAAATAAATATCTCAATAAAACAAATCCTATTGGATTTAATAATGAAAGTCTATTATATTAATTAATAATGGACACTAAAGTAAAAGGTTATTTTGTTTTAAAACAAATTTCCAAATATTATATATTTCCCAAATTAAACCTACTAATTTGATTTTGAAAATATTTAGGTTTCAAATAAAGATTTTATTAATAAAATCAAACCCTATTTGATTTAATAACTAAGGTCCATTTTATTTAATTATTAATGGACCCCAAAGTAAAAGGATTATTTTATTTTAAACAAGTTTTCCAAATATTCTTTATTTCCAAATAAAACCTACTGATTGGGTTTTGAAAGCATTTGGATTTCAAATGAAGATTCTATTAAATAAATCAAACCTTGTTTTATTAATGAACCATGGACCATTTTATTTAATTAATAAATGGAACCTAAAAAGATTTAAAATATTATTTTATTTTGGAAGTTGGTTTATGCTACTAAAACAGAACCAAAAACTCATTACAAGTTTGAATTGTTTGAATGGTTTGCATTGTTGATTGAATCATTTGTTTGAATATCAAATCAGAAAATAGAAATAGAAAAGAATAAAACAAAGTAAACAGAAAAAAATAAGAGAAAACGACAGCCCACCATCCGCCCAATTTCAACTCGCAGCCTCACCTCCTCTTTTCCTGGCGTTTTCTTTCACCAAATAAACAACCCGATAGCCTATGACCGGTGGACCTCCCCTTTCTCCTTTTCATCGACACTGCACTTACCACCGCCTCTTCTTCCTCACCCGCATGGACCGGATCTTCCCTCTCGCCATGCAGACTTAATTTTTCGGCTTGATTACGCCTTAATGCGACAATCTTTACCGCAGTGATCGCACACCTTAAAGCGCCACCTCCTCTTCCGCTTTTCCCCAGCCCCTCCTCGACACGCCTCAGCCGCCATAATTTCTCCTCGACGCCCTGTCTCCGACGATGCTCGACGCAGATTCCGCAGCCTCGCCACCCTTGCCTCCTGACCATGCTCCGTGATCCCCACCTCCCAGATCATCACCGTAGTACCAGCTCGCCCGAGCGCCCGTAACGCTTCAACTAATCCACCTATACGCCGTCGTACGCTACTTTTCCCGAGTCCTCCGTAATATCGACCACCCCTTTCCTCTCGATGATGCATACATGACCACCGACCGCATGCGCAGCTAACGCAGCCCCTAACTTTTCTTAGCGTGGTCCTAAACGTCGTCAACGACGACAACCTGAGAGAACCGTAGCCCGCAACTTCTCCGACGAGCAATTAGCAGCAACCCCTTGCGCCCCTCGAGTAGCCGACCCCACCTCGAGCATCAGCAAGTCTCTGCGAGCCTGGTAAGCCTTGCCAGCCTCTCCCTCGCTTCCTACAACGCCAGCTCCGCCGCTAGCAGAGCGTCGCCGCCGCGCGCTGCCTCTAAGCGCCGCCAGAGTTAGGTCAGGCCATCTCCAGCCGTTGGATGCAGATCGTAGGGGTACGACAGAATCACTTAACGCGAAGGGGTATGCGTTCAGGGTCGCACGATCGGACTTGATCCAACGCGCCAGAATAGTCAATCCGAGCGAAGCGGTACTGGCGAATGAAAATAGGACGCGTGGCACCAGGAGAGTTAAAATAAGGTTTGAAATCAGATTGAAATGCCATTTTGAAAACCCTATAACTTTCAAACCACACGTCCAAATTTGGCAAATTTTATATCAATGGATTCAGGAGAACAAACCCTAGCCAGCCATGCCCTTAGTTTAGCAAATAGTATCTGTTATCTTGTTTGAATTTGCAGAAACTTTTGTGTGCTTGTTTAGATTAGAAAAATTGTTTAAAATGGAATTTAGGGTTAAAACTTTTGCAAAATGGTTTGTTGTGACCTTACTGACCCTAGGAACCAACCCATGATTTGCAAAATGGATTTGGAAAAGTTTAGAATGGATTTATTGGTTTAGTCCATTTCTAGCTAAATAAAACTATTAATTTGTTTATGGAAATGATTTTGAGTAAAAACTTTGGAGAAAATAGTTTGGACCAAACCTACTGACCCAAAAACACCAAGTTTTGCAATAGCAACTCATTTGGTGAAAAAACTTAAAAGTTTGGTTTTGATAAAACATTTTTCACCACATGAAATGATGAATGGAATTAAAAATAGTTTTTGGGCAAAACCCTCTTGCTAATGACTTTGCCACTTTGGTAAATGACCAATTTGGATCTTACAAAGTTTAGAAACCCCATAGAGACCCCTTTGCAAAATAAAACTATCTTGTGCATGCTCCCATGCATGAATTGGTTTCCATTGTCTTGTGTGTGTGAAATTGTTTGAGTGATTATTGGTTTGGAATGTAAATTGAATTAGTGTTTGCTTGTTTGACTTGTAGTGAAGTGTGAGACTAGCAAGATCAAGGAGTGAACCACCATTCCCTTCCAAAAAGGCAAGTGACGCTACATACTTTTTGTCCCATTACTTTCACTATGCATTAGTGTTTTTGCTAAGTAAACCTGCATGGATTTTGCTAAGTATAGATCTTGCTATAGGAAAACCTAGTAGATGAATCCTTAGTAGGATTTCCTAAGTTAAGTTTCCTATTACTACCAAGCTTATGAAGGGAATATGCCCGAGAGGCAATAATAAAGTGGTTATTATCGTATTCCTTGTTTATGATAAATGTTTATTTTGCATGCTATAATTGTATTAATAAGGAAACGTTAATACATGTGTGTTTAATAAACAAACAGAAAGTTCCTAGTTATGCCTCTCTTATAAACTAGCTCGTTGATTAACAAGATGATCAAGGTTTCCTGATCATGGACATTGGATGTTGTTAATAACGGGATCACAACATTAGTGTAATG
Source organism: Avena longiglumis (assembly GCA_030063025.1). Taxonomy (NCBI): domain Eukaryota; kingdom Viridiplantae; phylum Streptophyta; class Magnoliopsida; order Poales; family Poaceae; genus Avena; species Avena longiglumis. Next base: position 145,918,610 of record CP125978.1, on the reverse strand, counting down.
GTGTGATGAACATTCATCCGAGGTATAGCATTACGATCAAAGTCATTGAGTTTATATTGCTATAACATCTTACGAAGTGATCCTAATCCTTAGACCATGAGATCATGTCAATCACTAACACCGGAAGAGTTTCTTGATAACATCAAACGTCACACCGTAACAGGGTGATTATAAAGATGGATTCAGAACTACTAAAGTGTTATGTTGAGGCCCATGGATCGAGAGTGGAATTTGTTCATCCCGATGACGGATAGATATACTCTGGGCCCTCTCGGTGATATCACATTGGTTAGCTTGCAAGCAAGTGATTTGATCACTAGAATGTTATATCACGGGAACGAGAAAAGAGTGCATGTCGGTAACGAGATCAAACTAGGTATGGAGATACCGATGATCGAATCTCGGACATGTAATATATCGTGAAACAAAGGGATTAAGATACTAGCGTAAAAGGTTCCGACGATCACAAGAAAGTCATCGTTGAATGTGTGGGAGTCAGTATGGGTCTCCAGATCCCGCTTCTGATTATTGATCTGAGAGGGGTCTCGATCATGTCCACATTATTCGCGAACCGTAGGGTGACACACTTAAGAGACACCGACATCCAATTGGAGCAAAAGTTTCATGCCGAAAAGAAAAGGAAAGCGCAGGAATTTATTTCACTAGACACCGAAATTGTTTCGGTTGAAATTGCTGAAACTGGTTCTGCATGTGAAATGGAATACTAGCAAGGGGTTTTATGTGAATGTTTGTTAATTAAAGTAATTAACAAAATTCTGAATAAATAAATAAAAGAGTTTTATTTAAATGAGAGCTTGCATTAAATTTGGTGGAAATTTAATGCATGTGAGTGGATTTATGAGTGGAGGCTTTTTAATGGGAGTGGAGGCTTTTCATTTTGAGTGGGAGCTCCACCCACATGAATGTGGAAGAGGTGGGGGCAGCCCCATGGCTGGGCGTCATGCCCCTTGGGTTCCCCCTCTCCCTATAAAGGCCCCCTCTCCTCTCACATCACACCTCCTCGTGAAGGATCTCTCCCCTCTAGAATTTATCCCCATGGTCTCGGACTAGCGAGATACATGTTCCGTGGCTTTTCGGCAAGAAAGAGTTGTGCTTCCGCTGCATCGCTGGAGCGAGGAGGCGGAGGTTGCTCGTGCGTGTGTGCGAGCACGGATGCTTGCTTTTGGCGCTAGGACTTCCTCTCGATCTTGAGATCGGCAAGAGATCGTCTACATCAACCACGAGTTTGGTCTCGTTAAGCTTTGTCGGTCTTCAAGGGTATGTTCTCTACGGATATACATCTGCCGGTTGTTTGTATCTAGTAGATAGATCTTGGTACATAGTTGTTCCCATCGTAGGAAATTTTTTGTTTTCTATGCTGCGAACCCTACAAAGGGTATCGAGCCGGATCTATGCGTAGATGCTTTGCACGGGTAGTACACATATGAGTATGTGGGCGATGATGATCATTTTATTGCTTCTTAGTTGTACTTTGGATATTGGTGGCATAGTGGGATGAAGCGGCCCGGACAAACTTTACATGTCCTCGCACATGAGACCTGTTCCACGCTTGACATGCAACTAGTTTTGCATAAGTGGCTAGCGGGTGTCTGTCTCTCCTACTATAGTCAATATCTAATTTGCAACGAGTTGTCAACAATTTGGTTATCCTCGTTGTGGTTCATGTTCGTTCGTAGGTAAGAACGGTTCTATCTTCGAAAGCCCTAAGCCACGTAAAATTTGCAATGGATAAATTAGAGGCGTCTAGTTTAGATTGTTGCTGGGCTAGTGTTATGATATGGTAGTATTGTAAGTAGAATTATGAGATGATACTCTTACAACACACATAGCGTGTAAACTCCATAGACCTTGGATTTACACATATAGGTATGATAGTGATCATACCACGGTGCACATGATAGAGATCATATGCGGGAACCATATCATTCCACTAATAAACATGTGATGTTTGATAGCATCTTATATTGCTTGTTTGGTGTTTTATTAGCAAAATAAGATGATCCCTCATTTAGATATCAAGATAAGAATGTGTTCTTCCTTAAGTATGCACCGACAATGTTTCGTCGCTCAAGACATCACGTGATGATCGGGTGTACTTGAATCCACGAGCATATCTCGGTGTAAGACAGCGATTACACGCGAATACTAAGGTTCTTACTTGATGAGCCTAGCATGTACAGACATGGCCTCTCGAACACGGACCGAAAGGTTAAGCATGAGTCATATGTTTTGATATGATGACCATATGGATGCTCGCTTTGAAGCTATACCGACTCACGTGATGATCGGACTTGGTGTAGTGGATTTGGTTCATGTAATCACCAAAAAGACACGAGGGATGTCGTTTTTGAGTGGGAGTTTATTTCTAATTTGGATTAGTAGAACTCAATTTATCATAAATTAAATCAAAGTGAATTTGCATAATTTGTTGTAGTCATTGGCATTCGTTCACCACCATATGCATAGTTGTAATTGAGATAATAGAACTATAGAATTCTGGATATATACTTTACGAACTGGTATCGTATTGTGTTGAGTGTCAATCAAAGTTTAAAGTCCTATTGCAAACTTTTAGCAAACTCTATTTACTCCGTGAAATTTAATAATTGCTATTAAATCGAGAGTAACAATTCCAGTGTTAGTATCTTAAGTATCATGTTTGCCTCCACGATTCTTGATTGTTTTAATATCAAGTTTATCTAGGACCTGAAAGAATTGTTTCAGAAACCATCATGTGTGGCAGATATAACGATATCTGAAACAATGTTTGTTGCAATATGATAGAGTATAATATATGTTCTAATATTGGATGAGAATTTACGAAGGTTGGAGATGCTAGACATCCTAATCATCCAAAAGGGTTTTGGAAAGTAATGTTATACTCACGATTCGCCTTTATAAGCTAAAGTAGCTTGATCATGAAAGTCGTCATGATAAGGGTGAATAGAATATGTATGTAAAATGTTTACTACACTAAAAGATTACTAAAGAATGGATTTTGAAAGAATACCGATCATTTTGATGATGGTGATCTACTTCAAAGTGCAAGTCCAAAGGTATTATTATTTGAATATACACGCTTTGGACTATGTATCATGTATATGGCACCACTTTTGATGTTGATAAATTCTTTTAAAAGGAAAAGGAAATGCTGAAAGAGAATCTATAAAATATATTTGGAAGAAAAGAAAAGATTGGAAATATCCAATTTAGGTATATATATGATATACATGTTATGGTTGTATTCTTTGCTTGTTAAACAATGTGGTTCTTGGGTATTGGATACCGAATTGGTTGGTATGAAATGTCATACGAAACAACGCAATTCATGAACCACAATGACCTAAGTAACTAGCAAGATAATATGTGATGATGTTCATCAAAACAAACAAACCGTTGTTTGTATTTCGTTGACATCAAGGCTTGACTTCAAGATTTGTTTTAATAATTGTTATTTGAATCAGGTATTATGAGAACAAAGGTTGTTCAAATAATTACCGTATTCCATATAAGATGGATGATTTACAAATCTAGTTGAAGAAATCACATCCATAAAACCTAATGCTAAAATGTCGCAAGACAAATGATTGAAAGATCACTTATGAAGTGACATCGCTGTTTAAATTATATTGGAAAGAAAACATGAAGAATCTCCATATTCATGGATTTTTGGAGTCTTTGATTTGATCAAGTGACGCTTGTGAGACTTTCCACGTGATAATTAAAACTTCGTTCAAAGGCCAAAGAAGAACGAACGACTAAATTATTGGAATTTATACATATCGATGTATGTAGTCCATTATGTGTAGTCGTAAGCGATGGGTTTCAACTTCATATGCTTTCTCCGGAATTTTTAGTGAATTTTCACTTAATGAGAAAGAAGTATGAAATATTTGAAAATGTTCAAAGACTTTCAAGATGAAGTGGAAAATCATTGTAACAAGAAAATAAATAGTTTATGATTTTATCATAAGGGATTTATTTGAGTTACAAGTGTAACAAGAAAAATAAATGAATTATGATTTTATCATAAAGGGATTTATTTGAGTTGCAAGTTTAGCAAAACACCTAGATTTACATCTCCCGAAACACCATAGGAGTATGGAGTGTTTGAGATTTGTAATGAAACCTTGTGAGACATGGTTGGATCAAAGGTGTTATTTATAAAACTGCCATTATGTTTTAAAAGATTAAAGCTTTAGAGACTACCGCTTTTACACTGAAAAGAGCTCCATCTAGATCCGTTGAAATGACACCATGGAAGTTATGGTTTGGGGTAAAACCCAAGTTGTCATTTCTTAAATTTTGGTATACTAAACATAAGTAAGATGTTTACAACCAAAGTCGGATGAGCATGTCTTTGTAGGTTATTTCGAATAACAATTGGTTATTCCTCCATAACACCGAGGACAAAAGGGTTTGTCGCTTGAAATGTAAAGGTTCTTGAAGAAGGAATTTTTCATAAATGTTAAGTGGGAGGACAATAGAACTTTGATAAGGTTAACGAACCTTAGCTAAATGTGCTGAGTTGCGCAGTGCCGGAAATGGTTCTGGAGGCTGCCATAATGCTCATAGCTTATGTGCCTCAAAGGTTGTGGTCACGGAGATCTAAGTTCTTATTGAACCAAGTCGGTCAGATAAACAATCAAATACTAAGATTTGAGAGTAAATCATCATTGTTTGACAATGATTAACCGACTATATGCAAAGAAGCGATGATGGGCCCTAGCTCCGTCAAATGGCTTGAAGCCATAAAATCCGTGATAGTTCCATACACGAGAAATCAAGTTTTGAACTTGGAAGACCCTCCGGAAAGGTGTAAAAACCTATCGGTCGTATTTGGATCTATAAAGAAACAAACATGGATGTTTCACATCTATGAAATAGTCGACATGTCGTAAAGTATTTTACGACAATGTTCAAGGAGTTGACTATGACAAGATTTGATATTTCATAGCGATATTTAGTCTGGACGGATTAAAGTAGCAACCACTACATATAATCTGTTATATGGTAGATGAATAAACAAAACAAAGTTCTTCTAATAGAATGGTTACCTAGGACGTGTACATGACACGATCCAAAGGGTTTTGTTAATTCAAAGGATGCTAAAAAGGGCATGCAAACTTCAATGGTGGAAGTAAGCATCATGAGTTGGAATCTTCACCATGATGAAAAGGAGTTTTCATCGAGACGATGAAGATGCTTGCATTTGCAAGAAATTAAGTGGAGCGCCGAGACATATTTCTGATACATTATGTGAAGGACATCTTGTTGATTAGAAATGATGTATCTTTTATTGACAAAGGTTAAGAATTTCATTTTGATGAAAGACTTAGGAAAAACCCAAATATTTAGCGTGAATGTCTATAGTGGATAGACTGTGACGCCAATATGGTTATGCCAAACGTACATATATGAGATATTGAAGGAGTTCAATATAGAAACGACAAGAAACCGTTCTTGTTGCATGGAAAGGAATTGAATCAAGATTCAAGTGTATCGACACTTGATAAGTGAAACAAGATTCAAGTGTTTTGACACTTGATGAGTGCAATCACGAGAATGTTTTGATCAATCATACCATGATATGTACACATCAAGATATGTCCTATGCTCTAAGTGTTATGAGCATATACCAGAATGAATCATAAAATGATCATTGTACGATAGTGAGGATATTCTTATGATCTTTTGGAAGAACTAAGAATATATTTGTGTAGAGGTGACAAACAATTACAAATAGTTCATTGTAAAGCGTTACATTGATACTAGTTTTGTCACAAGATACAAATTAAGTTTATCTCAATTTAAACTATGGGTGGAACAATGTAATGGAAAGGAGATTCCATGATGTATTTGGAAGAGTTCCAAAATTAAGACATTGTGACGAATACTACAACAAAAGGCTAAGTATATGACTGCTATAGTAGCAGCAAAGGAGGGAATTTGTGTCAAGTAGTTTGTTATTAAACTAAGGTGTGGTTCGCAACGGGCTAACACTAAAGATATATTGTATGACAATAGTATCGATGTGTTTTAACCCCAAGGAACTAAAGGTCTCACCAAAAGACCAAATTTATACAATGCCATCTCATTGGAGAATGAGTGATGCGTGGAGACGCCAAGACATGCAAATACACACGGACCTGAGCGTCAGATCCGTAGATTATGTTAACCACTTGCAATTGTGTATATGGAACACCGGAAAGCCATAGGTGTTCAATACGCAAAGTTCTCAAACTAGATTATTGTCTCTAGTGCAAGTGGGAGACTGAAGGGAATATGCCCGAGAGGCAATAATAAAGTGGTTATTATCATATTCCTTGTTTATGATAAATGTTTATTTTGCATGCTATAATTGTATTAATACGGAAACGTTAATACATGTGTGTTTAATAAACAAACAGAAAGTTCCTAGTTATGCCTCTCTTATAAACTAGCTCGTTGATTAACAAGATGATCAAGGTTTCCTGATCATGGACATTGGATGTTGTTAATAACGGGATCACAACATTAGTGTAATGGTGTGATGAACATTCATCCGAGGTATAGCATTACGATCAAAGTCATTGAGTTTATATTGCTATAACATCTTACGAAGTGATCCTAATCGTTAGACCATGAGATCATGTCAATCACTAACACCGGAAGAGTTTCTTGATAACATCAAACGTCACACCGTAACAGGGTGATTATAAAGATGGATTCAGAACTACTAAAGTGTTATGTTGAGGCCCATGCATCGAGAGTGGAATTTGTTCATCCCGATGACGGATAGATATACTCTGGGCCCTCTCGGTGATATCACATTGGTTAGCTTGCAAGCAAGTGATTTGATCACTAGAATGTTATATCACGGGAACGAGAAAAGAGTGCATGTCGGTAACGAGATCAAACTAGGTATGAAGATACCGATGATCGAATCTCGGACATGTAATATATCGTGAAACAAAGGGATTAAGATACTAGCGTAAAAGGTTCCGACGATCACAAGAAAGTCATCGTTGAATGTGTGGGAGTCGATGGGTCTCGAGATCCCGCTCGATTATTGATCGAGAGGGTCTCGATCATGTCCACATTATTCGCGAACCATAGGGTGACACACTTAAGAGACACCGACATCCAATTGGAGCAAAAGTTTCATGCCGAAAAGAAAAGGAAAGCGAGGAATTTATTTCACTAGACACCAAATTGTTTGGTTGAAATTGGAAACTGGTTCTGCATGTGAAATGGAATACTAGCAAGGGGTTTTATGTGAATGTTTGTTAATTAAAGTAATTAACAAAATTCTGAGTAAATAAATAAAATAGTTTTATTTAAATGAGAGCTTGCATTAAATTTGGTGGAAATTTAATGCATGTGAGTGGATTTATGAGTGGAGGCTTTTTAATGGGAGTGGAGGCTTTTCATTTTGAGGGAGCTCCACCCATGAATGTGGAAGAGGTGGGGCAGCCCCATGGCTGGGCGCCATGCCCTTGGGTGCCCCCTCTCCCTAAAAGGCCCCTCTCCTCCTCTCACATCACACCTCCTCGTGAAGGATCTCTCTCCCCTCTAGAATTTATCCCCATGGTCTCGGACTAGCGAGATACATGTTCCGGTGGCTTTTCGGCAAGAAAGAGTTGTGCTTCGCTGCATCGCTGGAGCGAGGAGGCGGAGGTTGCCTCGTGTGTGTGCGAGCACGGATGCGCTTGCTTTTGCGGCGCTAGGACTTCCTCTCGATCTTGAGATCGGCAAGAGATCGTCTACATCAACCACGAGTTTGGACTCGTTAAGCTTTGTCGGTCTTCAAGGGTATGTTCTCTACGGATATACATCCGCCCGTTGTTTGTATCTAGTAGATAGATCTTGGTACATAGTTGTTCCCATCGTAGGAAAATTTTTGTTTTCTATGCTGCGAACCCTACAGCTTAGCCTAGCTAATAGAAAACATGGGTGGAAAATATATTCACACTATGGAAAAATATTCTAAGTCTGAGGACTTATGTTTTGTTTAATAAAACAACTAAGTTAATGAATCACCTGGGTGGAATGGAAGGATTGGGATATGTTGAGTGGTTACACAAGGCCAGGGGACTGGTGAACCTTGTGTATCACACTTGTGGATGGCCACCCAGGAAACAAAGGGATTTGAGATGTCAAATGTTGAGAAGCTTCAAGTGCAACCACTTGGCAATATGGGCTCTGCCATGATCATATAGGTTGCAAGAACTTAGCCATATGGACAGTTGGTGGTAGTGTTTGATAGGTTGGAACGCGTCCATTTTGGTCTAAGGGAAGGCTTCTGAAAGATTTTGTCTTGGGAAACCAAGTCTTGTGGGTAAAGTGCACCACCTCTGCAGAGTGTAAAATCTAAGTACTTAGCCATGTCCCTGGTAAAGGACAATTTGAGCATCAAGACATGGAAGCAATCAAGAATCTCATCATTCAAATTTCTAAAGTTAAAACTTGTGGATTGAACAAGGGTTGTTTGAACTCTTCAATCATTGATGGAGAGATGGCTTGGTACAAGGATCTTGAAATCTTTGATTGAGAAAAATGGTTTTGCAAAGCACTTCAGTCTTTGATTGGTGGATGCCTTGGAAAGGATCTTCAGTCTTTGATTGGTAGATGCCTTGGAAAGTAATTTGACAAAACAAAAACTTAGTATTTTCAAAATGATAAGAAAAATCTATTTTGAGCAATGCAAGCCTCAACTCCACTTAGCCAAATGCATTTAGATGATAGACTCCACTATACTACCATAGTATCACTTGCCAATACAATTCAAATGTATTGACCCTTTGTGGCTGTAACTTGTATGTTGCAGGTTTGATTGATTTTAGAGAAGATTGTTTGAATAGGATTACAAAGTCTACAACATCTGCCTGTGGCACTTTGAAGATGAAGGACCCCATGATTATAATTATTCATTGCAAAGTAATGTAATAGCCAAATGAGCTATGTATTGATGTAATAAAATTATGTTATTCCTGGTTATAAAGTTATAATATGACCTTTGTTTCTTGATATTACATCTAAACTGTGGATGCTAGCTATTGATCCAGGGACTAGCATTGTAAAACACAGGAGGCTCTATCTTATCTAAGATTGGGACCTCTACAGATGGTATTAGAGCATTGTGTTGCCTGTAGGATTTTGTAAACCCTAGGATTGGACAAAAACCCTTTAGAAAAATAGGAGTTGTCTTATTCCAAAAACTTATTTACAGAAACACTTGTAGACTCTTTCCTCAACCATTTTGGTTTCAAATCTACATCTTTTCTACTTCAACTTGATAGAAGAACCTACCCAATGACCAAGGACTACACCATGTGTAAAGGATGACTTCAACTTCTTCAACTCTAATGACTTCAACATCTTCAGCATATTCACCAAGGACTTCCAACTTGGGTATCACTAAGGACTACAAGTGAGACAAGGAAATCTTGCTCAAGATTTAGAGACTGAGGGAATGCAAAAGTTAGAAGGAGCTTACATCATTTGAAGTATTGCAACCAAGAGTTTTTCTCAAAGAAACCATGATCTCATACAAGAAGAATAAAGAAGGAAGGAAAGAATTACAAGTGAACCATATAGATAGACCACCATATTTTAGTTAAGACAAAACCACCAACTTATGTGGTGTAACAAAAATATTTTTTTGCCAAAGTATGTGCTTGAACCTTGTTGTTTGAGTGAATTGTTTGGTTTGTGATTGCATGCACATTGCTTGTGTGAATTGTGATGTGTGTGATTAGGATTGACTCCTTAGAAATATCTTGCCTATTCTAATCCCAATTCAAACCCAAACAGATGACTTCTCCAAGAAACTCCAACATCAAGGTTGATGACAACAACAACCAAGAAGACAACATGAGAGAACTTATAGCAACCCAAAACCAGTTGAGCCAAGAGACAACTCAACTTTTAGCCAACAACAATGGATTAGACCCTGTCATACAAAGGATTTTGAAACTTCAATCCCAATTGTTGCAAGGATTGGTTACTCAAATGATCAACATGGGAGAAAACTCTTCCCAAAGAACTAATGACAACAAGGATGACAAAGATGCTATTCTAGAAGGAACCCAAGCTAGCAATATTTGTAGGGACAAGGATCATGCATCCAAGGAGCATGAAGATCAATGCCCCAAGAAGAGAGAAAGATATCCCACCTATGAAGAACATGAACTAGAAGAACTCCTAGCTTTGGAGAGACCCAAAAAGAAGAAGAAAGACATAAGCCAGTTGCAATGTTACAATTGCAAAGAGATGGGACACTATGCCAGTGAATGCCCAGAAAAGAAGAAGAACCAAGGAAACAAACAAGAGACAGTAATACCAAAGAAAAAGAAAGATATCAGCCAAGTGATGTGCAAACACTGCAAAGAGTTAGGACATTATGCAAACAACTGTCCAGAAAAGATGAAGCATAAGATAAACCAGCCTATGAGGGATATCAGCCTTGTCACATGTTTCAAATGCAAGGAACTAGGCCACTATGCAAACAATTGTCCAGAAAGGATGGAGAACAAGTTAAACAAGTCTATGAAGGATCTCAACCTTGGCCCATGAGTCAAGAATGGAAACCAAGGACACAATGCAAAAGTTTGCTTAGAGAAAGTTTTCCCAGGAGCCCAAGAAGGCCAATGTGTAATTTTTGTTTGAAATTTTTTAAGGGTGGTAGTACCCTAGTTGTTTTGAACTTGCTTGTAACCCCAACCTCCCCAAATCTCGGGACGAGATTTATTTTAAGGGTGGTAGCCTGTCACATCCCAAGATTTTCCAAATCTTGTAATGTGAAAATAAATGAATAAAATAAAACTCTGTTTGATTTTCAGGGCCAGAAGAAACTTTTTGAATTCAAATGGAACCTCAAACCAATTTGAATCAAATAAATCCTAAAGAGATTTAAAAAGATAAACTTTTATTAAAGGAAAATAAAAATATTTAAAATACTATTTTGGATCTCTTAATAGAGATTTGGTATTCAAAAGAAAAGATGGATTTATAAATAAAGATTATTTTATAAAGCCAAGTTAAAACTTGGCCAAGTTTTGGAATTAAAACATTTTATTCTAAATAAATTTAGCAAAAGTTTATTTAAAATAAATTAATAAGGATTTAATATCCAACTTTATTTAATAAAAGGCTTTACCATTTTAATTAAAACATCAAAACTTATTAAATTATTTTAAATAGGTTTTCCAAGTATTTTATATTCTCTAATAAAACCTACTAAAGTGTTTTGGCTTTATTTTAGATTTCAAAATAAATATCTCAATAAAAAAATCCTATTGGATTTAATAATGAAAGTCTATTATATTAATTAATAATGGACACTAAAGTAAAAGGTTATTTTGTTTTAAAACAAATTTCCAAATATTATATATTTCCCAAATTAAACCTACTAATTTGATTTTGAAAATATTTAGGTTTCAAATAAAGATTTTATTAATAAAATCAAACCCTATTTGATTTAATAACTAAGGTCCATTTTATTTAATTATTAATGGACCCCAAAGTAAAAGGATTATTTTATTTTAAACAAGTTTTCCAAATATTCTTTATTTCCAAATAAAACCTACTGATTGGGTTTTGAAAGCATTTGGATTTCAAATGAAGATTCTATTAAATAAACCAAACCTTGTTTTATTAATAAACCATGGACCATTTTATTTAATTAATAAATGGAACCTAAAAAGATTTAAAATATTATTTTATTTTGGAAGTTGGTTTATGCTACTAAAACAGAACCAAAAACTCATTACAAGTTTGAATTGTTTGAATGGTTTGCATTGTTGATTGAATCATTTGTTTGAATATCAAATCAGAAAATAGAAATAGAAAAGAATAAAACAAAGTAAACAGAAAAAAATAAGAGAAAACGACCAGCCCACCATCTGGCCCAACAGCCCAACTCGCAGCCCACCTCCTCTTTTCCCTGAAGCGTTTTCTTTCACCACATAAACAACCCGCATAGCCTATGACTGGTGGACCTCCCCCTTTCTCTCCTTTTCTCACTGACACCAGACCCCACCACCGGCCCTCTTCTTCCTCACCCGCCGCGGACTGGATCTTTCCCCTCTCCTCGCCGTTGCAGACTTAATTTGTCGGCTTGATTACGCCTTAACGCGACAATCTTTACTCGCAGTGATCGCACACCTTAAAGCGCCAGCCTCCCCTCTTCCGTTTTCCCCAGACGCCCCTCCTCGACACGCCTCCAGGCCGCCATAATTTCTCCTCGACTGCCCCTGTCTCCGACGATGCTCCGACGCCGATTCCGGCAGCCTCTCGCCACCCCTTGCCTCCCAGACCATGCTCCCGTGATCCCCACCTCCTGACGATCATCACCGTAGTAGTACCGCCTCGAGCGCTCGTAACGCAACAACTCCACCTATACGTCAGTTGCTCGCTACTTTTCTGGCGAGTCCTCTAGGTAATATCTGACCACCCCCTTTCCTCTCGATGATGCATACATGACCACCGACCGCATGCGCAGCTAACGCAGCCCCTAACTTTTCTTAGCGTGGTCCTAAACATCGTCAACGACGACAACCTGAGAGCACCGTCGCCCGCAACTTCTCCGACGAGCAATTAGCAGCAACCCCTTGCGCCCCTCGAGTAGCCGACCCCACCTCGAGCATCAGCAAGTCTCTGCGATCCTAGAAGCCTTGCCAGCCTCTCCCTCGCTTCCTGCAATGCCAGCTCCGCCGCTAGCAGAGCGTCGCCGCCGCGCGCTGCCGCTAAGCGCCGCCAGAGTTAGGTCAGGCCATCTCCAGCCGTTGGATGCAGATCGTAGGGGTACGACAGAATCACTTAACGCGAAGGGGTATGCGTTCAGGGTCGCACGATCGGACTTGATCCAATGCGCCAGAATAGTCAATCCGAGCGAAGCGGTACTAGCGAATGAAAATAGGACGCGTGGCACCAGGAGAGTTAAAATAAGGTTTGAAATCAGATTGAAATGCCATTTTGAAAACCCTATAACTTTCAAACCACACGTCCAAATTTGGCAAATTTTATATCAATGGATTCAGGAGAACAAACCCTAGCCAGCCATGCCCTTAGTTTAGCAAATAGTATCTGTTATCTTGTTTGAATTTGCAGAAACTTTTGTGTGCTTGTTTAGATTAGAAAAATTGTTTAAAATGGAATTTAGGGTTAAAACTTTTGCAAAATGGTTTGTTGTGACCTTAATGACCCTAGGAACCAACCCATGATTTGCAAAATAGATTTGGAAAAGTTTAGAATGGATTTATTGGTTTAGTCCCTTTCTAGCTAAATAAAACTATTAATTTGTTTATGGAAATGATTTTGAGTAAAAACTTTGGAGAAAATAGTTTGGGCCAAACCTACTGACCCAAAAACACCAAGTTTTGCAATAGCAACTCATTTGGTGAAAAAACTTAAAAGTTTGGTTTTGATAAAACATTTTTCACCACATGAAATGATGAATGGAATTAAAAATAGTTTTTGGGCAAAACCCTCTTGATAATGACTTTGCCACTTTGGTAAATTACCAATTTGGATCTTACAAAGTTTAGAAACCCCATAGAGACCCCTTTGCAAAATAAAACTATCTTGTGCATGCTCCCATGCATGAATTGGTTTCCATTGTCTTGTGTGTGTGAAATTGTTTGAGTGATTATTGGTTTGGAATGTAAATTGAATTAGTGTTTGCTTGTTTGACTTGTAGTGAAGTGTGAGACTAGCAAGATCAAGGAGTGAACCACCATTCCCTTCCAAAAAGGCAAGTGACGCTACATGCTTTTTGTCCCATTACTTTCACTATGCATTAGTGTTTTTGCTAAGTAAACCTGCATGGATTTTGCTAAGTATAGATCTTGCTATAGGAAAACCTAGTAGATGAATCCTTAGTAGGATTTCCTAAGTTAAGTTTCCTATTACTACCAAGCTTAGCCTAGCTAATAGAAAACATGGGTGGAAAATATATTCACACTATGGAAAAATATTCTAAGTCTGAGGACTTATGTTTTGTTTAATAAAACAACTAAGTTAATGAATCACCTGGGTGGAATGGAAGGATTGGGATATGTTGAGTGGTTACACAAGGCCAGGGGACTGGTGAACCTTGTGTATCACACTTGTGGATGGCCACCCAGGAAACAAAGGGATTTGAGATGTCAAATGTTGAGAAGCTTCAAGTGCAACCACTTGGCAATATGGGCTCTGCCATGATCATATAGGTTGCAAGAACTTAGCCATATGGACAGTTGGTGGTAGTGTTTGATAGGTTGGAACGTCCATTTTGGTCTAAGGAAGGCTTCGAAGATTTTGTCTTGGGAAACCAAGTCTTGTGGGTAAAGTGCACCACCTCTGCAGAGTGTAAAATCTAAGTACTTAGCCATGTCCCCGGTAAAGGACAATTTGAGCATCAAGACATGGAAGCAATCAAGAATCTCATCATTCAAATTTCTAAAGTTAAAACTTGTGGATTGAACAAGGGTTGTTTTAACTCTTCAATCATTGATGGAGAGATGGCTTGGTACAAGGATCTTGAAATCTTTGATTGAGAAAAATGGTTTTGCCAAGCACTTCAGTCTTTGATTGGTGGATGCCTTGGAAAGGATCTTCAGTCTTTGATTGGTAGATGCCTTGGAAAGTAATTTGTCAAAACAAAAACTTAGTATTTTCAAAATGATAAGAAAAATCTATTTTGAGCAATGCAAGCCTCAACTCCACTTAGCCAAATGCATTTAGATGATAGACTCCACTATACTACCATAGTATCACTTGCCAATACAATTCAAATGTATTGACCCTTTGTGGTGTAACTTGTATGTTGCGGTTTGATTGATTTTAGAGAAGATTGTTTGAATAGGATTACAAAGTCTACAACCAACATCTGCCTGTGGCACTTTGAAGATGAAGGACCCCATGATTATAATTATTCCGCTGCAATGTAATGTAATAGCCAAATGAGCTATGTATTGATGTAATAAAATTATGTTATTCCTGGTTATAAAGTTATAATATGACCTTTGTTTCTTGATATTACATCTAAACTGTGGATGCTAGCTATTGATCCAGGGACTAGCATTGTAAAACACAAGAGGCTCTATCTTATCTAAGATTGGGACCTCTACAGCTATGATGAGACTCGGAGGAATCTTGGTTGACGCTGTCGATGGTGTTCATGGGCACGAAGACGTCCATGTCCACCAACTCGGCAACTCTGGTGTCATAACCCATGAGTGATGACAAGATGGCTTCGTGATCAATCTCTTTGCCATCATCGTCAACGTCGGGGATACCAGAGGTCACCGTGTCGATGTCGGCACCTTCGTAGTGTGCCTTCACCATTGAAAGCGCCATCCTTGCGCCAGCCCGCGCACATGAAGCTTTCCAGCTTATGATACGCTCGGGGCTCGACACAGAATCTCCGAGTACTTCGTCACGGAGTCCGAGGCCTTGATGTATATCTGGAGGGGCTTGGAAATCTCCTTGGCTTGGGTGATGGCGGTGTTGATGAAGTTGCCGGCAAGAACCATGCATTCCTTGTCCGAAGGAGGCGAGCGGGTTAAACCCATAGGAGCTGAAAATTCCGACAAGGAGCGCATGAGTTCAATAAACTCTAAGTATCCAGACTACAGAAATACAAGGCGGAGGAAACTTACTGAAGATGCTGGCCTTGGCCTGCCAGATGGTGTCCGCCAAGGATTCCTTCTCTTGTTGGAGGAGCTTAAACGCCTCGCTGTGGCGTTGGTTTTGCTCATCAGCATCTTGCTTCTGATCTTTTAAGATCGCAAGCTCCTCCTTCAAGCGATTGATTTCCGCGGAGGCGGAATCTTGCAGGGCTTTCATGGAATCCTCGTGCATCTTTAGCATCTCTTCCCTCTCCTTCTTAAGGATTTTGTTCTCGCTGTCCAGCTTCTGGATGTGCTTGGACTTCTCGACAATATCCTTGGCCTTGGCGACATGCTCTACAAGTCGGACAAAACAAAGTACACAGTGAGTACTCGGATAATGAAGGCACAAAACCAAGACAAAATGCGCAAAAAGAAAATAGACTCTTGTTTTTGATGATCTGTTCCTTCAAGATGGCAGTTTTACCCTTTTCGGCTTCAAGATCTGCGTGCATCTTCTGGTACTTGTCGTTGGCCATGCCCCTCTGAGCATTCTCATTCTGTGTAAAAAAGGAAAAAGTTAAATCGTTGTTTAGTCTGCCTTATTGCGCGAGAAGTATTGAAAATTATGAACACTAGAGGCTTGGGGGCTACAGTATTGAAAATTATGAACACTGCGTATGCTACTCTTAAAGCATCTAGTCGGAATAGTTTGTTCCACCTAAATGCTTGGGGGCTACAGTGAGAGTTTTTCTAACTTAGTCACTCTTAGAGCATATAGATGCAAAACCTATGGTTTTCCATCTACATCCTCGGGGGCTACAGTGGGATACTCATATGAAATGCAAAAGGCAAAGTAAAAACTTACAAGTGCAATAATCTTGAGGTTTGTAGCACTCTCGGCTAGCAGCTTGCCGAAGGAAATGCTATTTCCTCGCAAGATATCCGCTTGTTGGAGCAGCTCCTCAAGACCGCACGTCGGAGATGAAGGTACTCCTCCAGGAACCAAAGTTGTGTCACTCGGTGTGAGCACCGGGTAAACTATCTTTGGAAACTCAAAGGGTTTATGGGGAGTAAGGGCACCGCCTTCGGCAGAGGTAACAGCTCCCACCACCGCCTTGCCGCTACCGATGGCATCCTTAGCCGGAGCTTCAGCCATTTGTAGAGCAGTGCTCTCCTGTGTTGCCTGCTCGGCGACAACAACGAGTTCGGTAGAGGCGCCAGAATCCACTTCCATGGCGGAAGGGTCTGGTGCCTCCTGGGCATGAGAGCTTGTCGGGGCAGAGGAAGGCTTGACGGCAGGGGTAGCAGGGGCGATGGCGGGGGAGGAGTTGCGATGCAGCATGTCCTTGATATTTCTAGAAGCCCCCAAAGTTTTGGAGGACTTCTTGAGGCTGGTCGTGGCTTTCTTCCTAAAACGTGCAAAGTACATAAGTACAGAAACAAGACAGATAATTAGACAATGTCGGAGAATGAGAGGCTTACACTAGGGGATGCTTTGGCAAAAATCCCGGTGTCTTTTCTCTTTTCCGCCTCCAGGGCGGCGGTACTCTTTTTGGAGGCTCCGCCCTCTGTATTCTTCTTCTTGCCTCCGTCAGCAGCGTCAGAGGTGGAGCTCTTCCGCTTTCGCGCCAACGGGACATCATCGTCGGACACGACCGTGACTTCCTTCATCTTTGGATCATAGATTTGGGCAGCCAGGTTGCCCTCGTCTAGATCGCTAAGGTGTTAAGTAAGAAATCACCGTGTTAGATAAGATGGTATTGGCAAGACGGAAAAACTGGAGCATATGTCGTACACGGAAAATAAATACCTACCTTTGGGCACTTGCCGTCTACGAACATGTCGTAAGTGATGGTGAAGCCACGCTTCTTGTCCTTCACCTTGACGATGTCCTTTAGGCGGAGCTTGACGGAGTTGCTCGAGAAGTTATCCATGGAGATCCGGAGGCTATCTCTTCGATCACTGGTATACTCGTGCATGAACTTCACGCGGTGCTGCAGAGGTTGGATTCGCCTGATGGACCAGCACATGGCTAGGTCCAAGCCGGTCAAACCCGTCTCTACAAACCATTCGATCCACCTTATTGCGCGACAAGCGTCAAGGTCGGAGGGAAGGGAGGCATGGGATCTCCATGTAGAAACTTCAGCGGCGGCTCCATCCGCAAAGTCCGGGTACGTCACTTCTCGGCCCGCCAAAGGAATGTCGGGGCCGTAGAAGTACGTCCGCTGCCAGTTGCAGGACTCGTGGCCGACGATGTCGGGGAACCGCCGGCCAGGTCGAATCTTGAAGCTTATGGTGCCGCAGTTCCTAAGCTCCTCCTTACTATGTCCGGCTTCACATTTGACGGTGAAGAAGTACACGAACAAATCTAACCTAGGCCTTATCCCTAGGTAACCCTCGCAAAGTGCCGCGAAGTTGCTAAGCACTAAGATACTATTGGGGGAGAGGTTGTGGGGTTGGACCTTGTAGTGGTTCAAGACGGAGAGAAAGAAGTGGGAGATGGTCAAGGAAACGCCGCGCACCAGCTGAGCGTTGAGGTACACCTTTTCTCCGGCTTGGGGAGAAGCTGTCACCTCGCCGGCCGGCGCAGCCCCCCAGGCAAGCCCCTCCGTCGCAGGGAGGTAGCCTTCGGCGACCATCTCCTGGATGTCGCGGTCGGTGATGTCCGAGCCGCGCTAGTCACCCTTGTGCGAGTCTGGTTCTTCTTCCAGTGGCTCTAGCGCCGCCAGATTATGGTCGCCGCCGATGGTTTCGATCACCGCTGATGCGGGGATGACTAGGCCCTCTGGGGGCACAACGACGGAGCCATGGAGTGTTGGAAGGATGCGACTGACGCAGAGGGAGGCTAGGGTTTTCGAGGTTTCTCGCGGAGAGCTCGAGGAGGCGTGCGGCTGGAGGAAGAAGATGATGACGCGAGAGGAATGAGGTAAAAAGTGGAAAGTGTCCCATGGTAACTATTTATCATACTCTGCATCAAGATTCGTGCAGCTAATCGGATGGTTGCCGCATAGGCGACGTGTTCGTGAAAGTGCGCGGTAATTTCGCCACATCTCCAACCGCCGCCGCCAACGGTTCATATTGCTCGCGCGGGAAAATCGGATATGATGTGAGTTACCCCAGGAACCGCTCGTGTGTGAGTTACGAGGCGTCGCTGACCTAATCCTACGATTTCATAGCTAACATGGGTAGATGAGCCGTCACATTGAAGATTCCAGCATGGACGGATTTAATCTGACTACGGAAGAGTACGATGGAAGATTCAGCATTTCTCCGGCTTACAAATCAAAGACGGAGAAAACCTTGTAGGGTTCTTTGGGAGGACTACAAGATATTGCTTGAAGATTTGCCGACATCCATCTAGACGGAGCATTCCACGTGAAGAGGCAAGACGGCGCAAGATCTCGGAGTTCTCTGGGGGCTACTGTTGGGGATATGCTATATGGGTATCCTAATAGCATGTCTCTTATCCGACTAACCCGGGTGACCCATAGTCGGTAGCATGGCCTGTGGCCTGCTGGGCGGCCCAGTTAGGTGGATCCAGAAGGGAGGCCCATGCCGGATAAAGGAAGGCTACGGTGGATTCACCAGCGTACCTGGAGCCTTGGAGTGCAAGATACACAAGAATAGTAATAGACGGTGTAGGACTCTATAACCTTTCCGGCTAGGACTTTTCCCTGTAACCCTAGGACCTGGCGACTATATAAGTCGGGCCTATGGGAGCCTTTAGGGCATAGATTCATACAACCTCGCACAGCAAACCTATCTCTGTAACTCGGCGTATTGCCCTTATAGTGATTTATAGCAGGAGTAGGATTCCGCCACCATTGTGGGATCTGAACCTGGGTAAGCTGTGTTACCTCGTACCCGTCAACCGTCCGCCTTACCCCACGTCTCTAAACACGCACTGTGACGACCCCTCCATGGCGTACTCGTCGACAATACCATGACACTAAGAGAGCAATAATGGCCATAATCATGCAAAGCGACAAAACATTACTAATTAAAGCATAAAGTGGTACTACAAGTCAAGGACTAAACGATCATAGAGGCTATGGTGACTTTTTCATAGTCATAACATGGTGTGAGCATGTGAAAAGTCAACCCAAACAAAGCATCAAAGGAGAATACCACAATAATATGCTTTTGTATTCTAAAACAACGCATGATTCTTTCAAGGCACAATAAGCAATCCCAATTGTTTGAAACAAGTCATGCTATAACAATAATCACTAAGCATAAGGTTAAAACAACACCTAGCATGACATGCTAAAGTCTGAGTAACAGTCAAAGCAAGCTCCTCTTGTACTACTCAAGCAAGAACTTTCTACTCCTTTCCAACACCAATCAACTTATTTGAAACAACAAAACGAGAACGGGGTTCCAAACTACTTTATTCAAGCAAACTAAGAAAACTAAGAAAACCAAATGAAAACTAAGACACTCCAAGAACAATACAACAGTGCATAAAACAATAAAAACGAAGTGTCTAGGAAGACCTGAGCTTTTTATTGATGAAGAAGGGGATGCCTTGGGCATACCCAAGCTTTGACGCTTGTACCTCTTGGATATTTCTTGGGGTGTCACCGGGGTGGCATCCCCAAGCTTGAGCTTTTTTCCATTCTTCATCTTATTACATCATTCTCTCTCTCTACACCTGAATTTTTTCCTTCATACAAAACTTCACACAATCTTCATTGCAACATTAGTGTATTCAAAAGATAATAGACCTTTAGGTTTAGCTTTGGAACAGAAAAACTTTCACTAAAAACACCATCTACTGTAGAAATTCCTTCAAAAAGCTCAATTTCCCAAAAAGAACCTGAAAAGGAATCAATAAGAAGCAAATGCAAATAATGGCAGAAATTTGTAAAAACATATCAGTAGGTAGAACCCGATTTTTTCGAAGACTTTATGTTGCTCAAATAAAAAAGTGTTGAACTAACGAAAGTTATCTAACATACTGGGGGGTTTATTTGTAAAATATAAGCTCAATCCGACTTACTTAGATTCCTCACGAATTTTTACGGTGGAGCACAAAAATCTGTTTCGGGACAGCAACTCCCCAAATCTTACTTTCCTCTCATTAGAGGTCATTCTTGGCACAAAAATAAAACAAAAAAGATAAGGAGAGGTCATTACTGAAGTAATAACTTCCAATGCTCAAGAAAGCTCTTGGGTTATCTCCCAACAAGTACTTTTCTTTAACGCCTTTAAGTTAGGCACAAGAAGCAAGAATCAAGTATTTTAAAATGAAGAATTAAGATCAATACTTGCAATCTCTTCAACTAGGAAAGGTATCTCATCCAAATGAGTTTTGGAGGACCCCTTCTCATCTCTCCTTGGTTCACTACTTTTATCAAAAGGATTTTCAGGAACGATCAAATCAAAATTATTTTCTAAGGCTTCATGCATTCCTACAAGTTTAAAGGGTAAGGGTATCTTAATTTCCTCTCTAGGTTTGGTTTTATCTAAAGTACCCATAACATCTACACTAGAGCCTAGCATATTAAAATGTTCAAAGACCTTTTTGGCTTCCTTAGCAACATCATTGAACTCTTTTACAAAAGTTTCTAGGATAAAATCTCTCTTTTCAGGGTCCTCTTCTTCTTTTAGTTTGAGAAACAAAATTTTCATCATGGGGTTAAGGTTAACAAACCTAGCCTCCAACATTTACACTAAAGAAGCTGCAGCAATTTCATAATTAGGAGCAAGTTCTTCTATAGATCTATCCTCAATATCCTCATGTTTGCTAACATGATTAAAGAATTTTTCAATATTTTCTTTCCCAATTATGGAGCCACTTCCTAATGAAAGGTCTTTCAGGGTGAACTTGGGGATCAACATGGTGAGCTAGAGAAAGGTGACAACTGGAGTGGGAACTAACTTTTTGTGTTTTTATAAGGGAAAGCAAACTAATATAAACTATTTTTTTGGAGTTTTTGATAAAAAGAGGCAAACAAAACCAAGCAAAAGAAAATAAGCAAAACAAAAACAAAGTAAAGAGAAAGGTTGAGGAGGACTCCCCTTGTGAAGACGTCCTTAGCCTCCCCGACAACGGCGCCAGAAATAGCTTGATGGCGTGTTGTCAACGCCTCGTTGGGAGACCCCAAGAGCAAGGTGTGATGAGCACACCAGCAAGTTTTCCCTCAGTAAGAAACCGAGGTTATCAAACCAGTAGGAGGAAGTAAAAGACTCAAAGATGTTGCTAGAAACTTGGAGACCTACACAACACAAACTCAAGACTTTGCCCCAACGAACAGTGAGGTTGTCAATCTCACCGGTTTGCTGTAACAAAGGATTAACTGTATGGTGTGGAAGGTAATGGTGGTTTGCAACAAGTAACAGTGGAAGATGTATCAATGGAAAAGATTGGACTGGAGTCCATAGTTCACTAGAGGTGTTCTCCTTAGATAAACAAACATGGCATGATGGGTAAACAAATTACAGTAGGGAAATTCACATGACTTAGCAAGGCATAACAATGCGATACTAATCATCATGATCCTATGAGATTCGATTGGGCAATACAACAGCATACATAGACCGCCATCCAACTGCATCTATGACTATAAATCCACGTTCGGGTTATCATCTGAATCCCCCTCCAGTATTAAGTTGCAAGCAAGAGATAACTGCTTTAAGCAAAGTGTGTAAGGTAAACAATCCATTTGTTCCATGAACAAGAGACTGTTGTTTTCTCCCTAGTGGCAACAACACATCTACAACCGAAGATATTTATGTCACTTCCCTTGGAAACTAGAGGCATGAACCCACTATCGAGCATAAATACCCCCTCTTGGAGTCACTAGCAATTACTTGGCCAAGATAGCTACTAACAACGGAGAGCATGCAAGATCACAAACAACACAGACATGATAGAATCAAATAGACAAAATCATTAATCAATCTGACATAGTAATCTCCATATCCATCGGATCCCCGCAAACACAACATTCATGATTACAAATAGGTTAGATCTTGATCATGAACGGAGCTCACAAGATCTATACATGAAAGCAAAAGGAGGAGATACAACCATCTAGATACTACATGGACCCGTAGTCCAAGGTGGAACTACTCACGCTTCATACCGGAGGCTGGCATGATGAAGAAGAAGGCCTCTGAGATGATCTCCCCTCCGGCAGGGTGCCGGGAAGAGCTTCAGATCCCCCATTCTAGGGACAATGGTGGCGGTGGCTACAGATGGTTTCGTGGAATATTGATCGGGTGTTTAGGGTTTTGGCATCGGGGGGACTTTATAGGCGAAGAGGCGAGGCAGGGGGGCCACCAGGGCGGTTGCACCCCCCCTAGGCACAGGGTGGGCCCACCCGTGCGGCAAGGGGGTGTGGCCCCCTGGTGGCCCTCCTCCGTCTCGTATTCCGGCTTCGTGTTCCCCATGGTAAAATATTAAATTTGGCTTTTGTCCCGTCCAATTCCGAGAATATTGATTTTCTGCCTTTCTGGAACCAAAAACAGAAGAAAACAAGCAACTAGCAATATGGCATCTTGTTAATAGGTTAGTACCAGAAAACATATAAAACACCTCAAAGTGTAGACAAAGCAAAGCAAAGTAGATACTAAACAAGCATGGAACATCAAAAATTATAGTTACGTTTCCAACGTATCAATGATGATCTTAGTAATGATTGATAGTCTCATGTTTCCTCCACTCTATTAATCTAAAAAACTTCAGCATAGATAGAGTAATGGCAAGCATATCGTACGGGTTTCATGAATCCTTATAGCGCAGCAAAATTATGGTAAGCATGGATGATTCAAAAGAGTAAACTTTATTCCATGTCATGTAATCAACTCATAAGCTTTCCTTTGAACAATAAAATGTAATCATGTAGAATTAAGAGTGTGAGAGTTTGTCATGAAAAGCATATATACTAAAGTATCTCAATTCTCCCACATCAATAAATCAAGACTTTTCAAGCACTACTTTTCTATTCATTGTCCTTCTAGAATTTCAGTTCTTAAGTAATTGAGAGCATGCCAAAAAAAATCATTAGTTTATCAGGCTGTGATGGACACTCGTGGCATCACTAAGGTTTTTGTTCCTTTTGCATAATGATTTCTCATATCGTCCAGAGGAGTGATTCCATCATGTTACAACTGTCCGGGAGTGCCAAGAATCTTACCCATTATAGCATTGATGCTACATATGTTAACTCATAGCCGAAATCATGAAGATCGTTCGTAGGCTAGAGGAGGTCTTGGCATCCCATGAAGTTTGACATGCTTAAAGCTATATCATTCTTATGATTTACAAGTCAAACTTTGGCATGCTCACAAAAACCGCTAAATATTAATTCAATTGAATAAATCTTTTCAAAGAGAGCTATCAAGTTAATCATTATTTTCTGTGGTGTCTAGTGTCTCTAGGAATAAGCTTTCAAGACTAAACACTACAACACCCAAGTCTTCAATTTGTGAGACTTTTTCTTATTTCAATAGTTTAGAAAATTGTTAGGCAAGACTTTGGTTAACTACAAGAGCTAAAACAAAACGTACCAAGTTAAATACCCATGCAAACAAAATTTTACTACAATAT
The DNA here is from genome assembly GCA_030063025.1 of Avena longiglumis. Classification (NCBI taxonomy): domain Eukaryota; kingdom Viridiplantae; phylum Streptophyta; class Magnoliopsida; order Poales; family Poaceae; genus Avena; species Avena longiglumis. The sequence continues at coordinate 145,894,457 of CP125978.1, read as the reverse complement.
AGAGACTCACTCCACCGATATAACATCTCAACATTACTACTAACTAGCATGGGTTTCTCAAACTTGAAAAGTGGGGAGTCATAAGGCATACCTCTCATGTTTGGTTGCACTTCTATCTTCCCTTTTTATTTGTTTCTTGGAAACTCGAAGTCAATCACTCTCTTGCAAATCAACAAGAACTTCGAGGCGAAAAGAAAAAGAGAGAGAAAATAAAGATAAACGGAGAAATCCTTTTATGGTTTTTGAGAAGGGGAATTAAAGAATAGAAAATTGGCGGCAAAGCTCGTCTTGAAAATCTCAAATAAAATAACTAGGATAAAGTGTTGGGGAAACCAACACGAGTGCTTATAAACTCAAATATAAGCATAACCTTGAAAAAATAAGATAAAGAAAATGAAAGCAAACTAAAATAAATAGAAAACCTCCCCAAGCTTAGGCTTTTGCAAGCCCATCAAATCACTATGGTGGGGGGAAATAGTTGTAACTCCAATCCGCAAATTGAGTTGATAGGTTACTTGTTGTTTCTCGGAGGTTCAGGGTGAGATTATGCATTCTCTCCACAGTTCCTCCAAGTTCTTGGAAATCTTGATATGTTGCGAACTGGTTTGGTGGCTGCTCCTCTTGATGAGGGACTTCTTGATCCTCCAATTGGTCCTCATCCTCTTTCGGAATCTCCTCCTCGGGTTGGTGTTGCTCAACCTTCAAGTCATAAAGCACACGTCCTTTCTCAATAGAGAAAATACCATTAGGGAAAGGAGCGGGGTAGATACGCCCAACTCCAGCAATATGCAGATGATAAACACCACATCTCCTAGTAAGCATTCCACAAACCCTCAAAGTAGAGAAACCAACACGTCGCTCACCTAGTACCAGTTGTAAATCACCTAGGTCGATGCCTAGAACATTGGCGATCACGGTGATGATGCCTCCACAAGTGAATTGTCCTTGGCTTTGGTTGGATTGGTACTCCAAGTAGTGCACAAAAATTGCGCCCAAGTGAAGTGACAAGTTGTCATAGTTGAGAGCAGCTTTTGCAAGGACTAAGATGTCCTCCTCATTAAGTCTTGTGAACTCATTACACGTATGCAAGGTGTTAGCAATAACATAGAGCAAATAGCGAATAGCAGGATGTTGAATATTCTTCCCTTTACTGACTCTAGAAGTAAAACTCATTATTTTATAACGGTATTCAGGGGAAGGTTCCATGTCGATAAAAGCTGCGTGCATAGCATAGGATCATTGTTGGGTAAATTAAAATAATTTCACCATTCATCAAGTGATAGATAATAATTATTGTTCATGAGTCGGAAAGAAATTCTATCCTCCCGATGTCATGTCTTAACAGTGCTTTTCAAAGAACTAAGAAATTCCATGGTTAACTGGCAATAGGTTAGTGAATCATGAAATACAAAGTTTTGCAGGACAACTATATTGCAAAGTAAATTAAAATCATTATAAATACCGAGTTGGTTCAATGTGACGGGGCAAGCCCACTTGGTTGCCTTGACTTCTCAGTTTTTGATCTTATCGAAATGATCACGATGGGATTCATTCTTGAATCGAATCCCCATGCGTTCCTGAGCTGCAGCCTGTCACACCCCAAAATTTTCCAAATTTTGAAATGTGAAAAAAAATAAAAAAAAAATAATTGTTGATTTTTAGGGTGAGAAGAAACTTTTTGATTCCAATTGGAAACATCAAAACCTATTTTGATCAAATAAAATCCTAAAGGGATTTAAAAAGATAAACAATTAATAAATAAAATTATAATAGTTGGAATCACTATTTTTAGATCTTTTAATAAAAAGATTTGATTTTCAAAAGCAAAGGTAGAATTATAAATAAGGATTATTTTATAGAGCCAAATTAAATCTTGGCCAAACTTTTGAAATAAAATATTTCTATTTGATAAAAAGAGTAAAGGTTTATTTAAATAAAATAAAGAGGATTTATTAATATCCAATTTTATTAAAGTAAAGGTTTTCCATTTTAAATAAACACTAAAACTTGTTAATTTATTTTAAATAAGTTTTCCAAGTGTTTTATGTATTCAAATAAAACCTACTGAAATGATTTTAGTATTATTTTAGATTTCAAATAGAGTTTTAAAATAAATCAAATCCTATTTGAATTAAAAAGACTAAGGTCTATTTATTTAATTAATAATAGATCCTAGAAGAATAAAAAATTAACTTACTTTGGACTTTGGATTATGTTGTTAAATAGAATTAATGTATACCTAAAGTTTGGTGGTGGGTTTTTATTTGATTTATTGTTTAAATTGTTTGATTGAAAATCAAAACAGAAATTCATATTGGAAAATGAAAAAGCTTTCAGAATAAAAAAATGAAACAAACAGCCCAGCTAACAGGCCCAGCAAGCCCAACTCGCAGCCCACCTACACCCCTCTGCCGAATCGTTTTCTTTCACTCAACCTCGCATCCACCCAGACACTGAGCAATGGACCCCGTGCCCCCTCTCTCTCTCTCACTGTCAGCACGGCCCCACGCCAGCACGTCGTCGTTCTCACCTGCGACCACGTCTCCCTCGCCATTGCTGCCTTCATTGCGGCGATCAATTCGCTTAATTGGAAGACTTAATTCCTCCGATGACCACGCACACATAAGCGTCACGCTCCCCTCACTCGCCCCTCCTTCTCTGCCCCAGGGCTGTTCGAATTTGTCCCCACACCACCTCTGTCTCCGACGGCGTTCCCGGCCAATTTCGGCGAACCACAGCCGCCCCTCTCCTCACAGAGCACGCGAGCTTGCTCTCCAGCCCGTCGCGCATGCCGCCTCCACTTCGCTCGCGCTCAAATCATCGGCTTCATCATCACCAGAGCGTCGCCGTCGTCTGCCTTGGCTCCGGCGAACTCCCCTGGGCGACCTGCAGCCTCGCCCCCGACAACCTCCAGAGACGCCCGACGCCGACGTCGTTTCCGATGAGCAATCCCCTCTGTTCCTGAGCACCCCTCGCCAAGCCGACATCACGTTGAGCTTCAGCATCTCCCTGCAAACGTTGTAAGCCACTTACCCCTGTCCCTCGATTCCTGCATCATTGGCAAGCACACCTCCAGAGCATGCTCCGCCGCTCACCGTCGCGCAGCGCCGCCAGTCATTGACCAAGCAACCGTGTCCATTAGATCATTATCCAGTGGCTGTGATTAGATCCTAAACCGAAGGGGTATGAGTTGATCAGCGCCGTGCGATTTAAGTGAATCCTGTGGTCCAGAGAGGCTGATCCGCACGAAGCGGTACCGGCCAATAAGAACGAGCCACGTGGACAAGGTTTTGTTAAAAATAGAAAATAGAATCTGTTTGAATTGCAAACTTGTAAAATTCATAACTTCAATTCTACACGTCCAAATTTTGCAAATTTTATATCAATGGATTCAGCAGAACAAGTACTTTGCAACCATGCATTTTGTTTAATGTTTTGCTTCTGGAAAATTGGTTGAATTTGCAGAAACATGTGTAGGCTTATTTTGAATATAAAAATTGTTCTAGATATGTTTTTGAGATGATCTTTGCAAAATGGATTGTTGTGAACCTACTGAACATAGGAACCAACTTATGGATTTAAAAATGTATTTTGTGAAGTTAAAGAGTAAATATTTGAAGTAGCACATTTCTAGTCAAATAAAAATATTGTTTTTGGTTTAGAAATGATTTTTGTGTAAAACCTTTGGGAAATGATTTGATTCAAACCTTCTGACCCTAAACACCAAGTTTTGAGGATTAAAATATATTTGGTGAACCCTTTAAAGAATATTGCTTTGCTAAAAGCATTTTCAACCACATAAAATATTGATTTGATTTAAAAATGGTTTATAGATAAAACCTTTTGCAAATGGTTTTACCACTTTCGTAAATGACCAATGTGAGCTTGAAAATGTTTAGAGCCTAATAGAAACCACTTTTCTAAATAAAACTATCTTTTGCATGCTTGCATGCATGACCTTGTTTTTGTTATTTTATGTGTGATAAATTGTTTGAATGTTAGTTGAATTTGTGTTTGCATGATTGAATTGTAGTGAAGTTAGAAGAGTGTGGTATTTGCAAGATCAAGAAGTGAACCAACATTATCTACTAAAAAGTCAAGTGACACTATCATCCATGTCCTACTATTTCCATTACACTTAGTGGATTTTTGTAACATGCAAGATAAGGACTACTATATTTTATGCTATGCTAAATCCTAATAAGATACCCTTATATATTCCTTAGTGAAAACATTGTAGTTGTAGTATGCTTAGCCCTGCTATATATTTGGGATGGGATTCATGATATGAATATATGAAGTGTTGGAAAGATATATGTTTTATATAATAAAACAAGTACTCAATGAACCACCTGGGTGGACAAGGATACTCAAGATTGGACAAGGTGGCAACAAAAGGAACCATGTTTATATGGCTATCTTTTTGGATGTGCATAAGAAGAAAACCACCTAGGGACTTAGAGATTGAACATGTTTCTCGTTAGTGGCTTCCGTGTACAGCCACATGCTAAATGGGCTCTGGCTTAGTCAACTACATAGTGGAAGACCCTTGCATTGGCATCTTCAGGTTAACTAGAATTGTGTATTGGAAATATATCCTTACATTGGTGCCTGGTAGACAAGCTAGCATTGTGTATTGGGAGGACTCCTATGGAAAGACTTTGTCAAATTCTCGATCTGCCATTACTCCATTTTGGTGAGTACTTATCCAGCGGCCACTGGTGGCATCAAGATGAGATTGTGTCATGTGGGTAAAGTGTACAACTTCTGCAGAAGATCAAAAATTCTAAGTACTTAGCCGTGTCCCCGTTTATGGACAATACTGAGCAACTAAGGCCTGAAGCTATGGAAGATCTCGACATTCCAATTTCTCAAAGTAAAACTTGATGGTGACAACAAGGGTTTTGAAGCACTTGGAGTTTTCCAAGAAGTTCAGAAAGATTTGACAAAAGATCAAAACTATTTTTGAAAATATAGGATAAAACTATATTACTTTCTGCAAATGAGCCTAACCCCACTTAGCCAAATATGCATGTAATGATAGGATCCACTTAAATTCTACATAGTAGTGAAACTTGCCAATACAATTCAAATGTATTGACCCTTGTGGCTGCAACTTATTATGTTGCTGGTTTGTTTGATGTTAGTGAAGTTTCTTGAATAGGATTACAAGTCTACAACCAACATGATTGCCTGTGGCACTTTGAAGATGAAGGACCCCATGCTATTATTATATTCTGCTGCATTGTAATGAGATAGCCAAATGAGCTATGTAAGATGTAATAATTTATTTTATTCCTGGTTATAAAGTTGTGCTATGACCTTTGTTTATTGATATTACATCTTAACTGTGGATGCTAGCTAATGATCCAGGGACTAGCATTGTAAACACAGGGATCTCTACCTTATTAAAGGTTGGGAACTCTACAGATGGTATCAGAGCACTGTGTTGCCTGTAGGATTGTAACCCTAGGATTGGACAAACCCCTTAGAAAAATGGGAGTTGTTTTTGTTCCAAAACTTATTTATAAACAATCTTGTAAACTCTTTCCTCAACCTTTTGGTTTTAATTCTACACCTCTTCCTTTTCAACTTGATGGACAAAGCCTTCTCCATGACCAATGACTTCAACTTTAGTTTCACCAAGGACTTCAACTTAGACATCACTAAGGACTACAAGTGAAAAACCAAGAGACATTAGATTGCCTACCAAAACATTGATGTCAAGTTAGAGTATGGATCATATTGACCTATGAGGTATGACTATACTAGGTTGATTATTTCAAGAAAACTTGTTGTTTCCTTCCACTCATGAGTTAAGCTCATAAGTTGTTAAGCGAATAGTTGTTTGTTGATTGTTTGATTGTTTGATTGAACTTGGATGTTTGAGTTGTGTGTTAGAACTTCTTAAAAACCTATCCATCATTACTCATCCCTATCAAACCAACAGATGCCTCCCCGTCGTGCCAACCCCAACCAAAACAACAACAACATCACTCCAGAGATGCAACAGTTGATGACAGGCCAAACTCAACTGATGCAGATGATGACCATGCTCATACAGAATCAGAACAACAACAACAACAATCAAAATAATCCTCCAGCTCATGACATGCTTACCAGGTTTCTAAAACTTAGGCCTGCAAGGTTCTCTGGAACAACTGACCCAATGGTAGCCGATGATTGGTTACATTCGGTGAATAAGGACTTAGTGACTGTTGGCTGCACCGACGAGGAAAAAGTAAGGTTTGCAGCATTTCTACTTGAATGACCAGCAGCAACATGGTGGGACAACTTTCAGATCACCACTCCCCTTGAGGATGTGACTTGGGCTATTTTTGAGGATGGTTTCTGTACAACTCACATCTCACCTGGAGTGATGTACTTGAAGAAAAAGGAGTTTCACAATCTGAAACAGCGTCACCTCAGTGTGGCTGAGTATATTGAAGAATTTAACAATCTGGATATGCACCGGATGAAGTTGACACAGATGCTAAGAGAAAGGAGAAATTTCTTGAAGGACTTAATGATGAGTTGAACCTGCAGCTAGTTGTTGCCTATGTCCCAACTTATCAATCACTCTGTGACAAAGCCACCATTTTGGAAAACAAGATGAATCAAGTTGAGAACAGAAAGAGGAAGCATAAACTCAAGAATCACTCGGGATCATCAAAAAAGAAGCCTTCATTCAAAAAGAAAAATGAAGATTCTGAACCACATCAATATCACCACAACAACAATGGAAGTGACAATAATGGAAAAGATACTGACAATGGAGATGACCTTGGTCAGAACCAACATGACACTTTCAGGAAGAAAGACATTAGCCATTTGCAATGCTATAATTGTAAGGAACTTGGACACTATGCATCAAACTGTCCTGAGAAGAAAAAGAAAAAGGATGCTAGAAGAGCCAATGGAAATGACTCCAATGTGACCCAGAAAGGACATGTGAACCACATTGATATGGATGGAAACTTTGAAGAGATATAAGAAGTGGATGTCAGGAATTAGATAACTCAGTTGAGTCAAATAAGGATTCCTTGTCTGGATATTAAGAGTTGAAACCATAGTCAAGTGAACCATCAATGTAACCCTATGGGACTTTCTTTTAAGGGTGGTAGTACCCTAGTTGTCTTCAAGCCAACTTGTAACCCTATCCTTCCCAAATCTCGGGACGAGATTTCTTTTAAGGGTGGTAGCGTGTCACATCCCAAAATTTTCCAAATTTTGAAATGTGAAAAATAAATAAACAAAATAAATAATTGTTGATTTTTAGGGTGAAAAGAAACTTTTTGATTCCAATTGGAAACATCAAAACCTATTTTGATCAAATAAAATCCTAAAGGGATTTAAAAAGATAAACAATTAATAAATAAAATTATAATAGTTGGAATCACTATTTTTAGATCTTTTAATAAAAAGATTTGATTTTCAAAAGCAAAGGTAGAATTATAAATAAGGATTATTTTATAGAGCCAAATTAAATCTTGGCCAAACTTTTGAAATGAAATATTTCTATTTGATAAAAAGAGTAAAGGTTTATTTAAATAAAATAAAGAGGATTTATTAATATCCAATTTTATTAAAGTAAAGGTTTTTCCATTTTAAATAAACACTAAAACTTGTTAATTTATTTTAAATAAGTTTTCCAAGTATTTTATTTATTCAAATAAAACCTACTGAAATGATTTTAGTATTATTTTAGATTTCAAATAGAGTTTTAAAATAAATCAAATCCTATTTGAATTAAAAAGACTAAGGTCTATTTATTTAATTAATAATAGATCCTAGAAGAATAAAAAATTAACTTACTTTGGACTTTGGATTATGTTGTTAAACAGAATTAATCTATACCTAAAGTTTGGTGGTGGGTTTTTATTTGATTTATTGTTTGAATTGTTTGATTGAAAATCAAAACAGAAATTCATATTGGAAAAAGAAAAAGCTTTCAGAATAAAAAAAATGAAACAAACAGCCCAGCTAACAGGCCCAGCAAGCCCAACTCGCAGCCCACCTACACCCCTCTGCCGAATCGTTTTCTTTCACTCAACCTCGCACCCACCCAGACACTGAGCAGTGGACCCCGTGCCCCCTCTCTCTCACTATCAGCACGGCCCCACGCCAGCACGTCGTCGTTCTCACCCGCGACCACGTCTCCCTCGCCGTTGCTGCCTTGATTGCGGCGATTAATTCGCTTAATTGGCAGGGTTAATTCCTCCGGTGACCACGCACACATAAGCGCCACAAACCCCTCTATCTTTCCCCTCACTCGCCCCTCCTTCTCTGCCCCAGGGCTGTTCGAATTTGTCCCCACACCACCTCTGTCTCCGACAGGGTTCCCGGCCAATTCCGGCGAACCGCAGCCACCCCTCTCCTCACAGAGCACGCGAGCTTGCTCTCCAGTCCCGTGCGCATCTGCCCGTGTGCTCCACTCGCTCGCGTGCGCTCCAAATCATCGGCTTCATCATCACCAGAGTGTCGCCGCCGTCTGCCTTGGCTCCGGCAAACTCCCCTGGGCGACCTGCAGCCTCGCCCCCGACAACCTCCAGAGACGCCCGATGCCGACGCCGTCTCCGACGAGCAATCCCCTCCGTTCCTGAGCACCCCTCGCCAAGCCGACAGCATGTTGAGCTTCAGCTTCTCCCTACGAACGCTGTAAGCCACTTCCCTCTCTCCCTCGCTTCCTACATCATCGGCAAGCACACCTCCAGAGCGTGCTCCGCCGCTCACCGCCGCGCAGCGCTGCCAGTCATTGACCAAGCAACCGTGTCCATTAGATCGTTATCCAGTGGCTGTGATTAGATCCTAAATCGAAGGGGTATGAGTTGATCAGCGCCGTGCGATTTAAGTGAATCCTGCGGTCCAGAGAGGCTGATCCGCACGAAGCGGTACCGGCCAATAAGAACGAGCCACGTGGACAAGGTTTTGTTAAAAATAGAAAATAGAATCTGTTTGAATTGCAAACTTGTAAAATTCATAACTTTAATTGTACATGTCCAAATTTTGCAAATTTTATATCAATGGATTCAGCAGAACAAGTACTTTGCAACCATGCATTTTGTTTAATGTTTTGCTTCTGGAAAATTGGTTGAATTTGCAGAAACATGTGTAGGCTTATTTTGAATATAAAAATTGTTCTAGATATGTTTTTGAGATGAAATCTTTGAAAAATGGATTGTTGTGAACCTACTGAACATAGGAACCAACTTATGGATTTAAAAATGTCTTTTGTGAAGTTAAAGAGTAAATATTTGAAGTAGCACATTTCTAGTCAAATAAAAATATTGTTTTTGGTTTAGAAATGATTTTTGTGTAAAACCTTTGGGAAATGATTTGATTCAAACCTTCTGACCCTAAACACCAAGTTTTGAGGATTAAAATATATTTGGTGAACCCTTTAAAGAATATTGCTTTGCTAAAAGCATTTTCAACCACATAAAATATTGATTTGATTTAAAAATGGTTTATAGATAAAACCTTTTGCAAATGATTTTACAAATTTTGTAAATGACCAATGTGAGCTTGAAAATGTTTAGAGCCTAATAGAAACCACTTTTCTAAATAAAACTATCTTTTGCATGCTTGCATGCATGACCTTGTTTTTGTTATTTTATGTGTGATAAATTGTTTGAATGTTAGTTGAATTTGTGTTTGCATGATTGAATTATAGTGAAATTAGAAGAGTGTGGTATTTGTTAGATCAAGAAGTGAACCAACATTCTCTACTAAAAAGGCAAGTGACACTATCATCCATGTCCTACTATTTTCATTACACTTAGTGGATTTTTGTAACATGCAAGATAAGGACTACTATATTTTATGCTATGCTAAATCCTAATAAGATACCCTTATATATTCCTTAGTGAAAACATTGTAGTTGTAGTATGCTTAGCCCTGCTATATATTTGGGATGGGATTCATGATATGAATATATGAAGTGTTGGAAAGATATATGTTTTATATAATAAAACAAGTACTCAATGAACCACCTGGGTGGACAAGGATACTCAAGATTGGACAAGGTGGCAACAAAAGGAACCATGTTTATATGGCTATCTTTTTGGATGTGCATAAGAATAAAACCACCTAGGGACTTAGAGATTGAACATGTTTCTTGTATAGTGGCTTCCGTGTACAGCCACATGCTAAATGGGCTCTGGCTTAGTCAACTACATAGTGGAAGACCCTTGCATTGGAATCTTCAGGTTAACTAGAATTGTGTATTGGAAATATATCCTTACATTGGTGCCTGGTAGACAAGCTAGCATTGTGTATTGGGAGGACTCCTATGGAAAGACTTTGTCACATTCTCAATCTTCCAGTACTCCATTTTGGTGAGTACTTATCCAGCGGCCACTGGTGGCATCAAGACGAGATTGTGTCATGTGGGTAAAGTGTACAACTTCTGCAGAAGATAAAAAATTCTAAGTACTTAGCCGTGTCCCCGGTTATGGACACTACTGAGCAACTAAGGCCTGAAGCTATGGAAGATCTCGACATTCCAATTTCTCAAAGTAAAACTTGATGGTGACAACAAGGGTTTTGAAGCACTTGGAGTTTTCCAAGAAGTTTAGAAAGATTTGACAAAAGATCAAAACTATTTTTGAAAATATAGGATAAAACTATATTACTTTCTGCAAATGAGCCTAACCCCATTTAGCCAAATATGCATGTAATGATAGGATCCACTTAAATTCTACATAGTAGTGAAACTTGCCAATACAATTCAAATGTATTGACCCTTGTGGCTGCAACTTATTATGTTGCAGGTTTGTTTGATGTTAGTGAAGTTTCTTGAATAGGATTACAAGTCCACAACCAACATGATTGCCTGTGGCACTTTGAAGATGAAGGACCCCATGCTATTGCTATATTCTGCTGCATTGTAATGAGATAGCCAAATAAGCTATGTAAGATGTAATAATTTATTTTATTCCTGGTTATAAAGTTGTGCTATGACCTTTGTTTATTGATATTACATCTTAACTGTGGATGCTAGCTAATGATCCAGCGACTAGCATTGTAAACACAGGGATCTCTACCTTATTAAAGGTTGGGAACTCTACACAGCCCGAGAAGAACTAGCTGCGGCAAGAGCACATGTTTGGCTCCTCATGTTCATCTTCTAAAAACAAATAAGAAAGACAATTATAAAACTTTTTGATCCAATAGTAATAGTCATAGCATAATCTTCATCATAGAACACAAAAGAATCTCCGCAACATAATAATCTAGGCAAGATAATCATGGCAAATAGTTCAAAACAAGTCTCACCCTAGATTGATAATAATAATAGATCAGAGATGAATTCGTGAAAAGTAATTGGAGGATCGGAGGAGAAACATATCGTAGATTGATACGTTGGAAACGTATCTATAATTTTTGATGCTCCATGCTTGTTTACTATCTTCTTTTCTTTGCTTTGTCCACACTTTGAGGTGTTTTTATATGTTTTTTGGTACTAACCTATTAACAAGATGTCACAGAGAAAGTTACCTGTTTTCTTCTATTTCTGGTTCCAGAAAGGCAAAAAATCAATATTCTCGGAATTGGACGGGACAAAAGCCATAGTCAATATTTTGCCGTGGGCAACACGATCCAGATTACGAGACGGAGGAGTCTCACCAGGGGGGCACACCCCCTGGCCGTGCGGGTGGGTCCACCCCGCACCTAGGGGGTGCAGCCGCCCTGGTGTCCCCCTGCCTCGCCTCTTCACCTATAAGAAGCCCCTGATGCAGAAACCCTAGACACCCGATCAAAATTCCACGAAACTATCTGTAGCCACCGCCACCATGAAGCTCTTGCCGACACCCTGCCAGAGGGGAGATCATCCTGGAGGCCTTCTTCTTCATCATGCCAGCTTTTGGTATGAAGCGTGAGTAGTTCCGCCTTGAACTACGGGTCCATGTAGTAGCTAGATGGTTGTATCTCCTCCTTGTGCTTTCATGTCTAGATCTTGTGAGCTCTGTTCATGATCAAGATCTCATCTATTTGTAATCATGCATGTTGTGTTTGCGGGGATCCGATGGATATTGAGATTACTATGTCAGGTTGATTAATGGTTTTGTCTTATTGATTCTATCATGTCTGTGTTGTTTGTGATCTTGCATGCTCTCCGTTGTTAGTAGCTATCTTGGCCAAGTAGTTGCTAGTGACTCAAAGAGGGGGTATTTATGCTCGATAGTGGGTTCATGCCTCTATTTTCCAAAGGAAGTGACAGAAATCTCTTCGGTAGTAGATGTGTTGTTGCCACTAGGGAGAAAACAACGGTCTCTTGTTCATGGAACAAGTGGATTGTTTACCTTACACACTTTTCTTAAAGCAGTGGTCAGTTGCTTGCAACTTAATACTGGAGGGGGTTCGGATGATAACCTGAAGGTGAACTTCTAGTCATAGATGCAGTTGGATGGTGGTCTGTGTATATTGTTGTATTGCCCAATCGAATCTCATAGGATCTTTTTGTCTAGTATTGCATTGTTTTGCCTTGCTCAGTCATGTCAATTGCCCTGCTGTAATTTGTTTATCCTTCATGCCATGTTTGTTTATCTAAGGAGAGCACCTCTAGTGAACTATGGACCCCGGTCTAATATTTACCATTGATACATCTTCCACTGTTACTGTTTACTTGCTGCAAACCATCATCACCTTCCACACCATACATTTAATCCTTTGTTACAGCAAACGGATGAGCTTGACAACCTCATCGTTCGTTAGGTAAAAGTCTTGAGTTTGTGTTGTGCAGGTTTCCACGTTGCTTGCAACACCTTTGAGACGTTTCCTTCCTCCTACTGTTTCGATAACCTCGGTTTCTTACTAAGGGAATACTTGCTGTTGTGCTCTTCACACCTTGCTCTTGGGGTTTCCAACGAAGTGTCCCACGTCAACACCAGGCGCCATCAAGTTTTTCTGGCGCCATTGCCGAGAAGGCTAAGGACGTCTTCACAAGGGGAGTCCTCCTCAACCTTTCTCTCTACTTTGTTTTTAGTTTGCTTAGTTTCTTTTGCTTGGTTTTGTTTGCCTCTTTTTAATCAAAAACTCCAATAAAATAGTTTAGTTTGGTTTGCTTTCTCTTATCAATAAACACACAAAAATTAGTTCCTGCTCTAGCTAGTGCTGCTATTTTTGGCTTGCTCCACTTTTGCCAAAATGAACTCTGCTGAGAACACCCAGTTGTGTGACTTCACTAGCACAAACAATAATGATTTCCTTAGCACTCCTGTTGCTCCACCTGCTCCTGATGCTACCTTTTATGAAATTAAGCCTGATTTGTTGAATGTTGTGATGAGAGAGCAATTTTCTGGTGCTAGTTCTGATGATGCCGCTGCCCATCTCAATAGCTTTATTGAACTTTGTGAAATGAAAAAGTATAAGGACGTAGATGGAGATATTATTAAGCTCAAGCTATTTCCTTTCTCCTTGAGAGGAAAAGCTAAAGAATGGTTGCTATCCTTGCCTAGAAATAGTATTGATTCTTGGATTAAGTGCAAGGATGCTTTTATATGAAAGTACTAACCTCCTGCTAAGATTATATCTATGAGAAGTGACATTATGAAATTTAAACAAATTGATAATGAACATGTTGCTCAAGATTGGGAAAGAATGAAATCTTTGGTTAAGAATTGTCCCACTCATGGACTCACTGCTTGGATGATTATTCAGACTTTTTATGCAGGTTTGAACTTCTCTTCAAGAAAACTGTTGGATTCAGCTGCTGGAGGTACCTTTATGGGCATCAATTTTTGGGTGCTGCAACAAAATTCCTTGACAATATGATGGTTAATTACTCTGAATGGCACACTGAGAGAGCTCCACATGGTAAGAAAGTAAATTATATTGAAGAAACCTCCTCTTTGAGTGATAAGATTGATGTTATTATGGCTATGCTTGTTAATGGGAAAGCTCCTTTAGATCCAAATAATGTTCCCTTAGCCTCTTTGGTTGATCAAGAAGAGCAAGTTGATGTGAACTTCATTAGAAACAACAATTTTGGCAACAATACTTATGGTAATAACTATAGGCCTTATCCACCTAATAATGGAAATGCTTACCATGGTAGATCTGGAATGCCTAGTGAAGATAGGATTCTAGAAGTTGAAAGATCCACTAAAAACTTTATGTAGATTCAATATGAGCAAAACAAGATGTTCACTAAAACTATGGAAGGACAATCTGTTATCTTGAAAAACATTAGTCATCAGCTTGAGAATCTGAATAGAGAAATTCCTAGTTTACAGTCAAAAATTTTGAGTGCTGAGAAGAATATTTCCTCTTTGTCTGAAGCTCGGTCCTCTTTGATTAATAAAATGGCTGCTAAACCTGAAACCATGGAAAGTACCTTTGATGCTACTCATGCCATATAAGTTACTATTGATGAAAATTTTAGATTGTTAGCTCAACTTCATGCTAAGTGGGAAAGAGAAGCTGAAATTGATAGAAACAATAGTGTGTGCACCATTAAATATCAATTTACATTCAAGAAAGGTATTGAACACTTCCCTATGAGGAGAGAGAGGTTGCTTTTTGCTCCTCCTTTGAAAGCAAGGTTTGATGTTAATGCTTCCTCATTTGAAAATACTTGATTTCTTGCTTCTTGTGCCTAACTTAAAAGCGTTAAAAAAAGTACTTGTTGGGAGATAACCCAAAAGTTTCCTTGAGTCTTATAAGTTATTACTTCAGTAATGACCTCTCCTTATCCTTTTTGTTTTCTTTTTGTGCCAAGAATGACCTCTAATAAGAGGAAAGTAAGATTTAGGGAGTTGCTGTCCCGAAACATATTTTTGTCCTCCACCATAAAAATTTGTGAGGAGTCTCTGTTAGTCGTATTGAGCTGAAAATTTATGAATAAATCCCCCAGTATGTTAGCTAACTTTCGTTAGTTCAACCCTTTTTAATTTGAGCAACACAAAATTTCTAAAAAATCGGTTTATTCCCGTTGGTCTGTTTTGATAGATTTCTGCCATTATTTGCATTTGCTTCTTATTGATTCCTTTTTGGGAAATTGAGATTTTTGAAGGAGTTGCTACGGTAGTGTTGCCGGTCAAAACTCACCGGCGGGCAGTGACGAGCAACACGAAGAGCCGGGAGGCTCCCAGAGCGGCTGGTGGGCCCTGGTCCCTCGGTCGACGGCCATAAATCTTCCTAAGACGCACGTCTGTCTTGGTTCGAGATGCCACCTATGCCTGGTCAGAAGGTGATGGATTGTTCCGATTGGTTTCCTGCACGGTAAACAAGTATCGTAAAATTCGAGCCGTGATCGGCTCCTGTGTTTCTCGTAAATCGGCTTTGAGCCGATTGTCCCCATGGTTCTCGCATTGGATCTATGATAACATGGGGTTTTGCTTAATTACTACAAGTTAAATCGATCTCGATAGTTTAACGTTTTCACCACGCAACCGAACGTCCCCACGCCAGAGTTGAGCCTAATAGATACGAAAGATAGTAGAAAACCGATCCTAGAGAAGGCCTAAAACCAACATAACGTCAATTCTAAACATCCCTCTAAGATCAATAAACCATACCTACGTACACGGATCGTTCAACCCGTTTGTGAGGCCTAACCACGTAGATATTAAACTAAACCTTGATGAACAAGGCACAACTATAACAGATCAAATCGACTTAAGCAATCATAAGATGCCACCTTTACACCGGAGAAGGTGCAAAGACGGCGAGATAGCTAGAGGTAGCATGAATAAGCAATCGTAGTAAAAGTATCGATGCTAGCTCTAACAAATCTGTGGTAAAGGTGTTACTCGCCATCAACAAGGCTTAGTACGAGTAACACCGGACAACGCATAAGTAAATACTGCCTAGATCGCAAGATGCGATCTAGGCAGCATGGCACTTACCCGAGAAAAAACCCTAGAACAAGGGGTGGCGATGCGCCGAGATTGTGTTTGTTGTGAACGTGATTGTCCTTCTTTTCTCAATAACCCTAGGTACATATTTATAGTCCGGAGACTCTCTACTTTTGGAATAACTCTACAACTCTATCTTTATCTAAACATAAACGGAACCTAAACAAATACGACTCCTACTAAGATACAAGATACACGGGCAATTCAGCCCAAATCTACGCACTAGGCCGATCCAACCACACCTTGAATATATGTATCTTCTAAGCCCATCTTGATCACGCCCATCTCCATCTTAGGCCAAAATATGGCGATAACACATGCCCCCGGTTTTGGCAATGATAATTCCAAAACCACTGTGTGTTTTTCCTTCTCCCGGTTTTTTTTTATCGGGCTACAGATGTCGAACGCTGCGTGGCGTAACAGGATCGCCACGCCACCCTTCATCATGATGCCTGTCTTCTCAACTCCTCCGCAGGCATGATTTGACGATTTTGGCAGAATAACTGGAAACTGCTATGGCATTGAACCGCTTTCTTCACTATTCCTCTTTATTTAAATCCGCTGAACAGTTCACAGTCCCCATCTTCCTCCCGGAAAAACCCTCTTTCTCCACCGGAAAAACCTCTTTCGCCATGGCCTCTCGCTTCCTCCGATCTCTCCTCCCACGCCCAATAGCCTCAGTGACCGCGAACCGACTCGAGCACCCGCCGACAAGATAACACTCTCGCCCCACAATGGTGGGACGAGAGGGTTAGATTCTTGCCCGTCGAGGACGGCGCGTCCCGACAGACGGCGAAGAGAGCCTTCAGCCTCGCCGACGGGAGCTGGAGGCGACAACAGCGACGCCATGTCCTGGATGGCGTCGACTCCTCAAGAAGAGGAAGAAGAGGAGGAGGACACCTCCTCCGAGGAGTACCAAATGTCGGTACTTCCGTGCGGGTCCGAAGACGACGGCGATGTAAGACGAGGACGAGGAGGCCCCTACCGCTTCCTCAAGAGTAGCGAAGACGACGCTGGTAGCAAGCCGAAGACAATGAGGAAGACGGGCGGGCAGCAGCGACCTTTACCTCGGCCGATTAGGATGTAGTAGTAATGGCCGTAGCATTAGTAGGCCCTTTGTAATCGAACCTTGTAAGCAATGACCTTCCGAATGAATGAAACTCTGTTTCCCAATTGTTGCTTCCTTTGCTTTAATTCTGCCGATAACCGAAACAGGTCGATGTTCCATAAGCCGATGACACGGTATCGGCTCCTTCTAAACGGGTTAAATTGCACAAAGCCGATGACCACCCATCGGCTCCTTCTAAAAACGTTTGATGTGGTCAACCCCAGTTGAATCACAACGGCTATTTCTTCCTGGTCTGAAACGGTAACCAAACCTCCATTGCCCATCGAAAAATGTGCCCTGACCGAACAGCTATCGACCAGCAAGGATGATGATGACGAAGCTGAAACAACTGAGTTCCGTGCTGACGCTCTCCATGCCCTCAAAGCATTTCCTTAGTAGCTTGTTGTTTTTTTTTTTTATTCGGCCGATTTTCAACATCGGCCCCCATATTTTACTGCCAATCGACTTAGCCGATCTCTCGTATCGGCCCCTCAAGTTTTTATTGTCCCATATCCCACATGCTTGGAAAATACTTCTTGAGATGCTGGCCATTGACTGCTACTGGAAATTTTTCACCGTCCAACTGCTCAAGCATGTACGCGTTCCCTTTTAAAACTTGGTCGACCTTGTACGGCCCGTGCCAATTTGGAGACCATTTACCATATGCTGCGTCCTTAGTACCCAAGGGCAACACAGCTTCCCACACCAAATCTCCAATGTGGAACTCCTTTGGCTTCACCTTCTTGTTGTAGGCACGAGCCACTTTAGCCTTGTTCTCTTTTATTTTCTCAAGCGACCACAGCCTAAGCTCAGTCACATCTTCCACGCTGTCACTCATCAAAGTTGCATATTCTTCATCGTTAGCTCATTACGAAAAGTAACACGTCTCGATCCAGCCGTAATTTCCCAAGGCAATACGGCTTCTTGCCCATAGACCGGATGGTACGGAGAGGTTTTTATCGCCCATGGCACGACATGCGATAAGCCCATAAAGCCTCGATAAAACCTCATGCCAACGCCTCGGTGTTCATCGATTTTCCTCTTGATCAGCTTGATAAGGCTCGTTGGACGCCTTGCCCATTTGCTTGAGCGTAGTACGGAGATGACCGTGACGCTTTAATCCCTGTGTCTTCACAGAACTTTCTGAACTCGTGAGAAACAAAAACCGAACCTCCATCGGTTGTGATAGTCTGGGGAATCCCAAACCTATGAATGACGTGCTCTTTCACGAAATTGATGACATCTTTTGAACTTACTGACTTCATAGGGACGGCTTCCACCCACTTGGTAAAATAATCTGTGATGGCCAAGATCCACATGTGGCCTTTGCTTGATGGAGGATTGATCTTGCCGATCATGTCCATGCCCCAACCTCGGAATGGCCAAGGTTTGATGATGGGATTCATTGCTGATGCGGGTACCATCTGGATTTTTCCAAATTTCTGACATGCTTGACACCCTTTGTAGTAGTTGAAACAGTCCTCCAAAGATAGTGGGCCAATAAAACCCCGATCGCCTGATCAACCATTTCATCTTATGAGCCGATTGGTGAGTTCCACAGGCTCCTTCGTGTACCTCATGTAGGAGCTGATTGGCCTCGGCTGTCCCCAGGCACTTGAGCAATAGCCCTTCCAGAGTCCTGTAAAACATGTCATCCCCAATAAGCACGTACTTCATGGCTTTGTACCTTATCCGTTTAGGTGCCCCAGCCAATCTTTCAATTAATTGAAGATATCGGCTCTCGATCGTCTGCTTCTAAGAACTGCACTGACATCGGCTCCTTCCACCATATCCTTGTATCCTGCTATTCGCAAGATCGTTCGCCTCGGATTCTGCGCGTGGGATCCAAGTGAAGTTGATGTACCGAATTGCGTCATCAGCTCGCGCAAGTGAAGCCATAATGGGAAGAGGGACTCGCTTCGCACTTGTAGTCCTCCGTGAGCTGGGAAATCACCAACTTGGAGTCTCCAAAATTTCCTTTGCTCGCCTCCGAGGAGTAACTCCATCCCTTGTATTGCCTCGCATCGGCTACATTGTTAGTGGGAGAGGTAGACAATCTGATGGAGAAGGAAAATGTTGCCCGGGCGACACGAGGAAAATGCCGATGCAGCCATCGTCACAAACCGATCCGTCGAAAAACATAGCCCACTTTTATGGACAAGGTCTTGCTATGTTAGTGTTGATCCTCGGCAATAAGATCAGCCAATACCGTCCCTTAACAGCTTTCGCAGGCTGATACCGGATGTCAAATTCTGATAATGCAAACATCCATTTGCCTAATCGGCCTTTTAACATAGGAGCCGATAACATGTGCTTGATGACGTCCGACTTGCATATGATGATGACCTCTGCTGATAGCAAAATGTGGCGTAGCTTGGTGCATGTAAAAAACAAACAGAGGCACAACTTGTCGATATCTGGATACCGCGTCTCTGCGTCCAGCATCCTTCTGCTTATGTAGAATACGACTCGCTCTAGCCCATCATGTACTTGTACCACCACTGAGGCGATGGACGTGTCAGCCACTGACAAGTACAGGTAGAACGGTTTGTCTGGCTGGGGTGGAACCAACACTGGCGGATTTGTCAGGTATTCTTTGATTTCGTCGAAGGCCCGTTGTTGTTCTGCCCCCCAGCGGAATTCCTCATCAGCTTTAATTTTCACGAGCCCCATGAACGGCTCTATCCTTCCTGACAGATTAGAGATGAATCGCCTAACGGTTGATCTTGCCAATGAGAGATCGTAGCTCTTTCTTTGTAGTGGGTGGCTTCATCGTCAGATCGCCTCCCGACTCTTGAGCCGATCTCAATTCGCGTTCATGGACCAAAAACCCAAGAACCGACCGTCACTCCGAAGGCACACTTCTTTGGATTCATCCTCGTGCCAAACTTTCTTGTTCGGTCCAGACGCGTTGCAGATCGCCCAAGTGCCCTTTATACTGAGGCGGACTTGACCACCACGTCATCGATGTAGATTTCCACCGGTTGCCGATCGATCATGGAAGATATAATTCATGGCCCTTTGATACGTTGTACCGGCATTTTTCAGTCAAACGTCATGACTACATATTCAAACAACCCCACGGACCACAGGACTCAATGCAGTCTTGTGTATGTCTTCCGGAGCCATGAAGATCTGGTTGTACCGGCATTGCCGTCCATGAAGCTCAAAATTTTATGACCAAATTGCTGCATTGATCAATGTTTTACGCCACCGCATTGGATATTCATCCTTTGGGGTAGCTCTGTGAGATCTCGAAAATCTATAGCAACACGCCATTGGCGCCCTTCTTCTCTCTGAGCACGATGCTAGAAATCCATTCAAGATACCGCATGGTCGATCAACTTAGCGTCGGCATTTTCTCGACCTCTTTCTTGACTTCTTCCAAAATTTCGGCCTTCATTTGTCGTGCTCGCTGTTGAAATGGCGAAATCCTTTTTGAGCGGGAGCCGATGTTCGATGATGCTCTGTCCAACCTGCATTTCGTAGTCCCATGCGAAGCCTGGATATTGTTTCAACAGGCTATCATCGGTTCCCGCAGACTTGGCTCTAACTTCTGGCGATAAATGTTGGTCGTGGCTTATCCTAGGACCAATGTCGATCTCTTCTAGCTCATCACCTGATGTAAACCCGCACTTAGCTTTTTCCACACCACAAATCGACGCTAAACACGTGGCAAGCGATGGGTGAGGACAACAAGAACAATTTGGGCCGATCGCTGAATCGCCCCTTCTTGCTTGCATCTGTCAAGAACGGTTTACACCTTATTATTTTACAAAGGCGTAGTATCCTCCGCTACGACTACATGAACCGCTTGTCGTATGATCGCTGCTTTTATTTTTGTGGCCGATCGAGGATCGGCCGTACCACGGATGATCGTGGGCTTTTCTACTCTGTAAGGCCAGTGGATAAGACCAGCCTCACCCCGTTTTTTTTAGCTTCAATACGCTCGCAGCCGTCTAGATTGATTCCAGAGATCGGCTCTTGGTCTTCCGCTTCCCAGATGTTCATGCCAGCAGTGGAAACCTCGATAGAATAAATCGCATGGGCGACCTCCACTTCATCCCGTCCCATCAGACACTGGTGCATCGTGGATGGAATGCAGCAGTTAGCGTGGATCCAATCCCTTCCTAGCAAGACGGCGTAGGTACTTTTGCTGTTCACGACGAAAAATGACGTGGGTACGGTCTTCCTGCCCACAGTCAGATCCACGTTCAGAACGCCTTGTGTTTCCGAAGACTGGCCGTTGAAGTCGCTTAACGTGACGTTGGTTTTGATCAGGTCCGCAGTAGAGCGTCCCAAACGTCGTAGCATGGAGTATGGCATGATATTGACTGCCGCTCCGGTGTCCACCAACATCTTGCTGACGGGTTGTCCATTGATGTAGCCCCGCAGGTACAGCGCTTTCAGATGTTTGTAACCCTTCTCACGTGGCTTCTCGAAGATAACCGGCCGTGGGCCGCAGTCAAGTTGTGCCACTGATAGCATATTGGTTTGTGGCGCGCAGAACTCTGCCGGGAGCACGAACACCATGTTTGTGCCGATGCTGTGCATCGGCTTTTATTGGCTTGGTTCGCCACTCTTTCCTTGTCGCGCGGCCCTCCGTCTCCGTAGTCTGCCTTACTTTGACGGCCAGATCAGGCCGTGCTTTCTTTAGCGCGTGGAGATACTGCGCTTCAGCCTCTTCTAAGTTACGCAGCCGCTGCACCACGCTCGGGTGTGTCTGAGTCCATCGGGCACCACCTTGACGGTGACACCTGTCTTCTTCTTTGTCATCAGGCCTCTCAAGGCCCTTCAGCGGACTCCTTAGGACGGCTCGAGGTTGGAGAGGTCCTAGACGTTCAACACCGACATCGGCCTTGTGCCCTTCTTTTGTTGTCCACATTCGGGCGGTTGTCATTGTAGGCAATCGGCTCATTCCCACGCCCCAAAGAATGCTTGAAAAGGGCAATCCCAATGTTTGTCTGCGCCTTCCTTCTCTTTCGACGGTCCCCCGGCAAGGTGCTCATATCTTCCGTCGTCTCTGGCGACGCGTTGGTCATCTTGGCGCTCATACTTATTAAGGAGATGCGTGGAATGTGGCTTCGATATCGCACTCTCCTCACTTGTTCCTCTGTTAGTATCGCCTGTTATCGTGCCGGGCCGGTCGTGGACCAGCCTTCTCTCTTTCTTTGCCCCGAGAGTGATCGCCTCCCACCTTGCACGCGTGTCATGGTGGTACCCAGCCATGTTGACACCGAAGCGAAAAGTCCAGTTGATGTCTCGCGGGCGATCGAGTTCTATCATGTTGACACCGGGAACGGGTTCGTGTCCACTTTCATGGCAAATCGCCGAGGATCGACGGCCTTGCTCTATAGCCATCTGGATTTGGCGGCTAAGCTCCTTGCACTCGTTGGTGGGGTGAGTGAATGAATGATGCCACTTGCAGTATGGTCTCCGTTCATCTCTCGGGCCGTGGGGATTTTGTGGCCTTCGGCAACCTCACCGCTTCTCCTTCAGATGAGATCGAATATCTGCTCAGCTTTGCTCACATCAAGTCGAACCCTCTCAGGCCCTTGCTGTTTCACCCATTTACAGTCACAGGATCTGCCCCGAGCCCATTCAGCTCGGCTACCTCCACGGTCCTGCGTGAGATCTTCCTCTTCGCATCGACCGTGCTTATCGGACGTCTGAATTTGTCTTGGTACAACTCGAGTGGCGCTCAGTACATCGCCGGTTTCGAGCCATGTGCGCCAATGAGTTGTATTCTACCGAATGCCACGTCCTTGATGGGTGCCGAGGCCTGATATCGCCAATCGATTGCTTCCTTCTCGCTTAAACGAGCCGAGTAACATCTGTTCTTGATGGTCCCGGCTGGATGTATTCGGCATCTCCCGCTTCGTCAGACTGCGCCAGTCCGCAATGCCAGCCTCGGTAGCTTCCGAATGGTATTGGATGTGGAACTGTTCTTCTAGTTGTTTCAGTGCGAATTGAATCGGTGGCGAGGTGTACCACCCAAAGGCTGGTCTGTTAGAGATTGTGCGAAAACCTCACGCATTTGATCCGATGTCAAATCATACCTAGCCGAGCTGTATCGGCTTACGTTTCGATCGAGCTTGACCCTCCGACCCGCTGAATCTTGAGAACTCGGGGAGCTTATATTTGGGCGGTAGTGGAATCAGGTCAAACTCGTTGGGTACGGCTTTGAGTAGCCGATGCGCCTCTTGCACGGCGAACTGGTCTCTCGGGATGGTAGTGATTTGATCCATCGCTTGAGCTGCAGGGCTAGACTCTCATGGCTTGCTCGATGGCATACTTGGCTAGCCACGCTGTTTGTCGGCGTCTATCCTGACATCGTTGCTCCAGAACGCTACTCTCAAGATCCTGCAGAGGAACCCCGCCGCACTCCTCGGTTGCGATCTGGCGCGCTAAGTTGTTGCGTCCGCACGTAGGCACATATGTACCCATGCGGAATCTCCTTGGGTGGCTCGAACAGAATTGGCAATCACCGGATCGCCTCCAGCCTTGTAGACAATGTATGCCGCTGATCTGGCGGCTCTGGAGTCATGGCGTGACGGCGATTGTGCGGTGTGGAGCGGTCTTTCTCTGGTGGGTTCCTAAAGTGGGCCCGACGGAGAGTACTGATGTTTCATGATCTCCTGGACCACGCGAATCGCAATCCGCCAAAGCGTTCACGTGCTCTCGAGTGGCGGTAGAGAATGAGCCACCATATAGTTGACTTCTGTCGCAGAGCCGGAGCGTTCCTCCAAGGAATGACAGATCTACTTCATCGAGAGCACCCTCGGGAGAATCCTTCCACTTGATGCCCCGCAGACGGTCCTCTCGAAAGAGCCGATGAGGTCGGCGAAGAGCTCTTTGAGCTCGTCATACTTCGCTTTGTGCTCAGCAGAAGCTGCCGACGTGACCGGCCTGTTCTCCATCGCAGCGCGGACATTGATGTAGACGTTGTTGAAGGTCCCACCGTGCGAGATGTGTTGCGGTCAAAACTCACCGCGGCGATGACGAGCAACACGAAGAGCGGAGGCTCCAGAGCGGCCGGTGGGCCTGGTCCCTCGATCGACGGCCAAGAATCTTCCGGCACGCACGTCTGTCTTGGTTCGAGATGCCACCGACCTATACCTGGTCGAAGGTGATGGATTGTTCCGATTGGTTTCTGCACGGTAAACAAGTATCGTAAAATTCGAGCCGTGATCGGCTCCTGTGTTTCTCAGAATCGGCTTTCAGCCGATTGTCCCCATGGTTCTGCATTGGATCTATGATAACATGGGGTTTTGCTTAATTACAAGTTAAATCGATCACGATAGTTTAACGCTTTCACCACGCAACCGAACGTCCCCACGTAGTTGAGCCTAATAGATACGAAGATAGTAGAAAACCGATCCTAGAAGGCCTAAAACCAACATAACGTCAATTCCGGAAACATCCCTCTAAGATCAATAAACCATACCTTACGTACACGGATCGTTCAACCCGTTTGTGAGGCCTAACCACGTAGATATTAAACTAAACCTTGATGAACAAGGCACAACTATAACATCAAATCGACTTAAGCGGAAATCATAAGATGCCACCTTTACACCCGGGAGAAGGTGCAAAGACGGCGAGATAGCTAGAGGTAGCATGAATAAGCAATCGTAGTAAAAGTATCGATGCTAGCTCTAACAATCTGTGGTAAAGGTGTTACTCGCAATCAACAAGGCTTAGTACGAGTAACACCGACAACGCATAGAATATCGCCTAGATCGCAAGATGCGATCTAGGCAAGATGGCACTTATCCAGAAAAAACCCTAGAACAAGGGTGGCGATGCCGAGATTGTGTTTGTTGTGAACGTGATTGTCCTTCTTTTCTCAATAACCCTAGGTACATATTTATAGTCCGGAGACTCTCTACTTTTGGAATAACTCTACAACTCTATCTTTATCTAAACATAAACGGAACCTAAACAAATACGACTCCTACTAAGATACAAGATACACGGGCAATTCAGCCCAAATCTACGCACTAGGCCGATCCAACCACACCTTGAATATATGTATCTTCTAAGCCCATCTTGATCACGGCCCATCTCCATCTTAGGCCAAAATATGGCGATAACAGGTAGCTTGTGTTTTTAGTGAAAAAATTTGTTGTTCTAAATCTAAACCCAAAGGTCTATTATCTTTTGAATACACTAATGTTGCTAATGAAGATTGTGTGAAGTTTTGTATGAAGGAAAAATTTCAGGTGTAGTGAAAGAATGATGTAATGAGATGAAGAATGGACAAAAGCTCAAGCTTGGGGATGCCACCCCCGTGTCACCCCAAAAAATATCCAAGAGGTACAAGCGTCAAAGCTTGGGGATGCCCAAGGCATCCCCTTCTTCATCAATAAAAAGCTCAGGTCTTTCTAGACACTTCGTTTTTATTGTTTCATGCACTGTTGTGTTGTTTTTGGAGCGTCTTAGTTTTTGTTTGCTTTGATTAGTTTGTTTAGTTTGCTTGAATAAAGTAGTTTGGACCCCCATTCTCGCTGTGTTGTTTCAAATAAGTTGATTGGTGTTGGAAAGGAGTAGAAAGTTCTTGCTTGAAAGTGCAAGAGGAGCTTGCATTGACTGTGACTTAGACTTTAGCATGACATGCTAGGTGTTGTTTTGACCTTATGCTTAGTGATTATTGTTGTAGCATGTATTTTTTTCAAACAATTTGGATCGCTTAGTGTGCCTTGAAAGAATCATGTGTTGTTTTAGCATACAAAAGCATAGTATTGTGGTATTCTCCTTTGATGCTTTGTTTGGGTTGACTTGGCACATGCTCACACCATGTTATGACTATGAACAAGTCACCATATCCTCTATGATCGTTTAGTTCTTGAATTGTAGTACCACTCTATGATTTTGTTAGTAATGTTTTGACGCTCTGCATGATTATGGCCATTATTGCTCTCTTAGTTGGTTGCTCCCAGTCTTTTGCTAGCCTCCACTTGTATGGCTAAGCTCTACTCGTGCTTCCAACTCCCAAGAAACCAAGTTATTACAAAGTGTCCACTATAAAATCCTATGCATGGCGTGTTACACCATTCCAAGTATATTCTTGTTTTCAGCTATCTTCCAATTAAAAAGTATTTTGTTATGAGAAAACTTAGAGATTAAAGCCCTCACGAACTTGATGGAACACTTTATATTCCTTGCCCCTAATAAACTTGAACCATTGTGTCATCTATGTTGTATATGCTTGCACTTATACGTTGGAATTAGCAGAACCATGCTGTCATGGGGAACGTTTTCAACATTGCACTTGTACTTTGTACACAGTTGATATCATGCACTTTTGTCTATGGATGTCGCTGGTGTAAAATAAAGAGGGAGCTTGTAAGTCCATGGAGTTATGTATCCTGTGTTAGAAAAACGCCTGGGCCGCTAGCCTAAGCCATGCCTAATCATGGTGGAAACTTGCAACATCAGCATAATGAGCATTCTGTGAAGCATCCTCAATAAAAAGCTATTCACATAGTAAATAAAAAGATTGCTGAGATGCTCATTGTCTGCTTGCCTTATCATTTTGGTTATGGGATAGCTCTTGTACCATGTGCAAGGGGTACCCCATTGGCGGTTCTCTATGATACACATGTACTCACTATGACAAGAACTTACAGGTGACGAAAGTTGAGTAGCATGCGGTGCGGCACTTGTATTCAAGGGACATGAGATTGCCAACTTATACTTTGTCAAGCATATACCCCATATTTGTTCATTTTAACCTTAATCACTTCAACATGCTTATGATAGGGGCAATGAGGGCTGAAAGCTAACAAGTACCATAATTTTTGGAAGCTCTTTTTGAAACTTGAAATCCCTACTTCCCTTTCTGAAGGGCCTTTCTTCCACTATTATATTGAGTCTCCACCTTCTACCTTTAGGAACCATTAAGAGAGCATAGTTGTCATTCTTAGTTCTATGTGCAGTGTCCCAAAACTTATTGATTAATGCATATTGTTGATATTGCTTGTTCTTGTGCTACTTGTATCTAGTCACTCTTATGAACTTTGGAGGTGTCCTATGCATCTATTTGCTACTCCATGAGGGACAAGTTGAATGCCACTATGCCATGTTTTCTGTATGTGAAACAAACAAACATTTTTCAATGCATGTAATTCATGATCTTTGTTTGTAGCCTTTCATGTTGCATGCATAGTTACTATGTCTTATTGTTAGAACAACATCTTTCATGCACATGTTTAGAGTTCTTTGATCCCAGCTTTCAATGCTTGCAATTGGTTTGATCTTGGTTTTGATGGTGCATGTCACCTCAAAAATTATTCTTTTATCACTTACCTAATCGAGGACGAGTAGGAGTTAAGCTTGGGGATGCTTGAAACGTTGGAAACATATTATTTTTTTTATGTTCCATGCTTGTTTACTATCTTCTTTGCTTTGCTTTTTCCATACTTTGAGGTGTTTTTATATGTTCTCTGGTACTAACCTATTAACAAGATTCCACAATGCTAGTTGCCTGTTTTCTTCTGCTTTTGGTTTCAGAAAGGCAGAAAATCAATATTCTCGGAATTGTACGGGACAAAAGCCAAAGTCAATATTTTACCGTGGGGAACACGGAGCCAGAGTATGAGATGGAGGGGAGGCACCAGGGGGCCACACCCCCTGGCGGGTGGGCCCACCTGCACTGGGGGTTCACCACTGGTGTCCCCTCGCCTCGCCTATAAGAATCCCCCGATGCAGAAACCCTAGACACCTGATGAAAATTCCACGAAATCGTCTGTAGCCGCCACCACCATCGTCCCTAGATAGGGGGGGTATGAAGCTCTTCCCGGCACCATGCCAGACGGGAGATCATTCCGGAGGCCTTCTTCTTCATTATGCCAGCCTCTGGTATGAAGCGTGAGTAGTTCCACCTTAGACTACGGGTCCATGTAGTAGCTAGATGGTTGTCTCTCCTCCTTGTGCTTTCATGTCTAGATCTTGTGAGCTCCATTCATGATTAAGATCTCATCTATTTGTAATCATGCATGTTGTGTTTGCTGGGATCCGATGGATATTGAGATTACTGTGTCAGATTGATTAATGGTTTTGTATTATTGATTATATCATGTATGTGTTGTTTGTGATCTTGCATGCTCTCCTTTGTTAGTAGCTATCTTGGACAAGTAGTTGCTAGTGACTCCAAGAGGGGGTATTTATGCTCGATAGTGGGTTCATGCCTCTATTTTCCAAGGGAAGTGACAGGAATCTCTTCGGTAGTAGATGTGCTATTGCCACTAGGGAGAAAACAACGGTCTCTTGTTCATGGAACAAGTGGATTGTTTACCTTACACACTTTGCTTAAAGAAGTGGTCTGTTGCTTGAAACTTAATACTGGAGGGGGTTTGGATGATAAACTGAAGGTGAACTTCTAGTCATAGATGCAGTTGGATGGCGTTCTATGTATACTGTTGTATTGCCCAATCGAATCTCATAGGATCTTTTTGTCTAGTATTGCATTGTTATGCCTTGCTCAGTCCTGTCAATTGCCCTGCTGTAATTTGTTTACCCTTCATGCCATGTTTGTTTATCTAAGGAGAGCAGCTCTAGTGAACTATGGACCCCGGTCTAATCTTTACCATTGATACATCTTCCACTGTTACTGTTTACTTGTTGCAAACCATCATCACCTTCCACACCATACATTTAATCCTTTGTTACAGCAAACGGATGAGCTTGAAAACCTCACTATTTATTGGGGCAAAGTCTTGAGTTTGTGTTGTGCAGGTTTCCACGTTGCTTGCAACACCTTTGAGACGTTTCCTTCCTCCTACCGGTTCGATAACCTTGGTTTCTTACCGAGGGAAGACTTGCTGTTGTGCTCTTCACACCTTGCTCTTGGGGTTTCCAACGAAGCGTCCTACATCAACACTGGGCGCCATCATAGATCTCTTGTGTGCGAAGAATTCGAACGAAAATGAGTAGAGGTGAAGATCCCTTGAGGTTTTGAGAGAGTTTGGAGGTAGAAGAGAGAAAAAGGATTTATGTTTTGATGTTTTGGGTACCTCCCCGTGCGTTTAAGTGATCGGATGCAACTATACGACAACAACTATACGACCGGAACACTTTTTTCCTGATATATAGTTGGTCTGGCGGCCAAATTTTAGGGTTTCTAGGGTTTCTTTCCTGGCAGATGTAACTATACGGCGGCAACTATATGGCTGGAACTTTTGTTCCTGCCGTATAGTTAGTCGTCAAACTTTCTGTATCCTGGGATGAAAAATTGTCGATGGGTAACATAACTGTACGGCCCGTATAGTTTGTCCTTAACCTTTCTGTACACATCAAAAAAAATTCTATTTCTTCGAGGATTACTTTTTAGATTGAAACTTGGCGAGACACCTTGTTTTGACAGAAAAATGTCAGACTAAAATTTCGACCAACCATGGCATATAAAACAGGAATTTTTAGTACCGAAGAATCACTCTTTTCTCACTGGAGTTTTCTAGCACTCTTTATTCTATATAAAACTTAAACTAAAACTTAAAAAATTAACTCAAACCTTTATTTCTCATGGGTTGCCTCCCATGCAGCGCTCTTTTATGGTCAATAGCTTGACCTTGATATTGCTCACTTAGGCCATATGAGTGGAACACCCACTCCAAAGTAATTGGCCTTCAAAGTGATGGCCTCCTTATCATCTTGCTTGGCTTTCTTTTTCCTGGGAAAATGAATAACAAAAGGATCCCACGAAGGCAACTAGAGCTTCACGTTCCCTTCATGCAAATTGATTAAAGCCTTAATATTTCTTAAGAAAGGACGACCCAATATGATAGGAGCAGTAGCATCTTCAGGCATGTCAAAAATAACAAAATCAATAAGAGCAGGACAACCTTTAATGTATACTAAAGTATTTTCTTTAATGCCTATTGCTTGTTTATAAGTAGAATCTGCTAGATGTAATTTTAGTTCGTTTATTTCAAAAGAGACAAGATTTAACTTATTAAAAAGACTCTTTCCAATTGTTGAAACACTTGCACCCAGATCACAGAGTGCAGCTATTTCATTAGTCCCAATTTTAACCTTAATAGTGTTCTCAAATATATCATCTAGCTTAATAGGCAATTTTTTAGCAATTTTCTTATATTCCTCTTCCAGCTCACGTACCTTTATTTCTACCTGATTAACGGAGTGTTGATACATGGCTTCCTCATTTCCTTCACTTACCAGAATCTTGATGGTGATCCTTTTTACAAGATCTTCAACTATGTAGTTTGGTGAAGGAGCATTGCTATAATCAATTCTTCGGGATCCTCCCTTTGGATCCTTATCATCTTGAGGTCTTCTACTAGATTGGGCTCGGATTTACCTGCAAATTTAGCTAGAATGAGAGTTTGACTCTCTGTTATCTTACCTAGTTGTTCCTCAACAATCCTTGTTATTTCTTGGAGGGCATGCAAATCATTTCTCAAACTAACAGCTTGGTTAGATAATTTAGCATCATGATTCTTTGTAATTTTGACTAGGATATTGTTTTTCTCATTTTGTGAGTCCATAAAATATTTAAGAGTTTGTTGGAGATTAGTATTACTTGATGCCATATTATTATTGGAGTTACCTGCTGGACTAGAATAATGTTTCTGGAAATTAGAATTATAGTTTTTCTTCCAAGCAGGGTTATAATCATTACGAGCTATAAAGTCTACTTCTTCAATAGTTGGTTCGGGAGTAGCTCTAACTGGGGTTTCCTTACCTTTAACGGCTAATATGAGCTCATCCAACTTAGCATTGAGTTCCTCATTCTCTTGAGGTGTGACGGAGTTCACTTTTTTGTGTTTGATCTTTATACATGCCATTGGGCATGGTTGTCTTGCATATTGTCTAGCAGCTACTTTGCTTCGGTAATTTGCTTACCCATAAATGTTCCTCCAGCTGCAGTATCTAGCATAGACTTAGAAACAGGGTTAAGAGCATTATAAAATAAATGGAGAATTAACCAATCTTCCATCCCATGGCTAGGACAGTTTCTCATGCATTATTCCATTCTTTCCCATGCAAGCGCTAGTGGCTCACGCTCTTCCTGTCTAAAACCAGTAATATTAGATCTGAGTTGCATAGTCTTTGCAGGTGGAAAGAATTTTGTCATAAATAAAGAAGTGCATTCTACCCATGATGCAATATTATTTCTAGGAAAATATAGCAACCATTATTTTGCTCTTCCTCTAAGAGAGAAAGGAAATAAGCACAACTTGACCGCATCGGGGTCAACATCTTTAATGCGCATCATATCACATATTTTGGTGAAAGTATTTAAGTGCATACCTGCATCTTCTACAGCAGAGCCTCCAAATTGATTCTGTTGAACCAAACTTAAACAGTGGGGCTTAATTTCATAATCTTCAGCAATTGATGGCTGAGTAATAGGAGTATGCAAATAATCATTGTTAGGAGTTGCAAACTTCCCAAGTTTATTTTCAGCCACACTTCCTATGTTTTTGTATTTTCTTAAACAAGTACTAATAATGATAAAGCAAGAATTAAAAGGCTAACTATTTTTTTTGGTTTTTCAAATAAAAACTGAAAGCAAAATAACAAAATTAAAAACGAGAATTTAAAACTAGCAAGGTTCCTACTAACCTCACTAGGGTAGCTATTGCTTCCCTGACGACGGCGCCAGAAAAAGGGTTGATACCTTCGATCCGGATTATGGATGTAGTATAGCTCTTTTTCCCCAGTACCTAGGTTTATCGAATCCTCGGGAAGCAGAAAGCAAAGTGAGATAACTTAAATGGACCTTCGAAAGTTCTAAAATTCGTATTGCGTTTTCACCGGACCAAGAGTCTGTGATCTTGTTGTTGTTGATGGAGGGAGAGAGGGCCTACGGTCTTCGGTTTTCACCAGTAGTTGTGCAAAACATCTGATGGGAATAATAGATAATAATAAAGTATTCATGTAATTGTTAGATCAAGATAATTATATGTGGGCAGTGCATCCATAATTGCTATCGCCTCTGCAACTGCTTATAGCAATAACCTACTAGTATCATCCATAGAAGAAAGAGAACTAATGATAAGCATCATGATGTCTCCGTTAATCCCAAGTAAATTCCTCACATATAGTCATACTACCCTTTCTTTCACTAGGGTTCTTATCCTACATATTAGTCATTACTCACACTCCCTTTACTGGATCAATCCTCGGGGTCTTGGGTACCTGACAAGTCCTTAGATTGAGGCAAGAGAGGGTACTACAATCATCATGTCATACAAACTAATACATGATACCATCTATGATAAATAACATGCACAAAGGCTACATGGCTAGGCCGAAGCCCTTAGCCCAAGGAGAATTACTCACACATAGAGATGAAATCGACAACCATAAAAATTGTAATAGAGATCATAAGTTTGATAGAAAATAGTCTTACAATGTCGCCAGTTGGAGATGAGATCTACTATTACAAGTGGTGGAAGATGGCTATGGTGGTGGAGAAGAGTTTAGAGGTATAAATCTAGATCTATTCCTCTGGCGTGGCGGCTTCTGGTGGCAGGGAGAGTTGAGGTCGAAAAAGAAGCGATGTTCCCCGTCACCTAAAGCCTCTTTATATAGGGGTCCCTTCACAAAAGTTGTTCTATTTAACCTAATGAAGTCGTTGCAAACTATACGGCAGCAAGTATACGGCGACAGCCCGTATAGTTGGTCGTTAAGCTTGCAGTAATGGCTTCATGGCTCCTGGTTTCTTTGACATGTTTGAAATCTCGTATCTTTGGCATTTATGTAGTTATTCCCATCATCATATGTCATTATCTACGCAGGGAAAAATAGCAAGAAAGGATTACATACCCCTTTTATTATTAGGCATTAGTGGAAGGTTTTAGAGAGATATTTCATCAAATATATGAATAATATCTAGTTTAAATGCGAACATGGATAGCTATATTTCATAGCCATCAGGCGGCCCCTCCCATGGCCGGCGGCCAAGGTGGTGCCCACACCTCTTCCCTCATTCATGTGAGTGGAGCTCCCACTCACAAATTTGACTCTCCATTTCCTCCAGTCAAAATCACACTCAAATCCCATTAAATTTCCACCATATTTAATGTAATCTCTCATTAAATGAAACTCCTTTTATTTATTTATTCAGAATTTTGTCAATTCACATAAAACACCTTGCTAATTTTCAATTTCATATGCAGCACCAATTTCAGCAATTTCTCCCAAAACAATTCCGATGTCTAGTGAAATAATTCCAGCGCTTTCTTTTTATTTCTTTGGCTTATTATTTTCTCCAAATGGTGTCAGTATTCCTTAAGTGTTTCACCCTACGGTTCACGAATAATGCAGACATGATCGAGACCCCTCTCCGATCAATAATCAGCAGCGGGACCTGGAGATCCGTACTGACTCCCACCCATTCAACGATGACTTCTAGTAATCATGTGAACCTTTACATTGCAACTAAATCATTTTGTCTCGCGATATTTTACATGTCCGAGATTCGATCATCGGTATCCCATACGTAGTTTGATCTTGTTATAGACATCTACTCTTTTCTCGTTCCCGTAATATAACATTTTAGTGATCTCCATCACTTGCTTGCAAGCTATATAAATGTTATATCACCGAGAGGGCCTAGAGTATATCTCTTCGTCATCGGGATGGACAAATCTCACTCTTGATCCATGAGCCTCTACATAACATTATTGGAGTATCTAAACCCACCTTTATAGTGACCCTGTTACGGTGTGACGTTTGATATTATCAAGCTACTCTTCATATGTTAGCGATTAACATGATCTCATGGTCTAAGGACTAAATTCACTTGTAATGATGTTATAGCAATTTAAACATAATGACTTTGAATATATTACTATACTTTGGATGAATGTTCATCACATCACTCTACTAATGTTGTGACCTCATTATTAACAACATCCAATGTCTATGATAAGGAAACCTTGATCATCATGTTAATCAATGAGCTAGTTTATATGAGAGGCATAACTAGGAACTCTTTATTTGTTTATTAAACACACATGTAGTAATGTTTCTGATTAATACAATTATAGCATGCGAAATAAACATTTATCATAAACAAAGAATACGATAATAAGCACCTTATTATTGCCTCTCGGGCATATTCCCTTCAGTCTCCCACTTGCACTAGAGTCAATAATAATCTAGTTTGAAAAACTTGCGCATTCAACACTTATGGCTTTCCGGTGTTGTATTTACGCGTTTTCTAGTGGTAAACATAATCTCCGGATCTGACACTTTCAGGTCCGTGTGTATTTGCATGTCTTTGTGTCTCCACGCATCACTCATTCTCTAATGATATGGCATTGTATAAATTTGGTCTTTTGGTGAAACCTTTAGTTCTTTGGGGTTAAATCATGTCGATACTATTGTCGTACAATATATCTTTATAGTGTTAGCCCATTGTGAACCACACCTTAGTTTGATAACAAAATACTTGACACAAATGCCCTCCTTTACTGCTACAATAGCAGTCATATACTTAGCCTTTTATTGTAGTATCTATCACAATGTCTTAACTTTGGAATTTCATCCAAATTCAACATGGAGTCTCCTTTCCATTACATTGTGCCACCCATAGTTTAAATCGAGATATACGTTATTAGTATCTTGTGACAGAACTAGTATCAATGTAACACTTTACAATTAACTATATGTAATTGTTTGTCACTTCTACATAAATATATTCTTAATTCTTCCAAAAGAGCATAAGAATATCCTTACTATTGTCCAATGATCATCTTATGAGTCATTCTGGTATATGCTCATAACATTTAGAGCACGAGACATATCTGGATGTGTACATATCATGGTATTATTGATCAAAATATTCTTGTGATTTCACTCACCAAGTGTTAAAACACTTGAATCTTGTTTCACTTACCAAGTGCCAATACACTTGAATCTTGATTCAACCCTTTCCATGCGACAAGAACCTTTCTTGTTGTTTCCATATTGAATTCGTTCAATATCTCATTTATGTACGTTTGGCACAACCATATTAGTGTTCAATCTATCCATATAGATATAGATGCCTAATATTCGGGTTTTGCCTAAGTCTTTCATTGAAATGAAATTCTTAACCTGTGTCAATAAAAGATACATCATTTCCAATCAACAAGATTTCCTCCACATAATGTATTAGAAATATGTCTCAGTGCTCCCACTTAATTTCAAATGCAAGCATCTTCATCGTCTCCGATAAATTTAAACCTTTTAATAGTTTCATCACGTCGAAGATTCCGACTACGCGATGCTTACTTCAACCATGGAAGTTTACATGACCTTTTAGCATCCTTTGAATTAACAAAATCCTTGGACCATGTCATGTACACATCCTAGGTAACCATTCTATTAGAAGAACTTTGTTTTGT
Organism: Avena longiglumis; assembly: GCA_030063025.1. Classification (NCBI taxonomy): domain Eukaryota; kingdom Viridiplantae; phylum Streptophyta; class Magnoliopsida; order Poales; family Poaceae; genus Avena; species Avena longiglumis. The sequence continues at coordinate 145,859,127 of CP125978.1, read as the reverse complement.
TTGTTCAACTACCATATACTAAAATTATATGTAGTGGTTGCTATATTAATCCGTTCAGACTAAATATCGCTATGAAAGATCAAATCTTGTCATAGTCAACTCCTTGAACATTGTCGTAAAATCTTTTAAGTTATGTCGATTATTTCATAGATGTGAAACATCCATGTCTGTTTCTTTATAGATCCAAATACGACCGATAGGTTTTACACCTTTCTAGAGGGTCTTCCAAGTTCAAAAACTTGATTTCTTGTGTATGGAACTATCACGGATTGTATGGATTCAAGCCATTTGACGGAGTCAGGGCTCATCATTGCTTCTTTGCATGTAGTCGGTTCATCATTGTCAAACAATAATGATTTACTCTCAAATATTAGTATTTGATTATTTACCAACCTACTTGGTTCAACAGGAACTTAGACCTCCGTGACCACAACCTTTGAGACACGTGAGCCATGAGCATTGTGGCTGCCTCCAGAACATTTTTCGGTGCTGCGCAACTTAACACATATAGCTAAGGTTCAATAACCTTATCAAAATTCTATTTTCCTCCCACTTAACTTTTCACAAAAAATTCCTTCTCGAGAAACTTTATGTTCTAAGAGACAAACACTTTTTCTTCGGTGTTATGGAGGAATACCCAATGGTTATTTGAAATAACCTACAAAGACATGCTCATATAATTTTGGTTGTAAACATCTTACTTATGTGTAGCATACCAAAATTTAACAAAAGGACAAGTTGGGTTTTATCCCATACCATAACTTATATGGTGTCATTTCAACGGATCACGATGGAGATCATTTCAGTGTAAAAGCGGTAGTCACTAAAGCTTTAATCTTTAAAATATAAAGGCATTTTTATAACTAACACGTTTGATCTTACCATGTCAAACAAGGTTTCATTACATATCTCAAACACTCCATATTCTTATGGTGTTTCAGGAAATGCAAATCTATGGAACGATTCCTCAAATCTTAGGTGTTTTGCTAAACTTGTAACTCAAATATATTCCTTTATGATCAAATCATAAATTCTTTATTTTCTTGTTACAATGATTTTCCACTTCATCTTGAAAGTATTTGAACTTTTTCAAATGTTTCACACTTCTTCCTCATTAAGTGAATATTCACTCAAATTTCCGGAGAAAGCATAAGAAGTTGAAATCCATCGCTCATGACTACACATAATGGACTAGATACATCAATATGTATAAATTCCAATAATTTATTCGTTTGTTCTTCTTTGGCCTTTGAACAAAATTACAATTATCTCTAGGAAAATATCACATGTGTCATTTGATCAAAATCAAAAGACTCCAAAATTCCATCAACATGGAGTTTCTACATGTTTTTCTTTCCAATATAATTTAAACATCGATGTCACTTCATAAGTGATATTTCAATCATTTGTCTTGGGATATTTTTAGCATTAGTTTTATGGACGTGATTTCTCCAACTAGACTTGTAAATTATCCATCTTATATGGAATACGGCAATTATCTGAACAACCTATTGTCGTCATAATACCTGAAAAATAACAAATCTTGAAGGCAAGCTTTGATGTCAACGAGAAATACAATAACACTTTGTTTATTTTTGAACATCATCACATACATATTCTCTTGTTGGTTACTTAGGCCGTTGCAGTTCATGAATTGTGTTGTCCTGTATGATATTTCACACCAACCAATTCGATATCCAATACCCAAGAACCACATTGTTTAACAAGCAAAGAATACAGCCATAACATGTATATCATCTATATACCTAAGCTAGACATTTCCAGTCTTTTCTTTTTCTGCCAAATATTTCTGAGATTCTCTTTCAGCACTCCCTTTCCCTTTTAAAAGAATCTATCAACATCAACAGTGGCGCCATATACATGACACATAGTCCAAAGCGTGTATAGTAAAATACTGATATCTTTGGACTTGCACTTTGAAGTAGATCACCATCATCAAATGTTTGGCGTTCTTTCAAAAAACATTATTTAGTAATCTTTTAGTGTAGTAAACATTTTACCTACATCTTATGTTCATCCTTATCATGAAAACTTTCATGATCAAGCTAATGTAGCTTATAAAGGCGAATCGTGAGTATAATGTTACTTTCCAAAACCTTTTTGGGTGATTAGGATGTCTAACATCTCCAACCTTCGCAAATTATCATCCAATATGAGAACATATATTATAATCTGTCATATTGCAACCAAAACATTGTTTTGGATATTGTAATATCTGTCACACATGATGGTTTCTGAAAAAATTCTTTCAGCTCCTAGATAACCTTGATATTTAAACAACCAAGAATCATGGAGGCAAACATGATACTTTAGATACTAACACTAGAATTGTTACTCTTGATTTAATACTAATTATTAAAATTCACGGAGTAGACGGAGTTTGCTGAAAGTTTGTAATAGTACTTTTAAACTTTAGATTGACACTCAGCATAATACGATACCAGTTCGTAAAGTAAATATCCAGAATTCTATAGTTCTATTATCACAATTATAACTAAGCATAAGATAGTGAATGGATGCCAATGACTATAACAAATTATGCAATTCACTTTGATTTTAGTTATGATAAATTTAGTTCGACCAATCCAAATTAGAAATGAACTCCCACTCAAAACCAACATCCCTCTAGTTGTTTTAGTGATTACATGAACCAAATCCACTACACCAAGTCCAATCACCATGTGAGTCGGTGTAGTTTCAAAGGAGCGCATCAATATGGGAATCATATCAACCATATGATTTCGGTTCGTGTTCCGAGGCCATGTCTGTACATGCTAGGCTCACCAAGTAAGAACCTTAGTATTTGCGTGTATAAAACTTTCTTACACTCGTTGTATGTGAACATTGAGTCTATCACACCCGATCATCATGTGGTGTCTCATAACGATGAACTTTTCAATGGTGCATACTAAGTAAGAACACATTTTTTATCTTGATATTTAAATGAGCGGTCATCTTAAAATGCTACTAAAGCGCCAAACAAGCAATATAAGATGCAAACAAACATCATATGATAACAGTGATATGATATGGTTCTTGCACTTGATCACTATCTAGTGCATCGTGGTATGATATTTATCATTACTATATGTGTAAGTCCAAGGTCTGTGGAACTTACACTTTGGCATATTATACTTTCCAATAGTATCAATCCATACTACAAATTATAATTCTACCATATCATAGTACTTGCCTGGCAAAACCAAAAACTAGATGCCTCTAATTTATCTTTTGCATGTTTTACACGGCTGGGGGATTTCGAAGATAGAACCATTTCTTACCTAAGAAAATGGAACCACAACGATGATAATTAAATTATTGGCAACTCGTTGTAGATTAGATATTGACTTTAGTAGGAGAGACAGACACCCGCAAGCCACTTATGAAAAACTAGTTGCATGTCAAGTGTGGAACAGGTCTCATGTGTGAGGAAATGTAAAGTTTGTCCGGGCCGCTTCATCCACTATGCTACCAATATCCAAAATTGACAACCATCAGCGCCCACATAATCATATGTGTACTACCCGTGCAAAGTGTCTACGCATAGATCCGGCTCTGATACCACTATTGGGTTCGCAGCATAGAAAACAAAAAATTCCTACGATGGGAACTGTATACGCCATGATCCATCTATCTAGATATAATCAACGAGTGGATATACATCCAGAATACATCCCCTTGAAGACCTATAAAGCTTTACGAGTATGGACTCGTTGGTGATGTAGTCAATCTCTTGCCAATCTCAAGATCGTGTAGAAGTCCGACAGCCCCGTTGACATGGATATGCCCTACGAGTACCTAACATTGGCTTATCCGGCTTAGCCCAGTGAAGTCCCACACAAATACTTGATGCTAATGTGAAGCCCAGGGAGACTCCGGATGGCCCAAGCCCGGTAGAAGTTCGACTCCTTGTAGAACACGGCTAAGCTGTAGATATAATCTTGAAGGGTGAAACCCTAACTTGTAACCAACTCGACCTACCCGAGACCTGGCCTCCCCATATAAAGGCCAGGAGGGCACAACGAGGAGGATTCTTCCCAACTCATACACACACCTCATGCCAGATTGCATCTACGCACCCCGTGTGACCTTTGGTTTCGCTATCAATCAAGAAAAAACAAGTAGGAATAGGTTTTTCCCTCTGGGGTCTTGAACCTGGGTAAACACCGTGTCCCCTTGCTGCATGTATGTTAACCGTATCGCGATCTCCAGCATCCCCATATTCTCCAAACACAAGTCCATAACAATGGGCATTGATGAGTCAATCCCTCGTCACCCGCAACTTAGCAGAGCATCTGTGATACCACACATGTCCGGAACCCCGACAACCTCCGTGCTCTCGCTCCAGCAAAGCAGCGGAAGTAGCAAATCCTTGATCTAGAAAAAGCCACTGGGAACATGTATCTCGCTAGTCCGAGACCATGGGGAAATGCTAGAGAGGGAGAGAGAGATCCTTCACGAGGAGGTGTGAGTGAGAGGTATGGAGAGGGAGTCCTTTTACAGGGGGAGGGGCCAGCCCCTCCCATGGCCGGCAGCCAAGGTGGTTCCCCCACCTCTTCCCTCATTCATGTGAGTGGAGCTCCCACTCACAAATTTGACTCTCCATTTCCTCCACTCAAAATCCCACTCAAATCCCATTAAATTTCCACCAAATTTAATGTAATCTCTCATTAAATAAAACTCCTTTTATTTATTTATTCAGAATTTTGTCAATTACATTAATTAACAAACATTCACATAAAACCCCTGGCTACTTTTCAATTTCACATGCAGAACCAATTTCAGCAATTTCACCCAAAACAATTCCGGTGTCTAGTGAAATAATTCCAGCATTTTCTTTTTATTTCTCGGGCACCTTATTTGCTCCAAATGGTGTCGATATTCCTTAAGTGTGTCACCCTACGGTTTGTGAATAATGCAGACATGATCGACACCCCTCTCCGATCAATAATCAGCAGCGGGACTTGGAGATCCGTACTGACTCTCACACATTCAACGATGACTTCTAGTGATCGTGTGAACCGATTACATTGCAACTAAATTCTTTTGTATCATGATATTTTACATGTCCGGGATTCGATCATCGGTATCCCCATACCTAGTTTGATATCGTTACCGACATGTACTCTTTTCTCATTCCCGTGATATAACATTCTAGTGATCTCCATCACTTGCTTGTAAGCTATATCAATGTGATATCACTGAGAGGGACCAGAATATCTCTCTCTGTCATCGGGATGGAAAAATCCCACTCTTGATCCATGAGCCTCTACATAACATTATCGGAGTATCTGAACCCACCTTTATAGTCACCCTGTTACGGTGTGACGGTTGATGTTCTCAAGCTACTCTTCATATGTTAGTGATTGACATGATCTCATGGTCTAAGGACTAATGTCACTTGCAATGATGTTATAGCCATTTAAACATAATGACTTTGATCGTATTACTATACTTTAGATGAATGTTCATCACATAATTCCACTAATGTTGTGACCTCGTTATTGACAACATCCAATGTCTATGATCAGGAAACCTCGATCATCATGTTAATCAACGAGCTATTTTATATGAGAGGCATAACTAGGAACTCTTTTTTTTATTAAACACACATGTATTAATGTTTCCGATTAATACAATTATACCATGCAAAATAAACATTTTTCATAAATAAGGAATACGATAATAACCACCTTATTATTGCCTCTCGGGCATATTCCCTTCATTGCATGAGAAAGAGGAGGCTGAAAATATATCCAGGATAATTTCGAGATACGCGTTGATCGAGGGCGAGCTATACATGAAGGGGGCACTCGGAGTCCTGAGCCGGTGCATTACTGCAAAAGAAGGATGCTCTCTCCTGGAGGATATACATGGAAGCCTGTGTGGCTCGAACGCCTCATTCTGTACCATCGTGGTCAAGGCCTTTAGATAGTGCTTATACTAGCCCACTACTTGCTAGAATGCCAACGACCTCGTCATGAAGTGCCAAGCATGTCAGTTCCATGCAAGGAAGATCCACCATCCCGTTTAGTCCTTGTAGACCACCTGCCTCTCATGGCCTTTTGTGGCCTAGGGGCTGGACCTCCTAGGACTCTTTCATAGGGCGTCCAGGGGATTCACCCATCTCGTGGTCATGATCGACATGTTCACAAAGTGGATCGAGGAAGAGCCCCTAACCACCATCACGGTGGCTAGGGTCACTAGCTTTGTCTTGAGGAATATCATGACGCGCTTTAGAGTGCCTAGCAGGATCATCACTGATAATGGGAGCCAGTTCACTAGCCATGCTTTTGTCGACTTCTGCAAAGAGTATGGAACACACATGTGCTTTGTGTTGGTCTATCATCCATGATCCAATGGACATGTCTAGACGGCAAACAGACTGGTCCTCCAAGGAATCAAGAGAAGGGTGGAATACAGGCTCCACGACACCAGAAGAACATGGGTAAAAAATCTCCCCACCGTCATGTGGTCCATCAAGACTTATCATAGCAGGGCCACACGAGAAACTCCTTTCTTCCTCGTTTACGGAGCTGAGGCCATGCTCCTGGAAGAACTGAAGTTGCAATCGGCCAGGGTACAAATCTTCCGGAGATCCAACCAAGAGCAGGAACAGATAAATTACCTCAACCTCATTGAGGAAGCCAGAGGGGTAGATCACATCTAGTCTGCTAAGTACCAACAGTCACTTGGAAAGTTACGAGAAAAACATCTGAAGGAGAACCTTCCAAATCGGAGACATGGTCTTGCGACTGATACAGACCAACATGAGCCATCAAACAGAAGTGGTAAGGACCTTATGGGATCATGGGAACCCCCCTCCCAACCTGGTGTCTATCTAATATAGAAGGAAGAAGTGGCTACAGAAGTTCTAGACCTAAAGGGTTTCCGTAGGAGGACACACCCAGATGTAATTCAATGGTAAGAACGGAAAGGAGCTTAAAAGGAATCGTATTCTCCATGTACTATCAACCTGCAAATATTGCACAAGACTTAAAAAGGGCGTCCATCCGGCACCATATTCCAGTCCACCATTTATGAGTGCAAATATGATGCATATTTAAGCATACAAATTATTCATATTGTCACTCATTACATGCTATATATAGATACAACTATGCCCATTATGCATGTGTCATGGGAATGGCCATGGTAGTTGCTACCAGGGGTAATGATTGGGTTGACTGGGGGGAAAAGCGAGTCGCCATCTATGGATCGAGATTGAAGACGGAGACAAGGGTTACCCAGGTTCAGCTCCCCTATAGGGTAACGACCTACTTCCTACTTGATTGTATTAATGGCAAGTGAATTACAAGGTGGGCGAGCTCAGTGAGTAGGCAGCAAGACGCAAGGATGGGGTAGCTAATAGCTTGTGAGTATAATGGGGACCCTAGGGAGGTTTATATAGGGGTACCTCGCTAGGTTTTACAAGATTACAATCGATTTAGTAAGGGTTTCGGAGGTTTTGACCTAATCCGACTAGGCCTATCTATGGTCTTGGGCTTTCAGCTTCTAGTCCCCGGTATTCATTGAAGCCTCCTTTCTAGTCACTGTTACAATGGACCCATTCAACATTATCTTGGGCCAATCGAATCCAGCCTCTAGGGATACCCCGATGGGCATATCCCCATCAGTAGTCCCCGATTGCGTCAGGGATTAGGCATAGGATTCAACTTTGTAGTAGGAGTAGGAGAGTCTGGGTGGACGCCCATTCAAATCGGTGACGAACTCCTCCAATGAAGGGAGGTCTTTTGAACTCCAATCACATCCTTGGTGAATTAACTAACCTCCGAGTCTCCTTGCTCAGCATGGAGTGAGTGAGTGACCAATTTGGTCGAAGTTGGTCGAATTTGAACCGTCAGCATGGAATGCCACCCTGCGGTTGGCGGATCTGGAGTATACTCGCCCCTGCGAGTCGCGTCCCACGATCTGCTGTTTGACAGCTATGGCGAGCAAGGCCTGTGTGTACTTGATTTAGATTGCACCTTCACCTGTGGGGTTTAGGTTAGCAACCACAGCTTGGCTCACGATGACGTTATCCATCGGAGTTGACTAGAGGGGAAGGCCATTGGCATCATACTCCCATGGCTGCTCCGGAGGAGGCGAGCGGCAGGGTGGTGGTGGTGCTCCATGCGTGGTCGACCCAGGTGATGGCTGGATAATACAACACTTTTTAGCTATATAAATTGTGTCATTTACCTATCATATCATGCTCCATCTAACTATTGCTATGCCTGATATGCATGATTACTTGTTTTCATTAAATTCAATATGAGCTTTGCACATTTAGTAGTTTAGGTAGAATTTTATCCCTCTTCCTTATCTTTGACATGTGTGTAGGTGTTGATGATGATTATGGATAAAACAAAAGGCAAAAGGAACAAAGAGAGCATATTATGGAGGAGCTGCAGGGACCAGACTTAGCCATTTGAGAGGTTGGAAAAGTGAATTTTTCCAACTTCTCAAAATAAAGTTCCAAGACAGCTGGGTTGTAGCCCTCGTCGAGACAAATCCAACAAGCCCAAGAACAGCCAAAACGGAGTTCGTATGAAAAATGGCGACCAAAATACGGAAGACACCCGAAGGTTTAACGACCAACTATACGGCAGGAGAAAAAATTCCGGCCGTATAGCTCCCGATGTATAGTTGCCAAAAAGGTCACAAACAACGGGATTTCGTCCCCCGGAAGATACAGAACCTTCCCTAAGTCATATTACAGTATTGGGGGAACCCTAGGGCACCCCCAAGGCCTATATAAAGGAGGGATGAGTCAAGGGAGAGAGGAGGGAAGACACCACCAACCATATACAAGACCTAGATCCTATCTACCACCTCTATGCCGGCGCCCTGCCGCCGTGCCACCTCCATAGCCTCTACAGCTCCACCAAGATCAAGATATCCATCAACACCATCAAGCCATCCAAGCAAGAAGAGGAGGATAAGGAGGACGCTGCCATCACCACGTCGATGCCACCATCACCGTGACGTCATCACCATCTTCATCGCGGCTACTCCTTCATCCTTCCCCATCATGGTCCCCGTGATGGGATGTAATATGGCTTAAACCCCCTTTTATTAATGTTATGATGATTTGAGTAATTGAAGTGTAGTGTGTTCTTGTTAATTAATATGTTTGTGCTTTCTCTTTACATTGTTCTATTCATGATATTATTCTAGTGATTGGAGACGTCCAATCCATTATTGAGGAATTTACTAGGTATTCATGGTGTGTCACAAAACTTATCATTAGTCTGTGCTCTTCCATGCGTAGAACTAATAGGCTATTTGTTATAAGTGATATGCGGAGGCAATAGCAGCTTAGGATGCACCACCCAGAGTTCCCCAATATCACTCATGATATAGATAGGTATAGTGTTGTGAATTGCTTGTTGACCCCAAAGTGACAGATGAGATATCTTGTGACTAGCACACTACTTGCTTAGGAGTACGGTTGTCCATAAAACTAAATACCTTTTCTTTGGTTTACCTTGATTGGTCTTGTTACCTTAATACTCCATCTGTCACGGTTTGGAGGGCTTTTTAGAGAGATTGTTGGAATCTAGGTGGATGCTGATTGGGGCCATATTTGTGCCAAAAACATGCGTCAATTAATTATTTGGCGCCTATTAAACATAATTACTCAATGGAAATGAGGAGTTTAGTCACATGCATTGGTGGAGTTGCATGCAAGAATTAATTCCTTGGCTGCATGGAGTAGAAGTGGAAGGAAAAAGGGGGGCATAAATTCTATAATTAAGTCTAACGCGCCTAGGAGGAGAGGAGTTTTGGAAACGCATGGCTTTTGTAAGACGCCCTCCAAACCGTGACGGAGGGAGTACACTATTCTCTTACGAGATGAACCATGTACGAAGAGGGTGTGGACAATTGAGTTGTCTAGTTGCCACTTACCAACGGTGGGGGACAACAGTATTTGAGGGACCGCCACAAGCACAGTTTATAGCTATTCCATAAGCACTTAGAATGCACACTGGTATACACAAAGTACTTGATAAATCATAGCATTAATATTTCATCTCATTGCATTCACCTCTTTCCAGTTTTACTTTTGTTCTAGTTTTCTTCCAGTCCTAGTAGTAGTTGTTACAAATCATCTTAAATTTATTTATCCTAGTAACTTATTAAATAGGCTATTTCCAAACCACGGTTTCAATGTGAACGTGGTCGTATTGACAACATGATTGCGGGGTCGTGTTCATTGAGCTCCCATCGGGACAAACTCTTTAAATATTTGCTGCTACAAGTACTGCAATAACCCTGTTATTGGTGCAAGAACCCAGTCATCAAATTGGCGCCGTTGCTGGGGAGCAAAGTGTTTGGTTATCTACTCGCACATAGTTTATTTCTGTTTGTTGCTATTATCTTATTTCTTTATTTTATATTGAAAACAATAAAAAAATTACAAAACCAAAAATTGATAAAAACTGTTGCTACTAATCATGTCTTCCGAGATAAATTTTGTTCAACAGATAATACAAGCATTGGAGGAGATAAAGGATTCTTGTTCATCAAGCCTGGTTGCTAGACATGAGCTGATAAAGAAAATGCTGGACCAATTGGAAAGGCATCCATTATTGTTGCATGCTAATGATGGATCTTATTGCACAATTTGTATAATGGATGACCACCTTAATTTTCAATTTAAGTGTTCCAACAATCCTACTCTAGAAAATTATAATAGAGATAAATCCTATGCTAGTTTGGACATATTATAATATGTTCTTTTCAAAGGTGCATCTAAAATAGTATTTAGACTAGGAAGTATTGATGTTGAATGTGAAGCACTTGATGGAGTTTTTATTTTAGTATACCCCATATTCCTCACTAAAGATCTGAGAGGAAAAGGATCACAAGGAAGAGGAGTAAGAACGGATTGATCACCCGCTCACACCTTCAACTCCTACTTTTGATTCTATCATTGCTATTAAAACACTAGTCGATGAAAAGGAGGAACAAAAAGGTGAGGTTGACAAAGAGATTCACACTACAACTTTTTTCTGTGATGCCTCTCACTCTAGTAGTGATTTTTATGATGCTAAAACTGTTGATAATATTCTGCGGAGGCCTTGTGCCTAGAAACTTATATGGAGAGCATTAATAATAATGAACTAGAGATAGAACCTTGCTATACTAACATGCAGGGTCCTGAACTCCCTGCTATGGAGGAAGATTATTATGAAGTGTTTCCCTACACAGGTAACCAAGGTAAATATTTAAGAATTTTATATGAATCTCAAATCTTCTCATTGAACCTATACATGGAGGCATGTTCACCAAGCTTGGTGCATCAACACTCGCTTGAAAGCAAGAACTTGTTCATCTACATGATGTCGATGCACCGTAAGCGGGTATGACTTCGACCGAACTCTACTCCAAGATACTCCAAACTGGTATGTATAACCACACCTCGAGTCGATATCCCTTGGGATCCAGGTGGGTAATGTATGGAGCATCCTAGCCTGGCTTTATGGATTTAAAGAGTGCACTTCCCGGGAGGCAACCCAAAAGTCATTAGGCGTCTTTCTTAGTTCTGTGTCTTGAGTCTAGTTGCATTCATGTTGCATTGGCACTTTTATTATTTGCATGTATTTCTATTAGAGTAATCGTGTGGTAGTTTTCAAAAGGTAGAAATTATTGTCACTATATTATGTGTTGCATAACTCGGTTGTACTTAAATCCCGTTTTATACATGCTAATGTTGGTAGAAAATTAAAGTTGTTATTTTACTATCAAAACATGGTGTTTCGCTAAGTTTCAGGTTAAGAAACAATTTTTGAAGAAACAGGTAAATTTTGGTGACTCTAGAAGGTTTAACGACCAACTATACGGCGGGAATAAAAATCCTGGCCATATAGTTGCGGTCATATAGTTATCGATGCCTTCGTCAAATTTCCTTCTAGGATACAGAAGGTTTAACAACTAACTATACGGCGGGACATTTTTGGTTCGTCCGTATAGTTGCCGCTGTATAGATATCGACACCTGCCTTAATTTCTTATTGCAAGGTACAGTAAGTTTAACAACCAACTATATGGCGGGACCTTTTTGGTCCGACCATATAGTTGCGCTCATATAGTTGGTGCAACCACAAAATCACCATGGGAAGTGAACCCAGGTATCAAAATTTCGATATACTTTCTCCCTTCTTCCTCTAAAACCTCGAAACACCACCTGGGAGATTCTCCCATGTTCTAGAGAAGCCGAGCATATGTAAGCAATAAAGTTCTATCTCAGAAACTTCCTAGACTGTAATTCTCTATAGAAGTTCATGTTTTCTTTTTCTACTTTCCTTCTATCAGTGGGGTAAACGAACTATGTTCGTATACCAGGCCGATGCATTTTATTTTGTGCATTATTTTTGCAGGGACTTGAACCTTGTGTGACTATGTGTACGGTAGTGCCAACCGTGCAAACACTCGCATGAGCCACTTGGTTGATTCAATTCAACATGGCTACCTATTCATTTCTGGTATAACTTTCCAACTCAAACCTCTTTTAAATAAGCATATAGGGGTTGCACACTCGTGTTTCATATTTTTTGTCTCACTTACACTTCATCACAATCTAGGAGAAGCGCACTTCTAGAACTAGTTTGTTGACTTAAGCATGGTGTTTAGGTTGATGAACCGACTCAGTGGGACTTGTATTTTTATCCCTTATGAGCTAAACCCATGTCTTCAAAAACACAAACAAAAAATTTCTTTCTATTCTTGTTCCTACCAGGTTCTTAAGGAAGGCATACACCGGATCGTGAAGCATTCATTGAAGCAAAGGTTTTTTGTCCATCAAAGTAGAGGTTAAAAGCACCTCAATGGTAAAGTGTGCCACCCTTGCCTTAAATTAAGCTTGGGGAGGTAACCACTTCTTATACTCTCTTTTGATAACTGCATTTTCTCTTTCGTTTTCATGATCTTCTCAAGTTGGTATTTTCTTAGATTGGGGATGTTATTTTGCATGCCTAGAGTCTTGTGCAATGTTCTTTATCTTAAAAAGTTTTCATGATATTGTGTATCCTCTGTTTTTTAATGATTGCTTAGGTGAGTTTTTGTTCATATTTATATAAGGGATATACTTGCTCATGTTAGGCCCCATAGGAGACAAGCCATAGCTTTGATGCACCCTGTCCAACTTTTATCTATCTTGTGAAAAATATTGTGATCCTCTAAATACACATTGTCATGTTCTCTACATTTTGAAAAAAATAAAAAATATAATAAAGAAGTTCTTTGAAACTTGCTAGTTTTCACTGTTCAGAATTGTCTTAAAGTGAATGGTCATGGAGTAGCACGGCACCATAGTGTTGGAAATGATGGTCTTAATAGATGTTTACTGAGTGAGTTGTCAAATAATAAATGATGTTTCAAAGTTTCGAGATTACATATGCCAAAATTTTGTCTTGGAAATCAAAGTGAGATATTGCTTTATGCGTGTCTTGCGCCACTATCGCACAACATGGGATGCTAATAACTCCGCCGGCCTTTGGACATTCCAAAAAGAGGAAACTCTTGGAGTTTGTCTATGAGTTGCCCAACATATGTAGCAAAAATGCTATATTTGGGTATGCATTGGTATTCTCATGGGCCTGCATTAAAAGAAAAAGTCGGAATACTCCTCTGACCGTTATGAGAAATCGTTATACCGAAAAGGGAAACCTTGGTAATGGTCACGAGTGTCCTTCCGAGCCTACACAGTCTCAAAGCGGTGCCTCCTCCCCGGGACTGCCTATGAGGCTTACTATGGATGGCTTTTAGGCTCCGATTGAACATATACCACTCTTTTGGCATGGTCTCGTTACTAAGAAATAGATTTTCTATGATCTCAACAATAAAAGTTTGCACTTGAGAGACTTTAATAGATGGCATGAGTGGGCAGCATTAGAAAACTCTATCTCTATTTATGATTGACAACTATCAGCTTTGCCTTATACAAATAAAAACACAAAAATACAATAAAGCGCAAAGAGAAGGATCACAAGTTTACTTGCAAGCTAGATTTAACTTTGACATGGGGCATAGAAGTTTTTGACTAATCTCTAGTGGTATGGAGGAGCAGCAGGGACCAGACTTAGCCATTTGAGAGGTTGGAAGAGTGAATTTTCCAACTTCTCAAAATAAAGATCCAATACCACTGGGTTGTATCCCACGTCGATACGAATCTAATCAGCCCAAGAACACCAAAAATGGAATTCGTATAAACAACTGGAGACAAAAATAAGGAAGACACCCGAAGGTTTAACGACCAACTATATAAGGGGAGCAAAAATTCTGGCCGTATAGCTCCCGTTGTATAGTTGCCAAAAAGGTCGCAAACGACGGGATTTCGCCCCCCCCCCCCCGGAAGCTCCATAACCTTCCCTAAGTCATATGACGGTATTGGGGGAAACCTGGGTCACCCCCAGGGCCTATATAAAGGAGGGAGGAGTCAGGGGAGAGAGAGGAGGGAAGCCACCACCAACCATATACAAGATCTAGATCCCATCTACCACCTCCACAGTGGTGCCCTGCTGTCGTGCCACCTCCATAGCCTCTATAGCTCCACCCAGATCAAGATCTCCATCAACACCATCAAGTCATCCAAGAAAGAATAGGAGGAGAAGGAGGACGCCGCCATCACCACGCAAATTCCACCATCACTGCTTCGTCATCACCATCTCCATCGCTGCTACTCCTTCATCCTTCCCCATCATGGTCTCCGTGATGGGTTGTAATATGGCTTAAACCCCCTTTTATTGATGTTATTGAGTAATTGAAGTGTGGTGTATTCTTGTTAATTAATATGTTTGTGCTTTCTCTTTACATTGTTCTATTCATGATATTATTCTAGTGATTGGAGACGTACAATCCATTATTGAGGAATTTACTAGGGATTCACGGTGTGTCACAAAACTTATTAATAGTCTTTGTTATTCTATGGGTAGAAATAATAGGGTATTTGCTATAAGTGATTTGCGGAGGCAATAGCACCTTAGGATGCACCACCCAGAGTTCCCCTAGATCACTCACGATATCGATAGATATAGTGTTGCGAATTGCTTGTTGACCCCAAAGTGACAGACGGGATATCTTGTGACTACCACACTAGTTGCTTAGGAGTACGGTTGTCCATAGAACTTAATGCCTTTGCTTTGGTTTACCTTGATTGGTCTTGTTACCTTAATACTATTCTCTTACGAGATGACCCATGTCCGAAGAGGGTGTGGACAATTGAGTTGTCTAGTTGCCACTTACTAACGGTGGGAGACAACAGTATTTGAGGGACCGCCACAAGTACAGTTTATAGCTATTCCATAAGCACTTATCATGCACACCGGTATACACAACATTACTTGAGAAATCATAGCATTAATATTTCATCTCATTGCATTCACCTCTTTCTTGTTTTACTTTTGTTCTAGTTTTCTTCCAGTCCTAGTAGTGGTTGTTACAAATCATCTTAAATTAATTTATCCTAGTAACTTATAGTATAGGCTATTACCAAACCACGGTTTGGGTGCGAACGTGGTCGCATTGACAATGTGGTTGCGGGGTCGTGTTTGCCGAGCTCTCATTGGGACAAACTCTTTAAATATTTGCTGCTACAAGTACTGCAATAACCGTGTTATTGGTGAAGGAACCCAGACATCACCAGGTGGTGGGCGACTACCTCCAGGTGGTGCGTTGTGGCAGATCTCATGGTCTGCTGCGCACGCTGGGTCGTGCTCGTCATTGAAGTTCAGGGCTCGGTCCTAGATGGATAGGTTGAGTCAACGTGTCACCTGGCGTTGGTGATAGGCTGAGAGTTGTTGTGTGGTTTCTTGCTCGACGAATTTTTTGCGCTCGGTCTACTGTTTCACCCTGGACTTGTTTAGGGCTAGGCGATGCCGCTCAATCTCATCAGTGGCCGTCGTTGACAGGATAGGGGTGGAGAAGGGATCCACTGGATGTTCCTTCCTATTTGCCACGTAGATGGTGTGATGGATGGCGGGGTAGATCTCATCCGGTGACTCTGATCCCGAGTTAGAGTCGAAGAGTGGAAGGATCGATGATCCTCATAATCCCCAGTGTTGGAGACTCGCGTGATGGATCCCACTGCCAACGTGGGCGTCACCGAATCGTCACCGTCGCATAGGGTGGTGTTGCTCTCGACCGAGTCACTCCCGACCGAGTCATACTTGGAGGTGAGGATGCTGATCGATCGGATCTGCTCCTCCGAAAGCAGATCGCGTGGGGTGGCCCTTTGTTGATGACGAGTCCGGCAGGATCCGTCGGATCGACGGCGTTGGTGAGGCCGACAAAGAGGTTGATGGAGTCGATCGGCACCATGGCGGCGTGAGTGACCGGACACGAGGCTGACACGTGGGTACTTGGTGGGGTCTAGAAGAATCCGCCGCTAGCGATCACGCGACGGATAGCGAAGGGTCGGAGAATGGGTGTAGGGTATCACTACAGATCTAAGGCTTGACTGGACAAGCCCCACGATGGACGCTATTTTTGTGGGAATGACCACGACAGTCGCTACCAGGGGTAGCGATTGAGTCGAGAGGGGTCAAGAGCGAGTCGCCATCTTCGGGTCAATATTGAGGACGGAGACAAGGGTTTACCTAGGTTCAGCCCCCCATAGGGTAAATACCTACTTCCTGCTTGATTGTATTAATGGCGAGTGAATTACAAGGTGGGCGAGCTCGGCGAGTAGGCATCGAGTCACAAGGATGGGGTAGCTAATAGCTCGTGAGTACAATGGGGACCCTAGGGAGGTTAATATAGGGGTACCTCGCTAGGGTTTACAAGATTACAACCGATTTAGTAAGAGTTTTAGAGGTTTTGACCTAATCCGACTGTGCCTAGATATGGTCTTAGGCCTTTAGCTTCAAGTCGCCGGTCTTCACTTAAGCCTCCTTTCCAGTCGCCGTTACAATAGGCCCATTCGACATTGTCTTGAGCCAATTGAATCCAGCCTCTAGGGATACCCTGATGAGCATATCCCCATCAACATGATTACTAGTTCTCATTTATTTTCACATGGACTTTTCAAAACTAGTAGTTTATTAGGATTTTATAACTTTTTTCTTGTATTTTACTTGTGTGTAGGTGCTATCGACACTCATGTACAAAAGGAGGCAAAAGGATGCAATATGGAGGAGTTGTAGGCAGCGGACTTAGTCATTAAGGGGAGGAAAAAATAGATTTTTTTTTCAACACCAAATTAAGATCCAAGGCTATGGTATTGTAGCCCTCGTCCATACGAATTTAACAAGCAAAAGAACACCTTAATCAGAGTTGTTATAAAGAAATGGCGACCAAAACAC
This sequence comes from Avena longiglumis, assembly GCA_030063025.1. Lineage (NCBI taxonomy): Eukaryota > Viridiplantae > Streptophyta > Magnoliopsida > Poales > Poaceae > Avena > Avena longiglumis. The sequence goes on along the minus strand of CP125978.1, from coordinate 145,841,801 downwards.
TTCAGCCATCAGAGGAACTGCTACAGGCGGAGCTTGCCTGTACCACACGATCATACCGCCCTCCGTCGGCTCCGTTTCATCAAACAGAACAACACCCGCGAAGGCCCAGTGGGCATATTCGTCCCTAAACTCCATCGGTTCATGAAACCGGCCTCCAAAATTCATATTTAAAGAGGGGAAACTCTAGACGCCAGGAGAGAGTTCACATACGCCATAGGGGTGGAGCCTGCCACTCCTCTGCCTCCATAGCCTCCGCACACAAGATCTCCACCACCACACCACTCAATAGGAAGAGTATACTTTCATCTTGAAAGGCTACATATCAATCTTCATCATCATCTTCATCAACAAAGTCTCCAATTTCAATCCCCTTTGTTTACTTTATTGTAATCCAATTTCTATTGTGGACTTACATTCTTATTCAATTGTACCTTCATATATAATCCATACTATTGCCATGATGTTGATCCCCTTCATGTATGTGTAATTTCTTTGTTCTTGGGGAGAGATGGTGAAACCCTAGTATTATTATGCATTGAAAAAAGATGATTTATAACTTTGGTCTTTGGTCTATTGATTTATGATATTGTGGTAGATATTGTAGGGTTCACAGCATGGAAAACAAAAAATTCTATTGCGCGAACACACAAAATCAAGATCTATTCTACGAGATCGGTGCAACGAGATTATAGAGAACTAACCCTCAAAGATCCAAAGCGTTTAATGATATTCGGATCTCGTGGTTGATGTAGTCGATCACTTGTCGATCTCAAGATCACAAATACAATCCTTCCGGCTCCATGTTCCGGAAGCGCTTCTACAGTCGGTCACACGTACGGTAGTCGATGAAGACCTTCCTCTCCCTTGTTCTAGCAAGGCAGCAGAGGTTTGTAGATCTCCACGGAATCCCAACAGCACGACGGTGTGGTGGTGGTGGTGGATAAGAGATTACTGCAGGGCTTCGCCTAAGCCAGAGCAAATGTATGGAGGAGAGAGGGGAGGCGCCAGCGGCTAGGGTTTGGGGTGAGGGGCTATGGGGCACCCCCACGCCTCCTTATATGGGTGGAGGGGTGGTGGCCAGGGTTCCTATCCCTGGCTGATTCCTCCCCCCAAGTCCTCTTAGCCGGCGACAAGGAGAGGGAGAGGGAAACCTTGTCCCTCAAGGTTTCCTTTCCTTCCTCCACTAGGACTTTGACTTCCAAACTAGGATTTGACTTTTCAAACTAGGATTTGACTATTCAAACTAGAGTTTGTGTCTATCTTCCTTGTCCTTGGCTGACTTGACCTAGGGTTCCATGCGCCTAGCCCATCGGGGTATGGTGCATTCCAAGTACCCCCCGCCCTCCCGGGGTGGTGTACCTTCTAGAACATTCTATAAGCTTCTAGTCAAAATACCGAAAACATTTCCGAACCCTAAAAATTGACTTTTCTTATATGAATCTTATTCTCCGAACCATTCCGGATCTCCTTGTGATGTCCTGGATCCAATCCAAGACTCCGAACAAAATTCAGTCTCCAACTCATATTCCATATCTACTAAACAACATCGAATTCTTAAGTGTGTCTCCCTACGGTTCATGAACTATGCAGACATCATCGAGACACCTCTCCGATCAATCACCATTAAAGGAATCTAAAAATCCATTATGGCTCCCACATATTTCTACGATTACTTCGTGATCGAATGAACCATTTACATACCATATAGATTCCCTTTGTCGTGTGATACTTTACTTATCTGAGGTTTGATCGTCGGTATCTCTATACCTAGTTCAACCTTGTTACAGATAAGTACTATTTACTCGTATCGTGATATGACATCCCTTGTGACTGATGTGTGTTGACGCTTCATCGAGAAACCCCAAGAGGAAGGTATGATGCAGCACAGCAGCAAGTTTTCCCTCAGTAAGAAACCGAGGTTATAGAACAAGTAGGAGGAAGGAAACGTCTTAAAGGTCTTGCAAGCAACGTGGAAACCTGCACAACACAAACTCAAGACTTTGCCCCAACTAACAGTGAGGTTATCAATCTCACCGGTTGCTGAAACAAAGGATTAACTATATGGTGTGGAAGGTGATGATGGTTTGCAGCAAGTAAACAGTAACAGTGGAAGATGTATCAATGGTAAAGATTGGATAGGGGTCCATAGTTCACTAGAGGTGTTCTCCTTAGATAAAAAACATGGCATACTGGGTAAACAAATTACAACAGGGCAATTGAAAGGACTGAGCAAGGCATAACAATGCAATACTATACATAAAGATCCTATGATATTCGATTGGGCAATACAACAAGATACATAGACCTCCATCCAACTACATCTATGACTAGAAGTCCACCTTTGGGTTATGATCCGAACCCCCTCCAGTATTAAGTTGCAAACAACAAACAACTTTTTTAAGCAAAATGTGTAAGGTAAACAATCCACTTGTTCCATGAATAAGAGACCGTTGTTTTCTCCCTAGTGGCAACAGCACATCTACGGCCGTAGAGATTTCTGTCACTTCCCTTGATTAAGTAGAGCCATGAACCCACTATCGAGCATAAATACCCCCTCTTGGAGTCACTAGCAACTACTTGGCCAAGATAGCTACTAACAACGGAGAGAATGCAATATCACAAACAACACAGACATGGTAGAATCAATAAGACAAAACTATTAATCAATCTGACATAGTAATCTCAATATCCATCAGATCCCCGCAAACACGACATGCATGATTACAAATAGATGAGATCTTGATCATGAACGGAGCACATAAGGTCTAGACATGAAAGCACAAGGAGGATATACAACCATGTAGCTACTACATGGACCCGTAGTCCAAGGTGGAACTACTCACGTTTCATACCGGAGGCTGGCATGATGAAGAAGAAGGCCTCCGGGATGATCTCCCCTCTGACAGGGTCCCGGGAAGAGCTTCAGATCCCCCTATCTAGGGATGATGGTGGCGGCGGCTATAGACGGTGTCGTGGAATATTGATCGGGGTACTTAGGGTTTAGGCATCGGGGGCTTCTTATAGGCAAAGAGGCAAGGCAAGGGGCCACCAGGGCGGCTACACCCCCACCCTCCCCAAGGACGGGGTGGGCCCACCCGCGCGGCCAGGGGGTGTGCCCCCCTGGTGAGTCTCCTTCGTCTCGTATTCCGGCTCCGTGTTCCCCACGGTAAAATATTGACTTTGGCTTTTGTCCCGTCCAATTCTGAGAATATTGATTTTCTGCCTTTCTGGAACCAAAAACAGAAGAAAATAGGCAACTGTCACTATGGCAACTTGTTAATAGGTTAGTACCAGGAAACATATGAAAAGTACCTCAAAGTGTGGACAAAGCAAAGCAAAGTAGATACTAAACAAGCATGGAACATCAAAAATTATAGATATGTTTCCGATGTATCAAGCATCCCCAAGCTTAACTCTTGCTCGTACTCGAGTAGGTAAGTGATAAATGAATAATTTTTTAGGTGACATGCACCATCAAAACCAAGATCAAACCATTTGCAAGCATTGAAAGTTGGAATCAAAGAACTCTAAACATGTGCATGAAATATGGAGTTCTAACAATAAGACAAAGTAACTATGCATGCAACATGAAAGGCTACAAACAAAGATCATGAATAACATGCATTGAAAAACGTTTGTTTGTTCCACATACAGAAAACATGGCATAGTGGCATTCAGCTTGTCCCTCATAGAGTAGCAAATAGATGCATAGGACACCTTCAAAGTTCATAAGAGTGACTAGATACAAATAGCACAAGAACAAGCAATATCAACAATATGCATCAATCAATAAGTTTTAGGGAAATGCACATAGAACTAAGAATAGCAACTATGCTCTCTTAACTGGTGCCTAAAGTTAGAAGGTGGAGTGATACGTCGGAAACGTATCTATAATTTTTTATGCTTCATGCTTGTTTAGTATCTACTTTGCTTTGCTTTGTCTACACTTTGAGGTGTTTGTATATATTTTCTAGAACTAACCTATTAACAAGTTGCCATAGTGGCAGTTGCCTATTTTCTTCTATTTTTGGTTCCAGAAAGGCAGAAAATCAATATTCTCGGAATTGGACGGGACAAAATCCAAAGTCATTATTTTACCGTGTGCCACACGAAGTCCAGAGGGGAGACGGAGAGGCGAACCAGGGCCGCCACACCCCCTAGGCGCGGGTGGGCCCATCGCGCGCCTGGGTAGAGTATGAGCCCCCTGGCGGCCTCCCAGCCTCGCCTCTTCTCCTATAAGAAGCCCCCAATACAGAAACCCTAGGCACCCGATCAAAAATCCACAAAACCTTCTATAGCCGCCGCCACCATCGTCCCTAGATCGGGGGGATCTAAAGTTCTTTCTAGCACCCTGCCGGAGGGGAGATCATCCCGGAGGACTTCTTCTCCGGTATGATGCATGAATAGTTCCACCTTGGACTATGGGTCCATGTAGTATCTAGATGGTTGTATCTCCTCCTTGTGCTTTCATGAATAGATCTTGTGAGCTCCGTTCATGATCAAGATCTAATCTATTTGTAATCATGCATGTTGTGTTTGCGGGGATCCGATGGATATTGAAATTACTATGTCAGATTGATTAATGGTTTTGTCTTCTTGATTCTATCATGTCTGTATTGTTTGTGATCTTGCATGCTCTCCGTTGTTAGTAGCTATCTTGGCCAAGTAGTTGCTAGTGACTCCAAGAGGGGGTATTTATGCTCGATAGTGGGTTCATGCCTCTAGTTTCCAAGGGAAGTGACAGAAATCTCTTCGGTTGTAAATGTGTTGTTGCCACTAGGGAGAAAACAAAGGTCTCTTATTCATGGAACAAGTGTATTTTTTACCTTACACACTTTGATTAAAGCAGTTGTCTGTTGCTTGCAACTTAATACTGGAGGGGGTTCGGATGATAACCTGAAGGTGGACTTCTAGTCATAGATATAGTTGTATGGCGGTCTATGTATATTGTTGTATTGCCCAATCGAATCTCATAGGATCTTTTTGTCTGGTATTGCATTGTTATGCCTAGCTCGCCTTCACAATTGCTCACTGTAATTTGTTTACCCTTCATGCCATGTTGTTTATCTAAGGAGAGCATCTCTAGTGAACTATGGACCCCGGTCCAATCTTTACCATTGATACATCTTCCATTGTTACTTGTTTACTTGTTGCAAACCATCATCACCTTCCACACCATACATTTAATCCTTTGTTATAGCAAACCGGTGAGCTTGACAACCTCACTGATTCGTTGGGGCAAAGTCTTGAGTTTGTGTTGTGCAGATCTCCGTGTTGCTTGCAACACCTGTGTGAAGTTTCCTTCCTCCTACTGGTTCGATAACCTCGGTTTCTTACTAAGGGAAAACTTTTTATTGTGCTGCTTCACACCTTGATCTTGGGGTTCCCAACGAAGCGCTCCTACATCAACTCAGCGCTGCATCAAGTCTTTCTGGCGCCGTTGCCGGGGAGGCTAAGGACGTCTTCACAAGGGGAGTCCTCCACTTCCTTTCTCTTTACTTTGTTTTTAGTTTGCTTGGTTTTGTTTGCCTCTTTTCAAAAACTCCAAAAAATAGTTTAGTTTGGTTTGCTTTCTTTATTCAAAAACACACACAAAAAATAGTTCCTACTGTAGTTGGTGGTCTGTTATTGCCTTTCTTGGTCATGCTTTCTATAAATGGATGGTTTCTTTGAAACTAGTTCTTATTGTCAAGGTGGGTTCACGGAAGAACAAAAGTATTATTAATAAGGAACACCGTTTGTCACGAAAAGGGGAAAACCTATGGTAACAAATTGATAAGTTGAATACTATTGCTAGAGAGGTGTGCTCTACTTATAATGTTACTTATTGCTTTGATAAAGCTTGTTGCTGTAGGAGGTATAATGTCACATCCCAAGATTTTCCAAATCTTGTAATGTGAAAAATAAATGAATAAAATAAAACTTTGTTGATTTTCAGGGTGAGAAGAAACTTTTGAATCCATTTGGAAACTTTCAAAACCTATTTGGATCAAATAAAATCCTAAAGGGATTTAAAAAGTTAATTCAACAATAAACTTAAAAATATTTAAAATTACTATTTTGGATCTTTTAATAAAAGGATTTGGTTTCAAAAGAAAAGGTGGATTTATAAATAAGGATTATTTTATAGAGCCAAATTAAACCTTGGCCAAGCTTTTGAATTAAAACATTTTGTTTTGATAAAAATAGTAAAGGTTTGTTTAAATAAAATAATAAGGATTTAATATCCAATTTAATTTAAATAAAAGGTTTTACCATTTTCATTAAAACATCAAAACTTATTATTTTATTTTAAACAAGCTTTCCAAGTATTTTATATTCTCAAATAAAACCTACTGAAGTGTTTTGGTTTTATTTTAGATTTCAAAATAAAGCTTTTAATAAAACAAATTCTATTTCATTTAATGACTACGGTCCATTTTATTTAATTATTAATGGACCCAAAAATAAAATGTTATTTTATTTAAACAGGTATTTCAAGTATTTTACATTTTCAAATAAAAACCTACTAATTTGGTTTTGAAAATATTTAGATTTCAAATGGAGATTTTATTAAATAAATCAAAACCTATTTGAATTAATAATTAAGATCTATTTTATTTAATTATTAAATAGATCCTAAAAAGAATAAAATTATTTTATTTTGGGAATTGGTTTATGTTGTTAAAACAGGACCAAATTCAATTAAAAGTGTGGTGAATGTTTTTGAATTGATTTGTTGAATGATTTGTTTGTTTGAATTTCAAAACAGAAAAATAGAAATAGAAAAGGATAAAATAATCAGATAGAAAAAAATGTGAATTGGACTTGACCCAACCTGGCCCATTAAGCCCAGCAGCCCATTTCCCCCTCCCCTCTGCCGAAACGTTTTTCTCACTCCGCATCGCAAGTGGTGGACCCTCCCCTCACCCTTTCTCACCGACCCCACCCTCTCCTATTCATCGTCTCCACCACTGCGACTCGTTCTTCCCCGCTCCTGCCGTTGATTCCTCTGGCTTAATTCGTCTTACCGCGGCCACCATTACTCGCTTTGATCACGCAAGCTTAAACGACCATGCCTCCTCTCCATTTCCCCTCTGTCGCCCCACCTCAACACGCCCCAGGCCGCCTTAATTCCTCCCCGAGCACCTCTGTCTCCGACGACCCTCCTTGCCGATTCCGGCCAGTACCCGCCACCTCTTACCTCCCCAAGTACACAGACACACTCCCCAAACCCAGGCGCACCTCTCGCTACCGCCGGCGCTACCGAGCATCGCAGAACGACAACAACCGCCGCCGCCACCGTCTGGCTCTTCTCCGGCGACCTCCCTCTGGTAAACCAGACTACCTCGACCCCTCTCAATCACGCACACACCTTCACCGTGTCTTTGCGCGTCTGACCGTATGTTTTGTTTGTCTCCGAGTGATCCATAGCGCCGTCCTCGACGACGACTGAGCATGGCCAAGGCGCAGCTCCACTCCGGCGAGCAATCAAGCCCGCTCCAGTGCGCCCCTCGACAAGACGGCACCACCTTGAGCTTCCCCAAGCCTCTGCGAACGCTCTGAGTACCTCCCCAGCCACCCTTGCTTCCTGTATCGCCGGCGCCGCCACCGTCTGGCCGCTCCGCCGCCAGTAGCCACCGCAGCGCCGCCCATCTATGGCTGGCACGCTGTACACCGTTAGATGACGATCCAAGCGCCACGATAGATCCTTAGCCGAAGGGGTAAGTATCCACCGGTGTCGCACGATCTGACTTGATCCAACGCACCAGAGCAGTCGATCCAACCGAAACGGTATGGACGAATAGAATTAGGACGCGTGTCTCTAGTTTGAGTTAAAACAGAATTTGAAATCAGAATTAGATACAATCTTGAAAACCTTATAACTTTTGATCCACACGTCCAAAAATTACAAATTTTATATCATTGGAATTAGTGGAACAAGCCCTAGCCAACCATGCCATTTGTTTAGTAAAAAGCTTCTGGAAAAATGTTTGTTTTTGCAGAAACATTTGTATGCTTGTTTAGATTATAAAAATTGTTCCAAATGTTTTTGGGGATAAAATCTTTGGCAATTGGATTGATTTGAACCTACTGACCATAGGAAACACTGTGTGGATTCAAAAATGTATTTGGTGAAACAAAACAATGATTCTTCGATTTAAAACCATTTCTAGTAAAATAAAAATATAGTTTATTTATTAAAAATGGTTCTGGAAGAAAACCTTTGGGAAATGTTTTGTTTTAAACTCTCTGACCCTAAACACCAAGTTTTATGGTTTGAAAACATATTTGGTGAACCCTATAGATTAATGCCTTAGTAAAAATATTTCTACACCACATAAAATGATACCTTGTTTTGAAAATGGTTTTTGAAGTGAAACCTTTTGCAAATGACTTTGCCACTTTACAAAATGACCAATAGGTGTTTTCAAATGTTTATGTCCCATTAGGAACCACTTTTTCAAATAAAACAAAGCTTAGCATGCTTGCATGCATTTTCTTGCTTCTATGATTTTATGTGTTATTTTGCTTGATTGGTAGATTGAGTTTGTGCCTTGCTTGATTGAATTGTAGTGACTTGAAGAGTGTGATTGTAGCAAGGACAAGGAGTGAACTCATACTCTACCAAAAAGGCAAGTGATGCTTCATACTTTTTGTCCCATTACTTTCACTATGCATTAGTGATTTTCTCTAAGTAAAACTTACATGGAATTTTGCTAAGTATAAACCTTGCTATAGGAAAACCTAGTAGATGAAACCTTAGTGGAACATTTCCTAAGTTAATATTCCAACTACTACCAAGCTTAGCTTAGCTAATAGAAAACAAGGGTGGAATATATATTCACACTATGGAAAATTTCTAAGTCTAGAGACTTGTGTTTTTGTTTAATAAAATAACTAAGTTAATGAATCACCTGGGTGGAATGGGACTTGATTTGGTGGTTTTTGGTTGAGTGGTTCACAAGGCCCATGTCTATGGTTGACCTTGTGTATCTCACTTGTGGATTGCCACCCAGGAACAAAGAGATTTGAGATGTCAAATGTTGAGAAGCTTCAAGTGCAGCCACTTGGCATTATGGGCTCTTCCTGGATCATATAGGTTGCAAGAACTTAGCCATATGGACAGTTGGTGGTAGAATTTGATAGGTTGGAGCGCGTCCATTTTGGTCTAAGGGAAGGCTTCTGAAAGATCTTGTCTTGGGAAACCAAGTCTTGTGGGGAAAGTGCACCACCTCTGCAGAGTGTAAAATCTAAGTACTTAGCCATGTCCCTGGTAAAGGACAATTTGAGAATCAAGACATGGAAGCAATCAAGAATCTCATCATTCAAATTTCAAAGTTAAAAACTTGTGGTTGAACCAGGGTTAAAGGATCTTCAATCTTTGATTGAGCAAATGATTTTGTCAAGCAAAAACTTAGTGTTTTCAAAATGATAAGGAAAATCTATTTTGAGCAAATGCAAGCCTCAACTCCACTTAGCCAAATGCATATAGATGATAGACTCCACTATACTACCATAGTATCACTTGCCAATACAATTCAAATGTATTGACCCTTGTGGCTGTAACTTGTTATGTTGCAGGTTTGATTGTTTTAGTGAAGTGTGTTGATTAGGATTACAAAGTCTACAACCAACATGTCTGCCTGTGGAACTTTGAAGAAGAAGGACCCCATGCTTATAGACATTCTGCTGCAATGTAATGTAATAGCCAAATGAGCTATGTAAGATGTAATAAATTATGTTATTCCTGGTTATAAAGTTGTATTATGACCTTTGTTTCTTGATATTACATCTTAACTGTGGATGCTAGCTATTGATCCAGGGACTAGCATTGTAAACACAGGGGACTCTACCTTATTAAAGGTTGGGACCATTACAGATGGTATCAGAGCATTGTGTTGCCTGTAGGATTTGTAAACCTAGGATTGGACAAAACCCCTTAGAAAAATAGGAGTTGTATTTGTTCCAAAACTTATTTACAAACAAACTTGTAAAACTCTTTCCTCAATCATTTTGGTTTCAACTCTACATCTCTTCTATTTCAACTTGATGGAAAAACCTACCCCATGGCCAAAGATTTTACCATGTGCCAAGGACTCCTTCAACTCTAATGACTTCAACTTCTTCAACTCCAATGACTTCAACATCTTCAGCATATTCACCAAGGACTTCAACCTTGGATATCACAAAGGACAAGTGATACAAGAAATCATGCCCAAGACTTGAAGACTAAAGAAATACAACTTAGAAGGAATCATGATCACCTTTGAAGTTTTGTGACCAAGAGTTTTCCCAAGGAAACCATGATCTCATGCAAGGAGAATCAACCAAGAAGGATGGAAAGAATGCAAGTGAACCATATAGATGGACCACCATATTTTAGTAAAGTCAAACACACCAACTTATGTGGTGTAACAAAAATATTTTGGTTGCCAAAAAAAATATGCTTGAAACTTGTTGTTTGAGTGGAATGTTTGGTTGTGATTGCTTGCACATTGCTTGTGTGAAATGTGATGTTTGTGATTAGAACCCTTACTTAGAAATATTTTGCCTATTCTAATCCCAATCCAACCCAAACAGATGACTTCTCCAAGAAACTCCAACATCAAGGTTGATGACAACAACAACAACCAAGAGGACAACATGAAAGAACTTATAGCAACCCAAAACCAGTTGAGCCAAGAGACAACTCAGCTTTTAGCCAACAACAATGGACTGGACCCAGCCATACAAAGGATTTTGAAACTTCAATCCCAATTGCTGCAAGGATTAGTTACTCAAATGATCAACATGGGAGAAAACTTTTCCCAAAGATCTAATGACAACAAGGATGACAAAGATGTTAATCTAGAAGGAACCCAACCTAGCAATATTTATGGAGACAAGGATCATGCATCCAAGGAACATGAAGATCAATGCCCCAAGAAGAGAGAAAGATTTTCCACCTTTGAGGAGAGATATGAAGAGCATGAACTAGAAGAACTCCTAGCTTTGGAGAGACCCAAGAAGAAGAAGAAATGCCCCAACCCTAACAAGAAGGATATTACTCAAGTGCAATGTTGCAATTGCAAAGAGATGGGACACTATGTCAATGAATGCCCAGAAAAGAAGAAGAACCAAGGAAACAAACGAGAATAATTGATACCAAAGGAAAAGAAAGATATTAGCCAAGTGTGGTGCAATAACTGCAAAGAGCTAGGACATTATGCAAGCAACTGTCCAGAAAAGATGAAACACAAGATAAACAAGCCTATGAGGGATCTTAGCCTTGTCACATGTTTCAAATGCAAGGAACTAGGCCACTATGCAAATTTCTGTCCAGGAAAGTTACCTCAGGATCCCAAGAAGGCCAATATGTAATTTAGTTGGAATTTTTTTTTAAGGGTGGTAGTACCCTAGTTGTTTTGAGCCTACTTGTAACCCTAGCCTTCCCAAATCTCGGGACGAGATTTATTTTAAGGGTGGTAGCCTGTCACATCCCAAGATTTTCCAAATCTTGTAATGTGAAAAATAAATGAATAAAATAAAACTTTGTTGATTTTCAGGGTGAGAAGAAACTTTTGAATCCATTTGGAAACTTTCAAAACCTATTTGGATCAAATAAAATCCTAAAGGGATTTAAAAAGTTAAATAAACAATAAACTTAAAAATATTTAAAATTACTATTTTGGATCTTTTAATAAAAGGATTTGGTTTTCAAAAGAAAAGGTGGATTTATAAATAAGTATTATTTTATAGAGCCAAATTAAACCTTGGCCAAGCTTTTGAATTAAAACATTTTGTTTTGATAAAAATAGTAAAGGTTTGTTTAAATAAAATAATAAGGATTTAATATCCAATTTTATTTAAATAAAAGGTTTTACCATTTTTATTAAAACATCAAAACTTAATATTTTATTTTAAACAAGCTTTCCAAGTATTTTATATTCTCAAATAAAACCTACCGAAGTGTTTTGATTTTATTTTAGACTAGCAAATTGCCCGTGCGTTGCTACGGGATTACAATCATTCATGCCATGAGATATTAGTTACTCCCTCCGTCTCAAAATAGATGTCTTAGATTTTTAACAATTTGGATAAATCTATATGCTAAATAGTATCTAGATTTATCTAAATTTTGATAAATTTGAGACATCTATTTTGGGACGGAGGGAGTACCAAAGATCCTTTTGTGATAAAATTTACCATTTCATTCGAGAGATATACAAATAGATTTAGCATATAAATACGCCACGTGAGTTGACCTCTAGAAAGCTTATTTTGCCATGCAAATAATTGAGTATTGAAGTTCTTTCGTCCTGCAGAAAATATAGTAATAAGAGATTTGGTCATCGGAAAAATTTCGGATCATACTTACAAGTTAACACTATGATGATATTGTATCTCTTAATAAATCAAAATGTGATCAAAGCCTATATAAAATATTCCTCTCCAGGCATTGCATGCCAAAAGGTACTACGTTGTACTACCTCCTCAAGGTCTTCTCTTTGTGCATTTGAATTTACACCGTGACAATCATAAGTTTCATACAACGGAAAAGTATATAATATAAAATCAAATATTCAACCAGTTTAGGAAAAAGGGATTAGCGGAATACCCTTGTTGAAAATAAGCTTGCTCCATTGCCGTTAGTTTGTTTTCTCTAATATAAAGTCAGGCAATACAAAAAAATATATAGACACAGAAACACCACATACGGACATTTTGATCTCTAGCAGAACAAGTTCAATCCACATAGACGCTATACTCTAATATAAAGTCAGGCAATACAAAAAATATATATAGACACAGAAACACCACGTACGGACATTTTGATCTCTAGAAGAACAAGTTCAATCCACATAGATGCTATAAGGATTGACGGGATTCAGCTTTGCAAACAACAATCTTTTGGGACTGTAAATATTGATTTGTTAAGAGATGACTAATTTCTCCAAGAAAATATTTTAGTCATCATTCCTCATGCAGAGGAACATCCTCCAGGAGTGTATATTAGTCCAAAAGATGCATACTATTCATCTTTTTTCACAGTTCACCCACTGTGTGCACTTGCTCACAATGTTTATACATTTTGAGGAATTAATTCAGACGACATGGTCAATCCACATGACACCTTCCTGAAATTTTACACGAGATACCCGCCCAAAAAATCGCATGAGATACCTTGCCTACATTATGTGCAGCTCCCATCTGAAACTAGGTTTTACAGCCTTAATAGGCTTACATTTAGCAAAATCTCTGAACATAACATGTTCTGTTTGAACTAAAGATTGGCTTACATTTAACAGACATAAATTTATCTTCTTACCACAACAAATCACTCAAATGACAAGTACCATGTTTTGGATATAAATTAAAACATCAATATTGAGTAAACCTATATAGTTCGTCCTAATGCTACTCGAACTTTGATAGTCCTCTGTGTGCGCTCCATGGCACCGATGCCATCCTCACAGGTACCCATCTCGACATCTTCCCCACTCCCGCCTGTTGTTTCAGCCACCATCCCACACCATGTCTATTATGAACGCCCTAGCCAAGAGCTATCTCCCACAAACGCCTAATGGTTCTAACTACAAGGGCTCTTATTAAATTTGAAGAATTTACCTTTAATCAAAAATAGAACTACAAGCAGAAAAAAACAGTGAGAAAAATTTACATTGGTATGAGTATGCTACATGAATCCATACAACATGTCCTAGAATTATTCTATGTTCCTTGGTGGCATTTTGGTCGGACTTATGCAATCTGTGGTGTTCCTTTCCTATATATGTCTAGCAACAATGGCTAAAGCATCGGGAAGCTACGAACACTATGCAGAGCAGCAGCGGCAATACCAGATCGTAGAACACGACGCCCAAAAAGGGACAAGCTTGAGCAAAAAAGTAAGTCAGAGCAGCAGCTATGTAAAAGATTGTAGCAAAATGCTCTTTTCGTTACCCTTGTTCTTTGGTATCCTTGCTTTGCTCATTGCAGGCTTTAACACAAATAGGTGTCGGACACATATGCCACTCGTATGGCTATGAACGGAAGTAGCAGATCCATAGGGGATTAATACGGTATGGAGGAGACCAGGAGGAGGACGACGGGGGCACGGGGCCTACCTCTCCTCCGCAGCCACACCTCCTCCTCCCCTGACGGCTCTGCTCCTCTTCTCCGTCGCCGGTGTACAGACACAGCGCGCAGCCAGCAGGGGTCACTATGGCTGCCCGGAGGGTGGGCTCCTGCGCCGCGTGTTGGTCACCGCAGTCCGCAGTCTCCGGCCAGGTCGTCGGTACACGCACGCCTCCACCCAGTACGTCCGCTGCTGGTGGACCGTGTAGACCATGTCCGCTTCCGGTCGTCGCTTGGCCTCCCTCTCTCTGCTGACCTCGCCTAGTCGCCCCGTTCGTCCATCCCCACACGCCTCCTCAACCCTCACCAGTGGTCAGTCGAGGCAGCCCCCGCGCGAGCCTCGTTCTCGCCTCATGGATCTACACCGCCATGACAAGACAGAGCATCGGCCGTCAGGGACTTGGTATCTCCTGCGTGAGAGAGGAAGAGAGCCCCCTCCTCGCCGCCCCTCTCGAACGACGACGGCCCGCCGCCTCGTCGGCCCCCACGATTCGGATCGAAACCAATGGCAGCAGAGGAGGCTAGGAGGTTTGGGAGGCGGCTGGATTGGGGGCGTAGGGAGGCTATGTCGTTGGGGGAAATCAGCCGCGGAGAGGTTGCTGGGTTGCGCCGACGAGTAGCAGGGCTAGGGGAGGTTCCGAGGTCGGGGAATTGCGGGGTGGGTGGTCGGCGGCGTGGTTGTGCCTGAGAGGGGTTCTGCGCTCGGGGATAGAGAGGGAGAGTCAGAGCCAGGCGACGGCGGTTTTTTCTTCTTTTCAGTACTCCACTTGGCGGTGGCAAGTGGTGTAATACCACCAAACTGCCAGGGGCAAAAGCGTCCAAAAAAAGCGGACGGAAATTGAAGAGGACGTACCTACCTCAGCTTAAATTAGTAGATAGATTTCAAAATAAAGTTTTTAATAAAACAAATCCTATTTGATTTAATGACTAAGGTCCATTTTATTTAACTATTAATGGACCCTAAAATAAAATGTTATTTTATTTAAACAAGTATTTCAAGTATTTTATATTTTCAAATAAAAACCTACTGATTTGTTTTTGAAAATATTTAGATTTCAAATGGAGATTTTATTAAATAAATCAAAACCTATTTGAATTAATAATTAAGATCTATTTTATTTAATTATTAAATAGATCCTAAAAAGAATAAAATTATTTTATTTTGGGAATTGGTTTATGTTGTTAAAACAGAACCAAATTCAATTACAAATGTGGTGAATGTTTTTGAATTGATTTGTTGAATGATTTGTTTGTTTGAATTTCAAAACAGAAAAATAGAAATAGAAAAGGATAAAATAATCAGACAGAAAAAAATGTGAATTGGACTTGACCCAACCCAACCTGGCCCATTAAGCCCAGCAGCCCATTTCCCCCTCCCCTCTGCCGAAACGTTTTTCTCACTCAGTCTCGCACCCGCACAGAAGCTGACCGGTGGACCCTCCCCCTCACTCCCTTTATCACTGACCAGCCGACCCCACCCTCTCCTGTTCATCATCTCCACCACTACGACCCGTTCTTCCCCGCTCCTGCACTTGATTCCTCCGGCTTAATTTGTCTTAACGCGGCCACCATTACTCGCTTTGATCACGCAAGCTTAAACGCCCATGACTCCTCTCCATTTCCCCTCTGTCGCCCCACCTCAACACGCCCCCAGGCCGCCTTAATTCCTCCCCGAGCACCTCTGTCTCCGACGACCCTCCTTGACGATTCCGGCCAGTACCCGCCACCTCTTACCTCCCCAAGTACACAGACACACTCCCTAAACCCAGGCGCACCTCTCCGCATCGCCAGCTCGCTCGCGCGTGCCCCTGAGCATCGGCAACGACAACAACCGCCGTCGCCACCGTCTGTCTCTTCTCCGGCGACCTCCCTCTGGAAAACCAGACTACCCCGACCCCTCTCAATCACGCACACACCTTCACCGTGTCCTTGCACGTCTGACCGTACGTTTCGTTTGTCTCCGAGTGATCCATAGCGCCGTCCTCGACGACGACTGAGCATGGCCGAGGCGCAGCTCCACTCCGGCGAGCAATCAAGCCCGCTCCAGTGCGCCCCTCGACAAGGCGGCACCACCTTGAGCTTCCCCAGGCCTCTGCGAACGCTGTGAGTACCTCCCCAGCCACCCATGCTTCCTGTATCGCCGGCGCCGCCACCGTCGCCTTCACGCCAAGAGCCACCGCAGCCGCCCATCTATGGTGTACGCCAGACACCGTTAGATGACGATCCAAGCGCCACGATAGATCCTTAGCCGAAGGGGTAAGTATCCACCTGTGCCGCACGATCTGACTTGATCCAACGCACCAGAGCAGTCGATCCAACCGAAACGGTATGGACGAATAGAATTAGGACGCGTGTCACTGGTTTGAGTTAAAATAGAATTTGAAATCAGAATTAGATGCAATCTTGAAAACCTTATAACTTTTGATCCACACGTCCAAAAATTACAAATTTTATATCATTGGAATCAGTGGAACAAGCCCTAGCCAACCATGCCATTTGTTTAGTAAAAAGCTTCTGGAAAAATGTTTGTTTTTGCAGAAACATTTGTATGCTTGTTTAGATTATAAAAATTGTTCCAAAATGTCTTTGGCAATTGGATTGATTTGAACCTACTGACCATAGGAAACACTTTGTGGATTCAAAAATGTATTTGGTGAAACAAAACAATGATTCTTTGATTTAAAACCATTTCTAGTCAAATAAAAATATAGTTTATTTATTAAAAATGGTTCTGGAAGAAAACCTTTGGGAAATGTTTTGTTTTAAACTCTCTGACCCCAAACACCAAGTTTTATGGTTTGAAAACATATTTGGTGAACCCTATAGATTAATGCCTTAGTAAAAATATTTCTACACCACATAAAATGATACCTTGTTTTGAAAATGGTTTTTGAAGTGAAACCTTTTGCAAATGACTTTGCCACTTTACAAAATGACCAATAGGTGTTTTCAAATGTTTATGTCCCATTAGGAACCACTTTTTCAAATAAAACAAAGCTTAGAATGCTTGCATGCATTTTCTTGCTTCTATGATTTTATGTGTTGTTTTGCTTGATTGGTAGATTGAGTTTGTGCCTTGATTGATTGCATTGTAGTGACTTGAAGAGTGTGATTGTAGCAAGGACAAGGAGTGAACTCATACTCTACCAAAAAGGCAAGTGATGCTTCATACTTTTTGTCCCATTACTTTCACTATGCATTAGTGATTTTCTCTAAGTAAAACTTACATGGAATTTTGCTAAGTATAAACCTTGCTATAGGAAAACCTAGTAGATGAAACCTTAGGGGAACATTTCCTAAGTTAAGATTCCTACTACTACCAAGCTTAGCTTAGCTAATAGAAAACAAGGGTGGAATATATATTCACACTATGGAAAATTTCTAAGTCTGAGGACTTGTGTTTTTGTTTAATAAAACAACTAAGTTAATGAATCACCTGGGTGGAATGGGACTTGATTTGGTGGTTTTTGGTTGAGTGGTTCACAAGGCCCATGTCTATGGTTGACCTTGTGTATCTCACTTGTGGATTGCCACCCAGGAACAAAGAGATTTGAGATGTCAAATGTTGAGAAGCTTCAAGTGCAGCCACTTGGCATTATGGGCTCTGCCTGGATCATATAGGTTGCAAGAACTTAGCCATATGGACAGTTGGTGGTAGAATTTGATAGGTTGGAGCGCGTCCATTTTGGTCTAAGGGAAGGCTTCTGAAATATCTTGTCTTGGGAAACCAAGTCTTGTGGGGAAAGTGCACCACCTCTGCAGAGTGTAAAATCTAAGTACTTAGCCATGTCCCTGGTAAAGGACAATTTGAGCATCAAGACATGGAAGCAATCAAGAATCTCATCATTAAAATTTCAAAGTTAAAAACTTGTGGTTGAACCAGGGTTAAAGGATCTTCAATCTTTGATTGAGAAAATGATTTTGTCAAGCAAAAACTTAGTGTTTTCAAAATGATAAGGAAAATCTATTTTGAGCAAATGCAAGCCTCAACTCCACTTAGCCAAATGCATATAGATGATAGACTCCACTATACTACCATAGTATCACTTGCCAATACAATTCAAATGTATTGACCCTTGTGGCTGTAACTTGTTATGTTGCAGGTTTGATTGTTTTAGTGAAGTTTGTTGATTAGGATTACAAAGTCTACAACCAACATGTCTGCCTGTGGAACTTTGAAGATGAAGGACCCCATGCTTATAGACATTCTGCTGCAATGTAATGTAATAGCCAAATGAGCTATGTAAGATGTAATAAATTATGTTATTCCTGGTTATAAAGTTGTATTATGACCTTTGTTTCTTGATATTACATCTTAAATGTGGATGCTAGCTATTGATCCAGGGACTAGCATTGTAAACACAGGGGACTCTACCTTATTAAAGGTTGGGACCCTTACATATAAACACCTCCCTTTTAAATGTGAGTATAATGATAATGTTACCATATCCTCTTATGTTAAAGGAATTTATGACTTTTATGATGTGGAACAAATTGAAGAATTTATTGCTTTCAAGGGTGCATTTTAACTTGCCAGTTTGCTTGAAAATACTGATGATGCACCTTATGAACATGAGGTTTTTGAGATACTTAAAATTTTCTTTGATAATTACAAGGAAGAAAATGGTTATATTCTTGAATATTTTAATATGTGTTTTCCACATTTGGAAGAGACTAATGCCTTGCAGGAGCCTATGGAAGAAGACATTGCTGAAACTGAAAGCTCATTAGATGAAAAAGAGGATAGTGATGGTCAAGAGGAGGAAGAATGGATCTACCCATGTCTACCTTCTAATGATAGTAACTCGTTACCCCTTACATTATTTGATTGTCCCCCATGCTTAACAAAGGAGGATGAATGTTATGCTCCTGTGGATCCTTTTGAAATTTCTACTTTGGGTAAAACCTGTGAAGTTTTTAATCCCACTATTTTTGAGCTTGATAGAAATTATGTGTTTGTAGATCATGAAAAGCCTGCTTTATGTGATAGTTATATTGTTGAGTTTAATCATGAGGCTACTGAAAATTATTATGAGAGAGGAAAATATGGTTATAGAAGTTTTCATGGTACTGAAACACCTCTCTATGTGCTGAAAGTTTTGAAGTTACTCTTGTTTTATCTTCCTATGCATGTCACTTTGTTCTTTGAGAATTTATTTTCTTACAAGATTCCTATGCATAGTAAGTGGGTTATAATTAAATGTGTTTTGAATTTGCTTCTTGATGCTCTCTTTGACTTCAATTCATAATTCTTATGTGAGCATCTTCTCAAGCTATCAAGCCTAACTTAAAGGCATTAAAGAAAAGTACTTGTTGGGAGATAACCCAAGAGTTTCCTTGAGTCTTGGAAGTTATTACTTCAGTAATTACCTCTCCTTATCCTTTTTGTTTGCTTTTTTGTGCCAAGAATGACCTCTAATGAGAGGGAAGTAAGATTTGGGGAGTTGTTGTCCCGAAACAGATTTCTGTCCTCCACCATAAAAAATCGTGAGGAGTCTG
This sequence comes from Avena longiglumis, assembly GCA_030063025.1. NCBI lineage: Eukaryota > Viridiplantae > Streptophyta > Magnoliopsida > Poales > Poaceae > Avena > Avena longiglumis. The sequence goes on along the minus strand of CP125978.1, from coordinate 145,822,205 downwards.
TAACTCTGATTGAGCTGAACATTTACGAATAAATCCCCTAGTATGTTAGATAACTTTCGTTAGTTCAACACTTTTTTATTTGAGAAACATAAGATTATTGAAAAAATCGGTTTCTACCTGCTAGTCTGTTTTAACAGATTTCTGCCATTATTTGCATTTGCTTCTTATTGATTCCTTTTTGAGTTCTTTTTAGGGGAATTGAGATTTTTGAAGGAGTTTCTATAGTAGCTTGTCTTTTTAGTGAAAAGTCTTGTTGTTCCAAAGCTTTTCCTAAATGCGGTGACCTAGCATACCACTGCATGTGTAGTACACTATAGTCGTTGACATGACATCCACAGAACACCGTTCCGTAAATAGCGGGTCTATATTACAAACATACACACATTATTATTATTACAATACTGGAAGTTCAAGACTTCCAAAAGATTCAACTTACAAACTAAAATATAAGTGTTTCAGCGGAAGTTTCAAATTTAAAACTTAAACACCAAATTGAGCTCAACAACTTATTGCTATATATTGTTCATGTTGCTCGGCTCAAGTGGCTCCTAGAACTACAGTAATTATTCGGACTCTTGGAACTCTCCTCCGTAGATCATATCGTAGTCTTCCCCTTCTATGGCTCCATACAGGTTGGGCTCTTCATAGAAGACCTCCTCCTGGCTTTCAGTTGCATACATTGGAGTATCTTTGGGATTCTCAGAGTCTAAGCAAGGATTCAAAGGAAAGGATGAGTAGCAACGTTACCCAACAAGTTCACTATATGCAATGTGGGAAGTTTGATGCTCTATCTACCACCTCAGACTATCAGTCCTTGGCACTATGCAGTTTTTATAAATCTTTCTTCAAAGATTGATTTTATTATGAAAATCTATGACCATCAGCCTTCACAGGTTGACCAGAACTTTCATGGAGTTCCTTTCCTGTCGCGTTCGTAGCTCCTTCCCGGAACAGGGAGTAATAAGTTACAGTTCTTACACTCTGTAGAGGTGTGTTACTTTACCCATGAGAAATCAACTTCCTTGTTGCACAACCGGGCGTACTTTCCCATCCATAATTCCATGATGTGGGGCCCAGTAGTTGGTCCAACCCAATCACTGCCCTCTCCGCGACCTCATATGTCTGCACGATCTTTCGGGGCCGGCTCACCTCCATTAATCCCCCTTTCGGGCAGGCTAAAATCCTGATGAGTTCCCGAAGAATCTATGACCTAGTGATGCCCGGAATAGTACTATTTAAATGGACTATAACCCTAAACACCATTCATAGATAATCTAGACACCAAAAGTGTGGGGCGTAAGGGTGCCCACCCATATGTTGGATCCGCACAAGGAATCACAACGTCATGTTAAGGTCGTCTTGTCTCCATACGAGAGGAAAAGGATACAACTGACTTCTCCGTCCCATTCCAAATCTCATGGCTAACGCGTAATATACGGCGCTAGAATCACTGATGTCATGGGTTATTAATCCCTAATTGTTCCTCATTATTGCAAATAGAAACCTAAGTTATATTGCTCCAACATATCATCACTTAGGACGATATCTAAGATTTGTTTATTTTGAGAAAATAATATCTTCTTTTTCCGGAATATAGATGATAACACACAATTTGCAAATACTTAATAAAGACCGTTCAAAGGACATGAATAAGTGATGAACTTTCCTTGTGATTGCAAGGTAGTGAAGTCGGATGCTTGAACTGGACCTTGAGCTTCTATGTCTACAAAACATCATTATTGCCCGGTAAGGACAATATTTAAAGAAGCAAAATGATTATGCAAAGTAATGTAATGCATCATTTAGTTTGGTGTGTATTCTCCCATTACTTTAAATTATAAAACTCTTTTCATAAGTAAAGAATTTATATCTATAAATTATTAATATTTATTGAATATTGTATTCTTTATTATTATTTTATTTAACTTTTACTTATTTAATAATTCCTTTAAGAACTATTATTAACAAAATATATAAATTATTTGTTTAGTATTTTTCTAAAATACTACAATATTGGTATATAATAAAAGTGATTTTTATTTATTTTTATCATCTTTCTTTAATTTTATAAAATTCCATAAGGAATATATATATTATAAAATTCCATAAGGAATATATATATTATAAAATTCTTGATAAAAATTATATGTCTAAAATTTTAGTTCTTAATTGATTTAGATAGCAGGGATTATTGTGAATCCACAAATATTTTATTTATAATTTTTGGATTTTTATTTGATTTTCTAGAATTTATTTAATTTCAGGGGCATTTTGGTCTTTTCTTAATTATTAAAACTGGCTTTAGGTGATTGGGTTGACTGTGTTGGGTTTATTGGGCCGTTTTGGCCCAATTGGGCAGAACCAAATGACTCCCCGAAGGGGTCTTGGCCCAACCGGCCCACACTCTCTCTATCACTCTCTTCGTTCTCATCTCCCCTCTCCCTCGACCCCGTGGGGTGCTGGCGCCGCCGCTGGCGATGCCCGCCGTTGTGGCCCTCCCTGGCCACTGCCATGGTGCAGGACGAGGTTGACAACTACGATCGTCCATCTGGTCCAATTCGATTTGATTCCGGAGCTCCCATGTGGCCAGGTTCACCCCGTTCCCGAACCCTAGGGTTTGGGTTGGGTGCTGCCACCGCCGCTACGAACCCTCCTGTGGTGGTGTGCGGTGTTCGTGTGCTGTTGTGGCCGCCGCCATGGCTGGTGTGGGTTATAGTGAAGGAAATATGCCCTAGAGGCAATCATAGAGATGATTATATTTCATATGTATCCATGAGTTGTTGTAATGTTCCTTGAATATCCATATCAGGCAACTTGTATTGATTGGAAATTATGTGAATTGTTTGTGAAACTCTTTACTTGTATGGTTATTTAATAGTTGTCCCTAGTCGGAGTTCATGTGAGGATACACGTGAATATTAGACTAGCACATCGATTGGTTAATGAGTATGTTTCGCAAGTCATAGACATGGAGATGTCAAACCAATGATGTGGACTGGCAATTAGTTGTAGCTCTCTCTCTACACATCGTGTACGTTTTGTCCTTAGACCTGAGACTGTCGCATGTACTTGAGATGTGGATCGACCTACTTTGGGGCTATCAAACGCTGCACCGTAACTGGGTAGTTATAAAGGTAGCTTTCGGGTTTGTCCTGAAGCATGCTGCAAGGCATGGTCAATCAAGATGGGATTTACCCCTCTCTACTTGAGAGAGATATCTCTCGGCCCCTCGAGTGATCGGATCCAGAAATGCACGGCCATGCTACATAAGGTTAAGAGTTAACCTAGTAAAGGGATTCCGAGTTACGGTGTCGAGAAAGAGAGGTCAGCTTGGAGCTAGACCAAATATTGTGAGGCAAAGGGAAAGACATGTACTAAACCTTGTAATGGTTCGTCCGATATGATCTTTGTATGCGTTTAGGAGTTAGCACGTCCTGCTAGAGGCCGCTACCAACTATTGACAGAATAAGTGTATTTGTGTCATGTCTATACGTATATGAACCTATAGGGGCACACACTTAAGGGGCTGGAAGCCTAATGAGGATTGGATCCGAATTAGACCAGGCTTAGGCTACTAATGGGCTGCTAATGTAGAAGCCCACTAGGGACGTCTATATAAGAGAGGGTCGGGCGAGCTGACCAGGGTGAGAGCCATTCCACCCAGCCGCCACATCTCACGCCTGTGTTGCACGCTCGGACCTAGAAGTCCGGCGTCTGACGCTTCCACCCCGCACGTGTGGATACCTCGGAGGTGCTGCATCTGTGGCACTTGGACGAGCCGCACAAGGGGAGCTTCTTGTGGGACGAGGACAAGGAGGAGACGTGGAACGTCTGCACTGCCTCGACACGCTTCATCCATTACGCAACTACGCGTCTAGTGGTAATCCCGTGATCTATGACAACAGTAATCCTGGTTTACGTGGTAGAATTTTTTTGATTTGCACTAGTGTAGCCTACCCGTATCCCTTCAGTGGTATCAGAGCCGATGTTCAGTTATAGGTTCGAGATGTTTGCATATGGTGATATGCAGATTGATATGAATGATGTGATCGTTTATATGGCGGTGGTTCAGGATTGATCTATGATCTTGCTTTCCGTGATCGTGATTCTGAGGTTATCGAAATACTTACCCCTACCGGTCGGTTTCCGCCATCGGGGTAGACAGTGACACATAAATCCTATTGAATCACTCGAAGATCAATATGATTGATCGAATCGGAACCTAGATCTAAAATCGATGTACCCTGATCAAAGGAGTTTGATTGAATCGGGACAGGAGTCGGTTTATGGTAATTTTGATTTGCCGATCAAAATCCTTAAAGAAAATTGTGAATATTCGATCTCTCATTTTTCACGGTTTTCGCGAGGGGCGCTGCCCCTTCGAACCCCGCAGGGGGAGACCCTCTAGACCCCCCTTAATCGTAGCCCCTTTTGTATCTTGTTAAGGTAACTAGGTGTTGTGATGTCACATGATCCGGTAGAATGCGATTCTATGCATAACTTGTTTTTTGCAGGATGTATGTGATCAGTATGGCCCATATATGTTATGTGATGCATGTATGAAATTTTTCATGACCTGCGTGTCGTGAGTAGGGCAACACGACTGGACCATATGTGTTGTCAATTATTGTTATGGCTTGCGTGCCAACTTGTGATGATCCCAATACTATGTAATTTTGATTACTAGCTGTTAGGAGTAATATCTTGCATTAGTTCTTGGAGGACTCATCACTTGGAGGATGGCTCGCATGGAACATGAAGATGGAGATCATCATGGTGGACAGGTTCTATGGCGATAGAGATCACCATGAGAAAATGGGCCATACTGTGTCACAACTATGTGAATTCTATTCTTATGTGTTTTACTACTATGCATGCTTAGATGATAGAAGTAGAATGATCCCTCACAAAGTTTAAGTTAAACCGTGCCCTCCCAACCAAACCTTGCACCATCCTATGCCCTGTACAATCGTTGGTGGGCCTATGAAATTAGGGTGCCACGGTTTTCCTTGGCTGGATGGGTTTGTATCGGATACCTACACGCATAAGGGTTGGTGAGCTTGACAAGATCATCTTAACAGTTAAGGACCTTGGGGCATAAAGGTTGGGAGCCTAGTTTTGACATAGAGATGTCACCCAACAACAAGAGTCATATGTGATATGATTAGCAAGTGTTGCTTACCGATTTACCTTGTCTTCTAGCAGTGATTTTAAAGCTCACTAGTCAACTTGTTAATTGTGGATCTTGAATCACTTAGTATTAATAGAGGGATATTGATTTAAGTGGGAGTATATGCTATTAAATTGTTTAATATGTTTTACTCTTTCATGGTTACATGGCTTAGTATTTTGCATGTTTTCTGTTGTAGATCAATGGCACCTAACACTACATCACCTTTTTCTTTGCGTTCGATTCTTGACAAAGATAAACTAAATGGAACAAACTATACAGACTGGGTCCGTAACCTTAGAATTGTTCTCAGGTCTGATAAAAAGGAAAGGGTTTTGGATACCCCAACCCCCGATGAACCTTCTGATAATGCATCTGATGCCCTAAAGAATGCCTACAAGAGAGCATGTGATGATTCACTTGAGGTTAGCTGCCTTATGCTTGCATGCATGGAACCTGAACTCCAAAAGAAGTTTGAGGATCAGGAAGCATACGATATGATCGTCACGCTTAAGGACATGTTCCAAGATCAGGCAAGGACTGAGAGGTACAATGTTGCCAAGTCCTTTGTCGAATGCAAGCTGACAGAGGGAGCAGATGTAGGCCCCCATGTAATCAAAATGGTTGGTTACAGTCAGACTTTGGAAAAGCTTGGTTTTCCACTAGGCCAAGAGTTGGCCACTGACTTCATTTTGGCGTCTCTTCGATCCAGCTATAGGCAGTTCATTTCGAACTACCATATGCATGGGGTGGAGAAGGGCCTTAATGAATTATGCGGGATGCTTAAAACAACAGAAAGTGACATGAAGAAGTGTGCAGGGCATAGCCATGTGATGGCTGTGCAGAACAAGCCTAGCTTCAAGAAAAAGGGTACTTCTTGGAAGAAGAAGGGCAAGGCTAAGGATACGATCCCTAATTCTGCACCCAAGCAAAAGGCTGGACCTCCAGATGACACTGAGTGCTTCTTTTGTCATGAACATGGCCACTGGAAAAGAAACTGCAGCAAGTACCAGGCTTCTTTGAAGAAGAGTGGAAGTAAGAGTACTTCCCACTAAGGTACGCTTGTTGTAAATGTTGTGGACATTCTTCTCGCTGATTCCTATGTTAACTCTTGGGTATTTGATACCGGATCGGTTGCTCATATTTGAAATTCGATGCAGGGGCTAATAAGGACTAGAGAAGTGCAGAAAGGCGAAGTGGATTTTCGCGTCGTAAATAAAGCAAGGGTTGCTGCATTGTTCATCGGCGTCATTCAACTTCACCTTCCGTCAGGATTTATTATGGAGTTGAATAATTGTTATTACATTCCTAGTATGGGTCGAAACATTTTATCACCTTCATGTTTGATGAGGGATGGTTATACATTCGCGACTGCAAACAATGGTTGTGTAATCTCTAAGAATGCTATGTTTATGGCTGATGCTCCCATTGTGAATGGGTTATTTATTTTAAATCTTGATGATGCATCTGTTTACAATGTTAGTGCTAAAAGGCTTCGGCCTAATGATTTAAGTCCTGCCTATTTATGGCATTGTCGTTTGGGGCATATAAGTGAAAAGCGCATGAAGAAGTTCCATGGTGATGGTCTTCTAACTTCGTTTGATTTTGAATCATACGATACATGTCAAGCTTGTTTACTTGGAAAGATGACCAAGTCGCCTTTTTCGGGTTTCCCACAAAGAGCGACAAACTTGTTGGAACTCATACATACTGATGTATGTGGACCAATGAGCACGACAGCCAGAGGAGGATATCACTACTTTATTACTTTTACTGATGATTTCAGTAGATATGGTTATGTCTACTTGATGAGGCATAAGTCTGAAACTTTTGAAAAGTTCAAGGAGTTTCATAGTGAAGCAGAGAATCAACGTGGCAAGAAAATAAAGGCCTTGCGATTTGATCGTGGAGGTGAATATTTGAGTCACGAGTTTAGCGATCATCTTAAGAGTTGCGGAATTGTTCCACAACTTACGCCGCCCGGAACGCCTCAAAGGAACAGGGTCTCCGAACGGCGTAATCGAACTTTGTTGGACATGGTTTGATCGATGGTGATCCAATCGGATTTGCCATTGTCATTTTGGGGTTACGCTCTAGAAATGGCTGCTTTCACACTTAACAGGGTACCATCTAAATCCGTAGTTAAGACACCATATGAGATGTGGACTGGAAAGAATCCCAGTTTTTCTTTTCTAAAGATTTGGGGTTGTGATGCATTTGTCAAGCAACTTCAGTCGGACAAGCTAACACCCAAATCGGATAAGTGCATTTTCATGGGATATCCAAGGGAAACCTTAGGATATTACTTCTACAACCGAGAAGAGGGAAAAGTGTTTGTCGCTCGTAGCAGTGTTTTCCTAGAGAAAGAGTTTCTCACAAAGGGAACGAGTGGAAGGTCGGTGCAACTTGAAGAAGTTCAAGATGAGCCAGTCGGGGATGCTTCTACGAGTGATTCTATTGTAGCAGAACAAGTTGAGGAACCCGTGGCAATAGAACCACCACAACCACGAAGGTCGACGAGGCTCCGCGAAGCGCGGGAATTATTATTGTTAGACAATGATGAGCCTGCGACCTATGCAGAAGCGATGGTGGACCCAGACTCTGAGAAATGGCTGATCGCCATGAGATCCGAGATAGAGTCCATGGGTGACAATCAAGTTTGGAACTTGGTTGACTTGCCTGATGGTTTTAAAGCCATTGAGTGCAAATGGATCTATAAGAAGAAGATTGATATGGATGGAAATGTTCACATCCATAAAGCTCGACTTGTTGCAAAAGGTTTTCGACAAGTTCAAGGAGTTGACAACGACGAGACTTTCTCGCCCGTAGCGATGCTTAAATCTATACAGATCATTCTAGCCATTGCTGCACATTTCGACTTTGAAATATGGTAGATGGATGTCAAGACGGCTTTCCTAAATGGGATCCTAACTGAGGACGTGTATATGATGCAGCCCAAAGGTTTTGTCGATCCAAACAATGCTGGAAAGGTAAGCAAACTTCTAAAGTCTATTTATGGGCTGAAGCAAGCATCTCGGAGTTGGAACATTCGATTTGATGAAGTTGTAAAGGAGTTTGGCTTCATAAAAAATGAACAAGAACCTTGTGTTTACAAGAAGGAAATTGGGAGAGCGCCAGTATTTCTAATCTTATATGTAGATGACATATTGCTGATTGGAAATGACATTCCTATGCTCGAGTTTGTTAAGACCTCGTTGAAAAATAGTTTTTCGATGAAGGACTTAGGAGAAGCGGCATATATTCTGGGCATCAAGATCTATAGGGATAGATCAAGGAGGCTAATTGGATTAAGCCAGAGTACATACATTGACAAAGTGTTGAAACGGTTTAGCATGGAAGAGGCTAAGAAAGGGTTCTTGCCCATGTCTCACGGCATTAAACTCAGCAAGACTCAGTGTCCTTCGACTACTGATGAGCGTGAGCGCATGAGCAGGGTTCCATATGCTTTGGCTATTGGATCCATCATGTATGAAATGATATGTACTTTCCCAGATGTTTCCTATGCTCTAAGTGTTACGATCAGATACCAGGCTGATCCAGGTGAAGGTCACTGGACAGCGGTAAAGAACATCCTTAAGTACTTGAAAAGGAACGAGTGGAAGGTCGGTGCAACTTGAAGAAGTTCAAGATGAGCCAGTCGGGGATGCTTCTACGAGTGATGCTATTGTAGCAGAACAAGTTGAGGAACCCGTGGCAATAGAACCACCACAACCACGAAGGTCGACGAGGCTCCGCGAAGCGCGGGAATTATTATTGTTAGACAATGATGAGCCTGCGACCTATGCAGAAGCGATGGTGGACCCAGACTCTGAGAAATGGCTGATCGCCATGAGATCCGAGATAGAGTCCATGGGTGACAATCAAGTTTGGAACTTGGTTGACTTGCCTGATGGTTTTAAAGCCATTGAGTGCAAATGGATCTATAATAAGAAGATTGATATGGATGGAAATGTTCACATCCATAAAGCTCGACTTGTTGCAAAAGGTTTTCGACAAGTTCAAGGAGTTGACTACGACGAGACTTTCTCGCCCGTAGCGATGCTTAAATCTATACAGATCATTCTAGCCATTGCTGCACATTTCGACTTTGAAATATGGTAGATGGATGTCAAGACGGCTTTCCTAAATGGGATCCTAACTGAGGACGTGTATATGATGCAGCCCAAAGGTTTTGTCGATCCAAACAATGCTGGAAAGGTATGCAAACTTCTAAAGTCTATTTATGGGCTGAAACAAGCATCTCGAAGTTGGAACATTCGATTTGATGAAGTTGTAAAGGAGTTTGGCTTCATCAAAAATGAACAAGAACCTTGTGTTTACAAGAAGGAAATTGGGAGAGCGCCGGTATTTCTAATCTTATATGTAGATGACATATTGCTGATTGGAAATGACATTCCTATGCTCGAGTTTGTTAAGACCTCGTTGAAAAATAGTTTTTCGATGAAGGACTTAGGAGAAGCGGCATATATTCTGGGCATCAAGATCTATAGGGATAGATCAAGGAGGCTAATTGGATTAAGCCAGAGTACATACATTGACAAAGTGTTGAAACGGTTTAGCATGGAAGAGGCTAAGAAAGGGTTCTTGCCCATGTCTCACGGCATTAAACTCAGCAAGACTCAGTGTCCTTCGACTACTGATGAGCGTGAGCGCATGAGCAGGGTTCCATATGCTTTGGCTATTGGATCCATCATGTATGAAATGATATGTACTTGCCCAGATGTTTCCTATGCTCTAAGTGTTACGAGCAGATACCAGGCTGATCCAGGTGAAGGTCACTGGACAGCGGTAAAGAACATCCTTAAGTACTTGAAAAGGACTAAGGATGTGTTCCTAGTTTATGGAGGTGAGGATGAACTCAGTGTAAAGGGTTACACAGATGCGAGTTACCTTAATGACTCAGATGATTCGAAATCGCAATCAGGTTATGTGTTTGTCATGAATGGTGGTGTTGTGAGCTGGAAAAGTTCTAAGCAAGATACGGTGACCTCCTCTTCAACAGAAGCTGAATATATTGCTGCCTCGAAGGCCGTGAAGGAAGCTGTTTGGATTAGGAATTTCCTGATCGCTCTCGGTGTGGTTCAGGGCGCGTCCAATCCCTTGGACGTTTATTGTGACAACAATGGTGCTATTGCACAAGCCAAGGAACCTAGACAGCACCAGAAGAACAAACATATTCGCATGTGTTACCATCAGATTCGTGAGTTCGTTGAGGATGGTAGTGCCATGATATGCAAAATACATATGGACTCAAATGTTGCTGATCCATTGACTAAGCCTCTCCCGCAGCCCGCGCATGAAGCGCACACAAGAGCAATTGGTATTAGATACATTTTATATTGACTCTAGTGCAAGTGGCAGACAGAAGGAAATATGCCCTAGAGGCAATCATAGAGATGATTATATTTCATATGTATCCATGAGTTGTTGTAATGTTCCTTGAATATCCATATCAGGCAACTTGTATTGATTGGAAATTATGTGAAACTCTTTACTTGTATGTTTATTTAATAGTTGTCCCTAGTCGGAATTCATGTGAGGACACAGGTGAATATTATACTAGCACATCGATTGGTTGATGACTATGTTTCGCAAGTCATAGACATGGAGATGTCAAACCAATGATGTGGACACATGTTATGAACATGGGGTTGGACTGAGCCAAATTGAAACTAGCAATTAGTTGCAGCTCTCTCTCTACACATCGTGTACATTTTGTCCTTAGACCTGAGATTATCGCATGTACTTGAGATGTGGATCGACCTACTTTGGGGCTATCAAACGCTGCACCATAACTGGGTAGTTATAAAGGTAGCTTTCGGGTTTGTCCTGAAGCATGCTGCAAGGCATGGTCAATCAAGATGGATTTGCCCCTCTCTACTTGAGTGAGATATCTCTAGGCCCCTCGAGTGATCGGATCCATAAATGCATGGCCATGCTACATAAGGTTAAGAGTTAACCTAGTAAAGGGATTCTGAGTTACGGTGTCGAGAAAGAGAGGTCAGCTTGGATCTAGACTAAATATCGTGAGGCAAAGGGAAAGACATGTACTAAACCTTGTGATGGTTCGTCCGATATGATCTTTGTATGTGTTTAGGAGTTGGCACGTCTTGCTAGAGGCCGCTACCAACTATTGACAGAATAAGTGTATTCGTGTCATGTCTATACGTATATGAACCTATAGGGTCACACACTTAAGGGGCTGGAAGCCTAATGAGGATTGGATCCGAATTAGACCAGGCTTAGGCTACTAATGGGCTGCTAATGTAGAAGCCCACTAGGGACGTCTATATAAGAGAGGGTGGAGCGAGCTGACCAGGGTGAGAGCCATTCCACCCAGCCGCCACACCTCACACATGTGTTGCACGCGCGGACCTAGCAGTCCGGCGTCTGACGCTTCCACCCCGCACGTGTGGATACCTCAGAGGTGCTGCATCTGTGGCACTTGGACGAGCCGCGCAAGGGGAGCTTCTTGTGGGACGAGGACAAGGAGGAGACATGGAACGTCTGCACTTCCTCGACGCGCTTCATCAATTCCGCAACTGTGCGTCTAGTGGTAATGTCGTGATCTATGACAACAGCAATCCTGGTTTACGTGGTAGAATTTTTTTGATTTGCGCTAGTGTAGCCTACCTGTATCCCTTCATGCAGCCCTCTCTGGTGCTCCCCAGTCATGCATGTATCGCCGCCCTTCTTCAATTAAATCGTGAGGACCCCGAGTAAGTTGCGCCTCTGGTGGATCTTAGTTCATCCAATCACCATGAATCTCTCTATGTGTATCTCGTGGCTACCCTTGCCTAGTGCATGCATTCTGATTAAGGTTCATATCCTAATTAGGGTTCTTGTTCTGATTAGGGTTCATATCCATCTGTTGATCATATCTAAGATGATTTGGATCTAGTGGAATAATCCTTGAGCATGTTGAATGACTGTTTGCTGTGGATTATTATTTGTAGTTGGCTTTGGTGATGCTAGTGGCTTGTCAGACTTATTCCAATGGGAATTTACTATGATCCAATGTTAGTGTTTCTATGAAATCCCTACTTGTAAATGTTGTTGATCTGAGAACTTTCTACTGTCAAGATGTTTATACTGATAGTAGTTCTGTCAATAATTGCTTACTGCATTCATAATGGTTGGCTTGTATCAGAATATATAGACTGGACATAATCATTACATGTTAATGATTTTCTGTAGATGTATAGATGAGTTTGATGATGATTCCTGGCATTTGGTTTTAGGAAGATGATGTTTAGGGGCTTGCCCCTTTTTATTTGTGAAATCTAAGTAAAGATTGGGATTAGCTTATTAGAACCTGTCCTTGTGATACCATTATAAAATGGCACACAAGTGATTGGGTCCTATTCCTGAGCTTAGCTCGGACAGTGCTTGTGATTAATACTGGCAAAGATAAAATGAAAGATTCTTTTAATTCTCCTGCCTATGATGTTGGTCTGAGGCATAGGAACTAGTTTCCTAATGGTTGTCCCTGATATAAATATTCTGGTACAATTACCAGCTGCTAATTCTTGAAGCATAGTTGGAAAACAATGGGTGTGCTAAAGGTTTTGCATGGATCCATAGGATTTATGGATACTGAGGTGCTACTCTTTTAAGAGATGTGCCCAGATTCATAATCTTGCCTTTGATTATATTGAAATATAGGGTTTGGCTTTTGTAACCAGGATCAATGATGTTGGTCTGAGATCCTGGTTATACTGGTATGTTAATCTTGTGATTATGACTTTAATTTTTTTAAAACCTTCTAGGATGGATTCATCCCACTTGGATGAATACTGAGAGGTTAGATGTAAAACAACACATGATTCTTTGATATGATAAACAGATCATGTGATGGTTTTATATAACTCACCACAACTATGGTTGCTGGTTGTAACTTGTTGATCTGGTGGCCTGATCTTGCTGGCTTGATCTGGTACTTCTCTTGTTGTTGTCCTTACTCCTTACAACTCCTGTAACTTGTCCTTGTTCTTGTTGTCCACCTCCTGGTCCTGTTGGCTTGGCCTTGTTCTTTCTATCCACCTGATCCACCCCCTCCTTATGTCACCATCTTGATGAGATGATGAAGTGTGTGGTTGGTGTGATCTGGTTTGTCTTTGTTTGGCTGCTGGTGCTTGATGTGTATGAGCCAGGAAATGGTGTTGGGGTTGCTTTCCCACGGCTGTGCTGAGCAGTTTTACTTGTGTGGGCAGTTGTTGATGTGTTGACAGCACAAACCATGCATTTAGGTGTGTGTGATGCTTGTGTGCCTGCTACACCGTTGTGGATATGCTCAGGGAATGAAAGTTATCTTTTTATCTGTTTACCACTTTACTGCTTGGTGAAACTTGCCCCTCTCTCTGATTGAAATTATTTGACTTGTTTCTTATGGATTATGAAAGATTAAATTCTTTCATATTGCTGAAACTCGCCCCTCAGATTTACTTAGTGATGTAAAGTTGAACAGTGCATCTCATTGTCACTACTGAGAGTAAAAGAAATATCTTAACCCTCATTTTCTTTCTTTTTGTTTGTTCTTTATTTTGCAGGTACAAGACTTGAAAATATAGGATTTAGATTAGGTTTTCTTTTTCTTCATAGAATAGTCCTTTGTAATATTTATTTTATTCTTTTGTAATCCTTATTTTAACCTTTTGTAATGAAGATTGTAATATTACTCAATATATAAATGTTCTTCTTTTATTACATTTACTATTGTAAAGATTCTTGATTATTTTCATAAGTTATATTTTGTAACTTATTTATTGAATAAAGTTATGGACTGAATAATCATTTTCTTGATTATTTTATCTTATTTAAAGTTTGAGTTACTAATTGTTAATTCTTGATTAAATCAAATTACTCAAACATAATTCTAAATCCTTTTAAATTATAAATACAACACTCAAGTTTGAACTCAAATTTCATTTCCCAAAACACACTAATCCACAAATATCATATCAAAGTTTATAACGATCATTCTCCAAGGCTATTCCTAATCTTAAAGAGTGAAAGAAACTTTGATCACTTTAGGTTTTTATTTGGCGAAAAATTTACCCACATTTTTATGGATGAATGCATGCAATTGCACAGATTCCTAAATATACCCTTCATTGGTTCGTAAATGCTGGGATGTTACACTAAAGGTCTATTATCTTTTGAATACACTAATGTTGCTAATGAAGATTGTGTGAAGTTTTGTATGAAGGAAAAAATTCAGGTGTAGAGAAAGAATGATGTAATGAGATGAAGAATGGACAAAAGCTCAAGCTTGGGGATGCCACCCCGGTGTCACCCCAAGAAATATCCAAGAGTTACAAGCGTCAAAGCTTGGGGATGCCCAAGTCATCCCCTTCTTCATCAATAAAAAGCTCATGTTTGTCTAGACACTTCGTTTTTATTGTTTAATGCACAAGTTGTGTTGTTCTAGGAGCGTCCTAGTTTTCGTTTGGTTTGATCAGTTGTTTAGTTTGCTTGAATAAAGTAGTTTGGACCCCTGTTCTCTCTGTGTTGTTTCAAATAAGTTGCTTGGTGTTGGAAAGGAGTAGCAAGTTCCTGCTTGAAAGTGCAAGAGGAGCTTGCATTGACTGTGACTTAGACTTTAGCATGACATGCTAGGTGTTGTTTTGACCTTATGCTTAGTGATTATTGATGTAGCATGTCTTGTTCCAAACAATTGGGATTGCTTAGTGTGCCTTGAAAGAATTATGCGTTGTTTTAGCATACAAAAGCATAGTATTATGGTATTCTCCTTGTTTGGGTTGACTTGGCACATGCTCACACCATGTTATGACTATGAACAAGTCACCATAGTCTCTATGATCATTTATTCCTTTACTTGTAGTACCACTCTACGCTTTGATTAGTAATGTTTTGTTGCTCTACATGATTATGGCCATTATTGCTCTCTTAGTTGGTTGCTCCCAGTATTTTGCTAGCCTCCACTTGTATGAGTAAGCTCTACTCATGCTTCCAACTTCCAAGAAACCAAGTTATTCCAAAGTGTCCACTATAAATTCCTATGCATGGTGTGTTACACCATTCCAAGTATATTCTTGTTTTCATCTATCTTCCAATTAAAAAGTATTTTGTTATGTGAAAACTTAGTGATTAAAGCTCTCACGAACTTGATGGCGCACTTTATATTCTTTGCCTCTAATAAACTTGAACCATTGTGGCATCTATGTTGTATATGCTTGCACTTATACGTTGGGATTAGCAGAACCGTGCTTTCACGGGGAACGTTTTCAACATTGCACTTGTACTTTGTACTCAGTTGATGTGATGCTCTTTTGTCTATGGATGTCACCGATGTGAAATAAAGAGGGAACTTATAAGTCCATGGAGTATGTATTTTGTGTTAAAGAAACGCCTGGGCCGCTAGACTAAGCCATGCCTAATCATGGTGGAAACTTGCAGCATCACCATAGTGAGCTATCTATGAAGCATCCTTAATAAAAAGCTATGAATATAGTAAATAAAAAGGTCGCTGAGATGCTCATTGTCTGCTTGCCTTGTCATTTTGGTTATGGGATAGCTCATGTACCATTTGCAAGGGGTACCCCATTGGCGGTTCTCTATGATACGCATGTACTTGCAATGACAAGAACTTACAGGTGACTGAAGTTGAGTAGCATGAGGTATGGACCTCGTATTCAAGGAACTTGAGATTGCCAACTTATACTTTGTCAAGCTTATACTCCATAGTTTGTTCACTTTAACCTTAATCACTCCAAGATGCTTATGATAGGGGCAATGAGGGCTGAAAGCTAACAAGTACCATAATTTTTGGAAGCTCTTTATGAAACTTGAAATCCCTGCTTCCCTTTGTGAAGGGCCTTTCTTCCACTATTATTTGAGTCTCCAACTTCTACTTTTAGGCACCATTAAGAGAGAATAGTTGCCATTCTGTGTGCAGTGTCCCAAAACTTATTGATTGATGCATATTGTGATGTTACTTGTTCATGTGCTACCTGTTTATAGTCACCCTTATGAACTTTGAAGGTGTCCTATGCATCTATTTGCTACTCTATGAGGGACAAGTTGATTGCCACTATGCCATATTTTCTGTATGTGAAACAAACAAATGTTTTTCAATGCATGTTATTCATGATCTTTGTTTGTAGCCATTCATGTTGCATTCATAGTTACTATGTCCTATTGTTATAATTCCATCTTCCATGCACATGTTTAGAGTTCTTTGATCCCAGCTTTCAATGCTTGCAAATGGATTGATCTTGGTTTTGATGGTGCATGTCACCTCAAAAATTATTATTTTATCACTTACCTACTCGAGGACGAGTAGGGGTTAAGCTTGGGGATGCTTGATACGTCAGAAACGTATCTATAATTTTTGATGCTCCATGCTTGTTTAGTATCTACTTTTCTTTGCTTTGTCTACACTTTGAGGTATTTTTATATCTTTTTTGGAACTAACCTATTAACAAGTTTAACAAGTTGCCCGCCGGTTGCCTGTTTTCTTCTGTTTTTGGTTCCAGAAAGGCAGAAAATCAATATTCTCGGAATTGGACGGGACAAAATGCAAAGTCATTATTTTACCGTGGGCGACACGAAGTCCAGAGGGGAGACGTAGAGGCTAACCAGGGCCGCCACACCCCCCTAGGCGCAGGTGGGCCCACCCCGCGCCTGGGTAGGGTGTGGGCCACCTGGCCGCCTCCTAGCCTCGCCTCTTCACCTATAAGATGCCCCCGATACAGAAACCCTAGGCACCCGATCAAAACTCCACGAAACCATCTGTAGCCGCCGCCACCGTCGTCCCTAGATCGAGGGGATCTAAAGTTCTTCCTGGCACCCTGCCGGAGGGGAGATCATCCCGGAGGCCTTCTTCTCCGGTATGATGCGTGAGTAGTTCCACCTTGGACTATGGGTCCATGTAGTAGCTAGATGGTTGTATATCCTCCTTGTGCTTTCATGAATAGATCTTGTGAGCTCCATTCATGATCAAGATCTAATCTATTTGTAATCATGCATGTTGTGTTTGCGGGGATCCGATGGATATTGAGATTACTATGTCAGATTGATTAATGGTTTTGTCTTTTTGATTCTATCATGTCTGTATTATTTGTGATCTTGTATGCTCTCCGTTGTTAGTAGCTATCTTGGCCAAGTAGTTGCTAGTGACTCCAAGAGGGGGTATTTATGCTCGATAGTGGGTTCATGCCTCTAGTTTCCAAGGGAAGTTACAGAAATCTCTTCGGTTGTAAATGTGTTGTTGCCACTAGGGAGAAAACAATGGTCTCTTATTCATGGAACAAGTGTATTGTTTACCTTACACACTTTGATTAAAGCAGTTGTCTGTTAATTGTAACTTAATACGGGAGGGGGTTAGGATGATAACCTGAAGGTGGACTTCTAGTCATAGATGCAGTTGGATGGCGGTCTATGTATATTGTTGTATTGCACAATCGAATCTCATAGGATCTTTTTGTCTGGTATTGCATTGTTATGCCTTGCTCAGTTCCTGTCAATTGCCCTGTTGTAATTTGTTTACACCTCATGCCATGTTGTTTATCTAAGGAGAGCACCTCTAGTGAACTATGGAACCCGGTCCAATCTTTACCATTGATACATCTTCCACTTTTACCTATTTATTTGTTGCAAACTATTACCTTCCACACCATACATTTAATCCTTTGATATAGCAAACCGGTGAGCTTGACAACCTCACTGATTCGTTGGGGCAAAGTCTTGAGTTTGTGGTGTGCAGATCTCCGTGTTGCTTGCAACACATGTGTGACGTTTCCTTCCTCCTACTGGTTCGATAACCTCGGTTTCTTACTAAGGGAAAACTTTCTGTTGTGCTGCTTCACACCTTGCTCTTGGGGTTCCCAACGAAGTTCTCCTACATCAACTCAGCGCTGCATCATGGAGACTCAATAAAATGGTGGAAGAAAGGCCGTTCATAAAGGGAATCAGGGATTTCAAGTTTCAAAAAGAGCTTCCAAAAATTATGGTACTTGTTAGCTTTCATCCCCCATTGCCCCTATCATAAGCATATTGACGGTTAAAGTGAACAAAATATGGAGTATATGCTTGACAAAGTATAAGTTGGCAATCTCATGTCCCTTGAATACGAGGGTCGCACCTCATGCTACTCAACTCTAGGCACATGTAAGTTCTTCTCATAGTAAGTACATGTGTATCATAGAGAACCACCAACGGGGTACCCCTTGCACATGGTATAGTAGCTATCCCATAACTAAAATTACAAGGCAAGCATACAATGAGCATCTCACCAAATTTTTTTATTTGTTATCTGCATAGATTTGTATTGAGGATGCTTCATAGATTGCTCATTATGGTGATGCTGCAAGTTTCCACCATGATTAGGCATGGCTTAGGCTAGCGGCCCAAGCGTTTCTCTAACACAAAATACATAACTCCATGGACTTACAAGCTCCCTTTTTATTTCACACCGGCATCATCCATAGACAAAAGAGCATGATATCAACTGTGTATGAAGTACAAGTGCAATGTTGAAAACGTTACTCATGAAAACATGGTTCTGCTAATTCCAACTTATAAGTGCAAGCATATACAACATAGATGACACAATGATTCCAGTTTATTAGGGGCAAGGAATATAAAGTGTTCCATCAAGTTCGTGAGAGCTTTAATCACTAAGTTTTCACATAACAAAATACTTTTTAATTGGAAGATAGCTAAAAACAAGAATATACTTGGAATGGTGTAACACACCATGCATAGGAATTTTAGTGGACACTTTGGAATAACTTGGTTTCTTGGTAGTTGTAGGCATGAGTAGAGCTTACTCATACAAGTGGAGGCTAGCAAAAGACAAGGAGCAACCAACTAAGAGAGCAATAATGGCCATAATCATGCAGAGCGACAAAATATTACTAATCAAAGCATAGAGTGGTACTACAAGTCAAGGACTAAATGATCATATATGCTATGGTGACTTGTTCATAGTCATAACATGGTGCATGTGCCAATTCAACTCAAACAAAGCATCAAAGGAAAATACCAGCATACTATGCTTTTGCATGCTAAAACAACGCATGATTCCTTCAAGGCACACTAAGCAATCCCAGTTGTTTGGAACAAGTCATGCTACAACAATAATCACTACACATAAGGTTAAAACAACACCTAGCATGACATGCTAAAGTCTAAGTCATAGTCAATGCAAGCTCCTCTTGCACTTTCAAGCAAGAACTTTCTACTCCTTTCCAACATCAATCAACTTATTTGAAACAACACAACGAGAACGGGGGTCCAAACTACTTTATTCAAGCAAACTAAACAAACTAAGCAAAGCAAAAAAAAACTAAGACGCTCCAAGAACAACACAACTATGCATGAAACAATAAAAACAAAGTGTCTAGAAAGACCTGAGCTTTTTATTGATGAAGAAGGGGATGCCTTGGGCATGCCCAAGCTTTGACGTTTGTACCTCTTGGATATTTCTTGGGGTGACACCGGAGTGGCCTCTCCAAGCTTGAGCTTTTGTCCATTCTTCATCTCATTAAATCATTCTTTCTCTACACCTAAAATTTTCCTTCATACAAAACTTCAGACAATCTTCATTGGCAACATTAGTGTATTCAAAAGATAATAGACCCTTGGGTTAGCTTTAGAACAGCAAAACTTTTCACTAAAAACACGAGCTACTGTAGCAACTCCTTCAAAAATCTCAATTTCCCAAAAAGAACCCAAGAAGAATCAATAAGAAGCAAATGCAAATAATGGCAGAAATCTGTCAAAACAGAACAGCAGGTAGAAACAGATTTTTTTGAATACCTTATGTTGCTCAAATCAAACAGTGTTTAACTAAAGAAAGTTATCTAACATACTGGGCGATTTCGTAAATTTTGAGCTCAATCCGACTTACAGAGACTCCTCACGAATTTTGATGGTGGAGGACAGAAATATGTTTTGGGACAGCAACTCCCCAAATCTTACTTCCCTCTCATTAGAGGTCATTCTTGGCACAAAAAAGCAAACAAAAAGGATAAAGAGAGGTCATTACTAAAGTAATAACTTCCAAGACTCAAGGAAACTCTTGGGTTATCTCCCAACAAGTAATTTTCTTTAATGCCTTTAAGTTAGGCACGAGAAGCAAGAAATCAAGTATTTTCAAATGAAGAAGCATTAACATCAAACCTTGCTTTCAAAGGAGGAGAAAAAAGCAACTTCTCTCTCCTCATAGGGAAGTCTTCAATACCTTTCTTGAATGTAAGTTGATATTTAATGGTGCCTTATTTCATATCAATGATGGCACCACCAGTTCTAAGAAAAGGTCTTCCCAAAGTATTAGGACAAGAAGCATTGTATTCAACATCGAAATCAACAGGGACATAAGCATTGTTAACCATAATGAGAATATCATTAACACTCCCCATGAGTTTCTTCTTAGCATTATCATTAAGTGGGACATCCAAATAACAATCTTCCAAAGGTGGCAAATCAAGCATTTCATAAATCTTCCTAGGCATAATAGAGACACTAGAACCAAGATCACATGAAGCTTTGAGATCGAAGTCATTCACTTCCATATTAATAATGGGTTTCCAACTATCTTCTACTTTCCTAGGAATAAAATCTTTGTGTTTTAACTTCTCTTCCTTAATCTTAACAAGAGCATCTGTAATGTGTTTGGTGAAAGCAACATGCATATCACTACATCAGGACTTCTAGAAGGTTTTTACAGGAACAAAATCACTTTAGAAATATTACAACCATCAAGATCAAAATCAAACTTAGCATCACTAGTAGTAGACTCAATAGGCTTAGGCATTGTAGGAGGATGAATAGGGACTTCTTGTGGTTTAGTGGTATCCATTCTAGTTATGGTGCACACACTATTGTTTCTATCAATTTCAGCTTCTCTTTCCCACTTAGCATGAAGTTGTGCTAACAGTCTAACATTTTCATCAATAGTAACTTTTATGGCATGAGTAGCAGCAAAGGTACTTTCCATGGTTTTAGGTTTAGCATCCATTTTATTAATCAAGGAGGACTGTGCTTCAGACAAAGAGGAAATATATTTCTCAACATTTAAAAGATTTTCCTCCATAGTCTTGTTGAAAGTGGTTTGTTTACTAATAAAGTCTTTGAGCGTGACTTCAAGTTCAGAGGGGGCACTTCTAACATTGTTGTAGCAGTTTCCATAGGTATTGCCATTATTAGGAGGGTAAGGTCTATAATTGTTGTTACCACCAAAATTATTCCTATATGCATTGTTGTTGAAATTATTGTTTCTAATGAAGTTCACATCAACTTGCTCTTATTGAGCAACCAAAGAGGCTAAGGGAACATTATTTGGATCTAAAGGAGCTTTCCCATTAACAAGCATAGCCATAATAACATCAAGCTTATCACTCAAAGAGGAGGTTTCTTCAACAGAATTTACATTCTTACCATGTGGAGCTCTCTCAGTGTGCCATTCAGAATAGTTAACCATCATATTATCAAGTAGTTTTGTTGCAGAACCCAAGGTGATGGTCATAAAGGTACCTCCAGCAGCTGCATCCAACAGGTTTCTTGAAGAGAAGTTCAAACCTGCATAAAAAGTCTGGATAATCATCCAAGCAGTAAGTCCATGAGTGGGACAATTCTTAACCAAAGATTTCATTCTTTCCCAAGCTTGAGCAACATGTTCATTATCAAGTTGTTTAAATTGTATAATATCACTTCTCATAGATATAATCTTAGCAGGAGGGTAGTACATTTCAATAAAAGCATCCTTGCACTTAATCCAAGAATAAATACTATTTCTAGGCAAGGATAGCAACCATTCTTTAGATTTCCTCTCAAGGAGAAAGGAAACAACTTGAGCTTAATAATATCTCCATCTACATCCTTATACTTTTGCATCTCACAAAGTTCAACAAAGTTATTGAGATGGGCAGCATCATCATTAGAACAAGCACCAGAAAATTGTTCTCTCATCACAAGATTCAACAAAGCAGGCTTAATTTCATAAAAGGTAGCATCGGGAGCAGGTGGAGCAATAGGAGTTCTAAGGAAATCATTGTTGTTTGTGCTAGTAAAGTCACACAACTTGGTGTTCTCAGCAGAGTTCATTTTGGCAAAAGTGGAGCAAGCCAAAAACAGCAGCAGCTAGAGCAGGAACTAATTTTTTTGTGTTTTTGATAAGGGAAAGCAAACCAAACTAAACTATTTTTTTGGAGTTTTTTTATAAAAAGAGGCAAACAAAACCAAGAAAAAGAAACTAATCAAACTAAAAACAAAGTAAAGAGAGAGGTTGAGAAGGACTCCCCTTGTGAAGATGTCCTTAGCCTCCCCGACAACGGCGCCAGAAATTCTTGATGCATGTTGACGCTTCGTCGGGAAACCCCAAGAGGAAGGTATGATGCAGCACAGCAGCAAGTTTTCCCTCAGTAAGAAACCAAGATTATAGAACTAGTAGGAGGAAGGAAACGTCTCAAAGGTGTTGCAAGCAACGTGGAAACCTGCATAACACAAACTCAAGACTTTGCCCCAACTAATAGTGAGGTTGTCAATCTCACCGGTTGCTGTAACAAAGGATTAACTATATGGTGTGGAAGGTGATGATGGTTTGTAGCAAGTAAACAGTAACAGTGGAAGATGTATTAATGGTAAAGATTGGACCGGGGTCCATAGTTCACTAGAGGTGTTCTCCTTAGATAAACAAACATGGCATGCTAGGTAAACAAATTACAGCAGGGCAATTGACAGGACTGAGCAAGGCATAACAATGCAATACTAGACATAAAGATCCTATGAGATTCCATTGGGCAGTACAACAAGATACATAGACCGCCATCCAACTGCATCTATGACTAGAATTACACCTTTGGGTTATCATCCGAACCCCCTCTAGTATTAAGTTGCAAACAACTGCTTTAAGCAAAGTGTGTAAGGTAAACAATCCACTTGTTCCATGAACAAGAGACCGTTGTTTTCTCCCTAGTGGCAATAGCACATCTACAACCATAGAGATTTCTATCACTTCCCTTGATTAAGTAGAGGCATGAACCCACTATCGAGCATAAATACTCCCTCTTGGAGTCACTAGCAACTACTTGGCCAAGATAGCTACTAACAACGGAGAGCATGCAAGATCACAAACAACACAGACATGATAGAATCAATAAGACAAAACCATTAATCAATCTAACATATCTCAAATCCATCGGATCCCCGCAAACACAACATGCATGATTACAAATAGATGAGATCTTGATTATGAACGGAGCTCACAAGATCTAGACATGAAAGCACAAGGAGGAGATACAACCATCTAGCTACTACATGGACCCGTAGTCCAAGGTGGAACTACTCACGCTTCATATCGGAGGCTGGCATGATGAAGAAGAAGGCCTCCGGGATGATATCCCCTCCGGCAGGGTGCCGGAAAGAGCTTTAGATCCCCCCCCCCAATCTAGGGACGATGGTGGCGGCGGATACATACGGTTTTGTGGAATATTGATCTGGTACTTAGGGTTTAGGTATCGGGGGCTTCTTATAGACAACGAGGCAAGGAAGGGGGGCCACCAAGGCGGCTACACCCCCCAGGCGCGGGGTGGGACCACCAGCGTGGCCAGGGAGTGTGGTCCCCTGGTGAGTCTCCTCCGTCTCGTATTTCGTCTTCGTGTTCCCCACGGTAAAATATTGACTTTGGTTTTTGTCCCGTCCAATTCCGAGAATATTGATTTTCTGCCTTTCTGGAAACAAAAACAGAAGAAAACAGGCAATTGGCACTATGGCAACTTGGTAATAGGTTAGTACCAGGAAACATATCAAAAGGACCTCAAAGTGCGGACAAAGCAAAGAAAAGTAGATACAAAACAAGCATGGAACATCAAAAATATAGATACGTTTCTGACGTATCAGTGACCTAGTCACATGCTTGCAAGCCAATTGGATGGCATTCCACCGAGAGGGCCTAGGGTATATCTATCTGTCATATGGATGGACAAATACCACTCTTGATCCATGTGCCTCAACACATACTTTCCCAATACCTAATGCCACCTTTATAACCACCCAGTTACGAAGTGGTGTTTAATGTCATCAAATCATCCATGCGGTGATGGTTAACAAGATCTCATGGTCAAAGGATTAGATTACTATGTATTTGAAAGCTTGTTGTGTTTTAACTTCTCTTCCTTAATCTTAACAAGAGCATCTGTAATGTGTTTGGTGAAAGCAACATGCATATCACTACATCAGGACTTCTCGAAGGTTTTTGCAGGAACAAAATCACTTTAGAAATATTACAACCATCAAGATCAAAATCAAACTTAGCATCACTAGTAGTAGACTCATTAGGATTAGGCATTGTAGGAGGATGAATAGGGACTTCTTGTGGTTTAGTGGTATCCATTCTAGTTATGGTGCACACACTATTGTTTCTATCAATTTCAGCTTCTCTTTCCCACTTAGTATGAAGTTGTGCTAACAGTCTAACATTTTCATAAATAGTAGCTTTTATGGCATGAGTAGCAGCAAAGGTACTTTCCATGGTTTTAGGTTTAGCAGCCATTTTATTAATCAAGGAGGATTGTGCTTTAGACAAAGAGGAAATATATTTCTCAACATTTAAAAGATGTTCCTCCACAGTCTTGTTGAAAGTGGTTTGTTTACTAATAAAGTCTTTGAGCGTGACTTCAAGTTCAGAGGGGGCGCTTCTAACATTGTTGTAGGAGTTTCCATAGGTATTGCCATTATTAGGAGGGTAAGGTCTATAATTGTTGTTACCACCAAAATTATTCCTATATGCATTGTTGTTGAAATTATTGTTTCTAATGAAGTTCACATCAACTTGCTCTTATTGAGCAACCAAAGAGTATAAGGGAACATTATTTGGATCTAAAGAAGCTTTCCCATTAACAAGCATAGCCATAATAACATCAATCTTATCACTCAAAGAGGAGGTTTCTTCAATAGAATTTACCTTCTTACCATGTGGAGCTCTCTCAGTGTGCCATTCAGAATAGTTAACCATCATATTATCAAGTAGTTTTGTTGCAGCACCCAAGGAGATGGTCATAAAGGAACCTCCAGCAGCTGCATCCAACAGGTTTCTTGAAGATAAGTTCAAACCTGCATAAAAAGTCTGGATAATCATCCAAGTAGTAAGTCCATGAGTGGGAAAATTCTTAACCAAAGATTTCATTCTTTCCCAAGCTTAAGCAACATGTTCATTATCAAGTTGTTCAAATTGTATAATATCACTTCTCATAGATATAATCTTAGCAGGAGGGTAGTACATTTCAATAAAAGCATCCTTGCACTTAATCCAAGAATAAATACTATTTCTAGGCAAGGATAGCAACCATTCTTTAGATTTTACTCTCAAGGAGAAAGGAAACAACTTGAGCTTAATAATATCTCCATCTACATACTTATACTTTTGCATCTCACAAAGTTCAACAAAGTTATTGAGATGGGCAGCATCATCATCAGAACAAGCACCAGAAAATTGTTCTCTCATCACAAGATTCAACAAAGCAGGCTTAATTTCATAAAATGTAGCATCAGGAGCAGGTGGAGCAATAGGAGTGCTAAGGAAATCATTGTTGTTTGTGCTAGTAAAGTCACACAACTTGGTGTTCTCAGCAGAGTTCATTTTGGCAAAAGTGGAACAAGCCAAAAACAGCAGCAGCTAGAGCAGGAACTAATTTTTTTGTGTTTTTGATAAGGGAAAGCAAACCCAAACTAAACTTTTTTTTGGAGTTTTTTTTATAAAAAGAGGCAAACAAAACCAAGAAAAAGAAACTAAGCAAACTAAAAACAAAGTAAAGAGAGAGGTTGAGGAGGACTCCCCTTGTGAAGATGTACTTAGCCTCCCCGACAACGGCGCCAGATATTCTTGATGCATGTTGACGCTTCGTCGGGAAACCCCAAGAGGAAGGTATCATGCAACACAGCAGCAAGTTTTCCCTCAGTAAGAAACCAAGATTATCGAACTAGTAGGAGGAAGGAAACGTCTCAAAGGTGTTGCAAGCAACGTGGAAACCTGCATAACACAAACTCAAGACTTTGCCCCAACTAATAGTGAGGTTGTCAATCTCACCGGTTGCTGTAACAAAGGATTAACTATATGGTGTGGAAGGTGATGATGGTTTGTAAACAAATGTGATAAATGGAAGATGTATTAATGGTAAAGATTGGACCGGGGTCCATAGTTCACTAGAGGTGTTCTCCTTAGATAAACAAACATGACATGCTGGGTAAACAAATTACAGCAGGGCAATTGACAGGACTGAGAAAGGCATAACAATGCAATACTAGACATAAAGATCCTATGAGATTCGATTGGGCAATACAACAAGATACATAGACCGCCATCCAACTGCATCTATGACTAGAATTCCACCTTTGGGTTATCATCCGAACCCCCTCTAGTATTAAGTTGCAAGCAACAAACAACTGCTTTAAGCAAAGTGTGTAAGGTAAACAATCCACTTGTTCCATGAACAAGAGACCGTTGTTTTCTCCCTAGTGGCAATAGCACATCTACAACCGTAGAGATTTCTGTCACTTCCCTTGATTAAGTAGAGGCATGAACCCACTATCGAGCATAAATACTCCTTCTTGGAGTCACTAGCAACTACTTGGCCAAGATAGCTACTAACAACGGAGAGCATGCAAGATCACAAACAACACAGACATGATAGAATCAATAAGACAAAACCATTAATCAATCTAACATATCTCAAATCCATCGGATCCCCGCAAACACAACATGCATGATTACAAATAGATGAGATCTTGATTATGAACGGAGCTCACAAGATCTACACATGAAAGCACAAGGAGGAGATACAACCATCTAGCTACTACATGGACCCGTAGTCCAAGGTGGAACTACTCACGCTTCATATCGAAGGCTGGCATGATGAAGAAGAAGGCCTCCGGGATGATATCCCCTCCGGCAGGGTGCCGGAAAGAGCTTCAGATCCCCCCCCCCCAATCTAGGGACGATGGTGGCGGCGGATACATACAGTTTTGTGGAATATTGATCTGGTACTTAGGGTTTAGGTATCGGGGGCTTCTTATAGACAAAGAGGCAAGGAAAGGGGGCCACCAAGGCGGCTACACCCCCCAGGCGTGGGGTGGGCCCACCAGCGTGGCCAGGGAGTGTGGTCCCCTGGTGAGTCTCCTCCGTCTCGTATTCCGGCTTCGTGTTCCCACGGTAAAATATTGACTTTGGTTTTTGTCCCGTCCAATTTCGAGAATATTGATTTTTTGCCTTTCTGGAAACAAAAACAGAAGAAAACAGGCAATTGGCACTGTGGCAACTTGGTAATAGGTTAGTACCAGGAAACATATGAAAAGGACCTCAAAGTGCGGACAAAGCAAAGAAAAGTAGATACAAAACAAGCATGGAACATCAAAAATATAGATACGTTTCCGACGTATCAGTGACCTAGTCACATGCTTGCAAGCCAATTGGATGGCATTCCACCGAGAGGGCCTAGGGTATATCTATATGTCATATGGATGGACAAATCCCACTCTTGATCCATGTGCCTCAAGACATACTTTCCCAATACCTAATGCCACCTTTATAACCACCTAATTACGAAGTGGTGTTTAATGTCATCAAATCATCCATGCGGTGATGGTTAACATGATCTCATGGTCAAAGTATTAGGTTACTATGTATTTGAAAGCTTGTTGTGTTTTAACTTCTCTTCCTTAATCTTAACAAGAGCATCTGTAATAGGGACTTCTTGTGGTTTAGTGGTATCCATTCTAGTTATGGTGCACACACTATTGTTTCTAGCAATTTCAGCTTCTCTTTCACACTTAGCATGAAGTTGTGCTAACAGTCTAACATTTTCATCAATAGTAACTTTTATGGCATGAGTAGCAGCAAAGGTACTTTCCATGGTTTCTGGTTTAGCAGCCATTTTATTAATCAAGGAGGACTGTGCTTCAGACAAAGAGTAAATATATTTCTAAACATTTCAAAGATTTTCCTCCACAGTCTTGTTGAAAGTGGTTTGTTTACTAATAAAGTCTTTGAGCGTGACTTCAAGTTCAGAGGGGGCACTTCTAACATTGTTGTAGGAGTTTCCATAGGTATTGCCATTATTAGGAGGGTAAGGTCTATAATTGTTGTTACCACCAAAATTATTCCTATATGCATTATTGTTGAAATTATTGTTTCTAATGAAGTTCACATCAACTTTCTCTTATTGAGCAACCAAAGAGGCTAAGGGAACATTATTTGGATCTAAAGGAGCTTTCCCATTAACAAGCATAGCCATAATAACATCAATCTTATCACTCAAAGAGGAGGTTTCTTCAACAGAATTTACCTTCTTACCATGTGGAGCTCTCTCAGTGTGCCTTTCATAATAGTTAACCATCATATTATCAAGTAGTTTTGTTGCAGCACCCAAGGTGATGGTCATAAAGGTACCTCCAGCAGCTGCATCCAACAGGTTTCTTGAAGAGAAGTTCAAACCTGCATAAAAAGTCTGGATAATCATCCAAGCAGTAAGTCCATGAGTGGGACAATTCTTAACCAAAGATTTCATTCTTTCCCAATCTTGAGCAACATTTTCATTATCAAGTTGTTTAAATTGTATAATATCACTTCTCATAGATATAATCTTAGCAGGAGGGTAGTACATTTCAATAAAAGCATCCTTGCACTTAATCCAAGAATAAATACTATTTCTAGGCAAGGATAGCCACCATTCTTTAGATTTTCCTCTCAAGGAGAAAGGAAACAACTTGAGATTAATAATATCTCCATCTACATCCTTATACTTTTGCATCTCACAAAGTTCAAAAAAGTTATTGAGATGGGCAGCAGCATCATCAGAACAAGCACCAGAAAATTGTTCTCTCATCACAAGATTCAACAAAGCAGGCTTAATTTCATAAAATGTAGCATCGGAAGCAGGTGGAGAAATAGGAGTGCTAAGGAAATCTGTCACATCCCAAAATTCTCCTAATTTTGGAATGTGAAATAAATAAATAAGTTTGATTGATTGTTTGACTATGTTGAAAATTATCAAAGATAAGAAACTTTTTGAATAGGAAATCCTCTCGACCTTGAATTCAAAACCTTATATTCTTTTGTTATGACCTAAGTAGCCATATAGGAAAAAGGGAATGGATTGATTATGGATTGTAGAATTAGTGTGCAAGATTTAAAAATGAAAATCATGAAGCATTCATAAGCATTTCATTACATCCATGCAAAGATCTAACAAACTGAATCCAAATCCTGGTATCTAAAGCCTATAGTTGATTTTCCCAAATGTTCCTAAAGGAATTAAATTGACATTATAAAACCCACCATTGCTAAGACAGCGATTATTGCTAAATTATAGCCTAAAAAGATCCAATTAATATTACAAAATTTTAGAAACAAAATTGAGCTCATTTGGAGCTAGTATGAAAAAGTTATGAAATAAATACAAACACATAAAGATATAAATAAAATGGAATATACAAGGATTTGTAAATCCACTACTTCCAAACTAGTAAAAATATTACAAATTTGATCCTACAATAATCTATTCGATTTTAGAAAAATTTAGAAACAAGAATCGCGTCATTTGAAGTTCATATGCAAAAGATATAAGGAAAACAAGTAAATAGAAAAGGAAAAAGGAAAAAAAAGAAAAAAAATCTAACAGGCCGGCCCACCCGGACCGAGGCAGCCGAGCGAGCAGCATCCACCTACCTGACCGATATGCACGGTTGCTTTAAAAACCGTGCGATTCGGTTTTTTTAAACCTATCTCTATTCAAACTCTCGTAACTTTTTTATCTATAACTCCGAATCGACTTCTGTTTGTTTCTACTTGTTCCCTACTCCAATACCTATCTCCCCACCGTCCCAAACCTCCATATAAACTCGTGGAGCCACAGCTCTACTAGTTTCTTTCCTCGAAATCCCGAATCTACACATGCCCGAATCTTATTTCGCTTTTTAACCCATCTAGACTTAAATGCGTTTGCCTTGATCAAAAACGAAAGTTGTAGGAATCGTCGAAATATTTCAATCCCGACAAACCTCACTTCTTTTCATCCACCACAGCCGGAGAATTTCATATCGCAATATTTCAGATCTTACGGTGTAAATCCAAGATGTACTCGCGCTCGTTGCTTCAAATCCAAATTCCTTTGGTGAGAAGGTATGAATAATGATTACCCACAACTTTCATGTTCTGAGTTTTTCAATTTGACCTACGGATTTGTCTCTCTAACACAGATCTGTTTCTTGTCTATTCTGAGCCAAAATCGGGTCAATCTCTTCTTCTAGCCACCGGATCCTATCCAACGGTCGAGATCCAATCAAACCGGTGCGTGCCATGTCGTCATCCTGGTCATCTTCCTCATCAATGCCACGTCAACGTAAGGTCAACATCTAGTCCCAGTCAAAATGCAAAGTCAACATGTCCAATCAGCGGAATATTCCCTGGAATATTCCGTTCGAATTTAAAATTGCATATTATAGATCTAACTTGTAAAATTCATTAGAAATTCATACCATGTCCAAAAATTTCATATAATATATCAAATTGAAGATAATTTCACGTAGAATCATCTTATCAGAATAGATCCAACTTTTACTGTACATAGTTACTGCAGTAATTTAATTAGTTTTAATGGTCTTTTAGGTTAATAAATTCATAAGAAATTATCTGTAACTCCGAAAAATATGAATAATATATCAAATTGAAGCTACTGTAATGTAATTTAATAATATATGGTTGGATTTAGCCTTTGACGACTATTTAACCCGTCGCAATTTAATTAGTTTTAATGGATTTATAAATCATTAAATTTATTAAAAATTAATTGCTTGTCACAAAAATATAAATGATATATCGATGGAAAGCCGGTTCCATGTAGATCATCAATATGCAATTAGTTCAGCATTTTACTGTAAGGTTTTTCTGTGAAGATTTAAATGGTTTAATGGCCTATTTAGAGTAATAAATTCATAAGAAAATAAATACTATTCATAAAATTACAAATAATATGTCCCTGAAATCACAATTCCGTGGAGATTAAGATATAATTTTAGTTTGATTTTTAGACAACAGAAACTATAGGAATCATTTAAAACCATTAAACACTATTTAAATCATACAAAATGATCTATAACTCCGATTAGGGTGAATCCAAGTGCTAAGGTTTTGTATTGAAAATATCTATACAGAGAAATTGCATGACAAATTATTTGGTACTGTTAAAACAGAAATTCATACAGAAATATTTAAACCCATTGAAATAGTGTTTTAATCATAAGAAAATATCTATAACTCCTTTTTAGGTGATTCAAATTGCCACTGTCTCTAAATTGCATTATCTATCCAGTAGCATCTAGTTCACAATTTAATACGACATAAACATGTTTAGTTCAATTAAAGTGGTATACGCCATATTAAATCGATACAACTTTAGTAATAAAAGCTTTAGTGCATTAAATGACTTTCCACATGCATCATGTAATCTAATTATGTTCAGAACACTAAATGCAACCATTGTGACTCATTAAATCATCATGCATGGATCTGTTCATCATTGTTTTCTTGTAATGTTGCACTGTTGTATGTTTGCAATATTTTGAATGGTGTTTGTTGTGTTTGCTTCAAACGTTAGATTGCGAGGAGTGCAACTACTGTGATTGCAACTACTATGATTGCAAGTATTGTGGTTATTACGAAAGAGGCCATTATAATTGTGAGGATTATCTAATCGACTACATCTACAACAAAGGCAAGTGGTGCTATCTTGGTCATAAATGTCCTATTGTTTTCCTATGCATTGTAGATGCTTTTGTAGAATTGCATCTATAGGAATTGATGTGTATATGCTATGCTATATCCCATATTATTCCCTAGTATTCCTTGTTTATGAGCCATCGTATTGGTAGATTGCTTAGCTATGCTATTTAGACGAGGAAGGGAATCACATCATGAAAAGTTATATGTTTTGAAAGGCTTATGTTTTGCTAAATGACAAACCAACATGTTTTAATGAACCACCTGGGTGGAATGGCATTGATTGGGTCATCGAGTGTGGATTTTGGTAGGGAATGCCGCCCAGGACACTAAGAAATGATTGGTTTCTTTGTTTGGAAGCTTTCGTGTGCAACCATGTGCCAATAATGAAATGGGCGGTTGGTTGAACTCAGTAGGTTGTGGTAACTCGAACCCGCGTATCCAGAGATGTAGATAGTGTAGGTTGGACCGGTCTGGCGTCGGGATTGGGGAGCTACTTCGAACGGTTCCTTCTTGGACTTCTCCCTATCATCACCCAATATGAGAGTGGTGGTACGAAATGGCCAAGTCACATGGGTAAAGTGTACTAACCCCTGCAGGGTGTATAAACTAAGTGCTTAGCCGTGTCCCCGGTTATGGACAATTTGAGCGACCTGATACTGATGCTATGATATTTCTCACTCATCCTTATTTCTTAAATTACTTAAAACTTGTTAGGTGAACATAATTGGGTAGGAGCACCTGGGAGTGAACCAGAGTGTCCTATTTATCGTATTGGAAAACTACTTTGTTACAAATGTTAGGATAAAACTATTGCTTTATGCAAATGAGCCTGAACTCCACTTGGCCAAATAAGCATGTAGTTGATAGATCTTTTGTTAACCACTTTAGCCTACTTGCCATACATTCAATGTATTGACCATTCGTGGCTGCAACGTTTCATGTTGCAGGTTATATCGTATCTGAGTGATCGTTCATAGGTCGCGAGACTCCACTCAACATTTGTTCGCCTGTGGCACATTTGACGGATGGAGATCTACCTTGTATTCGTTTTCCGCTGTGTACTTGTATAAATAATGTAAATTATGGATCATATTCGTTGTATTTATGATGCATAGTTATATTTGGTATCATTTTGTACTGTGTGTGCCAGTGAACCGATCCAGGGATTGGCACTATACACATGAACTCAGCCTTATATGGCGAGGGTGTTACAAAATCATTGTTGTTTGTGCTAGTAAAGTCACACAACTTGGTGTTCTCAGCAGAGTTCATTAGGGCAAAAGTGGAGCAAGCCAAAAACAGCAGTAGCTAGAGCAGGAACTAATTTTTTTGTGTTTTTGATAAGGGAAAGCAAACCCAAACTAAAATATATTTTTTTGGAATTTTTTTTTATAAAAAGAGGCAAACAAAACCAAGAAAAAGAAACTAAGCAAACTAAAAACAAAGTAAAGAGAGAGGTTGAGGAGGACTCCCCTTGTGAAGATGTACTTAGCCTCCCCGACAACGGCGCCAGAAATTATTGATGCATGTTGACGCTTCGTCGGGAAATCCCAAGAGGAAGGTATGATGCAGCACAGCAGCAAGTTTTCCCTCAGTAAGAAACCAAGATTATCGAACTAGTAGGAGGAAGGAAACGTCTCAAAGGTGTTGCAAGCAACGTGGAAACCTGCATAACACAAACTCAAGACTTTGCCCCAACTAATAGTGAGGTTGTCAATCTCACCGGTTGTTGTAACAAAGGATTAACTATATGGTGTGGAAGGTGATGATGGTTTGTAGCAAGTAAACAGTAACAGTGGAAGATGTATTAATGGTAAAGATTGGACCGGGGTCCATAGTTCACTAGAGGTGTTCTCCTTAGATAAATAAACATGGCATCCTGGGTAAACAAATTACAGCAGGGCAATTGACAGGACTGAGCAAGGCATAACAATGCAATACTAGACATAAAGATCCTATGAGATTCGATTGGGCAATGCAACAAGATACATAGACCGCCATCCAACTGCATCTATGACTAGAATTCCACCTTTGGGTTATCATCCGAACCCCCTCTAGTATTAAGTTGCAAGCAACAAACAACTGCTTTAAGACAAGTGTGTAAGGTAAACAATCCACTTGTTCCATGAACAAGAGACCGTTGTTTTCTCCCTAGTGGCAATAGCACATCTACAACCATAGAGATTTCTGTCACTTCCCTTGATTAAGTAGAGGCATGAACCCACTATCGAGCATAAATACTCCCTCTTGGAGTCACTAGCAACTACTTGGCCAAGATAGCTACTAACAACGGAGAGCATGCAAGATCACAAACAACACAGACATGATAGAATCAATAAGACAAAACCATTAATCAATCTAACATATCTCAAATCCATCGGATCCCCGCAAACACAACATGCATGATTACAAATAGATGAGATCTTGATTATGAACGGAGCTCACAAGATCTAGACATGAAAGCACAAGGAGGATATACAACCATCTAGCTACTACATGGACCCGTAGTCCAAGGTGGAACTACTCACGCTTCATATCGGAGGCTGGCATGATGAAGAAGAAGGCCTCCGGGATGATATCCCCTCCGGCAGGGTGCCGGAAAGAGCTTCAGATCCCCCCCAATCTACGGACGATGGTGGCGGCGGATATATACGGTTTTGTGGAATATTGATCTGGTACTTAGGGTTTAGGTATCGGAGGCTTCTTATAGACAAAGAGGCAAGGAAGGGGGCCACCAAGGCGGCTACACCCCCCAGGCGTGGGGTGGGCCCACCAGCGTGGCCAGGGAGTGTGGTCCCCTAGTGAGTCTCCTCCATCTCGTATTCCGGCTTCGTGTTCCCCACGGTAAAATATTGACTTTGGTTTTTGTCCCGTCCAATTCCGAGAATATTGATTTTCTGCCTTTACAAACAAAATGTAAGAAAACAGGCAATTGGCACTGTGGCAACTTGGTAATAGGTTAGTACCAGGAAACATATGAAAAGGACCTCAAAGTGCGGACAAAGCAAAGAAAAGTAGATACAAAACAAGCATGGAACATCAAAAATATAGATACGTTTCCGACGTATCAGTGACCTAGTCACATGCTTGCAAGCCAATTGGATGGCATTCCACCGAGAGGGCCTAGGGTATATCTATCTGTCATATGGATGGACAAATCCCACTCTTGATCCATGTGCCTCAACACATACTTTCCCAATACCTAATGCCACCTTTATAACCACCCAGTTACGAAGTGGTGTTTAATGTCATCAAATCATCCATGCGGTGATGGTTAACATGATCTCATGGTCAAAAGATTAGGTTACTATGTATTTGAAAGCTTGTAGCAAAGGAACTCTAAATGACTTGATCTTACGCTACGCTTAACTATAGGAGTGTGTCCATCACATCATTCTCCTAATGACATGATCATGTTATTAATAACATCTAATGTCCATGATCAGGAAACCATGATCATCTATTAATCAACAACCTAGTTCAATAAGAGGCTTACTAGGGACTCTTTTATGTTTACAAAACACACAAGTATTAATGTTTCTGGTTAATACAATTATAGCATGGGATGTAAACATTTATCATAAACACAAAAAATAACCATTTATTATTGCCTCTTGGGCATATCTCCAATAGTCGCCCACTTGCACTAGAGTCAGTAATATAGATTACATGGCAATGTACCTAACACCCATGGCGTTCTGGTGTTGGTCATGTTTTTACCTAGGGAGAGGTTTAGTCAACGGATCTGCCACATTCAGATCTATGTGTACTTTGCAAATCTTTATGTCACCATCTTGGACATGATTGTGAATAGCATGAAAACATAGCTTGATATGCTTCAGCTTCTTGTGTGACCTTGGATCCTGTGCATTGGCTATGGCACCCATGTTGTCACAGTAGATGGCCACTGGGTCCAACGCACTAGGAACCACACCAATCTCCGTAATGAACTCCTTCATCCATATCGCCTCTTGTGAAGCCTCCGAAGCAGCTATGTATTCTGATTCAGTTGAACATCTCGCCACAACGCTTTGCTTAGCACTCCTCCAGCTCACTGCTGCACCATTCAAAGTAAATACGTATCCAGATTGCGACTTACAGTCATCCGAATCGGTGTTCCAACTAGCATCGATGTAACCGTTTACAACAAGTTGTTCGTCACCTTCATAGGAAAGAACCATATCCTTAGTCCTTCTTAAGTACTTTAGGATATTTTTGACCGCTATCCAGTGATCTACTCCTGGATCACTGATGTCTACGCACTTATCTTCTTGTAGACAATTGTTGGGCCTCCAAGTGTAGAGGTTTGTAGAACAGCCACAAGTTTCCCTTAAGTGGATTACCCAAGGTTTATCGAACTCGGGGAGGAAGTGGTCAAAGGTATCCCTCTCAAACAACCCTGCAATCAAGATACAAGAAGTCTCTTGTGTCCCCAACACACCCAATACACTTGTCAGGTGTATAGGTGCACTAGTTCGGCAAAGAGATAGTAAAATACAAGTGGTAACGGTGCCAAAAAATAGCTTGATGGTGAGGTAAAGACTAAAGGCAACAAGAAGGAATCAAGCAAACATGCAACAGATCTAAATGCAAACGGTGTTTCAATGTTTAGAAACAAGGCCTAGGGATCATACTTTCAATAGTGAACACTCTCTCATATAAATATCCTCCCTTCATGATACTACTCTAAACTACTCTCCGGTTGAACACTCTAATCCATGGTAGGGCTATAACAGCACTCATCAAAGTCCTCCTTCCCCAATCTAGATAACCCCACACTATCATCTTGAGCGCTAGATGGTTCCAACAAACACCACAATTTCATAGAGACATCCAACTCCAAATATACTCATGATAAATATATATATATATATATGTAACCTAGCTAAGTGCCACACACTGTGTGCACGCTGTCACTTTCACACACGTGGGGAAAAGCATAGATCTAGTAAAGCACTATGAGTATTTATGTAGACTCTAGCCTTAGTGCCACCATGGCGTGCATGCTGTCACTTTCACACACATGGGAAGAGCAGAGATCTAATGAAGCACTTGAGTAGCAAGGTAGATCTACTTGATTACAAAGCTCATGACCACAACAAGATCATGCATAGGGAGAGAGATGAGCACATAGCTAATGGTAGATCCCTTAGCCTCGAGGAAGAACTACTCCCTCCTCATCATGGGAATCGGCAACGGTGATGGAGATGGTGGTGGGGATCGATGGAGATGGCTCTGGGGCACTTCCCTGTCCCGGAAGGGTGCCGGAATAGAGACTTTCTGTCCCTTGAATCTCCCTTTTGGTGGCGGTGGCACTACGGAGGTTTTCGTGGATTTCTTCTGGATGATTTAGGGTTTTTGGGTCGAAGGCTTCTTATAGGCGAAGGAGGCAAGGTCGGTGGAGGGCCAGGGGGACCACACCCCCTAAGGGTGCCACCAGGGCTGGCCCTCGCCTAGGGGGTGCGGCCACCCTAGTGTCCTCCTCCACCTTTGCTTCGTGGTTCCGTGTTGCTCCGGGAAAAATAGGAAGACTGGATTTTGTACCGTCCAATTCCGAGAATATTGATTTTCTATTTTTTCTGGAACCAAAAACAGAAGAAAACAGGCAACTGGCACTGTGGCATCTTGTTAATAGGTTAGTCCAGAAAAACATATAAAAACACCTCAAAGTGTAGACAAAGCACAAGACAAATGATACAAAACAAGCATGGAGCATCAAAAATTATAGATACGTTTACGACGTATCAAGCATCCCCAAGCTTAACTCCTGCTCGTCCTCGAGTAGGTAAGTGATAAAAAGAATAATTTTTGAGGTGAATGCACCATCACAATCAAGATCAAACCACTTGCAAGCATTGAAAGCTAGGATCAAAGTACGCTAAACATGAGCATGAAAGCTGAAGTTCTAACAATAATACAAAGTAACTATGCATGCACCATGAAAGGTTACATACAAATATCATGAATAACATCCATTGAAAAACGTTTGTTTGTTTCACATATAAAAAACATATCATAGTGGCATTCCGCTTGTCCCTCATGGAATATCAAATAGATGCATAGGACACACCTTCAAAGTTCATAAGAGTGACTAGATACAAATAGCACAAGAACAAGTAATATCAACAATATGCATCAATCAATAAGTTTTGGGACAATGCATATAGAACTAAGAATGGAAACTATGCTCTCTTAACTGGTGCCTAAGGATAGAAGGTGGAAACTCAATATCAATGGTGGAAGAAAGGCCCTTCATGTAGGGAAGAAGGGATTTCAAGTTTCAAAAAGAGCTTCCAAAAATTATGGTACTTGTTAGCTTTCAGCTCTCATTGCCCCTATCATAAGAATCTTGAAGTGATTAAGGTTAAAGTGAACAAACTATGGAGTATATGCTTGAAAAAGTATAGGTTGGCAATCTCATGTCCCTTGAATACGAGGGCCACTCCTCATGCTACTCAACTTTAGTCACTTGTAAGTTCTTGTCATAGTAATACATGTGTATCATAGAGAACCGCCAATGGGGTACCCCTTGCACATGATACAGGAGCTATCCCATAATCAAAATGACAAGGCAAGCAGAGAATGAGCATCTCAGCAATCTTCTTATTTACCATGGGAAAATGGAGCTTTTTTCTCTCTTTCCTCTTTTCAATATGTCTCTTTTATTTTATAAGAAGAAAGCTTCATAGATGTCATTATGGTGATGCTGCAAGTTTCCACCATGATTAGGCATGGCTTAGACTAGCGGCCCAGGCATTTCACTAACACACATACATAACTCCATGGACTTACAAGCTACCTTTTTATTTCACACCGGCGACATCCATAAACAAAAGAGCATGATATCAACTGTGTACAAAGTACAAGTGCAATGTTGAAAGCGTTCCCCGTGACAGCATGGTTCTGCTAATTACAACGTATAAGTGCAAGCATATACAACATAGATGACACAATGGTTCAAGTTTATTAGGGGAAAGAAATATAAAGTGTGCCATCAAGTTTGTGAGAGCTTTAAGCACTAAGTTTTCACATAACAAAATACTTTTTAATTGGAAGATAGATGAAAACAAGAATATACTTGGAATGGTGTAACACACCATACATAGGAATTTATAGTGGACACTTTGGAATAACTTGGTTTCTTGGGAGTTGGAAGCATGAGTAGAGCTTACTCATACAAGTGGAGGCTAGCAAAAGACTGGGAGCGACCAACTAAGAGAGCAATAATGGCCATGATCATGGAGAGCGACACAACATTACTAATCAAAGCATAGAGTGGTACTACAAGTCAAGGACTAAATGATCATAGAGGCTATGGTGACTTGTTCATAGTCATAACATGGTGTGAGCATGTGCCAAGTAAACCCAAACAAAGCATCAAAGGAGAATACCACAATACTATGTTTTTGTATGCTAAAACAACGCATGATTCCTTCAAGGCACACTAAGCAATCCTAGTTGTTTGGAAGAAGTCATGCTACAGCAATAATCACTAAGCATAAGGTCAAAAAAACATCTAGCATGACATGATAAAGTCTAAGCCACAGTTAAAACAAGCTCCCTTTTGTACCACTATAAGCATGAAACTTTCTACTCTTTTCCAACACCAATCGACTTATTTGAAACAACTCACAAAGATAATAATCAATAAATATCAGTGAGCTTGTCTCACAAATCCACAAAGAAGAACTAAAAAGTTCTAAGCTAAAAGAACAAGAAAACTAAGGCTAAATATAGTGCTAGCAAAAGAGAACACTCACAATACAATAAGAATGAAACTAGAGTGTTCTAGGCAATGAAAACAAAGTGTGTCTCTACAAAAGAAGTGTGGTGTAATCAAACAACTTTATTGCAGCAAACCAAGAAAAACAAAACTAAAAACAAAAACTAAGATGCTCCAAGAACAACACAACAGTGCATGAAATAATAAAAACGAAGTATCTAGAAAGACCTGAGATTTTTATTGATGAAGAAGGGGATGCCTTGGGCATCCCCAAGCTTTGATGCTTGTACCTCTTGAATATTTCTTGGGGTGAAACGGGGTGGTATCCCCAAGCTTGAAATTTTGTCCATTCTTCATCTAATTACATCATTCTTTCTCTACACCTGAAAATTTTCCTTCTTACAAAACTTCACATAATCTTTATTAGCAACATTAGTGTATTCAAAAGATAATAGACCTTTGGGTTTAGCTTTAGAATAGAAAAACTTTCACTAAAAACACAAGCTACTTTAGCAATTCCCTCAAAAAGTTCAATTTCCCAAAAATAAGCCAAAAATGAATCAATAAGAAGCAAATGCAAATAATGGCAGAAATCTGTCAAAACAGATCAGCAGGTAGAAACCTATTTTTTCGAAGACCTTCTGTTGCTCAAATCAAAAAGTATTGAACTAACGGAAGTTATCTAACATACTGGGGGTTTTATTCGCAAAATATCAGATCAATCTGACTTACAGAGATTCCTCACGAATATTTACGGTGGAGCACAAAAATCTGTTTCGGGACAGCAACTCCCCAAATCTTACTTCCCTCTCATTAGAGATCATTCTTGGCACAAAAATCAAATAAAAAGGATAAGGAGAGGTTATTACAGAAGTAATAAATTTCAAGACTCAAGAAAACTCTTGGGTTATCTCCCAACAAGTACTTTTCTTTAATGCCTTTAAGTTAGGCATGATAGTTTGAGAAGATGCTCATATAAGAAATATGAATTGAAGTAAAAGAAAGCATCAAGAAGCAAATTCAAAACACATTTAAGTCTAACCCACTTCCTATGCATAGGAATCTTGTAAAGAAACAAGTCATTAAAGCACAAAGCAACAAGCATAGGAAAGCAAAACAAGTGCAACTTCAAAACTTTCAACATAAAGAGAGGAAACTTAATATTATTGAGATGCATAAAACCATGTTTACCTCTCTCATAATAACTTTTAGTAGCATCATGAATAAAATAACAATATAACTATCACATAAAACATTCTTATCATGAGCCACATGCATAAAATAATTATTACTCTCCACATAAGCATAGTCATTCTTATTAGTTGTAGTGGGAGCAAATTCAACAAAATAGCTAGCATTACTATTCTCATCACCATAGTCATCAAATATAGGAGGCAGATTGTAATAACAATTAACTTTCTCCTCAATAGTAGGTGGACTGAAAACATCATACTCATCATTGTAATCATCATAAATTGGAGGTTTGGTATCATCATAATAAATAGAATAGCTATCTTCCAAAGTTGGGGGACTAAAAAGATCATTTTCATAAAAACTAGCTTCCCCAAGCTTAGACGTTTCCATAGCATTAGCAATAATGGTGTCCAAAGAGTTCATTCTAATAATATTGCTATTAGCATGCAAATAAAGTTCCATATGTTTTTAATTTTCTCTTCAAACACTTCATGCCCTAGATCAAGATAAACACTATAAAGCTCTCTAATTTTGTTGTTATTTTCCATTAAGCCTAACTAGTGAAAACAAGAAACATAAAGACAAAATTGCAGAATCTAAAGGAAATAACTTCGAGCACTCACACCGGAGGATGTGAGTACCTTTTACCTTACCTCCCCGGCAACGGCGCCAGGAAATAGCTTGATGTCTACGCACTTCTATTCTTGTAGACAGTTGTTGGGCCTCCAAGTGTAGAGGTTTGTAGAACAACAGCAAGTTTCCCTTAAGTGGATTACCCAAGGTTTATCAAACTCAGGGAGGAATTGGTCAAAGGTATCCCTCTCAAACAACCCTGCAATCAAGATACAAGAAGTCTCTTGTGTCCTCAACACACCCAATACACTTGTCAGGTGTATAGGTGAACTAGTTCGGCAAAGAGATAGTAAAATACAAGTGGTAACGGTGCCCGAAAATAGATTGACGGTGAGGTAAAGACTAAAGGCAACAAGAAGGAAGCAAACAAACATGCAACAGATCTAAATGCAAACGGTGTTTCAATGTTTAGAAATAAGGCCTAGGGATCATACTTTCACTAGTGAACACTCTCTCATATAAATATCCTCTCTTCATGATACTACACTAAACTACTCTCTGGTTGAACACTCTAATCCATGGTAGGGACAACACTCCTCAAAGTTCGCTTTCCCCAATCTAGATAACCCCACACTGTCACCTTGAGCACTAGATGGTTCCAACAAACACCACAATTTCATAGAGACATTCCACTCCAAGTATACTCATGATAAATATATATGTAACCTAACTTAAGTGCCACACACGGTGTGCATGCTGTCACTTTCACACACGTGGGGAAAAGCATAGATCTATTAAAGCACTATGGGTATTTATGTAGACTCTAGCCTAAGTGCCACCATGGCGTGCACGTTGTCACTTTCACACACATGGGGAGAGCAGAGATCTAATGAAGCACTTGAGTAGCAAGGTAGATCTACTTGATTACAAAGCTCATGACCACAACAAGATCATGCACAGGGAGAGAGATGAACACATATCTGCTGGTAGAGCCCTTAGCCTCGAGGAAGAACTACTCCCTCCTCATCATGGGAATCAGCAAAGGTGATGGAGATGGTGGTGGAGATCGATGGAGATGGCTCCGGTGGCACTTCCCTATCCCGGCAGGGTGCCGGAACAGAGACTTTCTGTCCCCCGAATCTCCCCTTCGGTGGCGGCGGCGCTACAGAGGTTTTCGTGGATTTTTTCTGGATGATTTAGGGTTTTTGGGTCGGAGGCTTCTTACAGGCGAAGGAGGCAAGGTCGGTGGAGGGCCAGGGGGCCACACCCCCTTAGGGCGACACCAGGGTTGGCCCGCGCCTAGGGGTGCGGCCACCCTGGTGTCCTCCTTCACCTCTGCTTCGTGGTTCCGTGTTGCTCCGGGAAAAATAGGAAGATTGGCTTTTGTCCCGTCCAATTCCGAGAATATTGATTTTCTTCCTTTTCTGGAACCAAAAATAGAAGAAAACAGGCAACTGGCACTTTGGCATCTTGTTAATAGGTTAGTCCAGAAAAACATATAAAAACACCTCAAAGTGTAGACAAAGCATAAGACAAATGATACAAAACAAGCATAGATCATCAAAAATATAGATATGTTTACGACGTATCAATCACTTTGATATCTGCTAGCCAAACTAACAACATATGTAATATTTGGTCTTG
Organism: Avena longiglumis; assembly: GCA_030063025.1. Taxonomy (NCBI): domain Eukaryota; kingdom Viridiplantae; phylum Streptophyta; class Magnoliopsida; order Poales; family Poaceae; genus Avena; species Avena longiglumis. The sequence goes on along the minus strand of CP125978.1, from coordinate 145,779,143 downwards.
TACACAACATGGCATACATGATAGTTCTTATGGCTGAGGCATAGGTAGTTTTGTTCATCCTCTCTCTATCTTCTGTCATAGCTGGACTTTGAGTTTTACTCAAGGTCGTATTGGGCAACATGGGAAAGAACACTTTCTTGATTTCTTCCATTCCAAACCTCTTTAGAACCTTGTCCAAATTTGTACTTTGTGAAAGTGCTATTAAGCGTCTTGATATATCTCTATAAATATTATTCAAATAGTCTTTGACACTTTTAAGAAGTTTTATATCATTCCCAATCAACAATATGTCATCTACATATAGTACTAGGAATGCTATAGAGTCCCCACTCACTTTCTTGTAAATACAAGCTTCTCCATATGTTTCTATAAATCCAAAGCTTTTGATCACCTTATCAAAACGTTGATTCCAGCTCCGGGATGCTTGCTTCAATCCATAAATGGCCCGTTGAAGTTTGCATACCTTGTTACCATCTTTAGGATCGACAAAACCTTTGGGTTGTACCATATACAACTCTTCTTCAATGTCACCATTGAGGAACGTTGTTTTGACATCCATCTGCCATATCTCATAATCATAATATGTAGCAATTACTAACAAAATCCTCACAAACTTTAGCTTCGCTACCGGTGAGAAAGTCTCATCGTAGTCAACTCCTTGAATTTTTCGGAAAACTTTCGCGACAAGTAGATCTTTATAGACGGTTATGTTACCATCAACATATGTTTTCTACTTGAAAATCCATTTGTTCTCGACAGCCTTCCGGCCACCTGGTAAGTCCACCAAAGTCCACACTTGGTTTTCATACATGGATCCAATCTCGGATGTCATGCCTTCATGCCATTTGTTGGAATCTGGGCTCATCATTGCTTCCTAATATGTCGCAGGGTCGTCAGTGTTATCCACCAACATGACATTCATAACAGGATCATACCAATCAGGAGTGGTATGATTCCTCGTCGAACTGCGAGGTTCCATAGTAACTTCGTTCGAAGTTTTATGATCATTATCATTAGCTTCCTCTCTTATTGGTGCAGGCGGCACATGAACATCTTACGGTGATGCGCTACTCTCAAATCCGAGAGAAGGTTCGACGACCTTGTCACGTTCTACTTTCCTTCCAGTCACTTCTTTCGAGAGAAACTCCTTCTCGAGAAAGGATCCATTCTTGGCAACGAAAATTTTGCCTTCGGATCTATGACAGAAGGTATACCCAATTGTTTCTGTAGGATATCCTATGAAGGCGCATTTCTCCGCTTTGGGTTCAAGCTTGTCGGGCTGTAACTTCTTTACATAAGCTTCGCAACCCCAAACTTTAAGGAACGAAAACTTAGGTTTCTTCCCGAACCACAGTTCATACGGTGTCGTTTCAACGGATTTTGATGGTGTCCTATTTAAAGTGAATGCGGCTATTTCTAATGCATAACCCCAAAATGATAATGGTAAATCTGTAAGAGACATCATAGACAAACCATATCTAACAGAGTTCGATTACGATGTTCGGACACACCATTACGATGTGGTGTTCCCGGTGGTGTCAATTGTGAAAGTATTCCGCATTTCTTTAAATGTTCGCCAAACTCGTAACTTAGATAGTCACCACCATGATCAGATCGCAGAAACTTAACCTTCTTGTTACGTTGATTCTCCACTTCACTTTGAAATTCCTTGAACTTCTTGAATGTTTTGGACTTATGTTTGATGAAATAGATATACCCATATCTACTCAAGTCATCCATGAAAGTAAGAACATGACGATAACCACCGCGTGATGCCATACTCATTGGGCCACACACATCGATATGTATGATTTCTAATAAGTCTGTAGCTCGCTCCATTATGCTAGAGAATGGAGTCTTAGTCATTTTCCCATTAGACATGCTTCGCATCTTTCAAGTGATTTAAAATCAAGTGATTCAAGAAGTCCATCGGAATGGAGTTTCTTCATGCGCTTCACTCCAATGTGACCATGACGACAGTGCCACACGTTTGTAGAATTATCATTCAATTTTATTCGTTTAGCATCTATATTATGAACATGTGTATCACTAATATCGAGATTCAATAAGAATAGACCATCTATTATAGGCGCATGACCATAAATGATATTACTCATATAAATCAAACAACCATTATTCTCGGACTTAAACAAGTAACCGTCTCGCAATAAACAAGATCCAGATATAATGTTCATGCTTAACACAGGCACCAAATAACAATTATTTAAGTATAAAACTAATCCCGACGGTAGATTAAGAGGGTGCGTGCCGACAGCGATCACATCAACCTTGGAGCCATTTCTAACTTGCATCATCACCTTGTCTCTCGCTAGTCTTTGCTTATTCTACAACACTTGTTTCGAGTTACAAATATGAGCAACCAAACCAGTATCAAATACCCAGGCACTACTACGACTACTAGTAAGATACACATCAATAACATGTATATTGAATATAACTTTCTTCTTGATGTTGCCATTCTTCAAATCTACCAGGTACTTGGGGAAATTCTGCTTCTAGTGACCTTCGCCCTTGTAGTAAAAGCACTCGGTATTAGGCTTAGGACCAGCCTTGGGCTTCTTTGTAGGCGCAACAACTTTCTTGTCGCCCTTATTGAAGTTACCCTTCTTATTAGGCTTGCCTTGCTTCTAAAAATTGGTGGTCTTATTAACCATCAACACTTGGTGCTCTTTCTTGATCTCCACTTCTGCAGACTTCAACATGGAGAAGAGTTCAGGCAACGACTTATCCATGCACTGCATGTTGTAGTTCATCATGAAGTTCTTGTAACTAGGTGGCAATGATTGGAGGACACAATGAATACCCAACGCATTAGGAATCATTATTCCCAAATCTGCGAGTTTATTCGCGTGCCCAAACATCTTAAGCACATGCTCGCTAACGGAGTTGCCCTCTTCCATCTTGGAGTTCAAGAACTTCTGGGAGGCTTCATAGCTTTGAACAGCCGCATGAGTCTCAAATATCATTTTGAGCTCATGGACAATATCGTGAGGGTCACGGTTCTCAAATCGCTTTTGAAACTCATATTCCAAATAGTACAATATGGCACACTGAACTGTGGAGTATTGATTCTTCCGAGTGAGGAAAACATTTTCACCTCATCAGTTGCATCATCTGCAGGCGGGTCACCCAGCAGTGCATCTAGCACATAGGTCAACTGACCAGCATTGAGGACAATCCTCAAATTGCGGAACCAGTCCGCGAAGTTGCTTCTATTGTTTCTCAACTTTTCTTTCTCTAGGAACACATTAAAATTGATGGTAGGAGCCGCCATGATCTACAACATATTTACAAAGATTTTAGACTAAGTTTATGATAAATTGAGTTCATATTTAATACTTAAATTAACTAGGTGAAATCCCACTCAAAACAACATCCCTCGCATTGTTTTAGTGATCACACGAACCAAATCCACTACACCAAGTCCGATCATCACGGGAGATGATGTAGCTTCAAAGGCGAACAATCAAAAAGTTCATCATATCAATCATATGACTCATGCTTTACCTTTTGGTATTCCGTGTTCCGAGACCATGTCTGTACATGCTAGGCTCGTCAAGGTTAACCTTAGTATCCGTATGTGCGAATCTGGCTTGCACCCGTTGTATGCACACGTAGAATCTATCACACCCGATCATCATGTGGTGCTTCAAAACGACGAGTCTTAGCAATGGTGCCTACTAAGGATGAACACTTTATTACTTGATATTTAGTGAGAGGGATCATATTATAATGCTACCATCGCAATCTAAGCAATACAAGATGCATAAAAGGATTAACATCACATGCAATTCATAATATGTGATATAATATGGCCTTTCTTCTTGTGCCTTCGATCTCCATCTCTAAAGCACAAACATGATCTCCATCATCACCGGCATCGCGTCAAGGTCAATGGTGCCGCTTCATGGTTGTCCTCCACCAACATCAACTAGTACAACTACTTTGATGAATAGACACGCAGGTCTTAAACGACATTTAAAGACAACCATAAGGCTCCTTCCGGTTGACAACTTACAATAAGGATCATTGCATACATCATATATAATCACAATCATGGCCATATCACATCACAACACAAGCCCTGCAAAAACAAGTTAGACGCCTCTAATTTTCTTTACATGTTTTACGTGGCTGGGGCTTTCGAAAAAGAACCGCTCTAACTTACGAACATGAACCACAACGTTGATACAAGTATTGTCAAGTGCCCATTGTAAATTGAATCTTCACTATGGTGGGAGAGACAGACACCCGCAAAGCCACTTGTGCAATGCAAGTTGCACGCAGTGTGGAGCAAGTCTCATGTATGATGACATGTAATGTTAGCCCGGGACGCTTCATCCCACCATCCCGCAAGATGCAAAGTACACAAAAAGAAAATGACAACAAAAGCATCAATGCCCACAAAACCATTGTGTTCTACTCGTGCAACAGATCTACGCATAGATTCGGCTCTGATACCACTGTAGGGTTCGCAGCATGGAAAACAAAAAAATTCTATCACGGGAACACACAAAACCAAGATCTATTCTACGAGATCGGTGCAACAAGATTGTAGATAACTAACCCTTGAAGATCCAAAGCGTTTAATGAGATTCATGTAGTCGATGTAGTCGATCACTTGTCGATCTCAGGATTGCAAAGACGATCCTTCCGGCGCCACGTTCCGATAGCGCTTCCGCAGTCGGTCACACGTACATTAGTCAATGAAGACCTTCCTCTCCCTTGTTCCAGCGGGGCAGCGGAGTTTGTATATCTCCACGGAATCCCCAAAGCATGATGGTGTGCTGGTGGTGGTGGAGAAGAGATTACTGCAGGGCTTCGCCTAAGCCGTAACAGCTATATGGAGGAGAGAGGGGAGGTGCCAGTGGCTAGGGTTTGGGGTGAGGGGCTATGGGGCGCCCCCACCCCTCCTTATATGGGTGGAGGGGCGGCGTCCAGGGTACCTAGCCCTGGCCGAGTCCTCCCCCAATTCCTATTGGCCGGCGGCAAGGAGAGGGAGAGGGAAACCTTGTCCCTCCAGGTTTCCTTTCCTTCCTCCACTAGGACTTTGACTTTCAAACTAGGATTTGACTTTTCAAACTAGGATTTGACTATTCAAACTAGAGTTTGTGTCTCTCTTCCTTGTCCTTGGCCGACTTGACCTAGGGTTCCATGCGTAGGGTATGGTGCATTCCAAGTACCCCCTCCCGGGGTGGTGGACCTTCTAGAAGCTTCTGGTCAAAACACCAAAAACATTTTTGAACCCTGGAAATTGACTTTCCTTATATGAATCTTATTCTCCGAACCATTTCATATCTCCTCCTGATGTCCTGGATCCAATCCAATACTCTAAACAACATTCAGTCTCCAACTCATATTCCATATATACTAAACAACATCGAATCCTTAAGTGTGACTCCCTATGATTCGTGAACTATGCATACATGATCGAGACACCTCTCTGATCAATAACCATTAGAGGAATCTAGAAATCCATTATGGATCCCACATATTTCTATGATGACTTCGTGATCGAATGAACAATTTACATATGATACCGATTCCCTTTGTCGCGCTATACTTTACTTATCTGAGGTTTGATCGTCTGTATCTCTATACCTAGTTCAACCTCATTACCGATAAGTACTATTTACTTGTTCTGTGATATTACATCCCTTGTGACCTAGTCACATGCTTGCAAGACAATTGGATGACATTCCACCGAGAGGGACCAGAGTATATCTATTTGTATGGATGGACAATTCCCACTCTTGATCCATGTTCCTCAACACATACTTTCAGAATACCTAATGCCACCTTTATAACCACCTAGTTACGAAGTGGTGTTTGATGTCATCAAAGCATCCGTCCAGTGATGGTAATTAACATGATCTCATGGTCAAAGGATTAGGTTACTATGTATTTGAAAGCTTATAGCAAACAAACTCTAAATGACTTGTTCTTACGCTACGCTTAACTATAGGAGTGTGTCCATCACATCGTTCTCCTAATGACATTATCATGTTATTGATAACACCTAATGTCCATGATCAGGAAACCATGATCATCTATTAATCAACAGGCTAGTTCAACAAGAGGCTTACTAGGGACTCTTTTATGTTTACAAAACACACAAGTATTAATGTTTCTGGTTAATACAATTATAGCATGGGATGTAAACATTTATCATAAACACAAAGATATAATAATAACCATTTATTATTGCCTCTTAGGCATATCTCCGACAAATATCTCTCTTTAGATGGCATGTTAGACCATGCTAGCGCTTTTCCTGATCTTCCTTTCTGTAATGTAGGAATTTTAGAGGCTCTCAACATTTTACTACATGAGGAATGCATCACCAAGACATCACCAGAGCGTCTCTTTGTTGCGGTGTGGATAAGCCACTTTCCTTTTTCGAAGGATAGTACAATAGAGTGTTGGATGACGATGACATCAGTGCGGTGGTGATGGATCAGTTGATGTGGAGCCTGTTGGGAACCGCAAGATCAAGGTGTGAAGCAGCACAGCAGCAAGTCTTCCCTCAGTAAGAAACCGAGGTTATCGAACCAGTAGGAGGAAGGAAATGTCGCACAGGTATTGCAAGCAACGCGGAGACCTGCACAACACAAACTCAAGACTTTGCCCCAACTAACAGTGAGGTTGTCAATCTCATCGGTTGTTGTAACAAAAGTTTAAACATATGGTGTAGAAGGTGATGGTTTGCAGCAAGTATACAAGTAACAGTGGAAGATGTATCAATGGTCAAGATTGGACTGGGGTCCATAGTTCACTAGAGGTGCTCTCCTTAGATAAACAACATGGCATGAAGGGTAAACAAATTACAGTAGGGCAATTGACAGGAACTGAGCAAGGCATAACAATGCAATACCAGACAAAAATATACTATGAGATTCGATTGGGCAATACAACAATATACATAGACCGCAATCCAACTGCATCTATGACTAGAAGTCCACCTTCAGTTTATCATCCGAACCCCCTCCAGTATTAAGTTGCAAGCAGCAAACAACTGCTTTAAGCAAAGTGTGTAAGGTAAATAATCCACTTGTTCTATGAACAAGAGACCGTTGTTTTTCCCTAGTGGCAACAACACATCTACAACCGAAGAGACTTCTGTCACCTCCCTTGGAAACTAGAGGCATGAACCCACTATCGAGCATAAATACCTCCTCTTGGAGTCACTAGAAACTACTTGGCCAAGATAGCTACTAATAACGGAGAGCACGCAAGATCACAAACAACACAGACATGATAGAATCATAAATACAAAACCATTAATCAATCTAACATAGTAATCTCAATATCCATCGGATCCCCGCAAACACAACATGCATGATTACAGATAGATTAGATCTTGATCATGAACGGAGCTCACTGATACGTCCAAAACGTATCTACTTTCTCGAACACTTTGCTATTGTTTCTCCTCTATACTTGTGTGATTTGGATACAACTAACACGGACTGACGCTGTTTTCAGCAGAATTACCTTGGTGTCTTTTTTTTGTGCAGAAAATGAACTATCAGGAAAAATCCCAGAAAATATGCCAAAAACTATTTTTCACCAGAAGATCCACGGAGCCAGAAGGGGAGACAGAGGGGAGGCCTGGGGGGCCCAGACCCACCCTAGGCACGAGCCCACCTGACCCGCGCCTGGGAGGGGTGTGTCCACGCTAGGCAGCTCCTAGGCCTCCCTCTGCGCCTATAAGTTACCTTTCGACCTAAAAACCTAGGGGGGTTCGATAGTTTTCTAGAAAGAGTTCCGCCTCACTGCCACCGTAAACTAAAATTGATCCAAATACTGCTCCGCACTCACGGACGGGTAATTTGGAGAGGATCATCGCCATCGTCATCACCAACGCATATCGATCAACCACCGATGTTTCCCTCATCCATGAGTGAGTAATCCCCCGCTGTAGGCTTGGGGATGGTAGGGATTGGATGAGTTCTATCATGTAATCGAATAAGATCTGTTAGAGGCATAGTGCATAGTATCTCCATTAGTGCTATTTGAATTTGTTGCAACTTGTTGTGCTTAATGCTTGTCACTAGGGCCCGAGTGCCATGATCTCAGATCTGAACTTATTATTGAATCATTATAATCGTATAGTTTGTGATCTTATCTGCAAGTTGTGTACACATATCATTGTCCGGATACAAAGGCCCCAAAGTGACAATAATTGGGACAACCGGAGGGGATGACTGTGGTGTGAGGATCACATGTGTTCACAGAGTGTTAATGCTTTGCTCCAGTGCTCTATTAAAAGGAGCATCTTAATTGCCAGTAGTTCCCTAGAGGCCCCGCTGCCACGGGCTGGCTGGACAGAAGATGTTGTGCAAGTTCTCATTGCGAGCACGTATGACTATATTTGGAGCACATGCTTAGGATTGTTTAGTACTTGGATGCTTGTTATTATTTATCTGCAATGCCCTAGATCTTGAAGTTACATGTTTAGAGTCGTCCATGCAACGCCCGTCCATCCATCCCTATGCCTACCGCACTCGAATCCTACTGTTACTGTTACTATTGCTCTTGTTTCACTGTTGCTATTGCTTTGTTGTTGCTACTACAAATTGTTGCTACTGATAAACTTCTGTGAGCAAGAACTATTTCCAGGTGTAGCTGAACTGACAACTCAGTTGTTAAGGCTTGCAAGTATTCTTTGGCTCCCCTTGTGTTGAATCAATAAATTGGGTAATACTACACGCGAAGACTATTGCTATCCCCTATACTTGTGGGTCATTTTAGTGAATCAATTATAAGTAAGCTTGTCACACCACCACCACATTCTCATGCTACACACACTGCTACTACTGCTGAGTCTGAAACTGCTTTTGATGCTCATGATGTTACTTCTAGTGTGCTTGATGCGAGTGGTTCATTAGGTCCTTTTATAGATGCTACTATGGCTGGTCTAGTAAATACCAAAACTCTTAGTGAAGACACTATTACACTTGTTAGCTCACCTGAGGCTAGTGAGAGTAATGATATTAATGATGGTTACATTGAGTTCACTGATGATTTTGTTGAAGAGTGCCGAAACACACATGGTACTAGTGCTATGAAGAGTCTCCTTGCTAGACGTACTATTATGCCTAAGATGTCCTCTGATCCTAAGTTTTCCACTTCTCCCATAGATATTAAAAATGAAGATTATGATTTCTCTCTTGATTTATCTTATTTAGATATTGTTGAGAAAGAACCCTTTTGTGGTACTGAAAATGAGAGTGATGTGGCTCATATGAATGAGCTTTCTACTATGAGTGCTTTGTTCTCTGATGATTTTAAGATGCGCAAGTAATTTGTTGCTAAGATCTTCCCTTTTTCACTAAAATGAGAAGCTAGGACTTGGTTTAATAGATTACTTGTTGGTTCCATTGATAGTCCTGATTGCTTGATTGCTTCTTTCTTCCAGAAATATTTTCCTCCCAGTGCCAGACATGCTACTTTGCAGAGACTTTTTGATTTTAAACAGGGAGAAGAAGAGAAATTGTCTGAGTCATGGACAAGGTTCTGTGCCTTGATTCATGCACATCCTGGATGTCCATTACCTAAGAATGAGCTTCTTGATATTTATTATAATGGACTAACTGATGATTGTAGGACCTACCTAGATATCTTTGCTGATTGTGTTTTCAGGAAAAGAACTCCTACATATGTTGAAGAACTAATGACTAAGATAAGCAAGAATTATGATGATTGGACTTCAACTGGGCTGAATACACCTGAGCATATTACTCTTGAACTAGTTGTTCCTAAACCAGTTCCAACACCAACAACAAAGAAAAGGGGAGTTATTGCATTAAATGATTAAGTGATGAAGGAAGCTAAGAAGTGTCTAAAGGAGAAAGGTATTAGAGCTAAATATGTGAAGAATCTACCTCCTATAGAAGAATTATGTAAGCCAATTCCCCACTCATCTACTATTGAGGTACACTCTCTCCAACACTTTGATGAAGGTGATATTCCTTATGGTATGCCTCCTGATCATTGTTTAGAGGAACTTGACACTTTTATTGTTAAGCAAGGGTATTTTAATAAACAAGTTCAGAATCATTTATTGGAAAACTCTAGAGATATCCATGAGTTGAAATATATTGTGGAAAGAACTTCTAATGATATTAAAATGCTTTGTAAACACTTTCAAATGGTTCAAACCCAACTTAATCAACTTGCTAAGGTACAAAAGTATATGCTAGTTAATGCTTCAGGAGATAAACATGCTTGTGGAATTAGAACTAGGAGTGGTATAGCTACTCAAGATCCTTTATATCCTGAAGGACACCTAAAAGAAAAGAGCAGGATTCTCAACAAGGTGAGGATAGTGGTAGTCCTCATAAGAGAAAGAAAAAGAAACATAAGAGAGTTGAGGAACCACTTGAACCTGTTGTAGATCCTAATAGTATATCTGTCTCTGATGCTGAAACTGAGAGTGGTAATGATAAAAATGAGTCTCCTGATAAGGAGGAAGGTGAGGAAGAACCCGAGAAGCACACTGAGAACACTAGGTACACAAAGGAAGATTTTATTGCTAATAAACATGGTAAATAGAGAGAACCTTGGGTGCAGAAACCTATGCCTTTTCCAGGTAAGAAACACAAGTCAAAGGAGGAAGAACACTACAACAAGTTTTGTGAGTGGATACCTTTATTTTTGCAAATTCCTTTGACTGATGCTATTAAGTTTCCTACTTATTCAAAGTAGATGAAGGATATTGTCTCTAATAAAAGCAAGATTCCTAATGAGGATATTTCTACTTTGCTTGTTAATTACTCCTCCAATGGTAAGGTTCCAAAGAAACTTCGTGATCCAGGTATACCAACTATTCCTTGCTCCATTAAGAATAATTATGTTAGAACTGCTTTATGTGATTTGGGAGCTGGAGTTAGTGTTATGCCTTTATCTCTCTATAAGAGACTCCAGCTAGAAAAGTTGATACCAACTGATATATCTTTGCAAATGGCTGATAAGTCAACTACTATTCATGTTGGTATATGTGACGATGTTCCTGTTCAAATAGCTCATAATTGCATGGTTTTAACTAATTTTGTTGTGCTTGAAATGCCTGAAGATGATAATATGTCTATTTTCTTGGGAGACCTTTTCTTAATACTACAGGTGTTGTCATCAATTGCAATCAAGGAAAAGTAACATTCAATATTAATGACAAAGAGCACACTGTCTATTTAACCAAGAAGGTTGTTAAGAGCTATTGCCTAAATTCCATTGAAAATATTGAGGGCATCAAGGTTGGATAAATATATTGTCCCATTCCACAAGAAAATTTTGAAACTATTATGATTGGGACCATTGCTATCAAGTAGGAGGTAACATAATCACCTTGTGGAAAGCAAAGTTTTGTTTCATATAAGATTGTTTTGGTAACAAGACTTGATCAACCTTGTTAACAAAAGGATTTTAATGAACAAAATAATGTTTCCACTGTGGTTATACTTGCTTCCTTTTTCCTTTCTCCTTCCTAGTCTTTTGCTTTAGCTTTAGTTTTGCTAGTTGTTTGCTTGTTTGAGTTTCTTAGACCTCCTGTAGTTTGGCTTTTGGTTTGCTTTTGCTTCTTCTGAAAAACTGTTTCTGCGAGAAAATCAATTTTCATACCCTGAAAATTGGCCAAAAATAAAGTTTTCCGAAAAATCCCAGAAAATTCAAAATAAATTTTTCCTCAAAAAAAGGGGTAGAGTGGCACCTGAAGTGATCCAGGGGGCCACCACACCCATGGTAGGCGCGGCCTACCTAGGGGTGGCGTCTAGGGGGGGTTTGGCCCACCTGGGCCCCTCCAGGCTGCCTCCTCAAAGCCATCTTATTTCTCTCTCCCAAAAAACACCAGAAAACTTGCTCAATCTCGAGGTCTTGCTATTCTTGCTCGCGATTTTCGATCTCCTTGTTCATCCCATCTCAAGTGCTGATTTTTGGAGGGATTGCTCCTTGGTTGAGCCCCCTCCACTTGTCCAATTAGATTTCTGATTGTAGATTGTATCTTGAGTATTTTGTTGCAATAGGTGACAGGTTGTTTGAGATTGCATGCTTGTTCTATGCTTAGAAACTTTGTTTTGATGCATGTGTAGTCCTCTAGCAAGTTCCTATAGTAGTTGCTCGTCATTTATCAACTTAGAAATCACTTGGTTTGATGGTTGTCTAAAAATTTCAGCAAGGAAGATGAGTGCTTATCCACTGAATCAATATGACTTGATGGTGCATGAGCCAATGAGGGTTCATCGTGAGGAGACAGTTTTTCCTTCCATATACCCATGCCATGAATTTATGAGAGCTGCGGGGATCCTCCAAGATTTCCAAACCATGGTTACAAATGCAGGGTTGGAACACTTTGTTGAAGGTGAACCAATCCAATATGTTAAGCTAACCATGGATTTTGTGCAGGACTTCCGGTTCACTTGGTCTACTTCTAATCCCATGGTCCATTACAAAATATATAATATACCTGTCGACCTGCCTTTTGCTGATTTCTGTGCACCAATTAGAGTACCTCAGTGGGGATCCTGTGAGAAGATCAAGGAGAGACCCAAGTCACTTGTGGATTTATATGCTGAGATTTACCAAGGTTTCGACTTATCAAAGGAAAGTGGTAAAATTCGGAACATTCAGCTCCCAGCTTTAGATACTTTTCCTATTTCATTACCAAGTGTGTTCTTGCTAGAAAGACTGCTAGAAAGTTGTCTTCTTTTGATCTAGCTTTTATTACAGCTGCTCTGAATAGGAATAGTTCTTATAGTTTGGGTGATTTGATAGCTCACCATCTCACCACCAACCGTGAGAAGGGTGGAATTTGTGGAGGTCTCATTGCTTCTAGGTTGCTAGATTTCCATGGTTTGGAGCCTCACTTTTCAGATTTTCAGTTCCCCATAGAGAGGCTTGATATTAAATCCATGATTCAACATGGTTTTGTTTCCTTGGGGGATAATGTGAGAAGTTTACCATATGAAATATCTTTTGCCCAGCAAGGTCGGAGAAAGGGTAGGACTGAGAAAATAGTTTATTTGCCTGCACCTGCTTTGTTTAACTTTGATAACGGCAAGGATGGTCACTTACGGAGGAGGAGGTTGATACTTATGTGGGGGAACTCTCCCAGCAAGAGGAGAATATTGAAGAGGATGCCGAAGAAAATTCGGTTCAGCCCTCCAACTTGGGAGAGTCTTCATACCAGCAACCCTCATTTGATTGGGGAGCGTCGTCTTCATCATCGCAGGTGCTTGACTATGATCATTCCTATGATGACCCACCGGCATGGGGGTATTATCCGCGTTATTGAGTCCCACTTAGGCCAAAAGCCTAATCTTGGGGGGAGGTATACAGACGTCACACTCATATATATATATATATATCATGTTTGGTCGGTTCTTTGTATATCCATTGTTTTTGCTTTCTTTTTGTTTTTTGTTGCTTCTTTCTAAAAACCCAAAAATACCAAAAATATTTTCGTTGTTTCTCTTGGTTAGTTTCTTTGTATCTTTTCTTTGGTTTGCCTAAAAATAAAAAACGATTTTGCTTTGTTCAGTTTGTTTTGTTTTTGTTTGGTTTTTCTTGGTTTGCTTGTTTCTAAAAAAATCGAAGACACCAAAAATATTTGTTGTTCTTCTTTGTTTTTGTGAGTTCTTTGCAGGGTTCAGCCGTCCTCAATGAATTTTGGTTTCCTGTTAATTATTCAAGTCACACAAGTGAAGGGCAATAATGAAGATTAAGACAACTCGAGGTGTGGTAAGAGGCTGGTAACAAACTCTATTTGTTTCATCTTTGTACATATACTCATAATTGTGAGCATGCTTAGCCTGTTTGTGTAAGGTGTATGTCATTATGGATGCTTAGTAGTTCTTGCTTGTCTATGATTAGCTATAGCTTGCTAATAGTTTATAGCATGTCATATGAATGTTTGCTTGCATTGTTTTATTCATACTTTGGTATGATATTGTGGTATCCTCCTCTGACTGTTCATGTGAATCGACTTGGCATATGCTCACGCATGCATATGACTAATCAATAGTCAGTAAGCCTCGATGATTTATTTTGCCTCAGAGTTCTTGTATCACTTTCATGCCATAGTTAGTCCTGCTTTGTTGCAAGCATGATTATTACAGATATTGCTCTCTCGTTTGTTGCTCCCTCTCTATTGCTAGCCTTCACTTGCACTGAGTATGTGCTCTACATGTGCTTACAACTTCCCAAAACCAATATTTCCAGCTGTGTCCACCATACCTACCTATTAGCATCATTTGTTATTTCAGTGCATATTCCATATGTCGTGTTTCTTCCAAAATAAAATGTTTGTTTGTTTTGAGAAAGTTAGTTAGTAAAGCTCTCACGAACTTGATGGCACACTTTATTCCTTGCGCTTAATAATCCTGAACCATTGTGACTAGTCCATGAAAGTTATATGCTTGCTGATTATATACTGGGAGTCGGCAGAACTATGTTGTCACGGGGAACGCTTTCAACACTTTTTGGATATCTCATCAGTTGATTCCTTGATCTTTTGTTTATGGATGTCGACGATGTGAAATAAAAGGGGAGGTTGTGAGTTCATGGAGTTTATACATTATGTTAGAGAAATATCTGGGCAGCTAGACTAAGCCATGCCTAATCATGGGCGAAACTTGCAGCATCACTATAATGAGCATCTATGAAGCGTCCTCAATAAAAAGCTATGCATATGGTAAATAAAAAGATTGCTGAGATGCTCATAGTCTGCTTGCCTTGTCATTTTGGTTATGGGAAAGCTCATGTACCATGTGCAAGGGGTACCCCGTTGGCGGTTCTCGATTATATGCATGTATTTACAATGATAAGAACTTTCAGGTGACCAAAGTTGAGTAGCATGCGGAGCGACCCTCGTACTCAAGGGACTTGGGATTTCTAGTCTATGGTCTATCAAGCATATGATTTAGAGTGGACCTCACTTTCACCTTAACCACATGAAGCTGCCTATGATAGGGGCAATGAGAGATCAAAGCTAATGAGTACCTTCCTTTCAGCATTTGGAAGCCTTTCAAACCTTCACAAAACCGTTTTCACAACTTTGTTGAGTCACCACTTATTCTATGAGCACCTTCTTGAGAGCATAGTTGTCATTTTTGTGTTTGTTCCAAAACTTGGTTAACTATGTCATGACTTTGATGCTTGTGTCTCTGATATCTTTATCTCTAGTCTTCACTTGAACTTCAGAGGTGCCTTGGCATTTATATTGTGCTCTTCAAACAAAGGCAAGCAATATACCACTCTATCATACCTTATTATGAGCATTGCAATGTTGCTTATGTTTATGTTTCATGCTACTTATTATTATTGAGTTGGTTTCTCTTCATAGCTTGCAATGACTATTGAGTAGACTTAGTTGCATACTCTTTATTATCAATTGTCTAAGCATCTACTCATGTGCTGAGAATATTTACATCATATGAAGCAAAGTGTTCGTGAAAGTTCTTTTATCACACTCAGTTTTCAACTGAATTTCTTGAGGACAAGCAATAAGCTAAGCTTGGGGGAAGTTGATACGTCCAAAATGTATCTACTTTCTCGAACACTTTGCTATTGTTTCTCCTCTATACTTGTGTGATTTGGATACAACTAATACGGACTAACACTGTTTTTAGCAGAATTACCTTGGTGTCTTGTTTTTGTGCAGAAAATGAACTATCATGAAAAATCCCGGAAAATATGCCAAAAACTATTTTTCACCAGAAGATCCACTGATCCAGAAGGGGAGACAGAGGGGAGGCCTGGGGGACCCAGACCCACCCCAGGCGCAGGCCCACCTGACCCCGCGCCTAGGAGGGGTGTGGCCACCCAAGGCAGCTCCTCGGCCTTCCTCTGCGCCTATAAGTTGCCTTTCGACCTAAAAACCGAGGGGGGTTTGATAGTTTTCCAGAAAGAGTTCCTCTTCGTCGCCACCAGAAACCAAGATTCGGATCCAGAAACTCCGTTCTTGCACCCTGCCGGGACGGGGAATTTGGACAGGATCATCATCATCACCAATGCATCTCCATCAACTACCGATGTTTCCCTCGTCCATGAGTGAGTAATCCCCTGTTGTAGGCTTGGGGATGGTAGGGATTAGATGAGTTCTATCATGTAATCGAATAAGATCTGTTAGGGCATAGTGCCTAGTATCTCTATTAGTGCTATTTGACTTTGTTGCAACTTGTTGTGCTTAATGCTTGTCGCTAGGGCCCGAGTGCCATGATCTCAGATCTAAACCTATTATTGAATCATTATGATAGTATTATTTGTGGTCTTATCTGCAAGTTGTGTACACATATCATTACCCGGATCCAAAGGCCCCAAAGTGACAATAATTGGGACAACCGGAGGGGATGGCTGTGGTGTGAGGATCACATGTATTCATAGAGTGTTAATGCTTTGCTCCGGTGCTCTATTAAAATGAGCACCTTAATTGCCAGTAGTTCCCTAGAGGCCCCGCTGCCACGGGCTGGCTGGACAGAAGATGTTGTGCAAGTTCTCATTGCGAGCACGTATGACTATATTCGGAGCACATGCCTAGGATTGTTTAGTAATTGTATGCTTGTTATTATTTATCTGCAATGCCCTAGATCTTGAAGTTACTGTAGAGGGAGTGTCCCAACCTTTACACAATATAAGGTGGAGTCCCCTGTGTTTACAATGCTAGTCCCTGGATCAATAGCTAGCATCCACAGTTAAGATGTAATATCAAGAAACAAAGGTCATAATTAACTTTATAACCAGGAATAACATAATTTTATTACATCTTACATAGCTCATTTGGCTATTACATTACATTGCAGCAGAAATCTATAAGCATGGGGTCCTTCATCTTCAAAGTGCCACATGCAGACATGTTGGTTGTAGACTTTGTAATCCTAATCAATCAACTTCACTAATCAATCAAACCTGCAACATAACAAGTTACAGCCACAAGGGTCAATACATTTGAATTGTATTGGCAAGTGATACTATGGTAGTATAGTGGAGTCTATCAACTATATGCATTTGTCTAAGTGGAGTTGAGGCTTGCATTTCTCAAAATAGATTTTTCCTTAACTTTTGAAAACACTAAGTTTTTGCTCGACAAAAACATCTTTTTGCAAGGCATCTACCAATCAAAGATTGAAGATCCTTTAAACCTTGTTCAAACCACAAGATTTTAACTTAGAAATTTGAATGATGAGATTCTTGATTGCTTCCATGTCTTGATGCTCAAATTGTCCTTTACCAGGGACATGGCTAAGTACTTAGGTTTTACACTCTGCAGAGGTGGTGCACTTTCCCCACAAGACTTGGTTTCCCAAAACAAGATCTTTCAGAAGCCTTCCCTTAGACCAAAATGGACGCGCTCCAACCTATCAAACACTACCACCAACTGTCCATATGGCTAAGTTCTTGCAACCTATATGATCTAGGCAGAGCCCATAATGCCAAGTGGCTGCACTTGAAGCTTCTCAACATTTGACATCTCAAATCTCTTTGTTCCTGGGTGGCCATCCACAAGTGAGATACACAAGGTCAACCATAGACATGGGCCTTGTGAACCACTCAACCAAAATCCACCAAGCAAGTCCCATTCCACCCAGGTGATTCATTAACTTAGTTGTTTTATTAAACAAAACACAAGTCCTCAGACTTAGAAATTTTCCATAGTGTGAATATATTTCCACCCTTGTTTTCTATTAGCTAGGCTAAGCATGATAGTAGTAGGTATCTTGACTTAGGAATTTCTACTAAGGTTTCATCTACTAGGATTTCCTATAGCAAGGTTTACACTTAGCAAAATTCCATTCAAGTTTTACTTAGAGAAAATCACTAATGCATAGTGAAAGTAATGGGACAAAAAGTATGAAGCATCACTTGCCTTTTTGGTAGGGTATGGGTTCACTCCTTGTCATTGCAACAATCACACTCTTCAAGTCACTACAATTCAATCAAGCAAGGCACAAACTCAATCTACCAATCAAGCAAAACAACACATAAAATGACAAAGTCAAAGTAATGCATGCAAGCATGCCAAGCTTTGTTTTGTTTGAAAAAGTGGTTCCTAATGGGTCATAAACATTTGAAAACACCTAATGGTCATTTTGTAAAGTGGAAAAGTCATTTGCAAAAGGTTTCACTTCAAAAACCATTTTCAAAACAAAGTATCATTTTATGTGGTGTAGAAATATTTTTACTAAGGCATTAATCTATAGGGTTCACCAAATAAGTTTTCAAACCATAAAACTTGGTGTTTGGGGTCAGAGAGTTTAAAACAAAACATTTTCCAAAGGTTTTCTTCCAAAACCATTTTTAATAAATAAACCACATTTCTATTTGACTAGAAATGGTTTTAAATCAAAGAATCATTCTTTTGCATCACCAAATATATTTTTGAAACCACAAAGTGTTTCCTTTGGTTAGTAGGTTCAAATCACAACATTTTCCAAGGATTTTATCCCCAAATTCATTTTTAAACAATTTTCACATCCTTAACAAGCATACAAATGTTTCTGTAAAAACAACCATTTTTGCAGAAGCTTTTTACTAAACAAATGGCATGGTTGGCTAGGGCTTGTTCCACTGATTCCAATGATATAAAGTTTGCAAAATTTGGACGTGTGGTTTAAAAGTTACATGGGTTTCAAAATTGCATCTAATTCTGATTTCAAAATCTGTTTTAAACAGAAACTGGCCACGCGTCAAGTTCCTATTGGACGGTACTGGTTCGTGTGGATCGCACAGCTGCAGCCATTGGATCTAAACAGATCGCTTGGCCCAGAACACGTACCCCTTCGCTGTTAAGTGGTTCTATCCTATCCACCAGATCAAGATCGGACGGCTGCTGTGAGCTCGACCTTAAACGAGCGGCGCTGCGGCGGTGGCTGGCGGCGGAGCGACCAGACGGTGGCGGCGCCGACGATACAAGAAGCAAGGGTGGCTGGGGGAATTCTCACCAGAATCGTTGACGCTTGCTGATGCTCAACGTGGTACTGGTTGGTGAAGGGGCGCACTGGAGCGAGCTCAATCTCTCGCCAGAGTGGAGCTGCGCCTCGGCCTCGCTCAGTCGTCGTCGAGGACGATGCTATGGACCATTAGGAGACAAATGAATCGCATGGTCAGACGCGCAAAGGCACGGCGAAGCTGTGTGCATGAACGAGAGGGGTCGGGGTAGTCTGGTTTACCAGAGGGAGATCGTCGGAGAAGAGCCAGACGGTGGCGGCGGCGATTGTTGTCGCTGCCGACGCTCGGGGGCGCGCGCGAGCGAGCTACGGCTGCAGAAAGTTCCGCTGGGGAATGCTGATCATAGTTGGATGCTCGAGGAGGCTAGAGGTGGCGTGTGCTGGCCAGAATTGGCAAGGGAGGTCGTCGGAGACAGAGGTGCTCGGGGAGGGATTGGGGCGGCCTGGGGGCGTGCTACTGCGGGGTGACAGAGGGGAAATGGAGAGGAGAGGTACGCGTTTAATCTTGCGTGATCAAGGCGAGTAAATGTGGACGCGTTAAGGCGAATTCAAGCCGGAGGAATCAACGGCAGGAGCGGGGAAGAACGAGTCGCTGCGGGTGAGGACGATGAACAGAAGGGGTGGGGCATACCTATCAGCGAGAAAGGACGTGAGGGGAGGGGTCCACTTGTCAGCGTCCTCGCGGGTTGCTTCTGCGGTGAAGAAAACGGTTCGGAGGCGAGGGAACAGGTGGGCTTGCTGGGCTGTTGGGATGGCCGGCTGGGCTGGCTGTCCACTTCTATTTTTTTTCTAATCTGAAACTTTTTTCTTTTTCTAATTGATTTTTCTGTTTTGAATTTCAATCAACAATTCAAACATTCAAATAATTCAAACAATCACCACACTTGTAAAGAGTTTTTGGTTTTGTTTATCAACATAAACCAAATCCCAAAATAAAATAATACTTTTATACTTTTTAGGATCCATTCATTAATTAAATAAAATGGACCTTTAGTTATTTAATCAAATAGGGTTTGATTTATTTAATAAAATCTCCATTTGAAATCCAAATATTTTCAAAACCAAATCTGTAGGTTTTATTTGAAAATAGAAGATATTTGGAAAACTTGTTTAAAATAAAATAACATTTTATTTTAGGGTCCAATAATAATTAAATGAATAGACCTTATTCATTTAATTCAAATAGGATTTGTTTTATTAAAAACTTTATTTTGAAAATCTAAAATAAAACCAAAACACTTCAGTAGGTTTTATTTGAGAATATAAAATACTTGGAAAACTTATTTAAAATAAATAAATAAGTTTTAGTGTTTATTAAAATGGGAAAAGCCTTTACTTAAATAAAATTGGATATTAAATCCTTATTATTTTATTTAAATAAACCTTTACTATTTTTATCAAAACAAAACATTTTATTTCAAAATATTGGCCAAGGTTTAATTTGGCTTTATAAATAACCCTTATTTATAAATCTATCTTTTCCTTTGAAAACCAAATCTTTTTATTAAAAGATCCAAAATAGTAATTTTAAATAATTTGAGGTTTATTGTTTATTTAACTTTTTAAATCCCTTTAGGATTTTATTTGATCCAAATAGGTTTTGAAAGTTCCCAATTGGATTCAAAAAGTTTCTTCTCACCCTGAAAATCAACAAAGTTTTTATTTTATTCATTTATTTTTCACATTACAAAATTTGGAAAATCTTGGGATGTGACAGTTACATGTTTAGACTCGTCCATGCAACGCCTGTCCATCCATCCCTATGCCTACCGCACTTGAATCCTACTATTACCGTTCTTGTTTCATTGTTGTTGTTGCTTTGCTGTTGCTACTACAAACTGTTGCTACTGATAAACTTTTGTGAGCAAGAACTATTCCCAGGTGCAGCTTAACTGACAACTCAGTTGTTAAGGCTTGCAAGTATTATTTGGCTCCCCTTGTGTCGAATCAATAAATTGGGTAATACTACCCGCGAAGACTGTTGCGATCCCCTATACTTGTGGGTCATCACTCACAACATCTATACATGAAAGCACAAGGAGGAGATACAACCATCTAGCTACTACATGGACCCATAGTCCAAGGTGGAACTACTCACGCTTCATACCGGAGAGAAGGCCTCCGGGATGATTTCCCCTCCGGCAGGGTGGTGGGAAGAACTTCAGATCCCCCCGATCTAGGTAAGACGGTGGCAGCGGCTAGAGAAGGTTTCGTGGAGTTTTGATCGGGTGCCTAGGGTTTCTGTATCGGGGGCTTCTTATAGGCGAAGAGGAGAGGCTGGGAGGCGGCCAGGGGCCCCACACCTTACCCAGGCACGGGATGGTCCCACCCACGCCTAGGGTGGTCTGGCCGCCCGCCTGCCTGCCTTCTCGCTTCGTGTCCCCACAAGAAAATATTGACTTAGGCTTTTGTCCCGTCAATTCCGAGAATATTGATTTCGCTTCCGGAACCAAAACAGAAGAAAACAGTAACAATCGCTGTGGCAACTTGTTAATAGGTTAGTTCCAGAAAAGATATAAAAACACCTCAAAGTGTAGAAAACATAAAGCAAAGTAGATACTAAACAAGCATGGAGCATCAAGAATTATAGATACGTTTCCGACGTATCAGGTGGTCTCCTCCTGCTTCGTCGGATGCCACCATCGCATGCCCGAACGTGGGAGGAATACGTCACCTCATAAGGACAATACAACAAAACATTGGATCACGACGACATAGGTGTGGTAGTATACTCCTGCTTCGTCGGCATGACATGATCACATGGTCGGACGTGGGAGAAAGACAGCGCCTCGAAGAACGATGAAACCATGTCTACGACGTCTTCTTCGTCTATTGTCTACAAGGCTTATTTGGGTGAAGTGGCCGCGTCGGCGTCTGGGGACAACACAACTGCTATGGCCTTCCTCGATGTGCGATGGATGACTTCTTTGTTTGTTGTCGACAAGGCGTATTTGGGTGAAGTGGCCGCGCCGACGTTCGTGGACAACGTGATTGATGTGGCCTTTATCGACATGCCATGGAAGGACTCTTCCTTCAAGCAAGCGGGTGAACGCGACGAGAGCATGATGGCTCCCTCTAGTGATGTTGATGGAAGACACGAAGCATCGACTGCCAACGCCTTGGAGGGCTCTTCCACCGCTTACCATCTTCTTATACTTGCATCGCTCATCCCTTTCAGAGCCGTGAGGTGTGGTATGTCCGGACAGAGCGGTGGTGAACAATGCAAGGACAATAGACTAGAGAGAAAAAGGAGGAAAAACAAGCCCAAGTGTTATTTCTACGGTCGTCTTCTTTCCAACTAGCTAGCCTATCATGTACAATAGGCTTACTCTATATGCTTTGTTCAATCGAAGTCAATCTACTTATCCTGCGTGTTTTTTTACTATATGTTATGTCTCCATATCTATCAGCAAAAATGAAATATGTTTGAGAGTTTCGATTTTGTTGTTTCTACCGTTCTCACTCTACTTAACCTTCAACATTTGTTTGTCTTTCCACCATATCGTATGTATCCTTGTTGCTTGTATACGCATGTAAGGTAGATTGCATAGGCGTGCGCGGTGTGGGACCCATCCCCACCACTATCGCATGCCCCTCCTTTGGGGCCTGATAAGTTTTTCTAGTGCGATACCGAATACGGAAAAGTATTATATGCAAGTCAAGACATTGAGCATCATGTTCATGTTTCTTGGTACTTTAATCCATCCATCTCAGTAATGATTTTCCTTATTAGGCATTATGCCTACCGACATAGTCCTGGGGTGTAGAGAGAAGTCTAGTATGATAAATGCAAATGCAAAATTGAAAGTAAACTACACTAATAAATAAAAGAAAAGAACAAGAAGAACACAAGTAAAATTAGTTTACTGAATCTAAAGGAAAAAATCTCACAACCAAGGCAAGATAGAGTGGTAAACCTCCCCAAGCCCAAATTATTGCAAGATGTATAGCAAATTCCCGACAATAACACCAAAAATAGTTCTTGATGGCAAAAAAACTCCGTGTTCACCAACTTTTGTCGGGAATCCGAGCTCGGAGTGTCGTAGCAAGTGCTCTTTCCCCATGGGAATGCAAGGGGTTTGTATTAAACACTTAGGGACTTGCATGTTGCCTTTCGTTATTGATGTCTATGCACTTCTATTCTTGTAGACAATTGTTGGGCCTCCAAGTGTAGAGGTTTGTAGAACAGCAGCAAGTTTCCCTTAAGTGGATCACCCAAGATTTATCGAACTTGGGGAGGAAGTGGTCAAAGGAATTCCCTCTTAAGCAACCCTGCAATCAAGATACAAGAAGTCTCTTGTGTCCCCAACACACTCAATACACTTGTCAGGTGTATAGGTGCACTAGTTCGGCAAAGAGATAGTGAAATACAAGTGGTAACGGTGCCAGAAAATAGCTTGACGGTGAGGTGAAAACTAAAGGCAACAAGAAGGAAGCAAGCAATCATGCAACAGATCTAGTAGCAAACGGCGTTTCAATGCTTAGAAACAAGACCTAGGGATCATACTTTCACTAGTGAACACTCTCTCATATAAATATCCTCTCTTCATGATACTGCTCTTAACTACTCTTCAGTTGGACACTCTAATCCATGATAGGGCTATAACAGCACACCTCAAAGTCCGCCTTCCCCATCTAGATAACCCCACACTATCACCTTAAGCGCTAGATGGTTCCAACAAACACCACAATTTCATAGAGACATCCAACTCCAAATATAACTCATAACAAATATTCTATCTAGCCAAAGTGACACACACGATATGCCCGCTGTGACTTTCACACACGTGGGGAAAAGGATATATCTATTAATGCAAAAAGAGTATTTATGTAGACTCAATCCTAAGTGCCACCATGGCGTGCACGCTGTCACTTTCACACACATGGGGAGAGCAGAGATCTAATGAAGCACTTGAGTAGCAAGGTTGATCTACTTGATTACAAATCTCATGACCACAACAAGATCATGCATAGAGAGAGATGAACACATAGCTACCGGTAGCCCTTAGCCTCGAAGGAAGAACTACTCCCTCCTCATCATGGGAATCACCAACTGTGATGGAGATGGTGGTGGAGATCGATGGAGATGGATCCGGGGGCACTTCCCTGTCCCGGCAGGGTGCCGGAATAGAGACTTTCTGTCCCCCGAATCTCCCTTTCGGTGGCGGCAGCGCTATGGAGGTTTTCGTGGCTTTCCGCCAGATGATTTAGGGTTTTTGGGTCAGAGGCTTCTTATAGGAGAAGGAGGAAAGGTCGGTGGAGGGCCAGGGGGCCCACACCCCTTGTGGGCGCCTCCAGGGCTTTCCCGCGCCTAGGAGGGTGCGGCCACCCTGTGGCCCCCCTCCGGCTCTAATTCGTGGTTCCGTGTTGCTCCGGGAAAATAATGACTTTGGCTTTTGTTCCGTCCAATTCCGGGAATATTGATTTTCTGCCTTTCTGGAACCAAAAACAGAAGAAAACAGGCAAATGGCAATGTGGCATCTTGTTAATAGGTTAGTACCAGAAAGTGTATAAAAATACCTCAAAGTGTAGACAAAGCAAAGAAAATTATATGCTAAACAAGCATGGAACATCAAAAATTATAGATACGTTTCCGATGTATCAGCTATCCTCTTTAGAAATCATGCAAAACAAAAATGATTGCCTTGTCTCTTCAACTTCATTGTGGTAATTGTCAAGCAACACGAAATATTAAAATTAGATAAAAATAATTTAAAGGTAAAAAAACTATAAATGCATGTGTACTATTTTTTTATGTTTTGGGATTAAAACACGCAGAAAATGTTAGTAAAATAGTGTACAAGTTGTTTTATACGGTAAAAAATGTACCGGGATTCATGTGTTCACTTGACCTCTCTCTTATAAGCATGGCGACATGAATATCGTTTTTCTAGACAAGATAACATTCATGGATATTCTATGCAATTTTTATTCCGATTGATATGGGCATCACACCTAATATAGATATGATGCAACACATCTCTCTAATACTCCTCTAAGTGTGTGTACGACCAAGCACACCTATAATTGAAGTGACAACATTCTTAGGGTGGCACATGGTATTTCTTTAAGTGGTAACATGATGTTGGATCTCTCATGTGCTTCCTCAAATATACGAGACTATCTTTATTGTCACTAGATAGACAAAGCACATTGTATGATAGTCTCCCTAGTGAGGTAAACAAAGAAAGGTAAAAACAATAGTAGCTCCCAAATTTTTTGTCACTATCCCATTACTACTACGAGTTTATTCCATATAACACACTTGTTCCCCACTCACATCCTGGAATACTAGTTTGATATGAACAAGTACACATGAACATGGTAATAATATGCAATAATAAATGTAGGGGTTCGTAGCATGGAAAACAAAAAAATTCTACCGCATGCAAACAAACAAGCCAAGATCTATCTACTAGATTGTAGCAACGAGTCGATAGAGGAACTCACCCTCGAAGATTCCAAAGCGGTTAACGACAGCAGATTCTCGTGGGTGATGTAGTCGTACTCTTGCTGATCTCAAGATCGCGTAGACAATCCTTCCAAGACTGCTCCGTTAGCTTCCAATCGGTCACATCGCCTGTACTGATGAATACCTTCCTCTCCCTTGTTCCAAAGAAAATGGAGGTTGTAGCACTCTCGCGATTCCAAGACGGCAGTGGTGCTCAAGTAGGGAAGATCTCGTAGGGCTTCGCCTTAAGCCGGAGCGAGTATGGTGGAGTATGAGAGAAGCCTTGGTGATCTAGGGTTTATAGGGCACCAAGTGGAGGGTGTGTTCGGCGGATAGGGCTTGGGGAATCCCCAAGTCGCCGAGTTGTAGGGGAAACCCTAGGCGGCGGCGGTGGCTGCACTTGGAGGGGGCGCCAGAGCTAGGGTTTGAGGTGTGTGGGTAGGGGGCAGCCCTACCCCTCCTTATATAGGTGGAAGGTGGAAGCTTGGGAGGAGGGAGTCCTCCTCCAACTCACCCTCCTTGGCCGGCGGGTGGAGGGAGTGGGACTTCCTCCCCAAGTAGGTTTCCTACTCTCCCTCCACCAAACAAACTTGGCGTTTGACTTTTCAAATTGGCGTTTGACTTTCAAACTTGGATTTGATTTCTATCTCCATATTGTCCAGCCAAGTGACCTAGTACATGATGCAACCATTCCACATTGTCATGAGACATTCATGTACCCTTCCCCTCCGGAGTGTCGGACCTTCCGGACCCTTCTAGAACATTCCTAGTGAAAACACCGGAATCATTCCCCAACTCCGAAAAAGGACTTTCCTTATATGAATCTTATTCTCCGGACCATTCCGGATCTCCTCGTGATATCCCGGATACCATCCGAGACTCCGAACAACATTTGGTCTCTTACTCATCATTCCATAACTACACAACAACATCGAATCCTTAAGTGTGTCTCCCTACGGTTCGTGAATTATGCGGACATGATCGAGACACTTCTCCGATAAATAACCAATAGAGGAATCTGGAAATTCATATGGCTCCCACATATTTCTACGATTACTTTGCGATCGAATGAACCACTTACATATGATACCAATTTCCCTTTGTCTCACAATAGTTTACTTATCCGAGGTTTTGATCGTCGGTATCTCTGCATACCTAGTTCAACCTCGTTACCGATAAATACTCTTTTCTCGTTCCCGTGGTATGTGATCCCTTGTGAGCCAGTCACATGCTTGCAAGCTAATTGGATGACATTCCACCTAGAGGGCCCAGATTATATCTATCCGTCATATGGATGGACAAATCCCACTCTTGATCCATGTGCCTCAACCCATACTTTCCGAACACTCAATGCCACCTTTATAGCCACCCAGTTACGGTGTGGTGTTTGATGTCATCAAAGCATCCTTCTGGTGATGGTTATTAACATGATCTCATGGTCGAAGGAATTAGGTTACTATGTATCAGAAAGCTTATAGCAATTGAACTATTAAAATGACTTGATCTTTATGCTACGCTTATCTATAGGAGTATGTCCATCATACCATTCTCCTAATGATATGATATTTTTGTTAATAACATCTCAATGTTCATGATCGAGAAACCACGATCATCTATTAACCAACAAGCTAGTATTATAAAGAGGCTTTACTAGGGACTCTAATTTAGTTTACAAATCACACAAGTATTAATGTTTCCGGTTAATACTATTATAGCATGAATATAAACATTTATCATAAACACAAAGATATAATAATAACTACATTTATTATTGCCTCTAGGGCATATCTCCAACAGTCTCCCACTTGCACTAGAGTCAACTAATCTAGATTACATGGTAATATACTGAACACCCATGGCAGTTTGGTGTTGGTCATGTTTTGCCCTCGGGAGAGGTTTAGTCAATGGATCCGCCACATTCAGATCCGTGTGTACTTTGAAAATCTTCATGCACCATCTTGGACATGTTCTCGAATAGCGTGAAAACGTAGCTTGATGTGCTTCGGCTTCTTGTGTGACCTTGGTTCTTGCGCATTGGCTATGGCGCCCATGTTATCACAGTAGATAGACATTGGGTCCAGCGCACTTGGAACCACACTAAGCTCTGTAATGAACTCCTTCATCCATATCGCTTCTTGTGAAGCCTCCGAAGCAGCTATGCATTCCGATTCAGTTGAAGATCTCTCCACAATGCTTTGCTTTGCACTCCTCCAGCTAACTGCTGCACCATTCAAAGTAAATACGTATCCAGATTGAGATTTAGAATCATTCGGATCGGTGTTCCAACTAGCATCGGTGTAACCATTAACAACGAGTTGTTCATCACCTCCATAAGAAAGAACCATATCCTTAGTTCTTCTCAAGTACTTAAGGATGTTTTTTCATTGTCCAATGATCCACTCCTGGATCACTTTGATATCTGCTAGTCAAACTAACAGCATATGCAATGTCAGGTCTAGTACATAGCATGGCATACATTAGAGATCCTATGGCTGAGGCATAGGGAGTCTTACTCATCCTTTCTCTATCTTCTGCCGTTGCAGGACTTTGAGTTTTACTCAAGGTCGTATTGGGCAACATGGGCAAGAACCTGTCACATCCCAAGATTTTCCAAATCTTGTAATGTGAAAAAAAATGTTGAAAGTTAGGGTGAAAAGAAACTTTTGTTTCTAAATGGAAACTTAAAATCCCATCTTGAACAAACTTTGGTTAACATTTGAATCCAACTAAATTCAAATCAAGTGGAATGCCTTCTTCATAAATGCATCTAGAAATTTAAACACTTGAGAAATAAACCAAAACCCTAAAAACCCTAATGGGAGAAAATCATTTTCAAGTTATCTCTAGGACTATGGATTTGATACAAATAGAAATTTGTCAAACAAACATTTCAAAATGATCAAGAATGACAAATAGAAATATTATAAAACCATATGAATTGGTTTCACTTAATTTGGAGCCATAGATAAAATCTTATGAATTTAATAAGATAAGGAAATTGAAATTCCAAGGCTAATAAAGCACCTATCTAAAAATCCATAAAAAATGGTGAGCAATTAATCCTAAAAAGATTTAAAAGGATAAATAAATATCAAATAAGATTTTACAAATTGTAATCACCGATTTTGGATCTATAAATAAGAAGATATGGATTTTATAAGATAAATATAGAAATATTAAATAAGGAATATTTAAAGACTAAATTAAATCTTGGCCTAATCCATTAAGCAAATGGAATGAATAGAATCCAAATCCAAATAAAAGGAAGAATTTCCAAATAAAATGGCATTAACCAAATTCTATTTGAAGAAATATAAAATTCCTATTAAAAATGATTAATTAAATAATGAGAAAATAATATTTGGAATTTACCCAAGTGGAATAAAAGTTATTTAATTAACTTAAATAAGATCAAAGAAATCTTCCAAATAAAATTTAAGGAATTAAAACTATATTTAATTTCATTAGAATAAAGACAAGTACCCAATTTAAAATGATTAATAAATCATATTAAAAAGTATTCCTAATAATTCAAAGTGAATTATTTGACACCCTTATAATTGAATAAAACTTACTAAAAAGGTTTTGTGGAAAAATGAAATTTAAATAAGGATTAAAAATATATTTGATCTCATTTAATAAATGTAAGGGCCAATTTTAAATGATTAAAAGACCCTAAAAAGAATAAGATATTTATTCTAAAAATGATTTCAGAATGTATTAGTAATCAGTATTAAAAATCTACTCAAGGTTTGAGAGAAGTTTGAATTCAAATGGATGTTTAAATTGATTAATCAAAATCAAAACAGAATAATAAGAATAGAAAAAGAAAAAGAAAACAGTACAAAAAAATATGATCTAGCCAGCCCAGCCCACTAAGCCCAGTCTAGCCCATCTCCCTTCCCCGCGAGAAAAACGCTTCGTACTCGCGAATTGACCCACAGCGTCACTGACCGCCTGGACCCACTCCTCCTTTCTCCCTCTCGCTGACAACGGACCCCACGGCCACGTCGTCATCGTTCTCACCTGCCGCTGACCGCGCCCTCCCTCTCTCTCGTCACTGCCGATTAATTCGCGTGGTAAATTATCTTCAATGTCGCGTGATCCTCGCCCCCTGACCATACTCACTTAAGCGCCCGTTTCCCCTCTTCCTTTCCCCCAAACATCATGCCTCGAGAGCCACCAGGCTACTCGGAATCATCTCCGGACCGCCACTGACTCCGGCGAGATCCACCTCCAATTCCGGCCACTCACCATCGCCCCTTGCCTCCTCGAGCACATGAGTGCGACCCCCAGTCCCTGGCGCTTCTCTCTGCACCATCGACTTGCTCGCTGGCGCCCCCAGCAATAACGACCAAATACGCTGCCGTCGCTTTTCTCCGACGAAGCCTCCGGGTAGTCTCGACCGCCTCCACTTCTTTGATGCTCCGATACTCTCCACTCATCTGCGCGTCTAACCATGCCGCTTTCTTGCTCTATCGCACCCTAGAGTTGCCTTCTTCGTCGATGATCGCACCCGACGGTTCCACGAACTCCGCGAAGAATTCCGTCGACCGAACGCCTTCGCCAAAGAAGGACCACCTCGAGCATCTCCACGCCGGCGAACTCGGTGAGCATCTCCTCTATCTCGCTTCAGAACGCCAACACCGACATCATCTCGAAAGCGCCATTGCTCACCACCGCTAGCGCCGCCAGAGTATGTCTAGTGATTAGGAGTCGTAGGATCGTGATCAAAGGGTTGTGATAGAAACATAACTGAAAGGGTAAGGACAGATCTGTGCCACACGATTCGCATTAGATCCAACGATCCTCAGTGCGTGATCCGAACGAAACGGTACCAGCCAGTAGCAAGCAGCCACGTGGCCCTGTCTGTTTGAATAAAAAGCAGAATTGATCTATTTGATGTTCCAATTTGAAAAATTCATAACTTCCAAACCACACGTCCAAATTTTGTAAATTTTATATCAATGGATTCAGCAAAACAAGTACTTTCTGACCATGCACTTTGTTTAGTAAAATGTTTATGTTAAATTGAATATTTTTGCAGAAACTTGTGTAGGCATATTTGGAATATAAAAATTGTTCTAAAATGATTTTTGAGATAAGACCTTTGGAAAATGGTTTTTTTTGAACCTACTGACCATAGAAATTAATGTGTGGTTTCAAAAATATATTTGGTGAAGTAAAAGAATAAACCTTTGATTTAAACCATTTCCAGTCAAATAAAAATATTGTTTATTTGTTAAAAATGCTTTTTTTGAAGAAAACCTTTAGGAAATGTTTTGGAATAAACTCTCTGACCCTAAACACAAGGTTTTATGGTTTGAAAACATATTTTGTGAACCCTATAGATTGTTGCCTTATTAAAAGCATTTCTTCACCACATAAAATAATACTTTGGTTTAAAAATAGTTTATGAAGTAAAATCTTTTGCAAATAATTTTGCCACTTAATAAAATGACAATAGATGTTTTCAAATGTTTATAACCTATTAGAAACCACTTTTCCAAATAAAACAATCTTTAGCATGCTTGCATGCATTGTTTTGTTTCTATCATTTTATGTGATGTTTTGCTTGAATGGTAGATTGAAATATTGCTTGCTTGATTGAATTGTAGTGGAACTTGAAGAGTGTGATTGTTGCAAGATCAAGGAGTGAAATTATACTGTCTACCAAAAAGGCAAGTGATGCTTCATACTTTTGTCCCAATATTTTCACTATGCATTAGTGATATTTCCAAAGTAGGACTTGCATGGAATTTTTCTAAGTGTAAACTATGCCATGGGAAATCCTAGTAGATGAAACCTTAGTAGAATTCTCCTAAGTTAAGATTCCTACTACTATCATGCTTAGCTTAGTTAGTAGAAAACAAGGGTGGAATATATATTCATACTATGGAATGTTTCTAAGTCAAGGACTTGTGTTTTGTTTAATAAAACAACTAAGTGAATGAATCACCTGGGTGGAATGGAAGGAATGGTTTGTGTTGAGTGGTTCACAAGGCCCATTTCTATGGTTTACCTTATGTATCTCACTTGTGGATGGCCACCCAGGAACAAAGAGATGTGAGATGTCAAATGTTGAGAAGCTTCAAGTACAACCACTTGGCATTATGGGCTCTGCCTGGATCATATTGGTTGCAATAACTTAGCCAAATGGACAGTTGGTGGTAGGGGATGATAGGTTGGAACGCGTCCATTCTGGTCTAAGGGAAGGCTTCTAAAAGATCTTGTTTGGTGAAACCAAGTCTTGTGGGGAAAGTGCACCACCTCTGCAGAGTGTAAAATCTAAGTACTTAGGCATGTCCCTGGTAAAGGACAATTTGAGCATCAAGACATGGAAGCTATCAAGAATCTCCTCATCCCAATTTCTAAGTTAAAAACTTGTGGTTGAACAAGGGATTGAAGGATCACCAATTTCTATTGGGAGATGCCTTGGGTGATTTTTGTCAAGCAAAAAATTAGTGTTTACAAATGATAAGGAAAATATATTTTGAGCAATGCAAGCCTAATCTCCACTTAGCCAAATGCATGTAGATGATAGACTCCACTATACTACCATAGTATCACTTGCCAATACAATTCAAATGTATTGACCCTTGTGGCTGTAACTTGTTATGTTGCAGGTTTGTTTGATATTAGTGAAGTTTAATGATTAGGATTACAAGTCTACAACCAACATGTCTGCCTGTGGCACTTTGAAGATGAAGGACCCCATGCTATTGTTATATTCTGCTGCAGTGTAATGAGATAGCCAAATGAGCTATGTAAGATGTAATAAATTATTTTATTCCTGGTTATAAAGCTGTATTATGACCTTTGTTTCTTGATATTACATCTTAACTATGGATTCTAGCTATTGGTCCAGGACTAGCATTGCAAACACAGGGATCTCTACCTTATTAAAGGTTGGGAACCTTACAGAACCCTTTCTTGCTATCTTCCATTCCAAACCTCTTTAGAACTTTGTCCAAATATGTACTTTGTGACAATGATATTAGGCGTCTCGATCTATCTCTATAAATCTTTATGCCTAATATGTAAGCTGCTTCGCCAAGATCTTTCATTGAAAAACTATTATTCAAATAATCCTTGACAGTATTAAGAAGGTCTACATCATTCACAATCAACAATATGTCATCTACATATAGTATTAAGAATGCTATAGAGCTCCCACTCACTTTCTTGTAAATACAAGCTTCTCCATAAGTTTGTATAAAACCAAAGCTTTTGATTACCTTATCAAAACGTTGATTCCAACTTCGGGATGCTTGCTTCAATCCATATATGGACCGTTGAAGTTTGCATACCTTGTTAGCATCTTTAGGATCGACAAAACCTTTGGGTTGCATCATATATAACTCTTCATCAATGTCTCCATTGAGGAACGCCGTTTTGACATCCATCTGACATATCTCATAATCATAATATGCAGCGATTGCTAACATAATCCTCACAGACTTCAGCTTTTCTACTGGTGAGAAAGTCTCATCGTAGTCAACTCCTTGAATTTGTCGAAACCCTTTTGCGACAAGTCGAGCTTTATAGACAGTAATATTACCATCAACATCTGTTTTCTTCTTGAAAATCCATTTGTTCACGACAGCCTTACGGCCATCCGGTAAGTCCACCAAAGTCCATACTTGGTTTTCGTACATGGATCCAATCTCGAATTTCATGGCATCTTGCCATTTATTGGAATCTGGGCTCATCATCGCTTCCTCATATGTCGCAGGGTCATCGGTGTTATCCACCAACATGACACTCATAACAGGGTCATACCAATCAGGAGTTGTACGAGTTCCCGTTGACCTGCGAGGCTCTGTAGAAACTTCAACCGAAGTTTCATGATCATCATCATTAGCTTCCTCTCTTATTGGTGTAGGCGCCACATGAACTACATCCGGTGCTGCGCTACTCGCAAGTTCGAGAGAAGGTTCAACAACCTCGTCGAGTTCTACTTTCCTTCCAGTCACTTCTTTCGAGAGAAATTCCTTCTCTAGAAAGGATCCATTCTTGGCAACGAAGATTTTGCCCTCGGATCTATGATAGAAGGTATACCCAATAGTTTCCTTCGGGTATCCTATGAAGACGCATTTTTCCGCTTTGGGTTCAAGCTTGTCCGATTGTAACTTCTTTACATAGGCTTCGCAACCCCAAACTTTAAGGAACGACAATTTAGGTTTCTTCCCAAACCATAATTAATACGGTGTCGTTTCAACGGATTTAGATGGTGCCCTATTTAAAGTGAATGTGGCTGTTTCTAATGCATAACCCCAAAACGATAGCGGTAAATCTGTAAGTGACATCATAGAACGAACCATATCTAAGAGAGTTCGATTACGACGTTCAGACACACCATTGCGCTGTGGTGTTCCCGGTGGTGTCAATTGTGAAAGTATTCCGCATTTCTTTAAATGCTCGCCAAACTCGTAACTTAGATATTCACCTCCACGATCAGAACGTACAAATTTAATCTTCTTGTTATGTTGATTCTCTACCTCACTTTGAAATTCCTTAAACTTCTCGAAAGTTTTAGACTTATGTTTCATGAAATAGATATACCCATATCTACTCAAGTCATCCGTGAAGGTAAGAACATAACGATAACCACCGCGCGATGCTACACTCATTGGGCCACACACATCGGTATGTATGATTTCCAATAAGTCCGTAGCTCGCTCCATCATACCAGAAAATGGAGTCTTAGTCATTTTACCCATCATACATGCTTCACATCTTTCAAGTGATTCAAAATCAAGTGATTCAAGAAGTCCATCGGAATGGAGTTTCTTCATACGCTTCACTCCAATATGACCAAGACGACAGTGCCACATATTGTAGGGGTTCGTAGCATGGAAAACAAAAATTTTCTATCGCATACAAACAAACAAGCCAAGATCTATCTACTAGATTGTAGCAACGAGTCGATGGAATAACTTACCCTCTAAGATTCCAAAGCGGTTAACGAGAGCAGATTCTCGTGGGTGATGTAGTCGTACTCTTTCCGATCTCAAGATCGTGTAGACGATCCTTCCGGCGCCACGTTCCTAGCTCCCATGATGGTCACACGTTCGGTACTCGGCGAAGACCTTCCTCTCCTTGTTCCAAAGCAATGGAGGTTGTAGCACTCTCCTCGCGATTCCTAAGAAGACAACGGCGTGGTACCAAGTAGAGGGAAATCATGAGGCTTCGTCTTAAGCCGTGCGTAGTATGGTGGAGCTTATGAGAGAGGCTATTAGTGGTCTAGTAATTAGACACACCAATTAGAAGGCTCTAAACCAATTAGAAGGCTCTAAACATTGGCTAAAGCAATTAGAAGCTCTAAACCAAAACGGCTCTAAACCCGAGATTTAGAGGTAGAAAGTTGTGTCTCTAGGAGGGGAGCCCGCCTCCTTTTATGGGTGGGGAGGCGGCCAGGAGGGAGTCCTCCCAAGTCGGCCTTTGGGTGGCGCCGGCTTGGGAGGAGACTCCTCCTCAAGTCGGTTTCAACTCCTCTTTCTTGTTTCCCACAGCTTGTTTTAGCCGTTTGACTTTCAAACTGGACATTTGACTTTTTTGTTTTAGGATTCAATTTAATCCTTTATTTGGGACAGCAAGAACACTTAGTACAAGATGCAATCATTCCAATATGTAATGACACATCCATGTACCCTCCCCGAGTGCTTGGGACAATCCGAACCTTCGAACATTCCCGATGAAAACACGGAATCATTCCCGAACTCAAACGGACTTTCCTTATATGAATCTTATTCTCCGGACCATTCCGGATCACCTCGTGATATCCCGGATCCCATCCGAGACTCAACAACATTCGGTCTCTTTCTCATAATACCATAACTACTCAAACAACGTCAATCCTTAAGTGTGTCTCCCACGGTTTCGTGAATTATGCGGACATGATCGAGACACTTCTCCGAACAATAACCAATAGAGAATCTGGAAATTCATATGGCTTCCACATATTTCACGATTACTTATGATCGAATGAACCACTTACATACGATACCAATTTCCCTTTGTCTCACGATATGTTACTTATCCGAGGTTATGATCGTCGATCTCTGCATACCTAGTTCAACCTCGTTCTCGATAAGTACTCTTTTCTCGCTCCGTGATATGTGATCCCTTGTGACCAAGTCACATGCTTGCAAGCTAATTGGATGACATTCCACCGAGAGGGCCCAGAGTATATCTATCCGTCATGTGGATGGACAAATCCCACTCTTGATCCATGTGTCTCAACCAATACTTTCCGAACACTCAATGCCACCTTTATAACCACCCGATTCACGGTGTGGTGTTTGATGTCATCAAAGCATCCATCCGGTAAAGGTGATATGCATGATCTCATGGTCGAAGGAATTAGGTTACTATGTATCAGAAAGCATATAGCAATTGAACTATTGAAATGACTTGATCTTTATGCTACGCTTATTTATAGGAGTATGCCCATCACATCATTCTCCTAATGATATGATCATGTTGTTAATAACATCTCTATGTTCATGATCAGGAAACCATGATCATATATTAACCAACAAGCTAGTTTAACAAGAGGCTATACTAGGGACTCTTATTTTAGTTTACAAATCACACAAGTATTAATGTTTCCGGTTAATACAATTATAGCATGGTATGTAAACATTTATCATAAGTGTGAAGATATGATAATAACCACTTTATTATTGCCTCTTGGGCATATCTCCAACACATATAGGTCGAGTTATCACTTAATTTCAAACGTTTAGCTTCAATGTTATTAATATGTGTATTTCCACTATCGAGATTCAATAAGAATATACCATCTATCAAAGGTGCAGGTGCATAAAACATATTACTCATATAAATCGAACAACCATTATTCTCGGACTTAAACAAGTAACTGTATCGCAATAAACATGATCCAGATATAATGTTCATGCTCAATGCAAGCACCAAATGACAATTATTTAAGTATAATACTAATCCCGATGGTAGATGAAGAGGTAGCGTGCCGACCGCGATCACATCAACCTTTGATCCATTTCCAACGCGCATCGTCACCTCGTCCTTCGCTAGCTTCCGTTTATTCTGCAGCACCTGTTTCGAGTTGCAAATATGAGCAACCGAACCAGTATCAAATATCCAGGCACTACTACGAGTACTAGTGAGATACACATCAATAACATGTATATCGGATCTACCTTTCTTCTTGATGTTGCCATTCTTCAAATCCGCCAAGTACTTTGGGCAATCCCGCCCAAAGGACCCTCTCCCTTGCAAGAAAAGCACTCAAGATCACCTTAGGCCCAGCCTTGGTCTTCTTCGCTGGCACGGTAACTTTCTTACCGCCCTTCTTGAAGTTTCCCTTTTTCTTAGACTTGCCTTGCTTCTTGAATTTGGTGGTCTTATTGACCAACAACACTTGGTGCTCTTTCTTGTTCTCCACTTCTGCAGATTTCAACATGGAGAAGAGTTCTGGCAACGTCTTGTCCATGTTTTGCATATTGTAGTTCATCACAAAGTTCTTGTAACTTGGTGGTAGTGATTGGAGGACACGGTGAATCCCCAAAGAATTAGGAATCACTATACCCAAACTTTGGAGTTTGTTTATGCCGTGCACATCTTAAGCACATGCTCACTAACAGAGCTTCCTCTTCCATCTTGCGCTTAAAGAACTTTTCGTAAGCCTCATAACTCTCAACTGCCGCGTGAGCCTCAAAAATCATTTTGAGTTCACGGACAATATCATGGTGGGTCATGGTTCTCAAACCTTTTCTGAAGCTCCGATTCCAAACCATACAAGATAGCACACTGAAATGTGGAGTACTGATTCTTCCGAGTGAGGTAAACATTCTTTACTTCATCGGTAGCAGTGCAAGTGGTCACCCAATGTGCATCCAAAGACATAGGTCAAATTACCAACATTGAGGACAATCCTCAAATTGCGGAACCAATCCGCGAAGTTGCTTCCATTGTTTTTCAACTTTTCTTTCTCTAGGAACGCATTAAAATTGATGGTAGGGGCCGCCATTGATCTACAACATATTTGCAATAGTTCAGACTAAGTTTATGAAAAGTTGAGTTCTAATTAATAGTTAAATTAATCTAGGTGAACTCCCACTCAAAACAATATCCCTCACATTGTTTTAGTGATCACACGAACCAAATCCACCACATCAAAACCGATCATCACGAGAGTTGATGTAGCTTCAATGACGAACAATCAACATGTTCATCATATCTACTATATGACTCATGCTTTACCTTTCGGTGATCCGTGTTCTGAGACCATGTCTGTACATACTAGGCTCGTCAAGATCAAACCTTAGCTTCTGCATGAGCAAATCTGGCTTGCTCATGTTGTATACACTCACAGAATCTAACACCCGATCATCACGTGGTGCTTCGAAACAACGAGCTTTAGCAACGGTGCTTACTAAGGGTGAACACTTTAAAACTTGAAATTTGTGTGCTTGAGGGATCATCTTATAATGCTACTGTCGATAACTAAGCAATACAAGATGCATAAACGATTAACATCACATGCAATTCATAATATGTGATATGATATGGCATTTGTTCTTGTGCTTCCGATCTCCATCTTCAAGCACGAACATGATCTCCATCATCACCGGTATGGCGTCAAGGTTAATGGCGTCGTTTCATGGTTGTCGTCCACCAGCTTCAACTATTACAACTACTTTGAATAGACACGCATGTCTTAACGGAATTTAAAGACAACCATATGGCTCCTGCCGGTTGCCAACTTACAATAAGGAACATTGCATAGATCATATATAATCACAATCATGGCCATATCACATCACAGCACACCCCTGCAAAACAAAGTTAGACGCCTCTAATTTTCTTTGCATATTTTACGTGGTTTGGGGCTTTCAATAAGTGTCGTTCTAACTTACGAACACCAACCACAACGTTGATGTTTGAGCTATCAAGTGCCCGTTGTAAATTGAATCTATACTATGATGGGAGAGACAGACACCCGCAAAGCCACTTATGCAATACAAGTTGCATGTTGAGCGTGGAGCAAGTCTCATGAACGATGTCATGTAAGGTTAGCCCGGTCCGCTTCATCCCATCATACCGCAAGATGCAAAGTACACAAAAAGCAATTGATAATAAAAGCACCACCGCCCATAATGACCATTGTGTTCTACTCGTGCAACAGATCTACATATAGACACGGCTCTGATACCACTATAGGGGTTCGTAGCATGGAAAACAAAAAATTTCTACCGCATGCAAACAAACAAGCTAAGATCTATCTACTAGATTGTAGCAACGAGTAGATAGAGGAACTCACCCTCGAAGATTCCAAAGCGGTTAACGAGAGCAGATTCTCGTGGGTGATGTAGTCGTACTCTTGCCGATCTCAAGATCGCGTAGACGATCCTTCCGGCGCTGCGTTAAGCAGCGCTCATGGTCACACGTTCGGTACTCGATGAAGACCTTCCTCTCCCTTGTTCCAGCAGGCAGCGGAGGTTGTAGCACTCTCCTCGCGATTCTGGCAGCACGACGACGTGGTGTCGGAAGTAGAGGGGAGATCTCGTAGGGCTTCGCCTTAAGCCGGAGCGAGTATGGTGGAGTATGAGAGAAGCCTTGGTGATCTAGGGTTTAGAGGGCACCAAGGGGAGGGTGTGGCCGGAGGCTAGGGCATGGGGAAGCCCCAAGTCGCCGAGTTGGAGGGGAAACCCTAGGCGGCGGCTGCACTTGGAGGTGGAGGCGCCAGAGCTAGGGTTTGAGGTGTGTGGGTAGGGGGCAGCCCTACCCCTCCTTATATAGGTGGAGGGTGGCGGCTTGGGAGGAGGGAGTCCTCCTCCAACTCGCCCTCCTTTGCCAGCGGGTGGAGGGAGTGGGACTTCCTCCCCAAGTAGGTTTCCTACTCTCCCTCCACCAAACAAACTTGGCGTTTGA
Organism: Avena longiglumis; assembly: GCA_030063025.1. NCBI lineage: Eukaryota > Viridiplantae > Streptophyta > Magnoliopsida > Poales > Poaceae > Avena > Avena longiglumis. The sequence continues at coordinate 145,739,813 of CP125978.1, read as the reverse complement.
CTTTTCAAATTGGCGTTTGACTTTCAAACTTGGATTTGATTTCTCTCTACATATTGTCCAGCCAAGTGACCTAGTACATGATGCAACCATTCCACATTGTCATGACACATTCATGTACCCTTCCCCTCCGGAGTACCGGACCTTTCGGACCCTTCTAGAACATTCCTGGTGAAAACACCGGAATCATTCCCTAACTCTGAAACAGGACTTTCCTTATATGAATCTTATTCTCTGGACCATTCGGGATCTCCTCGTGATATCCCGAATCCCATCCGAGACTCCGAACAACATTTGGTCTCTTACTCATCATTCCATAACTACACAACAACATCGAATCCTTAAGTATGTCTCCCTACGGTTCATGAATTATGCGGACATGATCGAGACACTTCTCCGATCAATAACCAATAGAGGAATCTGGAAATTCATATGGCTCCCACATATTTCTACGATTACTTTGCGATCAAATGAACCACTTACATATGATACCAATTTCCCTTTGTCTCACGATAGTTTACTTATCCGAGGTTTTGATCGTTGGTATCTCTGCATACCTAGTTCAACCTCGTTACCGATAAATACTCTTTTCTCGTTCCCGTGGTATGTGATCCCTTGTGAGCTAGTCACATGCTTGCAAGCTAATTGGATGACATTCCACCGAGAGGGCCCAGAGTATATCTATCCGTCATATGGATGGAAAAATCCCACTCTTGATCCATGTGCCTCAACCCATACTTTCCAAACACTCAATGCCACCTTTATAGCCACCCAGTTACGGTGTGGTGTTTGATGTCATCAAAGCATCCTTCTGGTGATGGTGATTAACATTATCTCATGGTCGAAGGAATTAGGTTACTATGTATCAGAAAGCTTATAGCAATTGAACTATTAAAATGACTTGATCTTTATGCTACACTTATCTATAGGAGTATGTCCATCATATCATTCTCCTAATGATATGATCTTGTTGTTAACATCATCTCAATGTTCATGATCGGGAAACCACGATCATCTATCAACCAACAAGCTAGTATTATAAAGAGGCTTTACTAGGGACTCTAATTTAGTTTACAAATCACACAAGTATTAATGTTTCCGGTTAATACTATTATGGCATGAATTTAACATTTATCATAAACACAAAGATATAATAATAACTACATTTATTATTGCCTCTAGGGCATATCTCCAACAATAAATACATCAAAACACAAACTGACCATTGCATCCCATAAACAAAAGATCCATCATAAGAGAATTACAAATATGATCATAATCATGTAGGACAAACCATATGGTTTTGATCATGATAGAACAAGGGAGAGATCGAGATACTGCCACAAACTCATACTCCAGTGGTAGACTAATCCATCTTCATCGTAGTGACGATGGAGAAGACGCTAAAGGAGTCGATGGAGCAATCGAGGGTTTATGTCTATGTTTTGGTGTTTTTATTGTATTGGCTATCTCCTTTGAAAGTCATGAAAGGGGCATATATATAGTCGGTATGAGGTCAAAATAGAGGTGTGTGCAAAGTCGAGCCAATCAGAGGATTGAGGATCCAGAACCACCACATGGCACACCTGGGAACTATGGCCATGCCATGGACGGATATGGGAATGCACGTGGCTTCTTATCTACTCCTTGCTATCCTGGCTCTTCTTCTCGATAAAAAATGACATGGCAAAAATCTTAGGTCCATTTAAGTTTGGGAAGGTTCCCGAAAGTCCAAAATTACGCAAAAATAGGAAACTCCTGCTCTGCAAAGTATAACCTGGACATTAATATATATTGTAGAAACTCCAAATATGATGCAGATATATGTGATCCAAATATGATGTAGATATATGAGATAATGTTATAATAAATTACCAATTGCATAGATACATCTAACATATCACCCGTACATATAGGTTGGGTACATACCTAAGAGGGTGCTCCAAGACCAACTAGAGGGTACCCGAGTTCACAAGGAAAGATTCGCAGAACATGACAAGGAGAAATACTCGTGGATGTCAAGGGTTCCCACTCATATGACTTCAAAGCGAAGAAGATGAGGCGCATTCTAGGGACTCAGAGTCAACCATTTGCTCTACACCCAATATAAAAGGAGGGCCCGAGTCCACCCAAAGTTCTGAGCTTTTTAGATCTACAAGTGCAACCCATCAAAGACATCATCATCCATTTAGAAGGCATATCGATCTAGGGGCACTTTCCGCTTTTCGACCACAAAGCGCCCATCACTCATCTTGCTCCCTTCTAAACTTGCTGAATTATTCATTGTAGTCCCTAGTACATTCTCGCGATATAATACAAAATCAAAGGCAAGAGTAAGGTTGTTATCCGCACAAGGAGGCGGAACCCGAGCAAAAGTCGGTTTTCGTCCCCGTAATGGCTGGTGGCGATGGTTGATGCTCTGATGCGTTGGTCATTTGTGGCCTTAGCAGGACGACTTCCTGTCAGTCTACTATAGCAAACTCTTATGTAACAAGCTTTGATTAGCTCCGGTGATGGGGAGGTGAAGACGGCGGCACGCCTTCAGCTCGTGCTAGTGTCTATAATCATAACTAGGCTGTCCAAGAATCTATTATAATTTTTATTACTTTTAGTCCTCCTTGTACTATTCTCTCTGTACCACCGTGGATAATTATTAACAGATTGATTGAATTTTTACGCAAAAAAGACGATTATAACTCATGATCTTTGTGTTGGTATTGTGATTTTTTATGTTCCGGACAACACTTCATAGAGCTAGAAAGATTTACTAGCATGAACTAGTTAAGTGCCCGTGCGTTGCTACGGGACAATGATGACTATATTTTATAAATGTTTCTGTCGAGTTTGGAATCCTTGTGTTATATTTTGTAAATGTCTATGCCCAGTTTAGAAACCTTGTGTTTTCCCATGTCTACCGTATTTCTCTCACCTCGGACCTCTTCAATGACCAACATGCTTTTAACCTTCATATCTGGCACACATAATCTCTCAGTTGTTGTTTCAACTTCCCCCACCACTTCGTTCACTCAAAGGTGTTATGTCGTATCTTTTTAGCCTTGCATAGTACTCCTACCACTGAATATTATCATTGCTTCTATCATGCAGAGATTGATGGTGGTGCTTTTGTCATGTGTATCAAACAAACTGCATTTGCTAGTTGGTCCTTTCTTTACCAAATTAAGCATAAATTTCTTGTGTTCTAGAAATAGAAGGAGCACGCGTCATGAAAATAGCACCATGAAGCTTTTGGGTGAATTTTGAAAGCAAGACCAGTTTCATAAACTCTTGTATTTTTACTCATTATATTCATCAAATAAGCAACTTGTGTATGCAAATGTAATCTATTTTCCAATATGCTTGAGAAAATCACAAGATTAAATGAGCATATAACATATCTTCAGCCTGAACATGAATCTGACATATTATATGGTGCCATAGTTATAAACAATAAAATGGCATCACATAAAACTCCTAAAGTGATCCCCCAACAATAGACAACAAAATTAGTTGATATATTCTAAACCGGCACCAGAGTGAAGCAATCAAAGAAACTAAGGTATGTATCTTCTGAATCTGAAGGAGCACCAACTCCTGCCCCATATTTCCTTGGTTTTTCAAGGCCAACCAAACAACCTCACGACGTGTCAGTGTCATTTCAGCCTTGCTTTTACGTGTCCCCTTGATAATAGGAGGGTAAACATAGTGACATAGGCATGTTGTCAATCACTGGTGGACGTCATCCCATCTTTGTCGGCCTATGCAGATTTCTCTCATCACCTAGCAGACACCCCTATCAATTTGACAAGAACAATCTGAGAAGTAATACAAAATCTGTGTAAATCTACACGAAATAGTACAAAATCAACACTATAAATTAACTATTTTACTTGTCCCTCTAATGCAAACTCAAGCAAAGTACAGTACAAATAACTTATAATTAGTAAAAATCTCCAAAAATAAAACACGAAACATACACCTAAACTTGCAATGGCACCTCTCTTAAAAATTCTGAACTCTTCGAAGGTAAGCTGGTGCTATTCAGTGTCCCAAGCAGCCTAGCAGTAGGGTGCAATGCAACTCCAAAAAAATAAAACAGTGATTACTAAATTCATTTTCCTCTTTTTATATTGATAGCTAAGTTCCCCTGCTTAAGTGCATGATGGGCATCTTACTATTAACATCCTCTTCCAGAAACTAAATATACACACATCAGCAAGAAAATAGTTTGCATATTCCAAGTATACATTCAGAACTTAAGCATACTAACACCGAATAGCAGCGCTAAGGAACAAGTGCAAATCATTACTTTTGGTGTATCCTTTTCTTAGGAATATCTGATTAATCCATCTAAAGGGCCATAATGCACATGGGAAATTTAATTGGATTAACAGATAAGAAAAGTGCATATCTCACATCAAAAAGATGCTGCATCATGAAAAAAATTTAGAGCAAGTGGCAAAGAGTGACACGGTAGTTTTGGAAAAAACGTATGCACAATATTTAGCTCTAGAAATTAACCCTTGCCTAACGAACATAAATTATGAAACCCAAACAGCAAGTAAATTTGAGTTGTTTGATGTCTTCCAAATTCCGACATAACAGATTTTGGATCATATGTATTTTCTTAAGGCAAGGACATACACCAAAGAAGAATCCCCAAGCGACGGGTGTAACAAGCACCTTAACACGTCAATTAATCTTGCGCTCTAGCTAAAATCATAGACTGAACCTACCTTTAATTACACTCCTTCCTCTGCAATCCATGCTCTCTTTACTTCTCCTAAATATACCTAACAAAACTATATATATGGCAACAAAACTATAGACATCACCCGATGGATGATTTTCCTAAGAATTTATCCAAGTCTGAATCAATTGTTTGCAGTAGAATAAACCTTCCCTATTTAAAGACCACAGGATCCTAGTGAACGCCATGTTAAATTGCAGGAGAATTAATAAATTTACCTGTTCCACCCATGCATTCTAGGGTGGCACGTGAAGACACGCACGATGCCTATACCCTTTGAGGTAACAGCCAATCCTTGCTTCAATTCAAATTGTTTTCTGTAACAAAAATGGACCACATGTCAAAATAAAAAGTAAGACCGATTTAAGTATATCATACATAAGAGACAATGAATTTATACATATAGTGACATGCGGACATACAATTACTATTCATTCATGGTTAGATCGAATAAACATAATGATGATTATCGACTTAAATATGATTCAGAACGCACAACCAATTGTTGTGTGATCTTGGCGTCACGACATCCTTAGCCATCGGTTTAAACCGCAATCAACATTGCATTGCCCAAACAACACACCAGAGCCTCCACTCCTTCGTCCTACAATAAGTTACAAATCAACCAAATATGATCATATGCAATTCCTTTCCTCCCAAAGACGAAACAACCCATACAGAGCATCACTAATAAAGCATATAATAAGGTCCTTGTGTTTGTGCTTAGCAACGCATAGCATCATGCTACTCCTCTAGGCTCCTTGTTCAGTGACAATAACAGGCACACTAATACATTAATCGTTCATGTTTACCATCCAAATCATGCAAGTGTGATCTGAAAATACTCTAGTGACCGTCCACAGAAATAATGGCCACAAATGCCGTCCTTGATTATTTTCCAATGTAGCATAGCATTGAGGCTGATTATAATGATACCAAATAGTGCGCCCATTTCTGTCCTATTTGTATAACTAATGCATCTTGAATGGTCCTGCTAATCTATAATCATAAGTAAGAACTAATACAATAGTTTTCTAGCCTTTTCCATGAATCCTTATATATTCGGCCTTGTGATACTCAGATTCTTGTAAATAGTGGCTGTACTCACTGAAAGTATTGACGGATTTGGAGCCAACTTCGAGAACCCATACAAACTTCAGGGATAGCATCAACATGAACAACTTGTAGCATCAGTAGACAAATACCCAAGCCTGTTTTGTTGCATGTTATCATGACTGAATTACCTTGATTTCAGACCTGCTGCAGGCCTGCAAACTCGACCAAGTTTGGCATCCATGTACCAGCTAGCCAAGGAGACACCGACTCCAACTCATTCCAATCTCGCACGCGAATAGGATGACCACCGGCGACAGCCCATGGATCCTCTTCCGCCGCCCGTCGGTCGGCAATGATTAATTCTAAAATCTGTACATAGGCATATTACATACCCGAAAAGAGATGCAATGTCCATGTCTTCTTCATGTTTAAGTACATTCCTATAATTTTCCATGGATTAAAGATCTTATGATAGGAAATTACAACATTTTAAATTGTGCCCAGTTAAGAGTTATGCTCTCATAATGTTGACCAAAAGTGCTCATGGGCAGGGTCTTCACCTTCGTGGCCTACTCTTCGAAATCCTCCTGCAACATAGTATGATAGATTCCAAATCATTGTCAATCAAGTTGTACACTCACATAGTCATGAGTACTAACCTTTCGGCCACATCTATGTTCCTACGAATTGCTCTACACAACAACACCGACCTCGCGTAGCTCCTTGCTCACTGTCCAAGAAATAATCACCGAGCAAAGAAAACAAAAGATATCCTACATGGTTAGCAGAGAATTATGGTCTGTGGATCAGAGACCCAAACGAAGAATCAAAACAAGATAGTCTAGATACATGCAATTTCCTCTGCAATAGCATAAACACTCGAAGAGTGAAGCTAAATGGATCAAGAACTCATCAAAGTAGAGCCAAATGAACTGCATAATCCATCTTGGCAACTCCATCTACATTCCAGATCTTTGGCCACAAGGTAATGACCACTCACCATCGTATATTTCTGGTTGAAACCAAATCACCAAATCTGAAACGGTCTATCTCCCCTGGTTTTGCTGCCGTCCTTCTCTCTCCTCCGGTGGACATGGCTATAACCCGACAAGCCGTCGCTGACCGGAACGCTTCCTCGTGGCCAGGACCTCGCCACCTCTCCCCGCATCAATTACCGTCCAATACTGGCCGGATTTCGACCAAGAATGGCCAGCCAGTCCTGAGACCCGACGACCCCCAATCAGCATATCGAGATCGAGCTCTACGCCTCTACCAGGTGCTTGAACGCCTGATGTTCGAGTTGGGTTTCCTCAGCGGGCCTCCGCCATGGCCGGTGACTGGATATGGTTGGAGGAGTGCGGGAGGAGGCCTCTACCGGTGGTGGCCGAGTTGGGAGGATGCCGCCGGTGGCTGGTCTAGGGGATGGAGGCGGGGAGTCAGGAAGGAGTTTGGATTGGGAGGAGATTAGTACGTGGGGGTTTGTGAGCGGAAATGAGGGGATTGACTTGCGTTGATTGAGTGTTATTTCGTGCGAGACGGGATTGACGACGAAGCGCTGGACGTATTGGCGGAGACGGAACACGAAATCTTTTTTAGGTAGTAGAGATTGTCTATTGCTAATGCGAGTTCGATAAAACCTAGTATGGGATCTTAAAAAATGGAAAAACTAGGGGACACAAAGAAAGCAGAACAGTGAAAGAGCGGAAAAGAAAGAAAAGGGGACAGGAAAGAAAGCCAGATTGGAAATTGGAATCGAGTAACAACCTCCAACCCAGACACAGTCACCACCACCACCTCCACGTCCCCGCTGTCCCCTCCCCTTCCCCTGACCCTCGGCCCTCGTCTCCCTCCTCCTCCGTGGGAGCCGGCGAGCCGCCGCCGCCGTCTCTTTCCCCGGCCAACGAGCTCCTCCGCCACGCCATTCCCAAATGCTGTCTTCCGGCGAGGTAAACTCTCGCATTTCCCACCCCCTCCCCCAGGCTTGCTGGTGCCACCGGCGTTCACTGTTACTCGGCTAGATCTGCGCGCATTTGGCGTTTCCTGGGCCTAGATCTCGAGTGTAGATCCTCCTATTCCCGGATCCGTAGTGAGGTGGATCCGGCGTTTCTGCGGTGCTGGTCGGATTCGGTCCTCCATGCTGTGGGAACGAAAGACCGCATTTTCGGTCTATAGGATCATAGAGAGTGTGCGTTTGATCGTTTCTTGGTGTTAGTTTCTTCACATATGCGTGAATTCACAAGTATACTATGGACATTCGTTCCACCAAGTTTTATGGATCGTCAGAACTGTAAGTAAAATACCTCTGAAGTAGCACCATGATTAGCAATCTTACACTGCCATTGTGCCGTCTTGTGGGGGGTGCAGGGGAACAGAGCATGATTCCGTGGCAAGCTTGAATGGCAGTGAGTTAGGATACACGAGACTGTGCTCAGCAGAAGGGTTTCTAATAAACCGAGGAAGAGGTGGGACGTGGCCGAGATGGATACTGTTGCTGACGTTGCTGATGCTATGGGTGCGGTGACTATAGAGAATGGGGTCAATGGCAAGATGGTTTTGCCTGACAGTGTTGAGGAGCACGACGAACATCATGATGAACAGGTCAATAGGGACCATTCGGGGGAGAGCGAGGTTATCAACCCGCATGAAGAGGCGGGTGGGGAGGCTACCTCACATCCAGAAGGGAAGAAGACCCGCCCTTCTAAGGTGATCTTGCGACAGCGGTGTTTTCTATATGTCTGGTGATAATACTGTGCTGATTGGTGTTTTCTACATGATGTGCTTATAGGGATCTCCAAGTCATGGTCCTAAGGCTGCAAGGACTAGGAGTCCCAAGAGTGGAGATGGAGGTTTAGCAAGGAGAAGCACCCCTAGTTCCTCTCTTCGTAAGGCACCCATTGCGAGAGTATCGCATGCAGACTCAGGCTCATGTACCAATGGCGATTCAAGTGTTGATAAGAATGTAAGTTCCCAGTTCTGCTTTAATTTCTGTTCATAAATTGTTTGCAATTGGTTACATATCCAAGCCAGCTAGATCTTAAATAGTTTGTTTTGTAATGGTTAATCAGAAAACTGGAAAGACTGAGACTCGCTTGTCTGCCAAGGAGACATCATTGCTTGAGGACACAAAGTACACATCTATCTTTCCTGTCCATGCATTCTTTCTTGTGTATTTTTACCATTTTTTAAAGACAGATTAGATTTGGTAATAATCAAGATAAGCTTTGGTTGCTAGTTAATGATTAGCTAAAACAGGGACATGTACCTTGGTTCTGTTTCTAGGAGTACCTTACTACGCGTTATTGTAAGGGATTAAAATAGATGTGTGCTTGCCTTCAATTCAGTATAACTGGTGCATATTTGAGCTTCTTCTCTTCTATGTCGCTGAACCAACAACTGTTCATCTCGTCATGTATCTATCTACAGCAGGTCCTCGACAAGTATTTCAGTATTCGAACTTACGCACGATTCCATCTTTTGAATGTCATATACTCCCTCCAACCCAAATTAGTTGACTTAGATTTGTCTAGATTTGAGTGTATCTAGACATGATTTAGTATTAGATACATTCGTATCTTGACAAATTTGAGTCAACTAATTTGGGTCGGAGGGAGTACATTAGAAAGCCCCGCTAAATCTTAGTCAATTGAAGTATGGTGCTGCCCTTTTTCAGTTTCAAAATTCAACTTAGGGCCAACATGAATCTTTGGATCATGTTTGCATAATTTCATCTAAGATCTTTGAGAATTTCTCTTTTACATTTCAGACTCCAATTCTTTCTTTTCCCAGTATTATTTTCTAGTTGAGTTGGATACTTACAAAGTCAGCGATGCTGTTATATTCATCCTCACAGATCCAAGGAAAGAAGTAAAACTCAAAAGCTATCAGACCAGCATTCTTCCCTCAAAAGAGATGAAGAAGATTTAAATAGTGAAAGTTCAAAAGCTCGAAGGGCTGGCGGCACTCCTGCCTATGGATTCAGTTTCAAGTGTGACGAGAGAGCTGAAAAAAGAAGAGAGGTAATTTCTGGCCTATTACCACATTTTCCTGTTTTTATTTGAAAAAACATGCACATTTAATTTAACTATCTTGTTTACCCAATGTGTAGTTCTACTCAAAGCTTGAGGAGAAGATTCATGCAAGAGAAATGGAAATAAGCAACATGGAAGCAAAATCAAAGGTAACATTTTGTTCGCTCCCGGAAATGTTATCAAACCATTCCTATTTTCCATCTCAAATGTTACTTGCTTACAATTGTTGCCTTATAATTCGAAGGAGACTGAAGAAGCTGAACTCAAAATGCTGAGAAAAAGCTTGAAGTTCAAGGCAGCACCAATGCCAAGCTTCTCCCCACCGCCAAAGGTTGAGTTGAAAAAGGTAATCCTGCTTTCCTCATTTAATTTGAATCCATGGCTTTTCAACAAGTGAATTCATGACTCTGTGACATTACCTATGCAAGAAAGCAAGCATGTGGGGTTATTGCTCACAAGGTATGAGCTCTACTGGGCCATGCCCCCCACACACACACACACACACTAGCATTTTTGTTTTATACTGAAAACAACATTTCATCCTTTACAAAAATAAAAGTTCCAAAAAATATTAGAGTGCTATGTTCAGAAAGTATAGTGAAAACGTAACTTCATCATCCCTTACAGAAAAAACTTGAAAATATATTAGAATGTTATGTTAAGAAACCATTTAAACTATGTACAGGGCCTTTATACACATAGTAGTAAATTCTGTGTTTGTAATTTAGGTTAATGCAAAGTTGCAGGGCCTCGAGACAAGAACAATATACTCAGATCTGTCTGATCCGAAATTCTGAATTTATCATAGCACAGAAAGTAGTCTATTCCAATAGCAACCTACCAAAGTTGAAGCATAAAGAGAAGAGAAACCACGTTTCTTTGTTTTATTAGACATCATTTAAAGTAACTATTAACCATGGCGTCGAATTGTCTGAATGGGTCCAGAACCAAAAGGCATAAGCTCTGAGTTTCAAATTTGGACAATACTTACCATATGCTGTTATTTGTTGTAGATTCCTCCCACTAGGGCTAAATCACCAAAGCTTGGCCGTTCGAAGAACAAATCCGGGGCGGAGATTGAAGAAAGCACCACCCCTCCAAGCCGGCCTATCCGTATGAGTCTTGATGAGAAGGCTTCGCAAAATGGTGCAAAGAAAGCCGCCCCATCAAATGTGGTGAAGAAGCCACAGAGGAAGTCGCTCCCCAAATTACCGTCAGAGGAAAGTGTTCCACTCGAGGCCAAACAGCTAAAAAGCACTGACCTAAACGCAGATAATCATCAGGAGCCAGGGTCGCCAACAAAGCAGCTTCAAGAAACTGAGTTGATCACCGACAACGCCCAAGAGCCAATCCGAGCTAGAGTTACTCCTGATGACCAAGACCTGTAGCAAAGGCCACGGTGACCAAATCCTTCGATTTTGCGATGGCAGGTGTGCCTCTGGCGTTATTGTGTATTGTGCTTGATAAGTATGTCTAGTGGCCTGTGTTTTGTTACCAACACACTTGTCTCTTGTCTTCCTGGAGTTTAGCATCTGTACTGCTTCTGTTCATAATGGTAAGGGAAGCTCCAAACTGCAAATGGTTTTCTCCTATTTTCTGGTGCTTCTATGGTCCAGATGATCTCTGTCACCCTTTTTGCGGTTATGCAATAAAGGTGTCTTTTTTTTTGAGGGAATGTCATACGGCTAGCTTTATTGACCATCAAACATAATTACATTGTTCAGTAGGAAATTTAGGATGAAACTAGGGGGATCACCATCCCACATATCCCCATTACGGGAGATAAAAGCTTCCCTAGCTAGCTCATATGCCACACAATTGGCTTCCCTATTAATAGATAGGTGATGTATTTTGCAACATAGGATTTGACAGTTGTCAAAAATTGCTGCTGCGGCTGTTGCCGAGAAACCTCCATCTTGCATAGTCTCCAGTCTGTTTGAATGATGAACGATGAATATAGTCCCTGTCTGAATGATGAACGATGAATATCCTGACTGTTGAGCAAGCAACAATCCCTCTCGCGGAGCGTAGGCTTCAGCTATTGTTGCATCCACCACATGAGGTAATGTTTGTGAGAGAATTCCTTATTTGACACTACTTCTCAATATGATTCTTTATTTGACATCGAATTTTTTTTAGGGCACGATAAACGCGCGACGCGTCCTTCTTTTACGCCGCCACGCTTGATTTTTTTTGCTAATGGAGGAGAGAGAGAGAGAGGAGAGTACTTCTCCTCAGGGACTACAGATTCTTATAGAATCTCCACTATATTTTCTTCTTTTTCTGCATCACTTCCCTTTAACTTTCTTAGTTAATTATTTTAAATTAAAAATTAGTTAAATTAATTAAGATAAGAGAGATGCATATAAGATTTATATATTATCATTCTAAATCTAAAAGACGCTGAGAGAGAGAGATAAGATGTAAGATTTGCTTTTCTTACTTCCCTATCTGACATCTAGTCTAATTTTTTTTGCCTTATATGACACTACGGTTAGTTCAGTTACATCAACTTTTTTCTAGATGGACCAAAGTATCCCTGTGTTAGTGCTAGTTGTATGTCTAAATTCAGTCCGCCAGTTAACTGTTCGTTTTGTTAAATCTTAAGTTTAGAAAAGTAAAGCTGGGCAGCATGAGTTCGGCTGACAACTTGGTCACTGTGATTACGTGTTGGGATCTGAGGTCCTATTACAGAGCTACATAGATATAGCTATCTATACAAAAGACCGACCGATTTGACACCTATTAGCGATCTTCATGTTTGCTTCGGTGGTACGTGGACATGTTCCCTCGATGCTCCTCAACTTACACGGCATCGACCTCCTTTACCTAGTGGACTCTTTTTTTTCTGCGTCAAAATCCGGCATTACCGGGTGCCAACAAGTCTTCTAACTTAATTTCCCGGTATTCATGTAGTTAAAATATTCCTGGCACTGGTTGTGGCCTGTGTCGCAAATTACATGGCTCTGCGGCCTTTTTTCTTTCATCTGGCTCGGACCAACGCTAAACAAGAACTCCTAGTGGATGTTTGATTTTCTGTGTTTTCACCGATGAGAGAAACTTTCAGGAGGATTTGTAGGAGGTGATTTCTCCGTTCCGTACGACCAAAAAGAAAAGAATTCCTTAGAAATAGCTTTCCTCTAGTTTTCTGTACTATTTCTTTAAACCGAACGGGACCTGAATATCACAACAAAAATCTTTACGCTAGTGGGATTAGAGTATACGTGCATGTGAAATCGGTGGGTTGACTTCCGGTAATACATGCGATGAAATAGAGTTTTTCAAAAGGTCCAAATTTCCATAAGCTCAAATGCACGCATGGTCAAGTCTGAAGTACACTTGTAACCATACTCCATTACTAACATGTTTTGGATATGATTTTATAATTTCATCACGAGCACATTGCCATTTGTTTTTGTCATATTATTCACCAGGGGTAAAAATGTCTTTATAGGTCCCAAACTAACACCGTTAGCTTTCAAAATACACTAGAGTGTCATATAAGGCAAAATATTTGCACTAGTTGTCAAATAGGGAAGTAGAAAAAAATTAGTGTCAAATAAAGAATCATATTGGAACATAGTGTCAAATAAGGAATTCTCTCAATATTTGTTGGTTGCAACGGGGGAGGAGAAAAGGGACAAAGGGGCGTGTAAATCATTAGAGCATGCGCTAAGAATATAGGTGGTTAAGAGAATCTAAATCCTAAACTTGAGTCTAACCGGTGGAGTACATTAGTCTAGCACAAAAATCGAGCCAACCGGTGGAGTATACTTCGAGTCTAAGCATAAAAATCCTTCGAGCATCTGCACAAAAATTCTTAAATCCTTAGAGCATATCTACTCGTTGGGCGAATCTAGACCGAAATTAGAACTTTTTTGGCTGAACGGAACTTGATTTCCGTCTGGATACGCCCAGTTTACCACTCGCGTACCCAGTCCGAATACCCAGGCGAACAGAAAACGACGACATATTTAAATTTTTATCGTTCCCGCCGGCGAGTGCTCGGCCACAAGGTGTTCAACAGAATTAATGCCCATAAATTCGGCGACGGGTTATTACAGAACAGGGAAATAACTTGGCCATCTCTCAGTTGTCGATGGGGATGGGTTCCTGCGGCGTGGTCGACGCGGCGTGGTCGTCCGTCTCGCCGGCAGACGCTGACGGGTTGGAGTAAGTGGAGGCAGAGCTCGACATGGGGGCGTTCGGCGCAGAGGAAGGGGAAGGCGTGATCTCGGCCTGGAGGATGGCCTGGCATTGCGCCATGTACCAGGCCTTGACCGACGAGCTCATCTTCGACGTGTCCTCGCCGCCCATCAGGAACTTGAGATCCGTGTTGTGTTTCTTGGCGGCGTAGTTGTCCTTCTTCTCGGCGAGGTTTGCCTTGATGAGGGCCACCTTTTCCCCTTGTGTCTCCATCAGCTGCTTCCAACGCTCGTCGGTCTTCTCGGCCCTCTTCTCGGTGTGCGCCCTCGTGTCGGCGATGCATTTCTCGATCGAAGCCTGGAGACGCTCGGCGGGAGGTCCGGCAGCTTTGAGCATCTTTGCCTTCTTCTAGCCGATCTCTAGTCTTCCTTCGCCGGCAGCAGCGGGAGGGGCCTCCGGGTTGTATACGTCGTCCTTGGTCTTGGAGAGGCTCAGGCGAGTGTCTCGCCAGTTTTCACAGTTCTCAATTTCCTCGAAGACATGATGGAACTTGAACTCCATCTTCATGTCCTCTCGAAACAAAGCAAGTGCACGACAAAGCTGCAAAATGGAAGTGTGTCAAAATGGAAGCTAGTGCACGACAAAGCTAGTGTTCGCGAGTACCTTGTTGTCCATGTTTTCCCCGCTGACTTATGTGTGTTCCACCTCTTCCACGCAGCTATGCCACTTGTTGCATAGAGTCCGGATGATCGTCCAATGGTTGGTAATAGCCTTCTCCCCTCGCTCCATGTGAATATTGCGATACTTCGGGTCGCAATTGCTACGCTCGTCGAAACCTATCTTCACGCGCCGCCAATAGTTGTCTGAATTCTGGTTGGCACCGGTGATCAGATCCATGCTCACCGTTTTCCAAGCTTCGGCGAGACAGTTGTCCTCGGCCACGGTCCACTTGATCCGAGCGTCCGCCGAAGTGCCCGGATTCTTCTTCCCCTTCTTGCCTTTCGCCAGCAGCACAGCTTCACCCTCGGCGTCCTCTGCCTGCGTCGGCTCGGCCTGCGTCTCCTTGGCGTCGATGTCGGCGAGATCCCGGGACTCGATGTCGTGCTCGGTGTCGGCCCGGGTCTGTTCTTCCTTGAAGGAGTGGTGGTTGGAGGCCGAGCCTGTTGCGATCATGTCCTCCATGTGCATCTCGTCCGACATGCCGGCCGGTAGGGCGACCGACATTCCGTTGAACATGTTGCGCGCGTCGGCCTCGCCGTAGGTTCCTTGCATCGAGTTTCCGCCGAAAGGCAGTGGTCAACGGCACAACGCGGGGCCTGCGTACGCCGGAGAGGTGGAGTAGGGGAGGTTGATGTCCATGTTGAAGGCCGAAGGAGGGCGTGGCGCCGGGCAGGGAAAGACCACGTTGGGGTTGAACCCGCTGTCGAACTCGGGGGATGAGGAGTATCTCTGCCGAGCAGTTGCCTGGCTCTCCTGGAAGCCGGCGGGAGAGATCGGCGAGAATCCGGCAGGCGAGCCGACGCTTGCCTGGCTTCCCCAGTGAGGTGGGTACGGCGCCGCCATCAACGTTGACCTCGTCACCGCCGCCTGTTTCGCCCTCAGGATCGCCTGCTCTTCCGTCGCTGTCTTCTCTTGTTCTTGCCGGAGCTTACCCTCTCCTTTGTGCCCTTCCGGTCCTCTGACACCATCTTCCTGGCATGCTCCTTCTTCTCCCAATCGGTGGAGGACATGCCCTCCGGCTTCTTCGGCGGCGCTCTCGGCTTCCTCGCCTTCTTCTCCACCGGATCCTCGCCAAGGATCGATCTGGGTTGGACGAAGCTCTTGGGCGGCATGGTGGACGGGAGCTCGACGGAGTGGCGGGAGGGGAATGGGGAAGAAAGGCGGGAGGGGAGAAAGAAAAGGCGATAGCTCAACGAAGTGGCGGGAGTTCAGCCTTCTCTCGCCGACAGAGTTGGCCCACGCCTGATTTCACTTCGTCCGGCGTTCCTAGGGCGTAACCGGGATCCTGGATACGACCTGGGAAGCCCGGACCAAAGTTCGCCCAAATCCGGACGAAAACAGGTTCCTGGATACGCGACTGGGCCGATTTTTGGCGTCCGGACCTAAATTCGGCGTCCTGGGTAGGCGAGTGGAGATGCTCTTAGGCATGTGTTTAGTATTAGTCTAGTGTCTAAGAAAACAAAGGACAAAAAAGGCTCACCATCAAGCCCATAGTATACAAACACGAATGACAGGGGATGTGAGCAAAAATGGAAACTTTTTCTAGGCTCGTGGGTTCTACCAAGGTGGCTAAGCAGTGCGGCAATTTTTGCTCTACTAGATCCAAGATTTTTTGGTAGACCTTGTCTAAACGATGTACATGCTCTTAAGAATATGTACGGATAGGGACGACAATGGTACCCATGGCCTGAATACCCACGGACGGTAATGGTATTGTCTTATTAATGTAGACTGCAATGATTTCTGATTGGGTTAATTGGATAGACGCTATTGCAATTTCCGCGTATTTGAGAAATTCCACTGCAACTTTCAACTTTGGAAACACCCTACTGCAATTCTGTGTATGTTTGAGAAACACCATGACACCCACTTATCCAACATATACCAATCAATATATGGTATTCCCAGCTATATATGACCCCACCCGGTTCCCAGAAAAAAAAGTAAGTTGATGAGAAATATTAGAGTAAAATTACAACAATATTACAAAGTGAAGATCATATGCATGCATTTGTATAAAAATGTGTCATAAAAGCTCCACGTCAATACTATAGCAACACTACACATTCAAATAAAAGGCTCCAAGTTCAACACTCAATATCTGCAACGCAACTCCAGGTCCAATACACGCATGCAACAACGAAGCTACAGTTTCAGATAAAAGGCTACAGATTTAGAAACTCTGGGTACAAATTCATAGTACAATATCACAATGCATCATCTCACAAAATAACTGGCTCCACATTCAAATGGAAATCAGATGCATGAATCTAGCCTCCAAGCCAGTACATCAGGCTTCGCTTGGTTCCAAGTGTTGGTGTCAGAACCGCCTCACTCGTGGATGGTGCGATCATGCCAGGTTTCTTTTTCTTGCCATTTTTCGTCGGTATCTTCTTCACCGGTGTCTTCTTATTTGTCGTCGTCTTCTTCACCGGCGTCTTCTTCTTCACCGATGTCTTCTTCTTTATAGGTGTCTTCTTCTTCGTGGGTGTCTTCTTCTTCGCAGGTGTCTTCTTCGCGGGTGTCTTCTTCATGGGTGTCGCCTTCTTCACGGGTGTTTTATTCCTACAGATACATGGAGTACAATATTATTGGAGCAATCTTAGGAAATATTCATTTGCTACTGCTAGATGAGGTATCCAAAAGGATACCACTTGTAATTATCTATAGGCTCATCGTCTTGCATATTTTTCTCCTCGGCAGATCGCTTCCTACAATGTATAGAGAATATTAGGAAATATGCATAAAAACTGTTTAGAAAAGAAACAGGTTACTAAAGGGTTACTAAACCTTTTACTAGGTGTGTGCTGCTCTCGTGGCTTCTCTTCTGTTTGCTCCTCTTGTGGCTGCTCGTCAACATAGTCAGGATATTTTGGAGGAGGATTTTTTCAAGTTTTTTCGAAGTGGCCTGGCTGCTTGCACTTCACCACCTTCCTTCCAGGTTCAAGGAACCCTCTAATTCTATGTACTCTAGGCCTGTCAGGAGGCCTTTTCTATTGTATAGGTGAGTATACTGTGAACCCAAGGTCTACTTGCACCCACTATGTATTATCTATCATTGTTGGCATTGGCGCTGCATAAGCAGCCTGAAACTTACCACCTTGTAGTACTCATCAACATAGGTTTGGATTTCAACTCCTCTAGCTCTCATTGAGCAGATGAATGCTAGTGCATGAATACAAGGCTTGCCTGAAACTTGATATACATGACATGTGCACACTCTTTTCTGCAAGTCTAAAGTGTGCCTTTGGTCATAGGTTTTGACATCATACAGGGTGACCTCTGCTTTAGTTTCAGTATTCTAGGAGATTTTGTGCGGTCCAATTGTTTACCTAAGGGCATTGAGATTTTTAAGGACATCTGGTAGTATTCTTCCCACCATCTGCCTAGAAACATGCCTCCTCACATTGAACTTCACCATTATGAGCTCTGTAATCCTATCGAACAACTCACATGAATTCAGCCATTTAAAATCTTTGATGTTCTTGTTAAAACTTTCAGAAATGTTTCTTGTGACATAATCAACCTTGCTAGCTTTCCCAAAGGCACATCTATACCAGAGCCTATTATGGTGAATATCTTGATATTCAATATCCTTTGGATTTGCTGTCGACCAGAGAGTATTGGGAGGAGCCTCCGTCTGCTCTAAGAGGAGAGGGGATACGGGAGCCAAGGGGAGAGTGTCAACACCCGGAATTTTAATCCCAGATGTCTGTTATGCCATACATCGCAATCCCAGGATTACCATTTTTGCAAGACATAACAGATTGGATATCACAGTACATCATCCATTACAAACCATACATAAGGTCTTACAACAAATAAGGATCACATGATCTAGTCTTAATACAATCAAGCAGTGGAATAACGTAATAATAACGATAGCGTAGGCGAGGCTCCATCTTCATGGTCACAGGCAATGCTGACGATGGGAGATGATCCTAGTTGTTGTAACCTTCCTGCTATCCATCTTCCTGATACTCCTCTTCATAGTTTGGCCACGGGAATAGCCAGGGACAAAGCCATGAGTACTCCTTAAGTACTCGCAAACTAATACTAACAAGTGAAGTGGTTTTGAGTAGGATATACTAAGCTCTAGGTTGTTTTGCAAAAAGCCAGATTTACCTCTACTAACTTCAGAAGCAAGAAAACTAATTGAAAGTTTTATAACACCTAAGTGGAAACTTGAATTTCATATCACAACTCTGTTGTGGTCAAGTCAAAGTCATAAATCATTTCATAAGTCATTTTGGAAACATTTGACGACGGAACAGTATGGCCACTCCAACTGTCCATAACCGCGGACGTGGCTATTCGAATAGTTTGACACTCTGCAGAGATTGTACACTTTCACCACAACATTCGATACATCCATCAAGAGCAATCCTAAATTCACCATACTCAGTATGCGGATAATTAATCCTAACCTTTCAATTACATGCCCTAGTATAGGCACCTCTCCTGTGAGTTTGGCCTCCCAACCATGACCAATTGTCATCTTGGGAACTGCACAGGTGGACAATCTTCACAAGGTAGCCGCAGCTCAAACCTTGGCCGCAAGGGAACCCATACTAAGGTATATAGATTTCCAGTCAAGCCCTACCCAATTTCCGGATATTATGGTTGTACGGTAAAATTGGAATGGTATCGCATCCAGAAAACCATCAGTTTTATAAAGGGATAAGGCTCATGCCTTAACATTTTCATCATCAAAATCAACTAGTGTTCAAGAACACATGACAAAACATCTCAGTAGAATGACTCATCATTCTAAGGTTTTCATAACCATTTTCACCAAGTATTCCCGTCTAAAGTTGATCAGGTTTTATGCTTAGCACTAGCATCTACAGGTGGGGGATAAACACTAATGAAAGGGTGGTAAGCAAGTGTATCTCATTTAAGTTCAATCTCATGCCTCAGGATGACATCAAGATTATCTAACTTAGGTCAAGTTTTATGCTCTTTATGCTACCTTTAAATATCTTTCTAAAATCTACAGGTCACTAAATAAACTCTAATAGAAAGATTTGATAAAGAAATAAAATACGAAGCTTGCAAGTAAAACTAGGATTAGGTGTAATCCCAATGATATAACTAAGCATGCTTAATTTGCATAGGCTCTCTAATTTCATAGTGCAAGTGTTAGCTTGCATAATTGCAAGTATAAGTTTGCCAAGTCAACTGGTAGTATTAGGCTTGCCTTGTGCAGAGCAGTGGTTGAAGTTCTCCTCGGCTTCTTCCTCGCAGTATCCTCCTTACTCCTCGTATCCTTGGTCGGTACTAGCGTCTATAAATAAATACGAGGTACACAATCATCACACAATTCTTAACTACTCTATTTAGCACACAAAGGGTCACACTAGATGATCTAGCATCATCACTATTATCACAAAGATTAAAGCACTTGTCTTAATTATTTTATTTTAGAAAAGTAATTTATACTCATTGAAAAACCACTTGAGATTTAATATTCTCTAACTAAAAATGGGATCATGTTGACACATGTCATCACCACATATTTCAATACTTGGGAATGTGATTTAAAGTGGTGTCACAATTTAATAAAGTTTAACCTTTTCATTTTAATTGATTAAAGTGACTAGAAATGCCTATGAGGCATTCTTTTATTACTTGACCATTATTTTTGCAAGTAAACCTATACATTTTAATATATTCTGAAAGGTATGGTTAAATGCGATTTTTGAGAGTTGGAATCAACTCAAAATCTTTCATGGTTGAATTTTGAAAATGTTTAAATGGATAAAAGCTTCTGCCTTGTTATTTTTACCATGGGTGATCTACAAGTCCAAATGAATTGAATCAAACGATCTTGGATTAAGCACTCTAGTACCTTTCTAAAAAATTTGGTTTCATGCATTTTGGTTTAGTGAATCGAGCTGGGTTGGTTTTTGAATCTAGGTACATAACTGATTTTGAAACTAAATGAATAAACCTAAGTTTGAATTACTAGGTCGCGCATGATGCTAAATGGGCCAACCCACGGGGCATAGCGCACTCGCGGGTGGGTTTAAGTGAATGACCCATCCAGTCAGTGAGACAGAGGGGTGCGAAGCGGTATGGGGGATGTGGACTGCACGATCTAACTCTAATTGAACGGCCGAGGTTCATCATCCACGTCGGGCAACGCCGGCGAGACAGAACCCTAGCGCGGCCAGTAAGGGTCGACGATGGCTCACCGGGGCTCCAGCGATGGTCGGCGATGGGGGCGAACAACGAAGTCGACGATGGCGAACCTCCTAGTACCGACAGCTCCTCCTGGGGAGTCTCCAATCGACGGCTCCTCTCCTCCTTTGTAGCGGCAAACTCCGGTGAAATTCCGACCACCTGGTGATCTCCTTGCTCCGGGAGTGAGTGGGTGTGATCAGTGAGAGGTGGGGAGTGAGATGGTGTGCTCAAATCGAACGGGGGTGGCCTCCTTTTATAGTGCCTGAAGGGGACCGACGGGCGCGGGTGGAGCTCGTCGTGGTCATCGGCACAACGTGCTAATGGCATGGGTGACGATAGGGGGATGTGCATTGCCTCCTGGCGAAGCTCAAAGGCTTGATGGCGCGGCATGGGGAAGTGAGGAACGGTCGGAACACTACGACGCTCTGAACGGGTCCGACGACAAGTTTTAATGGCGCACTATGCCCATGGTCCGCGTGGCGGCGAACGGGGTTGTCTGGCGGGGTGCTGGGGTGCTAGCGATCACGCACGCAAGCGACGAGGGCGGCGCGCGGTCTGTGGGCTCGTGTCGCTGATGGCGCACTGGCGCGCTCTCGGCACGCACTCAGAGAATATGGGCGCGAGCTTGCTATGTGGTCCAGGGGTTGGCAGGTCTCAAGCGTTGGACAGGGGGTGGTGGTGGACGGTGGTTAGTGCTCTAGACAAGGTTGGCGAGGCTAGAGCTTCTCCTAGCTCGCTGGCGACATGGGGGTGGCAATGGTGCTCTCAGCATGGTCACCATTGATGGCTATGCTTGCTCACAGTGATGCTAAGGCTAGTTAGATTAGTTTGATCATCTACTAAGAGTGTAGAGTGAGCTAGAGAGGGGACAAGGTTGGCAAAAATTACTGCTACTAATAGTGTTTGATGTTTGTTTTTTTGCTGCTGACAAGGTGTTTGATGAAATGGCCACAAGAAATTCAAATTTGAATTTTGGATTCAAACTTGGTGGGTTTGCTAGTTACATACTAGGGATTCTTGGGTTAGTTGGATTGGTCAAGGGGCACTGGTTTGGTTGGGTTTTGAAAATGTGTGATCTTCACATATGAGAAAGATTCAATTTTGAATTGTAATTTGAATGAGGTTGCCAAATTTTTCTGTAAGTTTGAAAGGTGGGCTTTGATTTAATTTTACTTGGTCTTGCAAGGGGTGAAAAGAAATGGAAAAGTTTCCGTTTGAAATCTTGGACTAGAAACACTCAAAGTGACCTAGTGAGCAAGATTGGCAAAAATGACCATTTGCCTTATTTGATTTGTTTTTGATTTTCTCTTGATTTGTTTCTTCTTGGAAATGTTTTAGATGATGTTATTTTAATCTTTAAACCATTCCTTGCTATTTAGGTTAATCACACAAGTCATTCATGCATTCATACCATCATCACATACACACATGCATTCATTTGGTTTTAATTTAATCAAAGTTTTTGTTAACCCTAATTTTAGTGATTATAATTTGATAATCATGATCAAGATTTTTGGGATGTTACAAACCTTCCCTCCTTAAATAAAATCTCATCCCGAGATTTGAAAAATAAGAAAAAAGATTACCTAGGATTTAAAGAGATCGGGAAACTCCGTCTTGATGTGATCTTCTCGCTACTAGGTAGCTTCTTCTTCAGTGTGGTTGATCCACTAAATCTTGAGAAACTTGATGTTTCGGGTTCTGGTGGTTCTGAAAGCTTCCTCCAAAATACGAATGGGTACTTCGGGATACGTCAGGTCATCGTTGATCTCTATGGTCCGGTGATCAATGTTCTTGAAAAACTTCGGTCTTCTCCGAAACTTCAAGGCATTTGCAAAGTAACGATATATGGAACACATTGTGCACTGCTGACATCTCCTCTGGTAGTTCCAATTGATATGATACTTCTCCTCGACGATTCAGAATCTTGAAGGGTCTGATATATCTGGGGGCTAACTTTCCTTTGAGCTGGAAACGCTGCATTCCCATCAAAGGAGACACTTTGAGATACAAAAAATCTCCGATATTGAAAGAGAGGTCTTGACGTCTCTTTTCGGCGTAACTCTTCTGTCTTGACTGGGCGGTCTTGAGGTGCTCATGAATCTTGTGAACTTTCTCTTCTACTTCTCGTAGGATGCCGGGTCCGAAAATCTAACTCTCTCCTACTTCCGACCAATTCAAGGGGGTACGACACTTCCTTCCATACATGAACTCGAATGGGTCCATTTGCAAACTAGCTTGATAGCTGTTGTTGTAACAAAATTCTGCGAAAGGCAGTCAGTCTTCCCATTTAGATCCATACTATAGCACATAGGCTCTCAACATATCTTCGAGTATTTGATTTACTCGCTCCGTTTGTCCATCTGTCTGAGGGTGATACGCGGTGCTGAAATCTAGTCGGGTTCCTAATCCTTCTTGGACTTTCTTCCAGAATCTCGAGGTAAACTGAGTTCCTCGATCTGATACGATGTTCTAGGGGACTCCGTGCAAACTGATGGTTCTAGCGATGTATAACTCTGCTAGCTTCAAACTCTGGTAAGTTGTCTTGATTGGTAAGAAATGGGCGACTTTGGACAATCTGTAAACTATGACCCAAATAGAGTCATTTCCCCTACTAGAAGTAGGCAATACGGTGATAAAGTCCATTCCAACAGAATCCCACTTCCATTCCGTAATCTGCAATGGTTGCAATGGTCCTACGGGTCTTTGATGTCCCGCCTTGACTCTTTGACAAATATCAAACTTGGCAATATAGCTTTCGATTTCTCTCTTCATCTTATGCCACCAAAATTGCTCCTTCAGATCCTGATACATCTTCATTCCTCCGGGGTGGATAGAATAAAGAGTATCATGGGCCTCTTTCAAAATATCCTGCTTCAATTCTGAGTCTGCTGGTACACAGAGACGTCCTTTGTACCACATAACTCCTTCTTCATCCTCGGTGAATCTGGGTACTTTGCCTGTACCGATACGATGTTTGATTCTGTTGATACTAGCATTTCCTTTCTACGCCTCCTTGATTTGACTGATCAAAGTGGGTTGAAGTTCGATGCTAGCCAAAAATCCTTCACTTACTAATTCCATTCTGAAATCTTCCACCTCCTTATGCAAACTTGGTTGCTCCTTAAGAATAATGGAGTTCAAGCGGCACGACAATCTACTAAGGGCATATGCTACCACATTGGCTTTACCGGGGTGATAGTGAATGTCCAGATCATAGTCCTTGATTATCTCAATCCATATTGTCTGCCTCATATTCAGCTCCTTCTGAGTGAATATATACTTCAGGCTTTTATGATCTGAATAAATCTCACAACGGTTTCCCATCAGATAATGCCTCCATGTATTCAGGGCTAGTACTACGGCTGCTAGTTCAAGGCCATGGGTTAGATAGTTCTGTTCATGCTGCTTCAGCTATCGGGATAGGTAAGATATAACTTTGCCTTCTTGCATCAACACACATCCGAGACCGATCTTGGATGCGTCACAATAGACATCAAAGGGCTTTGTGATATTCGGCATGATAAAGATTGGGGATGAAACTCGCTTCACATTTGTCCGTCCATTCAAACTTCTTGTCCTTCTTCAGCAATTGGGTCATGGGTCTAGCGATACTCAAGAATCCTTCTACGAACTTGCGGTAGTATCCCACTAATCCGAGAAATGCACGAACTTGGGTTTGAGTGGTTGGGGCCTACCAATATTCAACATCCTTCACCTTTGCAGGGTCAATGGCAATTCCTCTAGCTGATACAAAATGTCCAAGGAATCCTACCTCCTGTAACCAGAATTCACATTTGCTAAACTTGGCATACAGCTGATGCTCTCTAAGGGTTCCAAGGATGGTCCTTAGTTGTAGCTCATTCTCTTCTTCTGATTTGGAATAAATCAGAATGTCATCAATGAAAACAACGACAAACTTATCCAGGAAGTCCATAAAAATCTTATTCATGAGGTTCATGAAATAAGCGGGGGCATTGGTTAATCCAAAAGACATGACAATATACTCATACAGTCCATATCTGGTGGTAAAGGCAGTCTTTGGAATATTCTCTGCGCGAATCTTGAGTTGATGATAGCCAGTTCTAAGATCAATCTTAGAAAATAATTTGGCACCAGTCAACTGGTCAAACATGTCTTCTATTTTAGGCGGTGGGTACTTGTTCTTGATGGTGACATCATTCAACTTCCGATAATCCGTACACAAATGGTTACCTCCATCTTTCTTATCCACAAATAAAATAGGTGATCTCCATGGTAATGCACTTGGTTGGATCAATCCTATTTCCAGCATGGCATCCAGTTGCTTCTTCAGCTCCTCTAGTTCAGACGGGTTCATACTATATGGTCTATGGGCTATGGGTCCAGTTCCAGGGATTAGTTCAATGATAAAATCGATATCCCGATATGGGCGCATACCGGGAAAAACATCTGGAAATACATCGGGATATTCACAGACTATCCGTACTTGGCCAATGGTTGGATGGGCTATACTCTTGTTGCACTTGAATTGACGGGGCAAGGTTTCAGATATATGCTCGACTGATATTCCGGCTGTACTGGTCATGGTTATGGCTTTCTTGGCACAGTCAATTAATCCTTTATGTTTGGACATCCAATCCATTCCTAGTACTACTTACAAACCTTTAGTTCCGAGTACTATTAGATTATCATAAAAATCTATGCCATGGATTCGAATAGGTACGGCTTTGCAAATTTGTCTAGCTTTGGTGGTTGAACCAGGTATTTGAACTATCATAACGTGCTTCAATTTGGTGGGTTGAATCTTACTAGTGCATGCAAATTCTTTAGTAAAAAACAAGTGCGATGCTCCAGAATCAAACAACACTCTGGCAAGTATCGAGTTAACAGAAAACATACCCAGCACGACATCGGGCGCTTCTTGGGCTTCTTCAGCATGCATGAGAAAGAGACGGCCGTTGCGGTTGAGCGAATTCCTTGGGGCAAACCTTCTTCTGGGCTGAACACGGCGCTGTTGTTGAGCTAGGTCATTTGCGTTGGGGGTTGCAGCAATCTTCTTGGGGCACTCATTGGAATAGTGACCCTTGGTTCCACATTCATAACAAGTCACTTGCGACTTGTCCTTTGCTACAATAGGCACAACATTGCTTCCAGTTCTCGGGGAAGTGTTGGTGTTGGTGGTGGCATTGTTGTTTTTGAACTTAGGTGGTGCACGATTGAAGTTGCTAGGGCTGTTGTTGTTTCCTCCAGGCCTTAGGATTCCATGGTTGGGGTAGGTCGGACGGTTCATCGGGGGTCTGTTGGTTCTTGGGGCAAATCCTGGAGATGGGTTGGGGCGATACTTCGGTGTATGGCGGGTTCCTAGTTGATTCATCATGCGACGCTTGCGGTTGTCATTGGCTTGGTTGATCTTGCCTTCCATTTGAATAGCAGAGTCAACTAAGGCTTCAATATTAGCAAAGGGTATATTAACTAACACCGTCTACATCTCATCGTGCAAACCATTAAGTAATCTCTCCTTCTTCTTGGCTTCAGTATCTATCTCGTCCGGTGCATACCTAGCCAATGACAAGAATTTGTCATGGTACTCAACTACTGTCATCCTGCCTTGCTTCAGTTCCCTGAATTCATCTCTCATCCTCTTGATCAAACCCGGTGGCACATGGGTTCTGCTGAACTTGACTTTGAACTCTTCCCAAGTCATCATCTGTCCTACAGTCATTGCGCGAACATTGTTCCACCATGCTCTTGCATCTCCGACCAGATAGTGGGTAGCAAACAACACTTTCTTGTTAGATTACACTCCTGCAACTTACAGATTGTTCTCCATGGTTTGTAGCCAATCATTTGCATCTAGGGGCTCTTTTGACTTAGTGAAAACGGGTGGGTTGGTGTTCTAGAAATTCTTGAGCTTAGATCCATGGTTGTCCTGATTTCCATGGCCTTGATTGTTATTGTTGGCCATCTGAGCTATGTGCTGAAGGGTGGCTAAGTTGGCTTGACGTTCGGCTCTTTCTGCTTCGCGGTCAGAAACCAACATTTGCAAGATTTGCAACACCGGGTCCGGGGATGAGTTGCTTCCTCCGCGAGGCATCTGAAGATTGAGATAGATCATGATAAAAGAGGGAAATTTCTAAGGTTTAGGGTTTTGTGTTTGAAAAGTTTGACTCGGATTTTTCTAGCAACTTGCTTTTCATTCATTCATAGCACACGATACAAACACACACCACAACAAAGGAAAACAGATGGTTTTAAGAACCATTCTATGAAACTACGATCAGTGGGACCTAATACAACTCACTAACGCTAGTGCTCAAGTGATACTACTCCTCGGAGTCGGTGTCCTCATCATCATCATCATCATCATCGATGAAGGCAAAGTCATCTTCATCGTTGAAGAATTCCATGGCCTGATCCTCCATAAAGTCATCATCATCGCTGAGATAGGAGTAGGGGTCTCCAGGAAGGTCTTCCCCTGCATTCTCCCTCTCCTCTAACTGCATATCTCTCTCGTGGATGGTCTCCTCCAAACTCGTGATCCGGTGGAGAAGACGGGAAATGATGCGCTCCTTCTTGTTGAGCTGACGGCGACGAGACTTGCGATCCTTCACTAGCATGGCAATGGTCTGATCCTTCTTGGCGGCGATGGCGTACTTATGGTTGGCGTAGGAGCGGGCATTGTCCAACTCCTTCTAACGGTCATACATCATGAAGCTGAGGTGGTCCAATTGACTCTTCAGCTCATGGTGGTATGGGGCTTCCAGTGGTTGTCCCATAACATCACGCCTTGGATAGAACTCAAAGTGGGTAACCTTGATCTGATTGATACTCTGTCCACACAGACGGGCAAGATCTTCCTGCATTGCTCTGGCAAGTCCATCGAGCCAGTTGTTCTCTCTCAAGGTGAACTGAATTCCCTCTAAAGTGGGGGCTTCAATATTTCCCCGGAGACTTACAACAACTATCCACTACAAATCCTCTCCTTCCTAATCATTGAGCTAAGCTCCAAAGAACTCGGGGTGCGGACACTCCAGAAGTTCTGAAAGCTGGTCCAAGTCACGCTCAAAGATGAGGTCTCCTCCATTCCCCAACTGGTAAAACTTTCTATACTTCACGTCCATCTATAAGAATATAGGATGAGTAAGTTAGTAGAGTGATTAAGTGTGTCAAATTTTATGTAATTTTGCAAGAATTTTTTAGGAACATGAATTTTCATGAAAGAGTCTAAGTGATAAGAATGAGAATAAGTTTTCATAAATACTCACTTCTTTGGTTTTTAAACTAAGTTTTTGATTCAAACGTCCATTCTAAACTAGGGTCTCCTATGATCAGGATGGCTCTGATACCAACTTGTCAACACCCAGAATTTTAATCCTAGATGCCTGTTATGCCATACATCGCAATCCCAAGATTACCATTTTTGCGAGACATAACAGATTGGATATCACAGTACATCATCCATTACAAACCATACATAAGGTCTTACAACAAATAAGGATCACATGATCCAGTCTTAATACAATCAAGCAGCGGAATAACGTAATAATATCGATAGCGTAGGCGAGGCTCCATCTTCATGGTCACAGGCAATGCTGATGATGGGAGATTATCCTAGTTGTCGTAACCTTCCTGCTGTCCGTCTTCCTGATACTCCTCTTCATAGTCTGGCCACCGGAATAGCCAAGTACAAAGCCATGAGTACTATTTAAATACTCGCAAACTAATACTAACAAGTGAAGTGGTTTTGAGTAGGATATACTAAGCTCTAGGTTGTTTTGCAAAAAGCCAGATTTACCTCTACTAAGTTCAGAAGCAAGAAAAATAATTGAAAGTTCACTACAAGGAATCTGCTATACATGACCCTCCATTTTCGTCACAGAATCGTCATTGTCTACAATATATGAAGATCTTATGACGAAAAATATATCGTCAAAAACTGAGCGTTAGTAATTGCATACAATGACGTTTTTGTCGAAATCGTCATAACCGTCTATGACGATATTGGATCATCATAACGGTTATGACGATCCAATATCGTCACGGGCCATCTAGCCAGGCCAGGTCAGATCCTACGTGGCCGATCCGACGTGGCAAAACTATGACGAAAGCAAATCGTCGTAGAATGAAATCAGTCCGGTCCATTTTAGTGGTCCATATGGGCCAAGCCCACTAGTTTGGCCTGTTTTATGTTTTTTCCCTATCAATTTTAATAGGTTACATGGGCCAAACCCAACATTTCGGTCCTTTTATTTAGTGGGCCTTGGACTTTTTAGGTTCAGTTATTTTATATTTATGGCCTAATAACATTAATTTATTTTAAAATTACGGACAGTGAGTCTCAATTGTCAGATTCTTGTAATGGTGGGTTCAGGTCATTCTATACGGTGGGGTCATTCTTTTCACAAAACAGAGATTAAAATGAACCACTGTTACAATGGAATCTATAAACAGAACTCTCAGCAAGTTTAAAAACTAGCTACTCTTTGATGCTCTTTTGGAACTTCTTCACGCTTCCACTTCTTCAACATGTAGCTCTTGTAAAGAGTATATCTGCAGCTAAGTATGATCAGGGAATGCAATTAAGTATGATCCATGCATGAATTACTAGACTAATGTGCAAGTGAGTAGGCATGAATTACAAGTAGACTTCAAACAAGAGGTTTGTACAACTCACTTGCGCAGCTCGATGTGCAGCACCTTGACTCCCAACTCTCACGCACTCACTAGAGACCACCACACCTGACAACAAGACGAAAACAAGTCACTAGGTATCATCTATAGCAAGAAGCACAAAGGGCACTAGAGAAAGAGGAATATGGAGGACGCAGACGCACCAGCCGATGAAGATGCATGTACCTGGACGCCCTCCATTCCAAGCCGGAACAACAGCACCAGAGGACGTGTCCGGCGCTGCCACTGCTACTCTGTGTGGATGCCGAGATTGAAGACGTTGGTTCCGTGCAGGACTCCACCATGTAGGAATAGTTGTACTCGGAAGTGTTTACATGAAAGTGTAAAGTGCAGAAAATTATTTCCAATATAAAGCTATATATATATTGTTGTAAAGTGTTGAAATAGAACTTTTTAGCTTTCCAAAAATTAAACAGAGGAAAAATAATGAAATTACCCCATGAGAATGCATGTTTCAAGAAATGTAAAAAACAGAATAAAGATCTCTAGCAAGTGAGTAACAAATATGCATGGCAGCATTGGTACTTTGACCGTATGCTGGGTATACAATGAACTTAAGATGAGTTTACTAAGCTAGGAAACTATACAGTAGCATATGCTTGCCAATTCAGTTGCTTATAAACTGACAGCAATGTTAAGCTAATAGAAATGGGCACATCAGTAGTTAGAACTTCCATGTACATCAGCTGTTGTGAGTCAAAGACACATGCACACATAATTCAGGCACTGACAGTATTTGATTTGATACTGTAAAAGTAAGACTGAAACATTCTGTAGCAAGAAGCACTTCCTAGCCACAATTTAATCTAGAAAATAACAATATTTAACAATGGAGTATCTGCTATAAGAATGTGACACCTAAATATTCTGGAGCTAGAAGCACTTGACACCGAAACAATAAAACCTGCTTGCCATGGACCATGGAACATTTTGGAACTATTTAGAGATTTTTAGGCATTAATGCAACTGAAAGAGATAGTGAATCCAGGATACAAGCATGAAATGGTAGGTACCCTACCATAAGGGTCTGGCTGATGTAGAATGAATAGAGTATGTCACGGATGTGTAGCTTCTCATGCCCTTTGACTCTATGACACCACCCTCTAGTCATATTCCTCCGACGTTGCACTCTGGCCGTCTTCAAGCTGTCTCCGTCCAGCATCCATCGCGCGAGTCCAGAAGTTCCTGCAGCTCCATCTCCAGCCATCTCCGGCCAGCAGCTCCGTGTCTTCTTCTCCATCCGTCCTCGGCCAGTAGCTCCCTACCAGGTTCAGCTCACCATATATACTTTCCCCCAACAGGTCGGCGTGACCATGGCATGTAAGTACATATATAAGTGATTATTGTGAAAATGAGATTGCCCAAATATACAATTGTAAATCAAGAAGCATATTAACAGTACATTAGTTAAGGAGAAATGACAGTACAATTGTAAATCAAGAAGCATATTAACAGAAGTCCTGGTAAAAAAGCTGCTTAGATCCAAGTCTACTACACTGTATGCCCAAGTGAAGACAATATACTGCATATGTGCAATAGGTTTACATTGTAGAAAGTAGAACCAAGTAAAATAAAGGACAATCAAGGATGATGCTACATATTATGCTTAGTACACTCCATATGTGCAATAGGTTTATATTGTAGAAAGAAGAACCTTATATAACAAGTCAATTTCAGAGGATATGACTTAATCACAGATAGTAGCTAGATTTCCAATGTCCCAACATAACTTTTACCTTGCTTTTTTACATGAACCACAAGTACACAAGTGGATCAGTAGAATCCGCAGTCAAATAATTTGTGACAATTTAGCTCCTAGACAAGGAAATTTGCAAATGAATCAAATATGTAAGTACAACTATGCTTGCTTATCTGTTAGGATAATAAAATCTAAGGTTGAACATAGTCTAATCTCCTAGTACACGCTGAGAGCACAAAAGGAAGCTCAACTGAGAACTTATGTACTCACAACCTGGTACCACTAGAGCAGGTAACTACCTAAAGGCTACACGGATCAATCAATAATAACATTCCTAGCAACCAATCAAGTTACTATACTCTAGATCAGCATCGCAATTTCTGGCCAATAGAAAGAAAACGAAGAAAGCAGGAGGCACAAACGAACCTGTTCTCGTTCGAGGTTAAGGTGATCCCCTTCCTTCTCTCATGATCGGCTAACATGGATGATCTCTTCTCCCCACAGTGTCCTTCCCCTGTTCCTCCTCTGCATACACCCTTTTTCCTACCCTCGCCACTGCGAACCCCTTCCTCGGGGACACTGCAACAAAAGAGAAGTCATAGAGAATACAGAAGATAGAGATGGGGAGGGAAGAGAGAGATTCAGAGGAAGTCCTGGAGCTAGATAGGGTCTCACCTGTAGCAGCTGAGGGTGATGAAGGTGCGCAGGATGGCCATCGGTATCCATGTCGCCCACCAGTTCGACGGCGCTGGAGACGCCAGGAGCAGCCAGATTCAGCGCCCTCCTCGCGAAGCACGCGCGCACTAGCGTCGGCAAGGAAGACCAAGCTGGTGGAGGAGGCCTCTGTAGAGGGAGTGTCCCAACCTTTATTAACATATGGTGGTGTCCCCTGTGTTTACAATGCTAGTCCCTGGATCAATAGCTAGCATCCACAGTTAAGATGTAATATCAAGAAACAAAGGTCAAAACATAACTTTATAACCAGGAATAACATAATTTTATTACATCATACATAGCTCATTTGGCTATTACATTACATTGCAGCGGAATAACTATAGTCATGGGGTCCTTCATCTTCAAAGTGCCACAGGCAGATGTTGGTTGTAGACTTTGTAATCCTAATCAAACAATCTTCACTAAAATCAATCAGACCTGCAACATTACAAGTTACAGCCACAAGGGTCAATACATTTGAATTGTATTGGCAAGCTTCACTACTATGTATAATATGAGTGGATCCTATCAATACATGCATATTTGGCTAAGTAGAGTTTAAGGCTCATTTGCATAAAGCAAAATTTATCCTATCTTTTCAAAATGGTTTTGGTCCTTTGTCAAATCTCCTTTTCCAAGTTCCTTGAACTCCTTGGTAGAAACTCAAGTGTTCAAGTCCTTGTCAAAATCCCTTGAGCTCCTTGGTAACCCCAAGTGCAACAAGTTTTATCAAAATCTCATGAGTTCCTTGGTAACCCCAAGTGTTCATGTTTTCAACAAAATCTCTTGAGTTCCTTGGTAACCCCAAGTGTTCATGTTTTCAACAAAACCTCTTGAGTTCCTTGGTAACCCCAAGTATATCAAGTTTTGTCAAAGTCTCTTGAGATCCTTGGTAACCCCAAGTGCATCAAGTCCTTAAAAGTTTTTCTTTTAGAAATTAGAATGTCGAGATCTCCCATAGCTTCAAACTTTAGTTGCTCAGTATTGTCCATAACCGGGGACACGGCTAAGTACTTAGATTTTATTATCTTCTGCAGAAGGACTACACTTTACCCACATGTCACAATCCCATCCTTTTGCCACCAGTGGCCTACTGGATTAGTGCTCACCAAGATGGAGTACTGGCAGATTGAGAATGTGACGAAGTCTTTCCAAAGGGTCCTCCCATACACCATTGCTAGCTTGCCTTCAGCACCCATGTTGGATTCCAGGTCCCCATGTCCAGTTAACTGAGGACAGTGCATGAGTCTTCCCAATGTATCTGACTAAGCCAGAGCCATAATAGCATGTGGGTGCACACGAAAGCCACAATTGGAGAAACATGTTCAATCTCTAAGTTTCCTAGGTGGTTTTCTTTTGGAGCACAACACAAAGTGATTCCCATAGACATGGTTCCTTTTGTTGCCACCCTCTCCAAAACTTAAAGTATCCTCCACCTAGGTGGTTCATTGAGTCCTTGTTTTATTATGTAAACACAAGTCCTTTCCTCAACCTTTGTAAAATCTCAACATATATCTCTTTTCAAAATATAGCATGGCTAAGCATGTAACAACTACATTGTTTTCTCTAAGGAATGGATAGGGAATCCTATTAGGATTTTAGCATAGCATAAGTACAAAAATTATTTTCATGCATGTTTCAAAATCCACTAAGTATAATGAAAATAGTAGGACTTTTGATGATAGTGTCACTTGCCTTTTTTGGGTAGGGAATGATGGTTCACTCCTTGATCTTGCTAGTCTCACACTTTGTTAATTTCACTACAATCAATCAAGCAAACAGCAAATCAACTAGCATTCCAAATAATCAACCAAACAATAATTCACACACACATAAAACTATGGGATCTAAGTCATGCATGTAAGCATGCAAGAGATGGTTCTATTTGTAAAGATGGTCTCCACTAGGCTTCTAAGCTTTGTGAGTTCCAAATTGGTCATTTTCCAAAGTGGC
This sequence comes from Avena longiglumis, assembly GCA_030063025.1. Classification (NCBI taxonomy): domain Eukaryota; kingdom Viridiplantae; phylum Streptophyta; class Magnoliopsida; order Poales; family Poaceae; genus Avena; species Avena longiglumis. Next base: position 145,705,894 of record CP125978.1, on the reverse strand, counting down.
AAAGTCATTTGCAAAAGGGTTTTGTCCATAAACCATTTTTAAATCCAATCATCATTTTATGTGGTGAAAAATATTTTTTTATCAAAGCAAAACTTTATGTTTTTCACCAAATGAGTTGCCCTTGCAAAACTTGGTGTTTTGGGTCAGTAGGTTTGATCCAAAACATTTTCCCAAAGTTTTCTTTACAAAAACATTTTCATAATAAAATCAATAATTTTATTTGGCTAGAAAATGGCTAAGTCAAATAATCCAACCTAAACTTTACCAAAATCCATTTTCCAAACTATGGGTTGGTTCCTAGGGTCAGTAAGTTCACAACAAATCAATTTGCCAAGGTTTCAAACTTAAAAACATTTTTGAATCATTTTTCTAATCTAAACAAGCATACAAATGTTTCTGCCAAATCAACTAATCTAACAGATACTATTTGCTAAACAAATTCCACAGTTGGCTAGGGCTTGTTCCACTGATTCCAACGGTATAAAGTTTGTAGTTTTTGGACGTGTGGATCAAAAGTTACAAAGGTTTGAAAATTGAATCTATAACAGATTCAAATCTGTTTTTAAAACGAAACCTGGCCACGCGTCGTAATATGACTGGCTGGTACCGGTTCGGCCGGATCGGCTCTGCTGTGCGTTGGATCTAAACATATCGTGTGGTCCTGATCGCGTACCTCTTCGGTGATTAAGTGGATCTGTTTCGTTCGCTCGATCTAGATCCTACGGTCGCTAGCAAGCTTGCCAAAGATCGGTGGCGCTGGCGGCGGCAGACGGCGGCGCACGGCCAGGCGGTGGCGTTACAGCGGCTACAGGAAGCAAAGTAGACAGGGGGGTGCTTACCGTGTTCGCGAGGTCAAGGTGGTGCTCGTCGTGTGGTCAAGGTGGCAAGGGGCGCTCTGGTATAGCAGCGATTGCTCGCCGGAGTAGAGAGCTGCGTCGGGTGGTCCTGGTTGCGGTCGGAGGCGACTCTGTAGATCACGTGGAGGCAAACAGAGGGCGTAGTTAGGTACGCAAGACCAAGGCGAAGATGCTCGCATGATTGAGAAGCAGAGGGGCGGTCGGATTCTACCTGGGAACTCGCCGAGAAGATGACGCCAGCGAGCTCAGTCGAGTTGGATGCCGATGTTCTGGAGCACCCGCGGTTGAATGGGAGGTACAGGGAGATGCGCCAGGGAGTGGTGAAGGTGTGAGCTTGGTCGGGGAGGCAGGAGGTGGCGAGTGCTGGCCGGAATTGGGAGAGAAGCTCGTCGGAGAAGTGGGAGGGCGAGCTCAAATTGAGGCAGCCTCGGGGCAGAGAGGGAGTGGCGTGTGAGGGGAAAGGAGGAGGAGACGCTGGCGATTAATAGCGTGCAGTCACGGCGAGGTTAAGGCGCGGAATCAATGCGTATTCAAACCGTGACATCAACGGCAGAAATGGCCGGCGTGGTCGTCGCGAGGAAGGAGACGAGCTGGAAAAGTGGGGTCTGCTGGTCAGTGGGAAAGGAGTGAGAGGAAGGTCCACCAGTCAGCGTCTGTTTGGGTTAGAGGCTGAGTGCGAATCGTTTTCTTCGGGGAGGGAAAACTGGGCTAGTTCTGGGCTTCTTGGGCTGGCTCAGTTGGGTCACGTCCAAATCTTATTTTTTTCCTGTTTTAAACATTTTCTTTTTCCAATACTATTTTCTATTTTGAAATTCCAAACAAACAAATCACACTCAAATCAATTCAAACAATCAACAAACTTTGCAACTATGAACTTGGTTCTGTTTATCCACATAACCCAAATTCCAAAATAATATAATAAATTTTTATTCTTTTAGGATCCATTCTTTAATTAAATAAAATGGATCTTTAGTTATTTAATAAAATACGGTTTGATTTAATTAACAAAATCTCCATTTGAAATCCAAATATTTTCAAAACCAAATCAGTAGGTTTTATTTCAAAATAAAGAATACTTGAAAACTTGTTTAAAACAAAATAACCTTTTATTTTAGGGTCCATTAATAATTAAATACAATAGACCTTCATTATTAAATCAACTAGGATTTATTTTATTTAAAATATTTATTTTGAAATCTAAAATAAAGCCAAAACACTTCAGTAGGTTTTATTTGAGAATATAAAATATTTGGAAAACTTATTTAAAATAAATAAATAGGTTTTAGTGTTTACTTAAAATGGGAAAAGTCTTTTCTTTAATAAAATTTGGATATTAAATCCCTATTATTTTATTTAAATAAACCTTTGCTATTTTTATTTAAAACAAAATGTTTTAATTCAAAAGCTTGGACAAGGTTTAATTTGGCTTTATAAAATAATCTTTATTTATAAATCCACCTTTTCTTTTGAAAACCAAATCCTTTTATTTAAAAGATCCAAAATAGTATTTCCAAAACATTTTATTTTCCTTTATTTAAAATGTTTTTCTTTTAAACTTCCTTAGGATTTTAGTTGATCCAAATTGGTATGAAGTTCCAATTGAATTCAAAAAGTTTCTTCTGGCCCTGAAAATCAACAAAGTTTTATTTTATTCATTTATTTTTCACATTACAAGATTTGGAAAATCTTGGGATGTGACAAGCTACCACCCTTAAAATAAATCTCGTCCCGAGATTTGGGGAGGCTAGGGTTACAAGCAGGTTCAAAACAACTAGGGTACTATCACCCTTAAAAATTCTCAAAAAATTACATATTGGCCTTCTTGGGATCCTGGAAAAGCTTCTCTAAACGAACTTTTGCATTGTGTCCTTTGTTTCCATACTTGACTCATGGGCCAAGGTTAAGTTTCTCCATAGGTTTGTTCAACTTGTTCTTCATCTTTTCTGGACAGTTGCTTGCATAACTTCCTGCCGAATCTATAGGAAGTGGGTCCGGTTTGAACTAGAGGTACATGATCCGATGCTCATGATTTTTGGAAAAATCATTTTTAGACTCACTATATGCTATTTCTTCAGAGATCCAATGCAAGTTTAGCGAGGCTCATCCCCTAGCTAAGAACCTTCGTGTCCACCGTTTTGACCATAGTTTGAAACGGGCATAAAAAATTCAAAAACGGTCCGATCAATGCAAATCCTTTGCGTGGTGTCTTATTATGTGACATAGTTGCAAGGAAAAATACCAACCTTGGTATATTGCAAGTGTCTCGAAAAAACCTTCTCAGAAATGACCTATAATGTCTGAGGTTTCATGGCTTTCGGACCAAACGACCAATGTTATCGCTAGAATCATGGCATAGTTTGTGATAATGTGCCCATATTGTGAACACGTATGAATCATGGGATGGCGAACAATGTTGCAGGAGAAAGTTTTCCTTTTCGACGCACGGAAAATACATTTTCCATTTTCCGAGCGCAAAAAACGGGTCATTTTGTGAAGCAACCACCAAATGACAGTTTTAGAATGGTCACACCACATTTTGTAAAAATATTAGACCACCTTACATGGAAAATTTCCCAATCGGGGCATCTCAAACCTTTCCGTTCACCCCTGGCAAAAAAGACAAATTCCTGTCGAATCTATAGGAAGTGGGTCCGGTTTGAACTACAGGCACATGATCCAATGCTCATGATTTTTGGAAAAAATCATTTTTAGACTAACAATATGCTATTTCTTCAGAGATCCAATGCAATTCTAGCGAGGCTCATCCCCTAGCTAAGAACCTTCGTGTCCACCGTTTTGACCATAGTTTGAAACGGGCATAAAAATTTAAAAACGGTCTGATCAATGCAAATCCTTCACGTGGTGTCTTATTATGTGACATAGTTGCAAGGAAAAATACCAACCTTGGTATATTGCTGTAAGGCCCCTCCTTTATAAAGGAAAAGGATCCCTGTGTTTACAATGCTAGTCCCTGGATCAATAGCTAGCATCCACAGTTAAGATGTAATATCAAGAAACAAAGGTCATAATACAACTTTATAACCAGGAATAACATAATTTATTACATCTTACATAGCTCATTTGGCTAATACATTACATTGCAGCAGAATATCTATAAGCATGGGGTCCTTCATCTTCAAAGTGCCACAGGCAGACATGTTGGTTGTAGACTTGTAATCCTAATCATAAAACTTCACTAATAACAATCAAACCTGTAACATAACAAGTTACAGCCACAAGGGTCAATACATTTGAATTGTATTGGCATGTGATACTATGGTAGTGTAGTGGAGTCTATCATCTATACGCATTTGTCTAAGTGGAGTTTAGGCTTGCATTGCTCAAAATAGACTTCCTTATCATTTGAAAACACTAAGTTTTTGCTTTGACAAAATCACCCAAGGAACCACCAATAGAAATTGGTGAACCTTAAACCCTTGTTCAACCACAATTTTTTAACTTAGAAATTTGGATGATGAGATTCTTGATAGCTTCCATGTCTTGCTGCTTAAATTGTCCTTTGCCAGGGACATGGCTAAGTACTTAGATTTTACACTCTGCAGAGGTGGTGCACTTTCCCCACAAGAGTTGGTTTCACCAAGACAAGATCCTTCAGAAGCCTTCCCTTAGACCAGAATGGACGCGCTCCAACCTATCAAACCCCTACCACCAACTGTCCATTTGGCTAAGTTATTGCAACCTATATGATCCAGGCAGAGCCCATAATGCCAAGTGGCTGCACTTGAAGCTTCTCAACATTTGACATCTAAAATCTCTTTGTTCCTGGGTGGCCATCCACAAGTGAGACACCAAGTTTTCCCCAGCATACTGGACTTGGTGGTGCCCAAGTTTTCCCCAGCATACTAGACTTGCATGACCACTCAACACAAACCATTCCTTCCATTCCACCCAGGTGATTCATTCACTTAGTTGTTTTATTAAACAAAACACAAGTCCACAGACTTAGAAATTTTCCATAGTATGAATATATATTTCACCCTTGTTTTCTACTAGCAAAGCTAAGCATGATAGTAGTAGGAATCTTAACTTAGGAAATTCTACTAAGGTTTCATCTACTAGGTTTTCCCATAGCATGGTTTATACTTAGCAAAAATTCTATGCAAGTCCTACTTAGAAATATCACTAATGCATAGTGAAAATAATGGGACAAATGTATGAAGCATCACTTGCCTTTTTGGTATAGGGTATAAGTTCACTCCTTTATCTTTGCAATGTTCACACACTTCAAAACACTACAATTCAATCAAGCAAACAATATTTCAATCTACCATTCAAGCAATTCATCACATAAAATCATAGTAACAAAACAATGCATGCAAGCATGCTAAAGATTGTTTTATTTGTAAAAGTGGTTTCTAATGGTTCATAAACATTTTAAAACACCTAATGGTCATTTTATAAAGTGGAAAAATCATTTGTATGAGATTTTACTTCATAAACCATTTTTAGATCAAGTCATTATTTTATGTGGTGTAGAAATGCTTTTAATAAGGCAAAATTCTATAGGTTTCAAAAAATATGTTTTCAAACCATATAACGTTGTGTTTAGGGTCAGAGAGTTTATTTCCAAAACATTTCTCAAAGGTTTTCTTCCAAAACCATTTTTAATAATTAAACCATATTTTTTTATTTGATTAGAAATGGTTTAAATCAAAGATTTATTCTTTTGCTTCACCAAATACATTTTTGAAACCACAATTTGTTTCCTATGGTCAGTAGGTTCAAAACACACCATTTTCCAAAGATTTTATCCCCAAAATCCTTTTAGAACAATTTTTATATTCTAAACTAGCATACACAAGTTTCTGCCAAAACAATCAATTTAACAGAAGCTTTTTACTAAACAAAGTGCATGGTTGGCTAGGGCTTGTCTTGCTGAATCCATTGATATGAAATTTGCAAAATTTGGACGTGTTGATTAAAATTATAGATTTTACAAAATCTAGCATCTAATAGATCAAATCTGTTTTAATTCAAACCAGCAGAGCCACATGGCGTGTTCTAATTCGTCGGTACCGGTTCGTGTGGATCAGCAACGTGAGGCGTTGGATCAAGTTACATCGCACGGCATAGATTGCGTATCCCTTCGGCGTTAAGTGATTCTATCGCATCCTTACGATCTGCATCTAACGGCTTGAGACGACCTGACCAAACTCTGGCGGCTTTCGCGGTCTTGGCGGCGGCAGCTACGCTAGCGGAGCTGGCAATGCAGGAAGCGAAAAGGGAAGAGAGATGGCTCACAGTGATCACAGTGACGTGGGGATTCTCAACCTGCTCGCGGTTGACGAAGGGGCGCACAGGGTTGCTGATAATTGCTCGTCGGAGTTGCGTCTGACGACGGCCACGCTCTGTCGTTGTCGAGGGCGGCGCTACGGGTCACGAGGGAGCAAACGGAAAGCACGGTTAGATGCGCAAGGTCATGGCGATGATGCGTGCGTGAAGGAGAAGGAGAGGGGCGGTCAGGTTCTTACCATAGGAGTCGCCAGAGAAGGAAGCAGACGGTGGCGGCGCTTGGTGTCGTTGTTGTCGAGGCTCTAGGGAGCGCACGAGCGAGCTAATGCCACTGGGAGGTTTGCCAGGATATGGGGATCACGTCTGTGTGCTCGAGGAGGCAAGGGGTGGAGGGGACTGGCCAGAATCGGCCGGGAAAGCCGTCGGAGACAGTGAGGTTCGGAGGAGAAATTTGTGCAGCCTGGTGGCTCCTGTGGGGTGTGGTCTGGGGGAGAAGGGAGAGGGGAGCCTGGCGTTTATCACTGCATGGTCACGGCGAGGGATTAACGCGACATTAAGGCGTATTGACGTCGGTGTTTAACAACAGAAACGGCGAGGAAGAAAGGGGGCGTGGTCACCGCAGGGAGGAAGACGGTGACGTGGTTGTGGGGCCTGGTTGTCTGCGTGTGAGAGAGAGTGGGGTGGGGTCGTTCTATCAGCGGTCGAGGGGTGCGGGTTTGAGTGATAAAAGATCCAGAGAGGGGTTTCCTGCGTGGGATAGCGATGGGAATAGTTGGGCCAGTTAGGTTGGGCTGAGTCCTTCACTTTTTTTTTTGTTCTGTTTGTTTTTCTTTTTCCTTTTCTTTAATTCTGGTTTGATTTTATTTACTAAATTCAAGCATCCATTTGAATTCAAACTTTTGTCAAATTTTGTGTAGCTTTAAACACTGATTAGTAAAACATTCTGGAATCATTTAAGAATAATTTATTTATTCTTTTTAAGGCCTTTTAATTATTCAAAGTAGGCTCTAGTTTTAAATCAAATAAGATTTAATAATATTTTTAACACCATTTAAATTCTTTAAACTTTCCAAATCCTTTCAGTAGGTCTTTATTTGTTTAATAGGGTTCAAATAATTCATCTTGAATTATTTGGAAAGTATTTAATATGATTCATAAATCATTTGAATTGGGTATTTGTTTTATTTCCAACGGAATTAAATATAGTTTTAACTCCCTGAATTTTATTTGGAAGTTTTCTTTGATCTTATTTAAGTTGAATGAAACAACTTTTATTTCATTTGGCAAAATACCATTCTCTCATGAATTATATAATTATTCTTATTAGAGATTTATCTTTATTAAAATAGGGATGGAATGGTTAATGTCATTTTATTTTATTTTTGGAAATTATTTATCCTTTTATTTTATTTGGATTTGGATTATATCTTATTCCATTTGCTTATGGATTAGGCCAAGATTTATCTGGTCTTTCAAATATTCTTTATTTAATATTTCTTTCTTCATCTTATAAAATCCATATCTTTTTATTTAGAGATCCAAACTTGGTGATTCCAATTTGTAAAATCTTGTTTAATATTTGTTTAACCTTTTAAATGTCTTTAGGATTATTTGCTCACCATTTGGTATGGATTTTAGATGAGGGCTTTATTAGCTTTGGGAATTCAATTCCTTATCTTATTAAATTCATAAGTTTTTATTTATGGCTCCAATTTAAGTGAAACCAATTTATATGGTTTTATAATATTTCTTTTTGTCATTCTTTATCATTTGTAAATGTTTGTTGACAAGATTTTATATGGATCAAATCCATAGGCTTGGAGGTAACTTGGAAATGTTTTTATTCCATTAGGGATTTAGGATTTATTTTCCAAGTGTTTAAATTTCTAGATGTATTTAATGAGGAAAGCATTTCTCTTGATTTGGATTTTGTTGAATTCAAATTTTAATTAAAGTTTGTTCAAGATGGGATTTTAAGTTTTCATTTAGAAACAAAAGTTTCTTTTCACCCTAAAATTCAACAATAATTTATTTGTTTATTTTATTTTTCAAATTACAAGATTTGGAAAATCTTGGGATGTGACAGGCTACCACCCTTAAAATAAATCTCGTCCCGAGATTTGGGGAGGCTAGGGGTTACAAGTTGGCTCAAAGCATCTAGGGTACTACCACCCTTAAAATTTTCCAACTAGATCACTTCTTAACTTGCTTGGTATCTTGTTGAAATCTCTCTGGGCAAACATCTGCATAGTGTCCTTTGTTTCCACACTTGAAACATGTGACAAGGCTGAGATCCTTCATAGGCTTGTTTATCTTGTGCTTCATCTTTTCTGGACAGTTGCTTGCATAATGTCCTTGGTTACCACATGTGATAAGATTGAGTTCTTCACGTATCTTCTGTGGACAAGTTGCCACATAATGGCCTAGCTCTTTGCAGTTGTTGCACCACACTTGGCTAATCTCCTTATACTTTTGCTTCTCTGGACATTCACTGGCATAGTGTCCCATTTCTTTGCAATGACCACATTGCACATGGCTTTTGTCCTTCTTTTTCTTGGGTTTCTCCAAAGCTAGGAGTGCTTCTAGTTCATGTTCTTCATATGTTATCTAAAAGGTAGGAATGTCTACTGGTCTCCTTGACCTTTTATTATTCTTTGGATAATACATATGCCTCCTTTTTTGTCCTTTAAATTGAGTCATGTTGCTGGGAGGTACAAGCTGAGATTTTCCTTTGTCTTCATCTTTCTTGGTAGACTTGGCTCTCTCATGGTAGTCTGCAATCAGTTGTTGCACTCCACCTTGTTTCCTTTGTTCAACTATGGAATAGATGGGGCATTGGATAGGGACATGATTGTTTCCTTCACATAGGTAACAAGTAGCTTGGGATGTGGGGCATTGGTCAATTGGATGTTTCTCTTCACAATTGGGGAATTGATCTTCATGCTCCTTGGAAGTGTGATCCTTGTCTCCACAAATATTGCAAGCTTGGGTTCCTTCTAGAATAACATCTTTGTCATCCTTGTTGTCACAAACTCCTTTGGAAGAGTTGTCTCCCATGTTGATCATTTGAGTGGCCATCCCTTGCAACAATTGGGATTGAGTTTCCAAAACTTTTTGCATGGTTGTGTCTAACTCATTGTTATTGGCTAAAAACTGAGTTGTCACTTGGTTCAACTGGGTTTGTCTTGCTAGAAGTTGATCTCTCATGTTGATCTCTTGGTTGTTGTTGTCACCATCCTTGATGTTGGAGTCTCTTGGAGAAGTCATCTGTTTGGGTTGGATTGAGATTAGAATAGGCAAAATATTTCTAAGGAAATAATTCTAATCACACACATCACAATTCACTCAAGCAATGTGCAAGCAATCACTACCAAGCATTCCACTCAAACAACAAGTTTCAAGCATATTTTTAGGCAACCAAAACTATTTTTGTTACACCACATAAGTTGGTGGGTTTGACTTAACAAAATATGGTGGTCCATCTATATGGTTCACTTGAGATCTTTCCATCCTTCTTGGTTGATTCTTCTTGAACAAGATCTTTGTATCCTTGGAAAAATTCTCGGTCTCAAAAACTTCAAAGGTGATCATGGTTCCATCTAAGTTGTGTTTCCTTAGTCTTCAAGTCTTGAGTAATATTTCTTGTCTCACTTGTAGTCCTTAGTGATATCCAAGTTGATGTCCTTGGTGAAAATGTTGAAGATGTTGAAGTCATTAGAGTTGAAGATGTTGAAGTCATTAGAGTTGAAGATATTGAAGTCATTAGAGTTGAAGAAGTCCTTAGCACATGGTGAAGTCTTTGGCCATGGGAAAGGCTTTGTCCATCAAGTTGAAATAGAAGAGATATTGAGTCAAAACCAAAATGGTTGAGGAAAGAGTTTACAAGATTGTTTGTAAATAAGTTTTGGAACAAATACAACTCCTATTTTTCTATGGGGTTTTGTCCAATCCTAGGGTTACAAATCCTACAGGCAACACAATGCTCTGATAACATCTGTAAGGTCCCTCCTTTATAAAGGAAAAGGATCCCTGTGTCTACAATGCTAGTCCCTGGATCAATAGCTAGCATCCACAGTTAAGATGTAATATCAAGAAACAAAGGTCATAATACAACTTTATAACCAGGAATAACATAATTTATTACATCTTACATAGCTCATTTGGCTAATACATTACATTGCAGCAGAATATCTATAATCATGGGGTCCTTCATCTTCAAAGTGCCACAGGCAGACATGTTGGTTGTAGACTTGTAATCCTAATCATAAAACTTCACTAATAACAATCAAACCTGCAACATAACAAGTTACAGCCACAAGGGTCAATACATTTGAATTGTATTGGCAAGTGATACTATGGTAGTGTAGTGGAGTCTATCATCTATATGCATTTGGCTAAGTGGAGTTTAGGCTTGCCTTGCTCAAAATAGACTTCCTTATCATTTGAAAACACTAAGTTTTTGCTTTGACAAAATCACCCAAGGAACCACCAATAGAAATTGGTGAACCTTAAACCCTTGTTCAACCACAATTTTTTAACTTAGAAATTTGGATGATGAGATTCTTGATAGCTTCCATGTCTTGCTGCTTAAATTGTCCTTTGCTGACACATGGCTAAGTAGTTATTTTTTTTACAGGAGGTGGTGGTTGCACTTTCCCACAAGGTTTTTTCCAAGAAGAGATCCTTTAGAATCCTTCCCCCTTACCAATGGACGCCTCCAACCAACCTATCAAACCCCTTTGGATGATGAGATTCTTGATAGCTTCATGTCTTTGCTTTTAAATTGTCCTGTTTGCGGGGACATGGCTAAGATTTTTTTTTTTACACTCTGCGTGTGTGGTTTCCTTTTCCACAAGTGGTTTCACCAAGACAAGAGATCCTAGCCTTCCTTCTTATTAATGGACGGCCAATGCAACGCAACCACCAACTGTCCATTTGGCTAAGTTATTGCAACCTATATGATCCAGGCAGAGCCCATAATGCCAAGTGGCTGCACTTGAAGCTTCTCAACATTTGACATCTCAAATCTCTTTGTTCCTGGGTGGCCATCCACAAGTGAGACACCAAGTTTTCCCCAGCATACTGGACTTGGTGATGCCCAAGTTTTCCCTAGCATACTGGACTTGCATGACCACTCAACACAAACCATTCCTTCCATTCCACCCAGGTGATTCATTCACTTAGTTGTTTTATTAAACAAAACACAAGTCCACAGACTTAGAAATTTTCCATAGTATGAATATATATTTCACCCTTGTTTTCTACTAGCTAAGCTAAGCATGATAGTAGTAGGAATCTTAACTTAGGAAATTCTACTAAGGTTTCATCTACTAGGTTTTCCCATAGCATGGTTTATACTTAGCAAAAATTCTATGCAAGTCCTACTTAGAAATATCACTAATGCATAGTGAAAATAATGGGACAAATGTATGAAGCATCACTTTCCTTTTTGGTATAGGGTATAAGTTCACTCCTTGATCTTTGCAATGTTCACACACTTCAAAACACTACAATTCAATCAAGCAAACAATATTTCAATCTACCATTCAAGCAATTCATCACATAAAATCATAGTAACAAAACAATGCATGCAATCATGCTAAAGATTGTTTTATTTGTAAAATTGGTTTATAATGGTTCATAAACATTTTAAAAAACCTAATGGTCATTTTTATAAAGTGGCAAAATCATTTGTATAAGATTTTACTTCATAAACCATTTTTAGATCAAGTCATTATTTTATGTGGTGTAGAAATGCTTTTAATAAGGCAAAATTCTATAGGTTTCACAAAATATGTTTTCAAACCATATAACCTTGTGTTTAGGGTCAGAGATTTTATTTCCAAAACATTTCTCAAAGGTTTTCTTCCAAAACCATTTTTAATAATTAAACCATATTTTTTTATTTGACTAGTAATGGTTTAAATCAAAGATTTATTCTTTTGCTTCACCAAATACATTTTTGAAACCACAATTTGTTTCCTATGGTCAGTAGGTTCAAAACACAACATTTGCCAAAGATTTTATCCCCAAAATATTTTTAGAACAATTTTTATATTCTAAACTAGCATACACAAGTTTTTGCCAAAACAATCAATTTAACAGAAGCTTTTTACTAAACAAAGTTCATGGTTGGCTAGGGATTGTATTGCTGAATCCATTGATATGAAATTTGCAAAATTTGGATGTGTAGATTAAAAGTTATATATTTTACAAAATCTAGCATCTAATAGATCAAATCTGTTTTAATTCAAACCAGCAGAGCCACGTGGCGTGTTCTAATTCGTCGGTACCGGTTCATGTGGATCAGAAACATGAGGTGTTGGATCAAGTTACATCGCATCTTACAGATTCTATCATTCGGCTTACGATCCGCATCTCACGGATGAGACGACCAACCACGAACTACGCGGGGGACGCAACTCAGCAGCTCGGCGGGCGCACTGCTACGACGCGATGGCGCTTCTGGTCACGAGGATCAAACAGAAGCTTCGGTTATATGCGCAAGGTCATGGTGATGATGCATGCATGAAGGAGAAGGAGAGGGGCGGTCAGGTTCTTACCGGAAGAGTCGCCGAGAAGGAAGTGGCACGCGCGGTGGCTGTGTCGCTTGAGGCCTGAGGCTCGGGATGCGCGGAAAGTGGCTAATGCCACCGGGAGGTTTTACAGAGATGTGGATGCCTCAGGAGGTGGCGGAGGGCAAGGCGAGGAGGAGGGGAATCGGCCAGGAAAGCCGGCCGGGAGGGAGGGAGGTTCGGAGGAGAAATGGTGAGGTGGAGAGGGGAGCCTAGCGTTTATCACTGCATGGTCACAGCGAGGGATTAACGCGGCATTAAGGCGTATTGACGTCGGTGTTTAACAATAGAAACAGCGAGGAAGAAAGGGGGCGTGGTCACCGCGGGGAGGAAGACGGTGACGTGGCTGTGGGGCCTGGTTGTCTGCGTGTGAGAGAGAGTGGGGTGGGGTCGTTCTGTCAGCGGTCGAGGGGTGCGGGTTTGAGTGATAAAAGATCCAGAGAGGGGTTTCCTGCGTGGGCTGGCGATGGGATTAGTTGGGCCATTTAGGTTGGGCTGAGTCCTTCACTTTTTTTTGTTTATTTTTCCTTTTCCTTTTCTTTAATTCTGGTTTGATTTTATTTACTCAATTCAAGCATCCATTTGAATTCAAACTTTTGTGTAGCTTTAAACACTGATTATTAAAACATTCTGGAATCATTTAAGAATAATTTAATTATTCTTTTTAAGGCCTTTTAATTATTCAAAGTAGGCTCTAGTTTTAAATCAAATAAGATTTAATAATATTTTCAACACCATTTAAATTCTTTAAACTTTCCAAATCCTTTCAGTAGGTCTTTATTTGTTTAATAGGGTTCAAATAATTCATCTTGAATTATTTGGAAAGTATTTAATATGATTCATAAATCATTTGAATTGGGTATTTGTTTTATTTCCAACGGAAATAAATATAGTTTTAACTCCCTGAATTTTATTTGGAAGTTTTCTTTGATCTTATTTAAGTTGAATGAAACAACTTTTATTTCATTTGGGTAATTCCCAAAATACCATTCTCTCATGAATTATATAATTATTCTTATTAGAGATTTATCTTTATTAAAATAGGGATAGAATGGTTAATGTCATTTTATTTTATTTTTGGAAATTCTTTATCCTTTTATTTTATTTGGATTTGGATTATATCTTATTCCATTTGCTTATGGATTAGGCCAAGATTTATCTGGTCTTTCAAATATTATTTTTTTAATGTTTCTTTCTTCATCTTATAAAATCCATATCTTTTTATTTAGAGATCCAAACTTGGTGATTCCAATTTGTAAAATCTTGTTTAATATTTGTTTAACCTTTTAAATGTCTTTAGGATTATTTTCTCACCATTTGGTATGGATTTGAGATGAGGGATTTATTAGCTTTGGGAATTCAATTCCTTATCTTATTAAATTCATAAGTTTTTATTTATGGCTCCAATTTAAGTGAAACCAATTTATATGGTTTTATAATATTTCTTTTTGTCATTATTTATCATTTGTAAATGTTTGTTGACAATATTATATATGGATCAAATCCATAGGCTTGGAGGTAACTTGGAAATGATATTTATGCCATTAGGGATTTAGGATTTATTTTCCAAGTGTTTAAATTTCCAGATGTATTTAATGAGGAAAGCATTTCTCTTGATTTGGATTTTGTTGAATTCAAACTTTAATTAAAGTTTGTTCAAGATGGGATTTTAAGTTTTCATTTAGAAACAAAAGTTTCTTTTCACCCTAAAATTCAACAGTAATTTATTTGTTTATTTTATTTTTCACATTACAAGATTTGGAAAATCTTGGGATGTGACAATTGCAAGTGTATCGAAAAAACCTTCTCAGAAATGACCTATCCTGTCTGAGGTTTCATGGTTTTTGGACCAAACGACCAATGTTATGGCTAGAATCGTGGCATAGTTTGTGATAATGTACCCATATTGTGCACACATATGAATCATGGGATGGCGAACAATGTTGCAGGAGAAAGTTTTCCTTTTCGTCGCACAGAAAAGCCATTTTCCAAGCGCAAAAAACGGGTCGTTTTATGAGGCAACCACCAAATGGAAGTTGCATGATGATACCAATTTTTCAAAAATAATAGGCCACCTTAAATTTAAAAATGTCCCAACCGGGGTATTTCAAACCTTTCCGTCCACCCCTGGCGAAAAAGACAAATTCCTACCGAATCGGTAGGAAGTGGGTCCGATTTGAACTACAAGTACATGATCCGATGCCCATTATTTTTTGTAAAAATCATTTTTAGGTTCAAAATATATTATTTCATCATAGATCTATCGAAAGTTTATAAAAATGTAGAGATAAAAATCAATTATTTTGGACTTCATCGGAAAAATATATAAAAGAATTAAGAAACAGAAAAAAAAGAGAAAAAACAATCAGCCCTGACCTAATATACAATGGGCAAGGTCAAGTCGGCCCATGCATACACCGCGCCCCACTTCCCTTACCAGGCTTCTGGCCCATTCGGTGTAGAAAACTTGAAAGAAGAGGTACCCATTAATAAGGAGAAGCGGCCCAGGTTTCCCAGGTTTCTAGCCTATTTCTATGTTAATAAACTCGGTGCGCGAAAATGTAACACTAAGGATGGTATGTCCTGGTGGTTCTCTTGTTTGCTACGGTGAGGTACCCACGCGGTAGTGTGTTCGAGCCACACATTCTGAAATTCTTTTTCCATTTATCCATTAATAAGAAGAAGCGGCCAGTGAGTATATATTAAATTGAAGACAAGCCAAATGTGAACACGATGGTCATTCGGTCGTAGTGGTTAACTGGTGCGCTTCATCCAAGTTCCTACTTGGTTGCGGGTTCGATTCTCCCCCTTAGCTAGTGTTATTTTTGCCATTTATCTATAGATATGCAGCCGGTGAGGGTATATTAACACAAAGGCAAGCAACATATGAAATAAATGACACATAGGCATGACACGTAGATGTAACCGCTTATGTGGCCGACCAGTCACACCAATATGTTCTAATTTACACACTATGACGATTTAGATTCGTCATAGTAGGCTAAAAAGAAGATCTTAAGGTGTATTGCGCAGACTATGACGATTTCATCTAATGAAATTACGACGATTTGAACACAAAACGTCGTAATTTTAGAGGGTCTTGACCCCTCCAAATGGTCTACGACCATTTTGTGCAAAATCGTCATAGATCTATGACGATTCTCATTCCCCGTCACTATGAGAAGGTCACAAGTTAACACATTTCTTGTAGTGGTTTTATAACACCTAAGTGGGAACTTGAATTTCATGTCACAACTCTGTTGTGGTTGAGTCAAAGTCATAAATCATTTCATAAGTCATTTTGGAAACATCTGATGACGGAACAGTATGGCCACTCCAACTGTCCATAACCGCGGACGCGGCTATTCGAATAGTTTGACACTCTGCAGAGATTGTACACTTTCACCACAACATTGAATACATCCGTCAGGAATAATCCTGAATTCACCATACTCGGTATGCGGATAATCAATCCTAACCTTTCAATTACACGCCCTAGTATAGGCACCTCTCCTGTAAGTTTGGCCTCCCAACCATGACCAACTGTCATCTTGGGAACTGCACAGGTGGAAAATATTCACGAGGTAGCCTCGGCTCAAACCTTGACCGCAAGGGAACCCATACTAAGGTATATAAATTTATAGTCAAGCCCTACCCAATTTTCGGGTATTGTGGTTGTACGGTAAAATTGGAATGGTATCGCATCCAGACAACCATCAGCTTTATAAAGGGCTAAGGCTCATGCCTTAACATTTTCATCATTAAAATCATCTGGTGTTCAAGAACACATGGCAAAACATCTCAGTAGAATGACTCATCATTCTAAGGTTTTCATAACCATTTTCACCAAGTATTCCCATCTAAAGTTGATCAGGTTTTATGCTTAGCACTAGCATCTACAGGTGGGGGATAAACACTAACGAAAGGGTGGTAAGCAAGTGTATCTCATTTAAGTTCAATCTCATGCCTCAGGATGACATCAAGATTGACTAACTTAGGTCAAGTTTTATGCTCTTTATGCTACCTTTAAATATCTTTCTAAAATCTACAATTCACTAAATAAACTTTAATAGAAAGCTTTGATAAAGAAATAAAATACTGAGGTTGCAAGTAAAACTAGGATTGGGTGAAATCCAAATGATATAATCAACCATGCTTAATGCATTGCATAGGCTCTCTAATTTTCATAGTGCAAGTGTTAGCTTGCATAATTGCAAGTATAAGCTTGCCATGTCAACTAGTATTATTAGGCTTGCCTTGTGCAGAGCAGTGGTTGAAGTTCTCATCGGCTTCTTCCTCGCAGTATCCTCCTTCCTCCTCGTATCCTTGGTCGGTACTAGCGTCTATAAATAAATAAAAGGTACACAATCATCACACAATTCTTAACTACTCTATTTAGCACACAAAGGGTCACACTAGATGATCTAGCATCATCACTATTATCACAAAGATTAAAGCACTTGTCTTAATTATTTTATTTTATAAAATTAATTTCTACTCATTGAAAAACTACTAAGATTTAATATTCTCTAACTAAAACATGGGATCATGTCGACACATGTCATCACCACATATTTCAATACTTGGGAATGTGATTTAAAGTGGTGTCACAATTTAATAAAGTTTAACCTTTTTATTTTAATTGATTAAAGTGACTAGAAATGCCTATGAGGCATTCTTTTATTACTTGACCATTATTTCTACAAGTAAACCTATATATTTTTATATATTCTGAAAGGTATGGTTAAAGGTGATTTCTGAGAGTTGGTGATGACCCACAAGTATAGGGGGTGTATCATAGTACTTTCGATAAATAGGAGTGTCGATCCCAACGAGGAGCAGAAGGTGCTAAACAGTGGTATGGAGCAGGAAATCCCTGTGAATACTTAGCAAACCGATTTTTAGTGGTTTTCTGACAATGCAACAAAACAAAGAGCAAGTAACAGAAGTAACGAACAAATAGAGCAACTGTCCCAATCCTTTCTTAGCAAAGGACAAGCCGGTGGAAATACTTATAAGGACCAAACGTTCTCGAGGACACATGGGAATTCTGTCAAGTGCTTTCGCTTCAAATAGCTGAGTACTCTTCTCTGGTGTTTGTAAGTGTTGTGTGGGTGAACCTATGCTAACATACTGCCCTTCCTAGGACTAATACATACTTGTGATTAAACCCCTGCAAACATCCGTAACTAGAGGAAAGTAATTAAGATATAAATCAAACCACAGCCTTAAACTCTGAGATCCTACACTCCCTTGTGCAAAGGTGTCCTAACGGGGGTTCAAGTTTCTGTCACTCACGCAACCCCACAATTAGTAGCCAAATACACAATGCATCCCCTAGGCCCATAAATGGTGAAGTATCATGTACTCGACGTTCACATGACACCACTAGAAGAATAACACCACAACTTAAATACTAAACCATTGAATAATAACTCATCACAAATCCACTAATAACAACAAGACTTCTCCCATGTCCTCAAGAACACAACGAACTACTCAGAAGACATCATATGGATCAAGATCAAAGATCATATGGTAATGGATAACAATCTGAACATAAACAATAATCCAATGGTTCCACTCACAAGCATCAACTACAATAGTAATTCACACCGGGAAAGTTTCCCCTAATGAACTAAGCAATATCCAACACAATTGTTACAGCGGAATGGACTGGTGATGATGGTGTGGATTATGATGATGATCCCGATGAATCCTAGCTTGATGATGGTGTTGATGGCGACGGTCTCCCCACTCCGAGAAGGAATTTCCCCAGTAGAAATCTATCTGTCGGAGAGATCTTTCTCTCTCAGTGTTTTCCACACCCTAGAGGCGGCGGAAATCTATCTGTGGTCGCCCTCGAGGGTTAGGGTTCTGAAGGGAAGTTATAGGTGAAGGGGGAGAGTCGGAGGCCGGGCAGGTGGGCCACTCCTGCCCTAGGCGCGACCTCGGGTGGGCCCGCGCCTAGGGGGATGTGGGCCCCCTGGGGCCCCCCTTCGCTCCTCCTTATGGATTCCTTCGTCCTCGGGTAAAATAATATGTTTCCATATTTTTCTGGTATTTTTCTGATCTTCGCGAAATTGCACCAAAACGCCTTCTTTTCCATCAGAATCCAGACTCTGGCAGTCCATCCTCCAGGAATCATCCAACATGCATAAACAGATGAAAAGCCATAAGTAATACCTCATAATAAGACAAATATCAATGAATAGAGGTAAATTATGATATAGAAAGGTGATGCAAATTGGGCGTATCAACTCCCCCAAGCGAAAACTGAGCTCAGTAAACATGTCCACAGGTTTATGGAGTGAATTGTCGATAAACGAATACGAACAAGAAGCATCACACTTACCATTTCACAACTCATAGAAAAAAGCAACTCACCATTATATAACTTGTCTTGCAACCAAGTACCAGCAGTCAGAATATAGATGCATAAAGATAAATCATAGTTGGAATTGGCAAACTTGTTCTTGGTCAGAGAACACCTGGCAAACATTTTCACAAAAGCTTTTTTTAGAAGTTTCAAAACAGGAGCATTCTTTGCTCAAAAAGGTTTTTCACAAGTGAAGGCTTTCAAATTAATACTCAATAGATAAGAGTTTTGTGCAAACAAGGAAGATAAAGAACATGATTGAATAAATCACCATATGAATGCTTGAAACACAACAACTCTGCTTGCTGGAGATAGAGAGGAAGTAGGTTTACTAACTCAACTTGGAAGTGGGAGAAAGGTCCCTTCTTAAAGGGTAGCAGGGATTACAAGTCATAAAGAGCTTCCAAAATATTATGGTACTTACTAGATTTGAGCCCTCATTGCCCCTATCATAAGCATCTTGAGATGATTAAGGTTAAAGTGAACAAAGATGGAGTATATGCTTGACGAAATATAAGTTGGCAATCTCATGTCCCTTGAATATGAGAGCCACTCCTCATGCATACTCAACTTTGGGTCCAGGTAATTTCTTGTCACTGTAAGTATTTGCATATCATTGAGAACCGCCAACGGGGTACCCCTTGCACATGGTATAGGAGCTTTCCCATAACCAAAATGACAAGGCAAGCAGATAATGAGCATCTCAGCGATTTTTTTATTTACTATGTGTATAGCTTTTTATTGAGGATGCTTCATAGATGACTCACTATGGTGATGCTGCAAGTTTCCACCATGATTAAGCATGGCTTAGGCTAGCGGCCCAGGCGTTTCTCTAACACATAATACAAACTCCATGGACTTACAAGTTCCCTCTTTATTTCACACCATTGACATCCATAGACAAAAGAGCACGATATCAACTATGTACAACAAGGTACAAGTGCAATGTTGAAAATGTTCCCCGTGACAGCACGGTTCTGCTAATCCCAACGTATAGATGCAAGCATATACGACTTCGATGTACACAATGGTTCAAGTCTATTAGGGGCAAGTAAATAAAGTGTGCCATCAAGTTCGTGAGAGCTTTACTAACTAGTTTTCACATAACAAAATACTTTTTAACTCGAAAGATAGATGAAGCTTGAGAATTTGCTAGGAATAGCAAAATCTACTAGGTAGATATGGTGGACACAAGTGGAAAAAGTTTTGGGTTCAAAGGATTTTGGAAACATGAGAAGCATGCCTTCTCAAAAGAGGTTTTTGGCTAGCAAGGTTGGGTAGCAAGCAAGAGAGTTGAAAGAAACAAGCAAAAATACAAGTAATAAAGCCAAACATGCAATCTTCCTTGAAGACACAAAAGAATCTTAAATAAAGAATACTAAGCTTATGAGCCAACAAGAAAGAAAACAAATGATACCAAATACCTATAAGCCTTTTCTTTCTTTCTTTTTCTTTCAAATTAATGCCACTACCAGAACTCGGTTTGCCAAAACCAATTTAGATCCACTTGATGATCCCAAAGTGGTGCCAATACTGAACAACAATATCCATCATATAATAGATATTGCAAACTAAAAAAGAAGAAGTGCAAAAAGTAAAAAATGAGACTTCTAATTAATATTCCAATAAAGGCACTCACACCAAGGGATACATAGGTAATCAACTAAAGGAGAGATACTTCAACATGCAAACCAAACTATAAGATAACCCCTCTACCATATATATGAATCCACTCAAAAGTTAAAAGATAAAAGATAAAGGTGGTGATACCGCGACACTCCCCCAAGCTTGGAATAAGCCAAGGGGATGCCGAACCTGATGATGAATTACTATTTCGGTGGTGGTGGTGTTCTTTTGTCATGGGTCAAGAAATCCTCCAGCATCTCACGAAGCCTGTTATTATCCTCTTGAAGCAAATCCACCTTCATCCTCAAAGCACGGTACTTATCACAAAACTCGTTGGTGGTTTGAAGGGCTTCCGCTGCCTCAGGGCAGTATATGAGTTCTGGACCGAAAGCTACGATTCCTTGCATATGACAAGAAAAAGCATCCGCAGTGTTAATTTCTCCTACAAAAGTAGGTTTCCTTCCCCTTGTTCCTGCGGTGGTTTGTTCTTCCAATTCTATCTCCATTGGCTTCTTCCCTTTGTCGTTGGCGGAGGCCATGGTGCTCTAAACTTGAGAAGATTTCCTAACAGAAACAGATTGAAACGAAAACACGATGAGAACATGATGCACAAACCTCGGGGGATTCGGGGGGTTATATATTACGAAGATTCGATGCATCAGGAAGGTTTTGACACGGAAACAAAGCGGAGACGGAGTTCGAGGGTGGCAAACCCCCTCTAGGCGTGGCCAGGCTAGGCCCACGCTTGAGGTGGGTTTATCCACCCCGGGCTCCGTTTCCTATTTAGTTTCATCTCATAACTTCCCTTATGTATTAAAAACATAAAAAATATCAAAAGATTGGGGTTTCACGATCTTTCTGTTTTCACCACTTTAACCTAATCAAAGACGAACTCTGTAGATCCTTCTCTCTTTCTCCTGCGAATTTCCTTCATACAAAACCCTTGCACAAACTCAATGACAACATTAGTGTAAGCAAAAACAATAAACCTTTGGTACTCACTTCAACCGAAAACCCATCAACACAAAAGCTTCTATAAGAGGCAGATGCAACGCAAATGATGGAAGAAATCTTTCAAAACAGACCAACAGGTAAAGATTGATTTTTCCGAAGACCTTCTGTTGCTCAAATCAAAAAGTGCAGAACTGATGAAAGTTGGGTAACAAATTTGAGAACAAGATCAGAAACATGCAGCTCCATCCGAAGTACCGAGCTTCCTCATGAATTTTTACAATGCAGCACAAAAATCTGTCCCACGACAGCCACTTTTCACAACTCCTCTACTTCACAAAAGTAGTTGAACTTGACACAAAAACCAAAACAAAAAAAAGGATAAGGAGCGGTTATTACTGAAGTAATAACTTCCAAGACTCGAGAAAACTCTTGGGTTATCTCCCAAGAAGTACTTTTCTTTAATGCCTTTATGTTAGGCTTGAAACTTCCAAAGATGCTCACATAGGATTTATATATTTGAAATGACAGAGAGCATCAAGAAGCAAATAACCAACACACTTGAGTCTAACCCACTTCCTATGCATGGGAGTATCATGAGAAAACGAATTGTTGAAACAAAAAGCCACAAGCATAGGAAGACAAAACAGATGCAACTTTAAAGCTTTCAACATAAAACTGGGAAACTTAACATCATTGAGATGCATAAAACCATGTTCCCCTCTCTCAAAATAACTTTCAGTAGCACTTTGAATAAAGTTGACAATATAACTGTCGCTAGAAACAACTTTATCATCAGAATAAGCATACTTACAGTCATCAAAAGGAGGTCCAAGGTCATAGACTGGATCAATAGAAGCAAGTTGTTCCATCCTGAAATCTTTATTAGGCAAGCTATTTTCACAAGGAGCTTTAGCGAATTTGGAAAAGTTAAACTCATAAGAATCTCCATCAAACTTAGTTAAAACTTTCTCCTTCTTACAATCAATAATAGCTCCACAAGTATTCAAGAAAGGTCTACCAAAAATGATAGGACAAGTTTTGCTAGCTGCTGAATTAAGCACTAGAAAATCAGCAGGATACTTAATCTTACCGCAGAGAACCTCCACATCTCTTACAATGCCAATGGGGCAAATGGTCTCCTTGTTATCAAGGTGAATAACCACATCAATGTCCTCAAGCTCACAAGGACCAATCTCATGCATAATTTCCCTGTAAAGCTCATAAGGAATAGCACTAGAACTAGCACCAATATCACATAAACCATAGTATCACCAATTTTCACAGAAAGCACACACTAGCTTTTCTAGCCTTACCAGGATGAGAAATAATATTAGAAGCGTCTTCACAGAAGACAATGTGCTCATCCTCATATTTCTAGTGTTGGTGTCTTTCACAATGGCCACCATAGGTTCATCACTCAAATGCTTGCCAGGCTCCACAATTTTCATTGTACCTTTGTTATTTACACTAATAATCATAGAATACTCCTTTACCTTAGCTGGGAAAGGCATTTTATCAACATGAGGTCCAGGCACAATATGATTAGTAGTACAAACTTGGGTACTTCTAACAGAAACATGACTAACAACATCTTTATAAGGAGCATGGTACTTATTCCACTTCTTCTTGGGAATTTCAATGTAAGAGGCAAAAGCCTTAAAACAGCTAGCAATACTTTTTGGGAATCAAGACCAAACTCATTGCTAATATCACGGAAGCTATCAGTTCCCATAAAAGATTTGATGCATTCATAATCATAGTTTATACCTGACTTTCTTCCTTTGTCATTCTCCCAAGCTTCAGTGTTCTCTTGAATACGGTCTAGTAGATCCCATTTAGCTTCTTCCTTCATACGTGTGAATGATCCAGCACAAGAAGCATCTAGTAAATCTTTATCATGGAGAGAAAGCCTAGCATAAATGTTATTAAGAATAATATTGTTAGGGAGTTCATGAATAGGACATTTAAGCATTAGTAACTTCAATCTCCCCCAAGCTTGAGTTGTACTCTCTCCATCAAGAGGCCAAAAGTTATATATAAGATTTCTATCCTTATGGATCTCACTGGGAGGATAAAATTTAGAATAAAGGAGAGATGACATCTCCTCCCATTCCATGGATTTTCCATTCTTCAGCAGCTTATACCATTCTTCAGCTCTCCCTTTCAAGGATATGGAGAGCAATTTCTTCTTCACCTATTCAGTTGTGATACCTGCACACTTAAACAATCCGCATAATTCATGGATAAAAAGCAAGTGATCACCAGGATGGACAGTTCCATCCCAAAAATAATAATTGTCCATAACACTATTAACAATACTTGTAGGTATCTTAAAAGGATATATCTCAACAGGAGGTGGTTCATCTACTACCCTAGCAGTGGTAGTAGTTTTACCAAACAGAAAATCAAGTGGGTTATCCATATTGGAAACAAAGTAACAAGCAGTAACAAGAGCAATACTCACAGTAAAAGTTTTCCTTACCAGTTCCACTCTTCAATGGCGCTTCACTCCCCGGCAACGACGCCAGAAAATAGTCTTAATGACCCACAAGTATAGGAAGTGTATCGTAGTAATTAAGATAAATAGGAGTGTCGATCCCAAAAAGGAGCAGAAGGTGCTGAATAGTGGTATGGAGCAGGAAATCCCTGTGAATACTTAGCAAATGGATTTTTAGTGGTTTTCTGACAAGGCAACAAAACAAAGATCAAGTAACAGAAGTAACGAACAAATGGAGCAAGTGGCCCAATCCTTTCTTAGCAAAGGACAAGCCGGTGGAAATACTTATAAGGACCAAACGTTCTCGAGGACACATGGGAATTTTGTCAAGTGCTTTCGCTTCAAATAGCTAAGTACTCTTCTCTGGTGTTTGTAAGTGTTGTGTGGGTGAACCTGTGCTAACATACTACCCTTCCTAGGACTAATACATAATTGTGATTAAACCCCCTGCAAACATCCGTAACTATAGGAAAGTAATTAAGATATAAATCTAACCACAGCCTTAAACTCTGAGATCCTACACTCCCTTGTGCAAAGGTGTCCTAACGGGGGTTCAGTTTCACACTCCGGCAACCCCACAATTAGTAGCCAAATACACAATGCATCCCCCTAGGCCCATAAATGGTGAAGTATCATGTAGTCGACGTTCACATGACACCACTAGAAGAATAGCACCACAACTTAAATACTAAATCATTGAATAATAACTCATCACAGATCCACTAATAACAACATGACTTCTCTCATGTTCTCAAGAACACAACGAACTACACACAAGACATCATATGGATCAAGATCAAAGATAATATGGTAATGGATAACAATCTGAACATAAACAATAATCCAATGGTTCCACTCACAAGCATCAACTACAATAGTAATTAGCACCGGGAAAGTTTCCCCTAATGAACTGAGCAATATCCAACACAAATGTTACAGCGGAACAGAGTGGTGATGATGGTGCTGGTGGAGATGATGGTATGGATGATGACGATGATGATCCCGGTGAAGCCTAGCTTGATGATGGTGTTGATGGCGACGGTCTTCCCTCTCCGGGAAGGAATTCCCCCGGCAGAAATCTGTCTGCTGGAGAGATCTTTCTCTCTCGATGTTTTCCGCCCCCCAGAGGCCACGGAAATCTATCTGTGGTCGACCCCCTAGGGTTAGGGTTCTTAAGGGAAGTTATAGGCAAAGGGGGAGAGTCGGAGGCCGGGCAGGTGGGCCACACCTGCCCTAGGGGCGACCTCGGGTGGGCCCGCGCCTAGGGGGTGTGGGCCCCCTGCGGCCCCCTTCACTCCTCCTGGCTTTCTTCGTCCTCAGGTAAAATAATATGTTTCCATATTTTCTGGTATTTTTCTGATCTTCACGAAATTGCACCAAAACGCCTTCTTTTCCATTAGAAAAGCTTCCGCCTTGTTATTTTTACCATAGGTGATCTACAAGTCCAAATGAATTGAATCAAACGGGCTTGGATTAAGCACTCTGGTACCTTTCTAACAAAATTGGTTTCATGCATTTTGGTTCAGTGAATCGAGTTGGATTGATTTTTGAATCTAGGTACAGAACTAATTTTGAAACTAAATGAATAAACCTAAGTTTGAATTACTGGGTCGCGCGGGATGCTAACTGGGCCAGCCCACGGGGCACATCGCACTCGCGGGTGGGTTTAAGTGAACGACTCCACCAGTCAGTGAGATAGAGGGGTGCAAAGTGGTATAGGGGAATGTGGATCGCACGATCTAACTCTAATCGAACGGCTAAGGTTCATCGTCCACGTCGGGCAACGCCGGCGAGACAGAACCCTAACGCGGTCAGTGGGGGTCGACGGGGGCTCACCGGGGCTCCGGCGATGGTCGGCAATGGGGGCGAATGACGAAGTCGATGACGGCGAACCTTCTGGTACCGACAGGTCCTCCTGGGGTGGCTCCAATCGACGGCGCCTCTCCTCCTCTGTAGCGGCGAAATCCGGTGAAATACCGGCCACCTGGTGCTCGCCTTGCTCCGGGAGTGAGTGGGTGTGATCAATGAGATGTGGGGAGTGATATGGTGTGCTCAAATCGAACGGGGGTGCCTCCTTTTATAGTGCCTGAAGGGGACCGACGGGCACGGGTGGAGCTCGTCGTGGTCGTCGGCACAGCGTGCTAATGGCATGGGCGACGATAGGGGCGGTGCGTTGCCTCCTGGCGAAGCTCAACGACTTGATGGCGCGGTGTGGGGCGGTGAGGAACGGTCGGAACACTGTGACTCTCTGAACGGGTCCGACGGCAAGTTTTAGTGGCGCACAACGCCCATGGTCCACGCGGCGGCGAACGGGGTTGTCTGGCGGGGTGCTGGGGTGCTGGCGATCACGCACGCAAGAGGCGAGGGCGGCGCGCGGTCTGTGGGCTCGTGTCGCTGATGGCGCACTGGCGCGCTCTCGGCACGCACGCAGAGAAGCTGGGCGCGAGCTTGTTGTGTGGTCCAGGGGCCGGCAGTGCTCAAGCGTTGGACAGGGGTGGCGGTGAACGGTGGTTAGTGCTTCAGACAAGGTTGGCGAGGCTAGAGATTCTCCTAGCTCGCTGGCGACATGGGGGTGGCAATGGTGCTCTCGGCATGGTCACCATTGATGGCTATGCTTGCTCACAGTGATGCTAAAACTAGTTAGATTAGTTTGATCATCTACTGAGAGTGTAGAGTGAGCTAGAGAGGGGACAAGGTTGGCCA
This sequence comes from Avena longiglumis, assembly GCA_030063025.1. Classification (NCBI taxonomy): domain Eukaryota; kingdom Viridiplantae; phylum Streptophyta; class Magnoliopsida; order Poales; family Poaceae; genus Avena; species Avena longiglumis. The sequence goes on along the minus strand of CP125978.1, from coordinate 145,679,050 downwards.
AAATTTCTGCTACTAATAGTGTTTGATGTTTGTTTGTTTGCTGCTGACAAGGAGTTTGATGAAATGGCCGCAAGAAATTAAAATTTGAATTTCGGATTCAAACTTGGTGGGTTTGCTAGTTACATACTAGGGAGTCTTAGGTTAGTTGGATTGGTCAAGGGGCACTGGTTTGGTTGGGTTTTGAAAATGTGTGATCTTCACATATGAGAAAGATTCAATTTTGAATTGTGATTTGAATGAGGTTGCCAAATGTTTCTGTAAGTTTGAAAGGTGGGCTTTGATTTACTTTTACTTGGTCTTGCAAGGGGTGAAAATAAATGAAAATGTTTATGTTTGAAATCTTGGACTGGAAACACTCAAAGTGACCTAGTGAGCAAGATTGGCAAAAATGACCATTTGCCTTATTTGATTTGTTTTTGATTTTCTCTTGATTTGTTTCTGCTTGGAAATGTTTTAGATGATGTTATTTTCATCTTTAAACCATTCCTTGCTATTTAGGTTAATCACACAGGTCATTCATGCATTCATACCATCATCACATACACACATGCATTCATTTGGTTTTTATTTAATCAAAGTTTTTGTTAACCCTAATTTTAGTGATTAGAATTTGATAATCATGATCAAGATTTTTGGGATGTTACAGAGAGATGGCGTCAAAGGAACCTTCATCCGTTGGGTGTGCTCGCCGCCATCCTGTGGCACCAACGCCTCCATGCTCTCCGCCTTCCGCCGCCAAGGAGAGGAGTCAGGGGGCTTCTATCCGGTCGGCGGGGTGGGAAGGAAGTTCGGGAACCATATGCTCCCTGCCGCCAGGATCTTCGGCCCCGTCCGCCGCCATCCCCATGCTCGCTGGCGTCCGCTGCCGCCAGGTTAGGGTTCGGTCGAGAGAGACAGAGAGCGCATGCGGGAGGAAGGGAGAGGTCGAGTCGTCGCTTCGTCGGGTGCGTGTTCTAGTTTTTTCACGAAATCGGGTGGACCCCACCGTATACGACTGGGAATACTAGGTATATTGATTGGTATATGTTGGATAAGTGGGTGTAATGGCGTTTCTTAAATGTACACAGAATTGCAGTGGCGTTTTTCCAAAATTGAAAGTTGCAGTGGCGTTTCTCAAATACACGGAAATTGCAGTGGCGTCTATCCAATTAACCCTTTCTGATTTGAAGTAGGTATATTTAATTATGTTATAGCATGGTCACATAGATTTTTTTTTCAAACAGGAGCAAAAGCTTTGCCCAATCGAGTAATTAAGTAAAAGTTTAATGTCACATAGAATGATTGTTAAGCCAAGTTATCTATTAGTAAGAAAGATAAAAGCAGCTTCTCGTTTGTACGATATCTTCTTTATTCACATTTTTTCGTTTAATTTTAATCCTAAAGTCATGGAAATATTATAGTTGTTAAAAAAATACAAAGAGATGGCCCATTGTCCATGCTTGACATGCAATACATAACATAAGCTTGCTTGCTTGCTTGAGTGCGTGCGTGCGTGCTGATTGGATATTTGCACGAAAATGAGTCTGTACCATGCACGGTAGATAGATAGCTTGCATGGATCCACCGTGTATCATGGATGAAGATTCATGCAGTTTTTTCTAAAACATGACGGTGTATTATTATATGAATCTATACCACGTACTCTACTCCTTGGCCAGGGACAACGCACTCTTGCAAGCTCGCAGTTTAACTTCTCCAGGATCAGACACACAACGGGAGGGAAAAAAAGCTTTCATGGGTCCTGAATGTTGTGCCATTCTTCAGTTAAACGCACAGCACGCTTGGTGAACTGACAAACACGGGATCCTCTATCTTCCTCAAATCCCCTGGTACTGGTAGGACTAGGAGTATCATTTCTCGAAACCCAGATTTGATATACTCCAACCATCCTAGCCCGGTGAATTCCTCACGCAGTGACTTCAGACTTCAGACTTTTCGTCTCTTAGATGGTCAAGGGCCCTTGATGATTCAATAATGAGCCAATAATTTCTGTCTTTTTAGCTAGTAGGTGCAGCATGCGAGCTGTGTTCTGCCAAGACCGGTCATGAACCACATGTTATTCGTCTTTGGTATCATAGGTCTCCCAAAATTTTCTCCGCTTTGAAAGCCATTTTTCAGTCCAAGTGTACTACGGCTCACTTCAGTAAGTCAAGTCAAAACACGCGATCTGAAATGCTGAAATTGTCCAAGCTTTCATCCTTGACCAAGAGAAAATATTGTGAAAGAAAAATAAAGTTCTGCACCTCGTTTCAATTAGTACTAGTCAATAATCAGCAAATGAGATTTTCAGTCAGCAATAGCATCCACATTAGGGTACTAGATTGCCAGGATATACTGTACTTCTACGACTCAGCGATGAACTTTTAGTTCAGCAATAGCATCCACACAAACGCACTGGATTGGCAAAAGGGTATACCTGTCCTTGAGCAGCATTCAGTCGGAGCACATTTCAGATTTTATCTCAAAGCAGTATTCCCCAAGAAGACCAATCCTTGCACTCCATACAAACTGAAGTAATCCCTCTGTCCGGAATTAACTGATTCACATTTGTCTAAATTCGCATGTATCTGAACGCATTTCAATGTGTAATACATACATGTGAATCTTGACAAATGCGAGTCAATCAATTCCGGAGGAAGTAACATGATAGAAGAAACCACATGATAGACCAATCCGTGCTCCATACAACCAAGGCTTCAATCAAAGTCACTGAACAAGATAGTATAAACCACAGAGCAAGGTAGACCAAACACATACTTCATTTATTCTGATAAGGTTGCAAAGATTACAGTCCTCAACAATCTGCCGGTAAAACCGGGGATCTGTCAAAAAAAACAACCACAAGGTTGTGATCGCAAGGCTCTAGTATGCGCCTTGCGACGGACAAATCACCACAAAGACCAGGCATTCCAAAGAGAAACTGCAAGAAAAAAGCAACCCTACATGACCACACACACACACACACACACACTACAGAGAAATGCAAGCAACACCTCAAAACACCGACAGACCCAAACTCAATAAACCATACCGACCAGACAAATTAAAAGGCCCTCCAGCATCAGCAACCCTGAAGAACCAGCGTCGAACCGCCAAGCAACGCCAGCAGTCCAGTTGAGGTGCTTCAGAACAGCCATTGACGCTGGCGCCTGCAACTTCTTAACCATGAAGCAGTGGAAAATGACACTTGACACTAGAGCAACCTAAAAACCAGTATGGTGTGACTATAGTTGCAAGGACCGGTGCCTGGACGAAGGGGCAGGATGCCAGTGATGGCAGCCAGATGCTCAAAAAACAGACCACCTCCTCAGAAGGTGATCTGTGAAAAAACGAGCACTTGGCCAAAAGGCGCCCTCCAAAAAACGACCAGTCCCTGAACGAAGTTCAGAAGCCCACCATGGCTCATCCATGGGCCGAAAAACTGACTATGGTGACGGTTGCGCTACTGCTGCTACGGACGTTTATCTGCATATGCCGGCGGCTGACCCAGTACGCGAGCCCCGCCAGCAATGAACCATCTTGTCTGCCTAAGCGAGAATGTCGCACCACCAGAGCTGCTTCTCCAGCGATGCAATGTTGTGGTCACCGATCATGTTGCAGAACTGCAGATTGAGGCCCTCCAGCTTGCCCATGTTGCCCAGGAACGGCACACACCTCTGAGTGACGTTCGTGCAGCCAAACAGCGAGAGGACGCGAAGCTGAAACTGCTTTGCGGATGCCAGGCTTGCGATACCAGAGTCACTAATCATGCAGTTAGAAAGATCAAGCTCTGCAAGCTCGGTGCAGTTCTCGGAAATAGCAAAGAGGCTTGCATCTGTTATCTTGCTGCAACCCTCAATACTAACTTGCTTAATAGATTTCCCATGTGCCTTCATCAGGGCAGAAACAGCAACATCTGTGATGTTCTTGCAACCACTCAAGTCAACCTTGACCAAACCACTTTCCGCAGATTTTATCAACGGAAGAAGCCCATTGTCAGAGACCTCACCAAGACCGCTAAGGTCGACCTGCTCCAGCTGAGGGCAGATCATTCCAACCACAGCCAAGCTTGCATCAGTGAAACCCGGGCAGTCCTTGATGGTCAAGAAACGAAGCGATTTGCAGACCGGAAGATGCGCAGGAGCAGCGCAGATATCCTTGACACCCGTGCATTTCACCAGAGAGAGAGCCCTGAACTTCTGGCTGCAGTTGATGAGGCAGGCAAGAACACCAACAAGAGTAACCCGGTTGCATTCTTCAAGCTGCAAGTTCTCCAACAGCTTCGCTGATTCTGCGAAAGCCTTAAGACCAGCATCGGACACATGCTCACACTTCTTGAGGCAAAGCTGCTTCAAGCTCAAGCAGAACTTGGCAATAGAGACAATCGCGAGATCGGTGACTCCAGGGCAAGAGGTGACACTGATGCACCTCAGATTCTGCAGGCCATTGGCATTGGCCATCACCCAAAACCCTCTCTCTCCAACGGCAGAGAGGCGAGCAAGCGTAAGATCCGTGACAGACTTCCCGTAGTACCCGATCACGGCAAGCGAAGCATCAGTGATGTTCAATCCCTGCAGGCGGATCTTGGCCAGCGAGGCGGAAGCCGAGCAGACGAGGCTAGAGATGCCCTGGTCGCCGATGTTCACACAGTTCTTGATGCTCACGGCCTGCAGCCTGGAGCAGCACCGGCCAATCGCCCTGAGGCCCTCGTTGCCAACACCGGAGCACGCATCGACGGTCAGGGACACCAAGTTGGGGCACCCCTGAGCGACAGCAGCGAGGCCCTTGTCTGTGATGAGAGGGCATGAGGTGATATCCAGACGCTCCAGCGAGGGGCACCCGGCAGCGATCTCGGCGAGCCCGGCGTCGGTGACGAGCGGCACGCCCCAGAGGGCGAGCGAGCGGAGGCTGGGGCTGCCACGGGCGACGGCCAGGAGGCCCTGGTCCGTGACGCCACGGGTTGGGTGGCTCCCGCGGACGGCGAGCTTCTCCAGCCCGCCGCGGGATCCGGCGACCACGGCCATGGCGGCGAGGCGCACGTCCGTGGCCTCCTTGCCCTCGAGGACCCTGTCGGCGCAGGGATCCGCGGGGGAGTCGTCGGCGTCCTCCTCCATGACGAACTCCTCGTTGAGGTCGGGCAGCAGGGACGGGGAGGCGGCGCGGCCGAGCTCGGAGGCCCGGATGGTGGCGAGGAGCGCGAGCCAGCGGCGCGAGACGCAGGCCGAGTCGGCGCGCTCGCGGCCGCCCGGCAGGCGGCGCAGGACCTCGAAGAGGCACTCGTCGGGCAGCGCGTCGAGGGACGGCTGCGCGGGCTGCCTCTGCTTCTTGCTGGCCCTCACGTACTCCGCCGCCGCGGCCACGAGGGAGCGCTTCCGCTGCTGCTGCTGCTGCTGCTGGACCACGACACCGCCGCCGCGGCAGAACATCCCGGAGAGCTCCGCCGGGGCAGAGACGAGGCACCCACCGTCTGTTTGACCCGAGGGAAGAACACGTCATCAGCCACACGCAAAGAACAGAATTTTTCCTTCCAAGAAAGCCCAACCAGAACCAAAAAAAATCTCGAAATGAAAACAAGAAGAGAATAACTCGCTTACCTCCATATGCGCGGAAGGCAGGCATGCCGAATCGCCCGTGAATGAAGAGATCCCTCCGACGACGAAGAAGAAGAAGAGCACGATAAAGAACAGAGCCGCCGTCGCCGTCACAGGATCCGAGCCGCCGGAGAGGGCCTTAAGCATTTACAGGCAACCACCACCGGAGGAAGGAGAGTAAACGGAAGCCGAACCCTATCGCCGCCGCGACAGGGAAAAAAGGGAACGAGGGGAAGAAGAGGGGAGAAGTCTCTGTGGAGAGGAAGGGGAAAGCTGAGGCGGAGGGTATAGAGAAGGAAGAAAGAAAAGGAGAGGGGAGGGGAGAGAGAAGGTGGGGGGTTGGGGTGGGGTCCGCTTGGTGCTCCCGAGGGACAACTTGCGGTGGATGCACTGAACCTGTGCCGTAGTACTCCTGTCTTGGGATCGAGCTGGATGGATGAGCACGCTGGTGTTCCTGGCTGGGTGCATACATTGCACATGCACGCGTCTTCGTTTTCGTTTCGTTTCGGTGTCATGGAGCCGCGATTCGTCGCCCCTACTTTTCGTTTCCTTTTCGTTGCGATCGGGGGTGGATTTGCTGGGAATTTTCTATTCCAGGGTGTCGACACGTGGATGGACCAATAAACCATTTTATGATAAGCATTTGACTCATATTAGTTGGCTTGGATTTGTCTAAATTCAGATGTATCTAGACAAGTTTAAGTGTTAGATACATCAGAATCTAAACAAATTTGAGTCAACTAATATGGGTCGCAGGGAGTAAAAAGGCAAGTTTCTCAATTTCTACACTTAGTACTCCTTATGTCTTGAATTAGATGTCACCGATCTATTTAGATTCGTATATATCGTGACATGGATGAAGTTTAGAGCAAAAACAATAGTATAGCCAACTGCTGACTATAAGATAGTGGCATATCATCTATAGTCAACCAAGTAGCAATATATACAATAACGAGCTATAGAAATGTAATGCTTTATCAATAATTGGTCCACAATTCATTTTCACAAAGTGCCTAGGAGCACGTGCTAGAGTTGGCTCTTGCATGAGAGTTCACTCTCCTTCTCTCTTCCAACTCAGCACAAATATACTATTTAATGTCTTATAGCCAGCTGATGTCATCTTATTGTACTTGGTCTTACGGGATTTGTTTCACGCGGCTAGTTTTAAAACCCATATCGGTGTGCTGTGAACGCGTTTTACACCTCGTGTGTTTACAGAATCTGCTAAAGTTGCTCTTAAAAACTACAAAGGTTTTTATACGTACTTCTGTGTTTGCTTGGCCATCGGGTCTCTTCTTATATCAGGCAGGAAAAAAACCTGGTATGTAGGGCTGTATGTGTTTTCGGCACCGCACGAAACTTAAAGCATGCTAAAAATTGCCCGTTGAAAACGCCAAAATTGGTCCTTTCCACGTAGCGAGGCTCCAGCAAGCGACGCACGCCTCTTGGTTGCACACGTTGTGAAGGGTGGAGACGGGGCGGTTCCGCTTATGTTTTTCACTCCACTCCCCTTGCAATCCACTCCCCTAACCCCCAGTTCGGTGTTGTTCTCCATGGACGATGCACCTCCCCCTCTCCCTCCGCTCATGCCCATCCGCATCGGCAAAATGACAGCGCAAGAGCAGTGGGGCACCACCCAACTGGAGAAGCTAGCCACTGGCGGCAAGATGGCTTTGGCGTGGGGCGTTCAAGCCTTCCTCCCCTGTCCGCAGGATGCCTCGTGCAACACGAGCGGCGACAACCACGGCGGTGGCCGCATCAGCGGCGGAAACAGCGGCATGCACGGCCGCATCTGGTAGTGGTACGGATGCGTGGAAGGCGGCCGCATGCGGCGGACTAACCCTCGAGGATTTGACGAGGGTTTTTCCGCCCATGGTGGCTGCGGGTACCCATGTTCCTGGGCCTTCTTCTTCGGCACCGCCTTCTGATGTTGTAGCTTCATCGACGGAGGCCCTGCTATCCATTCTAAGTCACCCTACCTCGCAGATTCGATTAATGGTTAGGGTTTATACTATTTGATTTTCCAAAATCTAAGCACAAATTATGGCCCAATTACGAATTTTGGGTATAAATTGGCCGTTAGGCATCCTCTACCGTCTAGGATTTGCCCGATTGGGGATTAGTGCTCATGCATTCCGCGATTTGGGATTTGAACTGTCGGATTTTCCTAATTGGGGAATTCTAGATGATCATGTACCAAGTTAACATACCTCGAGTAGTTGTTGCAATACATTTCCATCCATGCAACAATCTTCATGTGCACTTCCCCATTTTGGAAATAATTATTTAGTACATTGTTTAGTCTAGGTACATTGCCTAACTAGGGCATGATATAGTACATGGCCCAACAAGGGCATGATCTAGTGCATTGCCCAATCGAATTGGGCAATATAATTGCCTTCATGCAACTATGTTCTTGTGCACTACAATTGTTGTTTCAACATAGTTCGTAGTTGCATGCTTTACCACATTTAGGCACTATAACTGTCTTCATGCAACCGTGTTCTTGTGCACTGCGGTTGTTGTTTCAACATAGATCGTAGTTGCATGCTTTAACACATTTTGGCACTACAACTGTCTTCATGCAATTGTCTTGTGCACTTCGGTTTATGTTCAACTTAGTTTGTAGTTGCATGCTTAACCACATTTGGGAAATCCTGGACATTTGTTGTTGACGAGGTTGTGAAGCTAGAGTGTGAGACGGTGGGAAGGGGCTATCATCCTCCACCAGGATTCTAGGATGTGCTCCCGATGAGACGTTGGGCTCAGGCCTTGAAGTCGGTGGTTCCTAGTAGGGGGAGGCAGTGTTGCATCCTTGAAACATGCAGGACCATTAGCTAACGCTTGGACACAGCCCAGGGTGCAGGTACCTCGCCGGTGCGTCATCCAACTGGATAGGGATGACATGTTCATGTTTCTCATTCCACCGATGTTCCAAAAGGGCCCGAGGTACTGGATCAGTATCCCACTGCCCTGCGTCATGTCGATGTCTGCTTGTCGCTGGTGCGATGAATGAGTGCAATTGGACTACTTCGGCGGCAAGGCGGTGCTAAAGGAGAACTAGCTAGGTATGATGTACAAGTACGATCTTCAACGCGACGGCCTTGTGCAGTTCAAGATTCAAGTGTTCTTCCTGAAGATGACGATTTGGTGGCTCCTCCAGTACCAGGTAGTACACCATCCCTAACCACAGATAGATGTAGGATGGCTTAATGGTATATTATGTAAGTACATAGTAGTTGTTGTAGTATGATGGTGAACTACTGAACTGATGATGGATTTTGGTCAAGGGTTAGACCCTTGATAGTTTAGGGACATGGAATGCCAATGTTGATGGTGCTTTTTGATCAGGGTTATTAGTAAGAGCGCATGATTATGGCGTGAAGGTAACCTCTCAGTAAGATGCTAAAGTGCATGTTTCAAGTGTGTTGTGCGATATGGTTGTATTTGTTCATGTGTGCTGATGTGATCTCGGGCCTGCTATGCTCCATGTGATGGTAAGATCACCCAATTTGAAATAGGTAACCATATCTCAGGCAAGGAAGTGCAAAATCGAAAACCAAACAGACCTAAATTGCATAGCTCATGAAATAAACTACAAATTCATGCAAACAAACTTCAGGCCAAAACTCCACCAAAAACTAATGTGGGCAACCAATCAAGATTCCCAAGTTAGCCCAAGCACAGTCTTGGCAGATGCAACATCCAAGAGTCCAAGTGCCAAAAGCAGGAAATTTCAGTTTGAGCAAGCAAACAGGCCCGTAGATGTTGCAAATTTATATAGATTCACATGTATCTAGACACATACATCTAATTCAGGACATGGGTATATGGAATGACCCGGTACACCACTGCATGTTGTAGTGTACAAGTTGTTGATATGACACTCATGGAAGTCCCCATCCACAAATATTACATCTCTTAGAGTGGTACAACATAAATATTGCAGGTCCAACAACTTTCTTCATTAATAATACCAAGATCGAAAAGTGTACAAAAGCTTCTAGATCCTCCTCGGTCCATTGAGGATTCACAATGCAATGAATTTTCAAACGCAGAAGTGATAACTTCCTAATAAATGGTAATACTAAGCTTAATACCGTTGGAGCTAGCAACTTATTTGAAAAGTTATACTATTGCTACCTCATCTACCTATGTATTTATTCTGGTGTTTTCCTATATCTACATATTTTCTTATGTCTACTAGTCTGATACTTCGTTGATTCTATCCTTCATGTCGGTCGCCGTGTATTCCTATAACCTAAGCAAGGGTAAGATGATAGATTGAGTACGAGTGTACTCAACAAATTCTAGGGTGGTTGTCTGATGTTTGTTTGAAAGTCATCGATCAAAGATCTAAGACTTGTGTAGTTTTTTAAAACATGTTTTTTGAAAAGGTAAGTTTTAGATCTATAAAGTTCTAAGCTATCAGGCTTCACGGGTTGTTTGAACTTTCATAGAGTTCCTTTCCACGATTCGGTTGTAGTTCTTTTCTAGAACAAGGAGTAACATGTCATGTTTTTACACTCTCGAGAGGTGGGCTACTTTGCCCACAAACATCCTTGGCCTTATGACTCATTCCATATTTCCTTAAATATGGGGTCTTGATACCAAGTTTCGTCAATTCATGCCGAGTCCCCCTCCGTGCCCCCGCTGCCCACCCATTGTAACGAATTTCGGTCGAGAGACCTACACTCATGTAGCATCTCTTGTAATATATCTAGTCATTATCATGAAGCACAGGATACGAACGTCACGGGCTCCCACCAGCCGATATTCTCTCTAGATCTTAGCCCGACTAGATATACGAGGACAGATGAAAGGAAGAAGGTACTTCTCACTTGCTTGCCCTATATCAAGATTTATGGTTAGCGCGGTACTATACGATGCAAGAATAGTTGACTGTTGTTGTTATTAAACCTAACTTTCTCGGTACAATAGAATCTCCACTACATGATATTTCAACCATGTTTACATCCATGATTCCATTGCTCCCCCTTTTATTAATTTAATTTTGAAACCGGTTTTTGTTTTGAATGCAAGTAATTCTAATGTTTTGAAAAAAAATTCTCTAATAAGCCAAATGACATGTAAGACTTCCCTTGCAACATGGCTACAAGATTGATCTCACAAAGGTAATGCAAGAATGAACTTGCTTGGTAACTGCGAGATAACGCAGTTCAAAGTTTTTTCTTGACCCTAGACCTCGGGTTCTGGAATTCGTGACATCGTCCAATAGAGACAATGTATTGTTGGCAAAAATGTGGTGCTCTTATGCAATATAGATCCAATGCATTTTTGGTGTGTTTTATTTGAGTTTTATCAACTGAATTTCATTATTAAGTGGTTTTCTCCCTTTTAGGGTTTATCATCATTTTCTTTGGTATTTTATTGATTATAACAATCCAGCAATTAGTATTTTACTTTGGAATTTTCATATTTTTATGAATTTTTGGGTTTACATAATTATTATGAATTTTCCTAATTCAAAACTCAATTTTAATCACTCAAAAATTCATGAAATTCAATTACTAGCAAAACCCACAAAATTACTTTTTGGATACCTTGCATTTTTCTACACATAAAATTATTTTTATTCTATTTTTCTGAGTTATTATGTATGTTTTATGATTTAATTGGGTTTATGGGTATTTGTGAAATGACTAAAAACACCTAAGTATCTGGGCCCACTGGACATACCCAAGTGGTCAGAACCACTTACTGGACCTGGTCTAGCCCAACCCAGCCTACTCTCTCTCTCTCTCTCACGCGTCGCTCACTCTCCTCTTTCATGCACTCGCGATGCGACTGCGCATCGCGCGCCCGTCTCTGGCCCCTTCGTCGTCGCTCTTCCACTAAAACTACTTCTCTCCTCTCTACCTTTATACACTACTAGGAAAATGGTCGTGCATGGCGCTTTGAAAAGGCCCATCCGTGGCGCTGCACGGGACCTTGCGCTTCTGACTATCTCTCAGTGGTGGCACTACCCATGTAGAGATAGGCGCGGCGCACCTAGTGCGCCACGAAGTTTGGCATGGTCGCTACCCTTGGATCTTCCGTGGCACTACCCGGTGCGACACTAAACATCAATGGTGCGCTTTAGGTGTAGCGCCACGAAGGTAGAACATGTGCACCATGTATGTATTTTTGTTTTTTTAATTTCCAAGCCAGATTATATGCAATACAGATTATATACAATATTACAGCAGATATACACACACAGATACAAGATATACAATTATATATATAAATACTCGATATGAAAAACAAGATTAAAACAAATACATATAGATAAGTCTCATACATGAATACATAGTCCAAGTTACATTGTTTTGATCATGTTACAAAGTAGTAGTTGGTGACATGCGAATACATGTGTCGATCGAACAAGTTAGAGCTCGGGCTCGCTAGACATCTAAACTAGCTAGCTAGACACAAAGCGGGATAAATAACCAAAGAAGATAAGCATGATCACCCGCGACGAAGGTGTAGGTCTTCATCCGGTTCCTTGTCCTAACTCCGCTAGATAGCGTGTATCTATCTTCGCCTCCGCCATAGTGTTGTACCCTTTGTAGCTATTGCCTGAAGCGGTGCACTGTCTCCGGCGATCTTCCCAATCATCGTGACTCGAACCCGTTCCTTGTACACGACGTACCACGTCATCTACAAGTTGACAATAATAACTAACCGGTGATTGAAAAACATGTATAATTAAAGTCGCATATGAAGATACACTTATAGAAAGTACTCTTAAATCAAAAAGAGCAAACTCAAAAGCATGCCTCATATATAACTAGCTAGGTCGTTGGACACAGAATTGCTTATGACGGATTAGCCAAGTAGGATGCACAATTCACGGACTTGTGCATATCACAAGGCTAACAATCCGTCATAGCACATTCACATATATATTGTGCCACGACATTTCAATCATCGGCATATTCTCGAAAAGACAAAAATAACTCAAAAGCATGCCTCATATATAACTAGCTAGGTCGTTGGACACGAGAATTGCTTATGACGGAATTTTAGCCAAGTAGGATGCAATTCACGGACTTGTGCATATCACAAGGCTAACAATCCCCATAGCACATTCACATATATATTGTGCCACGACATTTCAATCATCGGCATATTCTCGAAAAAGACAAAATAACTCGAAAATCATGCCTCATATATAACTAGCTAGGTCGTTGGACACGAATTGCTTATGACGGACTGCTAGCCAAGTAGGATGCACAATTCACGGACTTGTGCATATCACAAGGCTAACAATCCCGTCATAGCACATTCACATATATATTGTGCCACGACATTTCAATCATCGGCATATTCTCGAAAAGACAAAAATAACTCGAAAAGCATGCCTCATATATAACTAGCTAGGTCGTTGGACACGATTGCTTATGACGGGACTGTGAGCCAAGTAGGATGCACAATTCACGGACTTGTGCATATCACAAGGCTCACAATCCGTCATATCACATTCACATATATATTGTGCCACGACATTTCAATCATCGGCATATTCTCGAAAAGACAAAATAACTCGAAAAGCATGCCTCATATATAACTAGCTAGGTCGTTGGACACAGAATTGCTTATGACGGACTGTGAGCCAAGTAGGATGCACACCACGGACTTGTGCATATCACAAGGCTCACAATCCCGCCATAGCACATTCACATATATATTGTGCCACGACATTTCAATCATCGGCATATTCTCGAAAAAGACAAAAATAACTCGAAAAGCATGCCTCATATATAACTAGCTAGGTCGTTGGACACAGAATTGCTTATGACGGACTGTGAGCCAAGTAGGATGCACACCACGGACTTGTGCATATCACAAGGCTCACAATCCATAGCACATTCACATATATATTGTGCCACAACATTTCAATCATCGGCATATTCTCGAAAAAGACAAAATAACTCGAAAAGCATGCCTCATATATAACTAGCTAGGTCGTTGGACCAGAATTGCTTATGACGGACTGTGCCAAGTAGGATGCACAATTCACGGACTTGTGCATATCACAAGGTCGACAATCCCGTCATAGCACATTCACATATATATTGTGCCACGACATTTCAATCATCGGCATATTCTCGAAAAAGACAAAAATAACTCGAAAAGCATGCCTCATATATAACTAGCTAGGTCGTTGGACAGGATTGCTTATGACGGACCGTCACCAAGTAGGATGCACAATTCACGGACTTGTGCATATCACAAGGTCGACAATCCCGTCATAGCACATTCACATATATATTGTGCCACGACATTTCAATCATCGCATATTCTCGAAAAGACAAAAATAACTCACACTTGTCGTCCGAGAACCAAAGAGTAAGCAAAAACCAAAGAGTAAGCAAAAACCAAGCATTGATTGATATATAATAATAATAAGCAAAATAAGTAAGCGGTGATTCATAAACCTAATAAGATAAGTACACTTGTCGTCCACACACACAAAGGTCATCTATAGTTTGCAACTACAACTAGGCCAACATCAAGCCTTACGGCTCGGCTTAGGGAACGGAGGACGCCGCCTCGTCATGAACTTCCTATAGTCACCTGCATCTCTAGGCGATCTTCTATGTCACGGTTATTCGGGATATTTCCTCCGAGAAGATCCCCGAAGTCATGACATCACGAAGATGATTGCCCCAAAGCTGCTGGATGCGATACATCTCTTGTCTAATATCGGAATCATTGATCTTGGCCTTTGCTTCGCCCACTGTTTGAGATGATCCGGCAACAGAGAATTCTGCTGGTCAAGTAGGAACGCCTCATGTGATGGAGTCGTAGTAGGCTTCCTTCTTCTTTTTTACCGCTTCACGCAGGGAACTCGTTACGTGGTTGAAGACGTGCCGAACTTGACCTTCTTACGCACGGCTGGTGCCTTCCGTCGAGGCAAAGCCGGTGAGAGCATCATCCGAACTTCCTTGATCTTGTCGTAGTTTTTCTTCTTTTCTAGACTCCCGAGTCGAAATACGTCGTGGGAATGCTTCGCGATAAGGAGATGAGCGTCGGTGTTCATCTCTGCGCAAAAATTCAAATGGAATGTGTTGAAAAAGAATGATGATGATCTAATAAAGCCAATCGACGGTGGCGGTCGAATAACGACTTACTCGGGAAAGTAAGGCACGAGAATGTATTCCTTTGTCTTGTTCGCCACGAGGATTCTTTTTAGGTACGAGGCCATGATACGTCGTTCGGGGAACCCAAGCAAACACACGCATGTAGTAGGGGTCCACTATAGCGATGCCCGTGTGTTCTCTCTAATGATCTGCGTGGCCGAGAGAAAAGAGACGGACCATGGTATAGTGCACGGGTATAGGTGGAACATATTGAAGATGTCCTCGAACCGCGGAAGAACAGATCCATGAGCGGTGTCGACGAAGCCCAAGCCTGGTGGCACCTTAACCACGAATACCGGTGCGAGGATCTTTCTCCGATAGAAGGCGTCTCTCTATCGTCAAGACGCCGTCATGCACACTGCAGCCCGAATCATGAAGCTTCCGCAAATTCTTAGGTAGCATGGGCTCACCCGCCACATGAATCCTCCACATAATACCCTCGGGTCTTGGTGGCGTCCAAACCTGATCGGATTCGTAGTTGTTGACGCCACCGGCTCGAGCTGCTAGATTTTCTTTTCTGCCCTTTTTTCCTTTTGGAGAGCGGGCACCGATATCTGAGCACCGCCCTATGTAGTGTGTCGGCTTAGAATAAAGGGCCGGTTGGTTGTATCACGGCTCAGAAGGCGCAAGCGAGGCGTCTCGAGAACCAAACAGATGCTTGGTGATAGTGGCTTTCTCTGGGGGCCACCTAGGTCTTCTTCGTTACAAACCGAGTCAAGAAGTGATCATTCCGATCTTGAAGTCCTCGGCGGATCCTGCGCCATGTGCATATCATCAACATGATCATCCGACCCACCGCGTGGAGGTGACGGCGAGGGCGGTAGGGCCTTGCCACCGCCGCTTGCTTGTCGACGGCGGTCTTGTTGTCTGTGGCGTGATGGCCCCGCCGTCCCCAAACGGATCATGCTCTTTGGCCATAGCATGAACAAGCGAAGCAACTTCGAGGATGACGACTCTTCTTCATCCGCTCTCGGGGTTGAATGGGAGGTTCAGTCGTCGCCGCAGCTTAGCACCGACTAATTTTAACCACATGCACGCTATCCGCATCGACTTTGAGTGGAACGTCTTGCGCAAGGGTTGAACGATGGTACCTTGGCAACATCCCTCACCGTTGTTCACGTAGCATAAGAGAGTGCAAGGAACATCCGTCTGCGGAAAACATGTACGGCGTCGTGAGCGAGATGCCACAAGAGTAATATATAGATGGCATGAAAGGCGGTAATTAAAGCAATTTGTTTACCGTGATGGCGCCGAGATCGGCTAATGTCGACGCACCGCATAAGGCGGCAGGCGTGCAAGAGACGGAAGGGCGCTTGATGGCGCGCTGGCCGGCCGTGTATTCTCCCTACCGACGGTGCTTGAGCTCGGTCGCCGCGACGATGGCGGGGGCACCAACATGTACTCGGCGCCGCGGTGATGGCGCGGAGTCACCAACACTTGCGGCGCCAGCGAAGCGGAGTCACGAACACGTGGTTCGCTCGATTCGTTGGCCGCGTTGTTCGAGTGGTCACGACCATGCTTGGAATCAGGCACGGCCCTACTCGACCACCCACACTCCAGTTCGCTATTGACTCCACCAAGGTAGGCTGGAAGGACGTAAGGGTGATTGCTAGGTTGTCTTGGACGATCTGCGGGATCCGCGCCACTTGTGCCTTAAGTTCTTGAACCTCTCTATTTTCCTCCTCGCTCCTTCCCGACGGCGCCACATGCATCCTCGGCGGTGGACCAAAATGATCCACCCAATTCTTACCCCGAGGTCGGCAGACGGCCACCGACGGCTTCTTCAGAATCGGCTCTATTTTCTTGGCGGTTCATCACCTGTTAAAGGGTTATCCCACGGGTGGCCGTCGACCCACAGGATGAGGAACCACAGGATCCATGACTAGCAACAATTTCCTCCTCCTGCGAAGAAGTAATGTGAATCATTTAGATCATCGATTAGATTGCAATCGTGTTGATCACCGTAATTAGATTATACTTACCACAATTTCTCGAATTCCTTCACCGCAGATCCGCGGTGAGTTGTTTGGTTTTTGGGTCCACATGGTAACGGGCTCGATGAAGTTTCGAACCTTCCGGGTTCGAATTTAGCAAAGGGTTTTCTATCCCTTGGATCTATACTCTTCGTCCTCCTTATTCCATTTGGCCTCCATGATTACAGATCCACCAGATCCGAGATGGTGATGACCTATATTCATCGCTGCAGCCCTTTCCCGATTACTATTGGCGGGCTCTTTCGGATTCACACTCTCCTTGAACTCCGGAACTGATCTTCGATGATCTGCGGGTCAATCTTCCGGATCTCCTCGAGACTTTTGCCTTCTTTATAGATCTTCTTCTTTATCCGGTTCTCCACCGCTGGCGGTGCTCATCTTTGTGAGGGCGGATTTGTTTACCGTTCCCATGATAATTTGTGTTCGATACTTAGCGGGAAACTTGTATCGGCGTGACTTCTCGAAGAGGAGTGCGCAAGTGGCCATTATCTTTATGCCGAGATTCTCGGTGTTGATCGAGATGGTTATCAGGTGATCGCCGCCACTTGCCCACTTTTGACGACAAGGCGGGCTCCAAAGGAACCCCTGGGCTCACTTGCATTCTCCCGACCGTGCCGACCGTGTTCGGGCGCCTTCGACTTCTTCTTCTTAGGAGGGTTGCTACCACTCCCGTGCCCTCGCCGCCATCGGTGGTTTCATCGTCCGTTCCTTGACTTCTTCCTCCGCGTCTTCCATCTCATCATCCTCGCTCTCCGAAGGATGGTATTCTTCATCGCTTCTACCGGGCCGCCTCCCGAATGTCAATTGTTTATTCGAGGTCGAGTTCTCCTTCAGTACGATGCGCTTAGAACATCCAAATCGTTGTCACACATCTTTGCACTAATAAAAACAAATAATTGGTTAAATGCACGGAAAAATCCGGCATGACCTTTGCTAATTTTCTTAAACTAGAGTGCCCGATTATTTCGCCAAAACGGAATTTAATCAACATTCCGCAAAAATCGGACTCATTTCATACAAGAACCCGCATACACACATAATAAAGTTGTTCATGTTCAAGCACAAGCACAATTTCAAGTGCTACAATTATATCACCACAGATTATATCAACTGTCATTGACAACAAGTATGACAGCAAGTATATGACAGCAAGTATGACAACAAATATGACAACAAGTATATGATAGCATCATCCATTCTAATATTATTAACAAGAAAATACTGCAGGCCATTCTATTAAGTAAAAAATGTACAAAAGCTATCTTAGTCAAATAAAAGCTGAAACAATGGATGCACATAGGAGAAGTTTATATTACTGAGCACTAGTTGGTTTAACTATCAATTTATTTCGCAATCGAGCACGCCTAGATATGAACATTACTAGAATCCTAGATAAAATTAGGTCCACAAGTGAGAAAGGACAACAACAACAACAACAACATGGAGAACCAAATTAACAGAGAACTTTCGGATGCTAAAGTGAGCGGTGTTTGTTCAGTGTTTGTTTAGGAGATGTTAGCTGGCTGGAACAGGACACTTGAACACTAGTACTGTCTTACATTCTGCACTGGTTTAACTGGCTGGAACAGGACACTTGAACAAAATAAGGGGCTTGCAAAAGCAAGTACCAGCTCAACATCAACACCATGACATGTCTCTATCACCGTGTTCGAGCGGTGGCTCGCATAAGATTAACAACTGGAGCCATCACTTGAACAAATGGAGCCATCACTTGAACAAATGGAGCCATCGAGATCGATTAACAACTCATTTGACATCAAACTTTATTTATACAAGGAGACCTCTAGCTGCATACATGGCAAGGATGCCATATTCCAAGATGACATGTGATGTTGTTTATTGGATTGATTGATGCTCACATGGAGATGAATATTGGAGTTCTTAATATGAAAGTGCCAACATGCTCAACTCATTTATCCAGTCCATTTCAAGCCTAACCCTAACCAGATGCAAACACCAAAGTACAATAGCCTAACCCTAACCCTCTGAGGAGAGAGGGGGGGAGAAGGATAGAGGGAGGCGAGCTCACCTGAGATTGCTCGAGAGAGAGGAGATGACGACGACGAGGGCGGCGGGCGACTCACAGAACCTCCTCCTCTGGCGGGCAAGGCGGCCTCCTCCTCCTCCTAGCGTGAGGCCTCCTCCTGGCGTGGCGTGGCGGGCCTCCTCCTCCTCCTCTTGGCGTGGCGGCCTCCTCTGGCGTGGCGGCGGCCTCCTCCTCCCTGGCGTGGCGGCCTCCTCTGGCGTGGCGTGGCGGCCTCCTCCTCCTCTTGGCGTGGCGGCCTCCTCCTCTGGCGTGGCGGCGGCCTCCTGGCGTGGCGGCGGCCTCCTCTGGCGTGGCGGCGCCGATGCGAGGATGGGGATGGGGATGGACGATGTGTCTGATGAGGCGACGATGGGGCTGGCTCACGCGATTGACTAGTCCAACCCACGCGTAGCGCACTGGCTAAGCGCTACGGATAACCGTAGCGCACTTAGCGCTTAGCCACGTGTGTGGTTGGACTATCGAATAAGTACTTGGTTGTCCCACTAGTTAACACTAGTCTTGTCTTACCCCACCGGTTCGCCCTTAGCTCTATTCTAAACGATGAGCACCTGTGTTGAATCCTGGTGCTCCACTTTTTATTTTACTTTAAAATACTTTAAAATGTTCCAAAAATACTTTAAAATGTTCCAAAAGTGGTGATACATGCCATACAAATTTTGTTTTGTTTTTAAAATACTTTTAAATATTCCAAAAATGCCCAAAAGTGGTGATATATGCCATAGAAGTTTTATTTTGATTTTAAAATACTTTTAAATATTCCAAAATTGCCCAAAAGTAATAATATTCCAAAAATGCCCAAAAATATGATTTAAAGTATAACTAACTTTCATAATAATTTGTCCATGAATATTACAATCTTTTTCGACCAATTGTTTACAATATTTGTTGAGCTAGCGTTTTACAATCTTTTTTCCCTTCTTTGTCGCGGTTGAATAATTTAGCCCCGCACTTTAATGTTTCTTCTTTCGAGCAGGCTACCTTTTTGGGTAGGGTTGTCCTTTTTCTTCTTGTGATGTATGTTCTTTGCATCGTAGTCGCGTCATCTTCAATCTTTGGATCGCCGCATCGGTGAAGTCTTGCTCATTGGCGACTCCATCCATTCCGATGATGTTCCTTTTTCCTCTCCTCACGACAACACGGCTAGGCTTTGTCGGGTCGGTAATGAAAAATATTGGTCCACTTTGGTAGCCGTACCCACGGTTCATTTTTCGCCACGCTTTGCACCGGGCCTTGGATTTGGCTGCGGTATAACCATGGTTGTGAAATACCGGTCTTCTCTTCGACGTTCTTTGCCCATCGACACGAAACATCGGCACCTTTTCTCCACGAGAGTCGAGCTCCCGGATCTCCTCGATTCTTCCAGTAGAATCTTTCCTTCACGTTGTCATCGGTGTAGAATTCGACGTTACGCTGAGTTCGATAATCACACTTGTTGTCCTTTTCCTCCGTGTAGAATGTGTAGCCGTTGATATCATACGCTGATAGGTCACCGGTTTTGCATCGGTCCTGCGACAAGGTGAATATGACCTTTTCCGTGTCGGAAGAATGCGGCGCGGGATTATCAAGGCGTCTGCCCAAACCAACGCGTGAAATCTGAGTTGTGCTCTTTGATTATTTCTCCTGCGTCCTCTGTATGCCCCGGTCAGTACTTCTTCTCGATTAACCTTTTGTGCTTCTGCACTCAAGGATCGACCAGTTCTAAATGCAGTAGCGCGACGAGGTTTGCTCGATCAAAGTCTGCGTCGAAAATCAAGTCGCATGCGATGTCGGCGACCCTCTCGGTGACCAGATCCGTCGAGCTTGCCAAGGTGTCTGCTGACGGGAAGACCGGCGGGTTCTCGATGTCTAGATAATTCGTGCGAAAGAGATGCACTCTTCGCCGAAAGCCCTTGGCTATGCTTCCATCCGGACGGGACACATGCGAACGTATCCTTTGATGTGTCCGTTCATCCTTTCGAACGCCATCATGCTGGAGAAACATCGGCCCGAGTTACGATGTCCTCCACGACATGGACCAGCAGATGCACCATAATGTCGAAGAATGCGGGTGGGAAGTAGACCTCAAGCTCACATAGTATCACCACGATCTCCTCCTGTAGCCTTCCGAGCTGATTCAAGCCAATCGACTTCCTAGAGATGACGTCGAAAAACTTGAATAAGCCAAACAACGATTGCCAGACGTGCTCGTCAATTATCGCTCTTAGTGCGACCGGAAGTACTGCGTCATTATTAGCACGGCATCGTGAGACTTCATGCCATCGAACCTCTGCTCGCCTAGGTATTTGCTTATCTTGCCCGAGCCGTAAGGAAATTTGACTCCTAGAAGGCACTTGAAAACTGTTTGATCTCATCTTGGCTTAGAGTGAAGCAAGAAGGAGGGCGTAATATTCGTTCTTCTTGAACTTTTTACCCTTCCGACGACCTTGTGTCGTCTTGACTCATGATCATCGTCATCTTCACGATCATCGGGAGTAGGCCCTCCGTGAAGCTCCTTCCGGATACCCAAGCATATCGGTCGTGCCTTGCTTTGGACCATCTTCGCCCTATCCGGCATGTTGATTAT
This sequence comes from Avena longiglumis, assembly GCA_030063025.1. Classification (NCBI taxonomy): domain Eukaryota; kingdom Viridiplantae; phylum Streptophyta; class Magnoliopsida; order Poales; family Poaceae; genus Avena; species Avena longiglumis. The sequence continues at coordinate 145,657,706 of CP125978.1, read as the reverse complement.
GGTGGCGACGGACTCGCACACGCTTTTTCGTGATATGCATGATGTCGAGGCTATGAGGCGTCGGAGAAACTTCCAAGATGGCAACTCCGTAAAAGACCTTGTTTTCCATACCTTCATCAATGGCTTGTCTTGCCTCTTTCGCTTCTTTCCGTGCTTAGGACAATCTTTCCGGTTTTTCAAGAACTCTTCCACTTCTTCGCTGCTCCTACGCCTGGGATTCCTCAGTCTCGATTTGCCATCGAACAGGTCTCCACGTTTTCTCCATGGATCATTCTTGCCGAGCCACCTCCGTGCGCCATGAACACGGTTTTCGATGACCCTGGATCTTTCTCTAGTTGGAGATAGCTTGTGTTATCCATGCACCTAACGCATGCGTGGAATCCTTGGATAACCTGCCCAGATATACCCGCAACCTGGATAGTATTGCACGTAGTGACCAACGCGCTCTCATAGTGAAATAATCTTGTCCGACGCGTCGTAAGTATTGGCTCCGATTCCCATAGCGTGGCTAGCTCCTCTTTCAACAGCCCGAGATACAGATTGATGTCGGTACCAGGTTGTTTCGCCCTTGAATTAGCATACTCATTTGTATGTACTTCTTCTTCATGCACAACCATGGAGGAGGTTGTACATCCATACAAACACAGGCCAAGTCTTTGTGCGTGCTTTGCAGCTACCGAACGGATTGAGTCCATCGGTGCTCGCACCAAGCCCGATGTTCCTCGAATCTCCACCGACTCGGGAATTCGAGGTCCAATGCTTTCCACCGCTAGCATCCAAGGTGCGTCAGCAGCTCATCCTTTTCGGGGTCATCATCATCTCCTGGCTTCTTCCTTTCCGCATGCCATCGCATGAGCTTCGCTTCCTTAGGGTCCGCGAAATAGCGCTGCAGACGAGGGGTGATAGGAAAGTACCATACCACTTTTCGAGGTGCTTTCTTCCCTTTCTTGTATCGAATCACGCCGCACACCGGACATGTGGTTTTCTCCGCGTCCTCGCCCCGATAAATGATGCAATCGTTGATGCATACGTGATATCTAACGTGCGGTAGATCGAGAGGACAGACGATTTTCTTGGCATCCTCGATACTAGTTGGACATGTTATCCCCTCCGGAGACGATCGTGCTGAATGCCATCATATCGTCAAGCTTGCGTCGCTCAATTTGTGCTTTGCCTTCATCTCCATAGCCTTGAGCGTTACATTCAACCGTATCATCGGGCCTGCATCCTTCATACAATGGAGTAACCGCGTCTTTCTCAAGTTGCGCAAGCTTGGCTTTCTCTCTAGCGGCAGCCTGGCGTTACTAAATCGCTTGAGAAGCAGCTCTTGCACATAAGGGTCCCGCACCGACGTTGTTCCATCGTTATGCGCTCCTCCGCATCTAGATCATCATCATCATCCCCGCTCGTACCTTCACCATCTCCGGAGCCTCTTCATCATCTCGCCCGTTCGCCGTGATGATGATCACCGTCTCCATCATCTACGCCATCGCTTATCCAACGAGTGTATCCATCCATGAAACCATGGCGGGCGAGTGCGCTGCAGATTCCGGAACTGGTCGATCACCCAGTTGAGTTTGCATCTTCTGCACGGACATCTTATATCTGTCTTGTTATTTCGTATCATGTCGGCCGTCGCACATTTCAAAAATCTAGCCACAATGCCTTCGCTAATTATGCGGACCATTTTTGCCTGCACGATGTACACGGTACAATTTTGAGGTCTATTAGAACCACATAATGAATGCATGCATGCAATGGTCGATAGAAAATTTCGGCATGACCTATCCTAAAATTAGGACCTTTGCGAAATGCCAAAGTCTTGCCAAAATGGAAATGAATCAACATTTTGGCAAAACAAATGGCAACTTGTTCACATACAAACACAAGAGAGAGAGAGACCGATCCATACACACATGAACATATCATTATCCTCTCCATACACACATGCATGAGCATCATCGATACTCTCCATATACACACACATATGACCATCGATCCTCCTCTCCACACATACACACATCATGAGCATCGATCATCTACATACATATGAGCACATGCATCATCCATATACACATGAACACATCCTTACATGGACAACTTACCGAGATGAGAGACCGATCGCGAGAAAGATGGAAAGGAGAGGTGCGCGCGTCGACCGGAGACGGATAGATGAGAGACCGGAGACCTCCTCTATTACTTATGTAACATCCAAAGCAAGTTTTACATGCTAAAAATGGTGAATGTGGAGAAATTGAGGTGGGAAGGAGAAGATCCTGACTAGATCTAAGGAGGAAGAAGGGGAAAGTGAAGTGTGGGGTGGTGGATGTGGTCACACATGTGCACATAAAGTGCTGTCCTAAAAAAATCGACACATCCGTGGCGCACACGGCCCAGTGCGCCACAGGGAGTACAAACTTCTGTGGCGCACTAGGCGGAGTGCGCCACAGATGTTTTAGTCCTGTGGCGCACTCGTGAGTGCGCCACGAGTTTGTGGCCGTTGAGCAGAGGTGGGCATGCGCTCGTGGCGCACCATGCACACGCGCGCCAGATGACCCTAACAACCGTGGCGCACATGGCTGTGCGCTAGAAGTTTGGCGTAGGGCCAACAGGCCTGCCCACATATCTGTGGCGCACTATGGTCATGTGCGCCACGGATGTTCTAGTTATTAGTAGGGCACTGCCCACAGGTGAGCCACGCCTGTTTTAGCCGTGGGGCACTTCAACCATGTGAGCCACGGATGTGCTGATTACCTATAGCCGTTTTCCTAGTAGTGATACCAAGTCGATCTCTCTCTCTCTCTTGCAACTCTCACCTGATCTAGGGTTTTGGTGTTGATCTATCTACTCCAACTCCGGTGCAACTCCGACGTCCCCGTCGTTGAGATGGTGCTCCTAGGCATCTACTACAAAGTGAGATTCCCCAACTAGGGTACTCCTCTATGCCGCCTGTCGTTGCTGCCACGACTCGGCATTCACCCTCTACTTAGTCAGCATGAGCTAGGTTCATCCTTTCTGAAGGTAGGTGCTACTTCCTCTTCTCCCTCTACCTAGTTATGGTTTCTAGAAGTTTCGAGGATTTGTGTTCTATAGGTTTACAATGATGGTGTTTCTAATTGTTTTGGTAGGTTCTAGGACTTTCTATAATGCTCTAGATGTTACATAGGTTCTAGGGTTATACTTGGTGATCTAGGCTTATGATTAGGTTCATGTACTTTTGAACTTTTTTCTACTGTGACATCTGTCAGTTAATAGGTGTTTGTCTAGTTAACTGAATGATTAATTCCTAAGGGTTACACTCTGACAGTTAAGGTTTGTTATTGATTGACTAAATATTGTGTTGTTAGTAATCGACTACTATGATCCTACTATAGTTTTTCTTTAGTGTTGTGTACCGATCCTTCCATTTGAGGATTAGTACATTTTATTCTTAGTGCAATTGGTTACTATCAGTTCACTCAATTTGACTGGTGGTTAAGTAGTCACTAAATTACTTGAGTACAGTTGCTTAGTTTCCTACTGTTGTTGCTTGAGATGTTAATTCAAAATTTATTTTGTAAGTGTGTGGTTAGGTGTTGATTACTGCTTCTTATGCAGGTATTAGGGTCTTTGGATCAGTATTTACCTTCTCATCCTTAGGCTTGTCTTAGGACTTGTTCCAGGGATGAGGGGTGAAATATAGATTACCTGCTCTTATTTGATTGATTATATGTCTACTGTTCATCTTCTTCTAGCTAATGGCTAGGGCCGTGCCAGTTAAAGGTGTGACTCATCTGTGGTTTTCTTCTTTGCTGAAGATGCACATATTATTGTCCATCACTATACTAGGTGCATTTCCTATTATAATATCTCTCTCATTGGACTATGTACTTAACTATCCTAGAGTTAAATTTATAACCTATGTAGCTCTACTCTCTCATTGGGCTTGATGAAGATTTGCAGCTGTTGTTGTGGCTCTTCTCCTCCTGTTCTTGAGTTCTTCCTTTTCTTCTCCCTTCTCCCCTCCATCTCTCTCTCTCATCACTAAATCCTAAGTGTGTGTCTGTGTTGTGGTCCAAGCTCGAGTGCTGAGTTATGAGTTATGGGGTCTCAGGTGGTCCTCTATTTATACTATTCCTAAGTGGTTGTGCTGCTGAGACCAATGCCATGCAGTTAGGTGAATCGCCTGCTTGTGTGTGAAACCACCTCTATTGGTTAACCTATTCACAGGTGTCAAGGGTTTTTTGGTGGTTAAGCACATACTGGGTTTAACTTACTTGTGTATGACAAATTTTGCATGTGACCCATTTGTTTCTATGTGCAGGGGTGTATCTAAATATTCCTAATCTGGCATGTCGGTTTGGCCTTTGTGTTGTTTTGTATTTGGAACTTGACAAGCATTTATTAATTAGTTTTGGATGTATTTGATTTTGTTTTCATCCATGCCCCCTTACAATTCTAGTTGGATGAACGTTCATAGCTTCTATTACTATGAAGTTTGGTTGGTTTATAGTTATAATTTATCATGATTTAGATCCTAAGAGTTCTAGGGTTCTTGGCAGAATTCAATGCCTTATTAAACCCTTTGGAGATTGTAAGGCTTCTATTGGATTAGATTTTTGATTGGTGATTGATGCGGCTCAGATCACTGTAGAGCTTCGTTGGGAAACCCCAAGAGGAAGGTATGATGAGTACAACAGCAAGATTTCCCTCAGTAAGAAACCAAGGTTATCGAACCAGTAGGAGGAAGGAAACGACTCAAAGGTGTTGCTAGCAACTTGGAGACCTGCACAACACAAACTCAAGACTTTTCCCCAACGAACAGTGAGGTTGTCAATCTCACCGGTTTGCTAAAAACAAAGGATTAACTGTATGGTGTGGAAGGTAATGGTGGTTTTGCAGAAAGTAAACAGTAATAGTGGAAGATGTATCAATGGTAAAGATTGGACCAGGGTCCATAGTTCACTTGAGGTGTTCTTCTTAAGATATACAACAAAACATGCTGGGTAAACAAATTATAGCAGGGCAATTGACAAGACTGAGCAAGGCATAACAATGCAATACTAGAAATTCATGATCCTATGAGATTCGATTGGGCAATACAACAAGATACATAGGCCACCATCCAACTGCATCTATGACTAATAATCCACCTTCAGGTTATCATCCGAACCCCCTCAAGTATTAAGTTGCAAGAAAGAGATTACTACTTTAAGCAAAGTGTGTAAGGTAAACAATCCACTCGTTCCATGAACAAGAGACCGTTGTTTTCTCCCTAGTAGCAACATCACATCTACAACCTTAGAGATTTCTGTCACTTTCCCAGATTAAATAGAGGCATAAATCCACTATCGAGCATAAATACTCCCTCTTGGAGTCACTAGCATCTACACGGCCAAGATAGCTACTAGAAATGGAGAGCATGAATCTGACATAGTAATCTCAATATCCATCGGATCCGTGATGACCCACAAGTATAGGGGGTGTATCGTAGTACTTTCGATAAATAGGAGTGTCGATCCCAACGAGGAGCAGAAGGTGTTGACTAGTGGTATGGAGCAGGAAATCTCTGTAATAAAGATAATGAACAATTGCAACAAGTGGCCCAATCCTTTATTAGCAAATTACAAGCCGGTGGAAATACTTATAAGTACCAAGCGTTCTCGAGGACACATGGGAATTTGTCAAGTGTTTTTGCTTCAAATAGCTGAGTACCCTTCTTTGGTGTTGTAAGTGTTGTGTGGGTGAACCTGTGCTAATGTACCGACCTTACTTGGACTAATACATACTTGTGATTAAACCCTGTGCAAGCATCCGCAACTACAGGAAAGTAATTAAGATATAAACCTAACCACAGCCTTAAATTCTAAGATCCTACACTCCCTTGTGCAAAGGTGTCCTATCGGGGGGTTAGGTTTCTGTCACTCCAGCGACCCCACAATTAGTAGTCAAATACACAATGCATTCCCCTAGGACCATAAATGGTGAAGTATCATGTAGTCAACGTTCACATGACACCACTAGAAGAATAGCACCACAACTTAAATACTAAACCAATGAATAATATCTCAACACAAATCCAATACTAACAACATGACTTCTCCCATGTCCTCAAGAACTAAACGAACTACTCACGAGACATCATATGGATCAAGATCAAAGATGATATGGTAATGGATAACAATCTGAACATAAACAATAATCCAATAGTTCCACTCACAAGCATCAACTACAATAGTAATCAACACCGGGAAAGTTTCCCCTAAGAACTATGCAAGTATTCAACACGATTGTTACAGCGGGATGGAGTGGTGATGATGGTGTTGGTGGAGATGATGGTGTGGATGATGGTGTGGATGATGATGATGATCCCAAAAAAGTCTAGCTTGACGATGGTGTTGATGGCGATGATCTCCCCTCTCCGGGAAGGAATTTCCCCGGTAGAACTCTGTCTGCCGGAGATCTCTTTCTCTCTCGGTGTTTTCTGCCCCGTAGAGGCGACGGAAAACTTTCTGTGGTCGCCCCCTGGTATTAGGGTTCCGAGAGGAAGTTATAGGCGAGAGGGCGGAGTCGGAGGCTGCGGTGACCCAGCATACCACTGCATGTGTAGTACAGTATCATCCACAGAACACCGTTCCGTAAATATCACATCCCTCAGAGTGGTACAATAGAAAAATTGCGGGTCCATATTACCAAAGTACACACATTATTATTATTACAATACCGGAAGTTCAAGACTTCCAAAAGATCCAACTTACAAACCAAAATATAAGATGTTCAGCGGAAATTTAAAAGTAACAACTCCGACTAGGAGTGGGGCTCAACAGCTTATTCTATAGGGTTCATGCTGCTCGGCTCCGTTAGTTACTACTAACTAGATACTTAAGTGGACTCGTTCTCATCAACACCATAGCGGATCTCGTAGTCCATGCCTTCAACTCCTCCGGATAGATCAGGTTCCTCGTCGAACACGTCTTCTTAGCATTCGGCTGCATACATTGGCACGTCTTTGGGATCCTCAGAGTATAAGCAAGGGATCAAAGAAAAGGATGAGTAACAGAGTTACCCAACAAGTTCATTATGTGCAAGGTGGGAAGTTTGATGCTCTAACTACCACCTCGGATTATAAATCCTTGGCACTATGCAGTTTTTGTAAATCTTTCTTCAAAGGTTGATTTTATTACGAAAAACTATGACAATCAGCCTTCACAGGTTGACCAGAACTTTCATGGAGTTCCTTTCCGCCACGTAGCTCCTTCCTAGCAGGGAGTAACAAGTTACAGTTCTTACACTCTGCAGAGGTGCGTTACTTTACCCATGATAGATCAACTCCTTGTTGCACAACCGGGCGTACTTTCCCGTCCACAATTCCATGATGGGGGGCCCAGTAGTTGGTACAAGCCAATCACTGCCCCCTTCGCGATCCCGCATGCCTCCTTGGTGTACACCATGCCCACATAATGAATTACGTCAATGGTTTGTACAAACCGTTAGATGCCAGAACTATCGTGGGACGATGAGGGTTCCCACCCATATGCTACATATCCTCTACGAATTACCAATTAATATGCACGCTACGAGGATAACATACACGACCTGCACATCCGGCTTCATGCGAGAGGAAGAAGATATAGATTATTTCTCTGTCCCATTCCAAATCTCATGGCTAACGCGTAATATACATCGCTAGAATCACTGATGTCAGGGGTTATTAAGTCCCTATTTGATCATTATTGTTGCAATTATAACTCTAAGTTCTATTGCTCCATTATATCACCACTTAGGATGATATCTATAATTTCTGTGTTTATGAAAATAATATTTTCTTTCTTTTATAGCATATATGATAACACACAATTTGCAAATACTTTGATAAAGACTCTTCAAAGTACATGAGCAAGTGATGAACTTGCCTTGTGATGGCAAGGTAGTGAAGTCTGATGCTTGCACTAGACCTTGAACTTCTAGTTCTACAAAAACATCATGATTGCCCGGTAAGGACAATATTTAAAGAAGCAAAATGATTATGCAAGTAATGTAATGCATTCTTTTTATTTCTTTTTATTGTCGGTAATGTAATGCATCCTTGTGATACCAATATGATCTGGCACACAAGTGATTGGGTTTTTATTTCTGGGCTTAGCTTGATAATGCTTGTGATTAAAACTGATAAGATGATATGGAAGTTTTCTGATCTTGCCTGCCTATGATGTTGGTCTGAGGCTCTAGGATTTAATTCCTAGTTAGTTGGGCAATAGTTTTTTTGAAACTTATAGGATTAGAGGTGATACTCTCTCTCTAAGAGATGTGCCCTGATCTGTTAAGATCAAATGAAAATGATCTAAGTTGCAAAAATAATACTGAACCCAGTGATGCTGGTCTGAGGGTTTAGTGTTTGTGGTGGGGCTGGATTTCTTATCCTTATGCTTAGAATCTCTAGGATAGATACACTCCTCTTGGGTGATTTATTGAGAGATTATCTCATAAAAAACACATTCTTTTATGTAGATAATATGATGAAATCATGTGATGGTTTTGTGAGGCTCACCACAGATTCTGATGTGGATGTAGTAGATTAATGATGATCTTGATCTTGATTTGGTTCTTGATCTGCTTTTGCTGGGATCCTTAGCTTGCTCTTGAGCTTGCCTGCTCCTCCTAGCTCCTAGGCTTGGCCTTGTTGTCCACCAGATCCATCCCCCTCCTTATGTCACCATCATGGTGATGTTTGGGTTGATCTGGGTGGTTGGTTTTGGCTGTTGTTCTTGGTTTGGTTGCTGTTCACCCTGGTTGTGCTGGTGTGTGGTGTAGTGGAGTGATGCACTGAGGTGCTCCTCCACGACTGTGCTGTGGTTTTGTGATGCTGGTTGTGCTTGTGTGGTCGATAGCACACCATCTGCATGCTTGTGTGTGTGCAACTTGTGTGCCTGCTATGCACATATGGATAGGTTCAGAAAGTTTGAACTTACTATTACCAATCTACTTTTACCTTGGCTGGTGAATTGGTCCCTTTTGGCTGTCATTTGCATTCTGGCTTGAATTTATGAAAGATGAAATCTTTCATATTGGTGAAACTTGCCCCTTTTTAACATTTCTCAATGATGAGTTTGTCAAGTGCACCTCACTGACATATCTGAGAGAAATATACTAACACTAATCCTGTTTTGTTTTCTTATTTATTCTTTGTTTTGCAGGTATAAAGATAAAGATGAAGATTTAGTGTAGTTTTAGATATAGGATAGTTAGTAGATATATAAATGTAATTTTCTTAATCTTTTGTAATTTTTCTTTTATAATTCTTGTAATCTTTATTTGGTTCATTTGTAATAAAGATTATATATTTATTAATAAATAATATTCTTTTTATTTATTCTTTTTGTAAATTGTGAAGTTTTGAATAACTTTAGTAGGTTTATTCTTTGTAACTTGTTTATGTATATAAAATGAATTTCATATACAATATTGTTTTTAGATAAGATTTAAGTTATAATACTTTTTCTTAATTAATTTAAGATTCAAATCTTATATCAAAATCATTTAAATTATAAAACACTTAAGTTTTACAAATCCAAACTCATTTCAAAACACACACAATTCCTTTAAGATCATATCAAAGTTTATAGCAATCCTCCTTTAAGACTAAACCTAATCTCAAAGTAAGAAAGAAACATTGATCACTTAAGTTTTTATTTGGCGAAAATTTTACCCACATTTTCACAAATAGATGCATGCAACAATTCATATTCCTAATTCTACGCTTCGTTAGGTCCTATATGCTGGGATGTTACAGACTTCCCCCCTTAAATTAAACTTCATCCCGAAGTTTGTGGAGAGGTACCTGAATAGTTATGGATAAGCTTTTCTTAAATGCTCTTCCTTTTCCCATGTGGCTTCTCTCTCAGGGTGATGTTCCCATTGTACCTTGCAATATTTAATTGCTCTGTTCCTCAATCTTTTCCAGTTTTCTTCCAGAATCTTGAAGGGCTTTTCCATATAAGGCAGGTATGCTTGTAGTTCTATCTCTTAATGTGTTATTGCATCATCTGGAACTTTCAAACATTTGCGAAGTTGTGACACATGGAAAACATTATGCACTTGAGCCAGTCTTGATGGTAACTCTAAAGCATAAGCTATAGTTCTGTTTTGACTCAGTATCTTGAATGGTCCGATGTATCTTGGACTCAATTTCCCTTTAACTCTGAATCTTTTTACTCCTTTCATTGGACTTACTTTCAAATAGACCATATCTCCAACTTCTGGATGCCATGATCTTCGGCTTTGATCCGCATAACTTTTCTGCCTTCTCTGGGCTATTTTTAGTCTATCCATGATCTTATCAATGATGTCTTGTCTCTCCTTGATATAATCTGGTGCAAATTCTTTGCTGCTTCCAGGTTCGTACCGACATATTGGTGATCTACACTTCCTTCCGTATAGAATCTCATATGGAGCTGCCTTCAGACTACTTTGATAGCTATTATTATATGAAAATTTTGCCAATGGTAGGTGATCTTCCCATGTTCCTCCAAAATCTAGTGCACAAGCTCTCAACATGTCTTCTAGTATTTGATTTGTTCTTTCAGTTTGACCTCCTGTCTTAGGATGATATGCCGTGCTGAAATCTAACTTTGAACCAAGTGCTTCATGCAATTGCTTTTGAGTGAAGAAGTACTTGAGACTTTTATGATCAGTGTATAACTCACATCTGGCTCCATAAAGAAAATGCCTCCATCCTTTCAGCGCAAAGACTACTGCTGCTAAATCTAAATCATGAGTTGGATAGTTGACTTCAAGTGGTTTCAATTTTCTTGAACCATAAGCAATCACCTTCAAATCTTGCATTAGAACACATCCCAAACGTTCTTTAGATGCATCACAGTAAACAGTGAAATCCTTCCCTGTTTCAGGAACTGCTAAAATTGGAGCTGTGGTTAATCTAGTCTTCAACTCTTGGAAACTTGCTTCACATTTATCATCCCACTTGAATGGTGTATTCTTCCTTAATAATTTGGTCATTGGTCCGACTATTTTGGAGAAACCTTCAATGAATCTCCGATAATAACCAGCCATTCCTAAGAAACCTCGAATTTGCTTCACATTGGTCGGTGCCGTCCACTCTAGTACCGACTGAACTTTAGATGGATTCACGAATCCCATCCTTCTCGATCACATGACCGAGGAATTCTACCTCATCTAACCAGAACTCACACTTACTGAACTTAGCATAAAGCTTATGTTCTCTTAAAGTCTGCAATGCTATTCTCAAATGGTCAGCATGCTCTTCCTTATCCTTGGAATATATCAGAATATCATCAATAAAGACGATAACAAACTTATCCAAATATGGCATGAAAATCTTGTTCATCAGATTCATGAATATTGCCAGTGCATTGGTCAAACCGAATGGTACTACCAGATACTCATGGTGTCCATACCTTGAGACAAATGCTGTTTTGGAACATCTTCCGGCTTGATTTTGATTTGATGGTATCCAGATCTTAAATTGATCTTTGAAAATACTATATATCCTTTCACTTGATCAAACAAATCTTGAATTCTTGGTAAAGGATACTTATTCTTGATAGTCACATTGTTCAGATTTCTATAATCCCCACACATATGTCTTCCACCATCTCTCTTATCCACAAAGATTACTGGTGTTCCCCATGGAGATACACTTTCCTGTATAAATCCTTTTCTTGCTAACTCGTCAATTTGCTCCTTGAGTTCTTTCAACTCCTTGGGTCCTATTTTATATGGTGCTTGAGCTATTGGTGTTGTACTAGGTATTAGGTCAATTGTGCACTCTATCTCCCGGTCTAGTGGCATTCCCGGTAACTCTGTTGGAAAAACATCTTGGAATTCATTAACTATATGGATCTCTGCTAATTTAACTTCTTTCATTGAATTCAACTGCAGATCCACCATGATATGACTGTGTTTATCTGCCTGGTAAACTATCCTTGCTCCACTTGGAGTTTTGATTGAGACAGTTTTGTCCTCACAATTAATCTGAGCTCCGTGTTCCATCATCCAATCCATCCTCAAAGACTACCGCAATTCCTTCAAAGGAATCACATAAAGGTCTCAAATATGTACAACCACGATCAAGATAACCTGATCTTGTGTTATGTGGCGTCTGATCACATTCCTCGCCAGTAACTACGGTCATAGGACGTTCTAACGTTGCCCTTCTAATCCCGAACTTATCACAAAATTCTTCAGAAATGAATGAAGTAGTTGCACCAGTATCAAATAGAACTTTGTCGGGATTGGTAAGGATATTGAGCGTACCTATCACTGCATGCTCCTAATTATCTACCTCCTCGAGGGTTGCACAGTTCAGTTTTCTAGTAGGTCGGTTTCTCTTGTCATTATTGTTCTTGCCATTGTTTCCTCCTTTATTGGGATGTCCATTTCCTCCAATGGCTTGTCCTCCTCCCTTGGTAGGCCATCCTCCCGGTGGTTTACTCGGACAATCTGGCTTGATATGCCCCTTCTGGCCACAACCATAACAGATCACTACAGGCTTTTTGCATTTCCTCTGGAAATGCCCTGGAATTCCACAGTTGTTACAGATAACATTCCTTCTCGGATTAGATTGATTTCCATCACTTCCCTTGTTATTGTTATTATTGTTGTTGTTGTTGCCATAATTCCTATTCCGAGGTTTGAACTCCAGACTAGGTTTAGGTTTGCTTGCCTGAATTCTCTTGGTTTCCTTCTTGGCTCTCTTCCTCCGATCCTCTTGGGCATTCTTGTAGTCATCTTCAAAAGTAATGGCTGCATCCAACAACTGCTGATAAGTTTGCTTATTGGCTAACCTTAGCTGCATCCTCACAAATGGATTTAATTCACGCAAGAAATGTTTCTTCCATTTCTCTTCAGTGTTAACATCCTCCTCGGCATAACGAGATAGTTGGCTAAACTCCCGGATGTACTTCATGACACTAGTATATCCTTGCTGAAGCTGCTCAAATTCTCTCCGCTTCAACTCCATGACACTTTCCGGAACATGATATTCACAGAATTTCTGCTTGAACTCCTCCCAGGTAAACTCCCTTCCAGGTTGTTGCATGGCTAACTGATTTTCCCACCAAGATGCTGCAGGTCCAGTCAGCAGATGAGTTGCATACCTTAATTTTTCCTCATCATTGCAACCTACAGTTTTCAGCTTCCTCTCTGTATCTGCTAGCTAGTCCTCTGCATCCATTGGTTCAGGAGCTGGTGCAAAAGGGAACGGTCTTGCATTCTAGAAGTCAGATAGACTCACTCCTCCACCTTTAGGTGCCCTCTGATTTGCTCGCCCCAGCAGCTCTTCCATGAACTTGTTCTGGTTCTCTTGCATCATTTGCATGCATTGCATAAAGTTCTGCTCCATTAACGGCCTCATTGGTGGTGGTGGTAATGCTCCTTGATTTGCTGCATTGGCATCGGTCTTTTCCTTGGCCTCACGTTCCATCCTTTGTTGCTCAGTTTCCATTTCTACACCCGTATCCATGACCCCCTAGTCCTGCATTATAAAGCGAATACTCATACACATGTGTTCTGAGCTCGACTTTACGCACAGAACTAGTCACACAATGAAGATCCAAATAAAATCCAAATATGCATTTCAACATATTATACATAATATCATAATGATACAAAATTCTTACAACATATACCGTATAGGTATATTCACATAACTACCGTATTCATCTCACTACCTTATTCCTTAATGCACAATACACAGTGCTTGATACTGTTAACTACTTTTATCTTTCTAGTAGTAACTACGCTCATCATACATGCCTGATGTCCAACTGTGATGACGTGTTGTCCGTCGCACAGTTTGTGGAACAAATGGCCTTCCAGAAGGAACATATTCTGTATCTGAAGTGTTAGTACTTGAGTCATTACTCAACCTGAGCGCATCGACTCCCTCCAGCTCAGCTGAAAAGTCTTCAGAAACATATTCAACATTATCTCTAGCCTGCATCTCCTGAGCTTCATCTCTAGACTTTTCAACAGGATACACAGATCCTGCTGATCCCCAAGTGCTCTCCTGGACAAGATAATTGAATACTGGATAATGTATATTCCCTGGGCTTTGAGAAGATGTTGATGATTCAAACACTCTCTCCTCAGGATCTTCTTCTTCATCCTGATCATTTATTGACATGGTAATTCTACTTATATTATTAGGATTCACCCTTTCACCCATCCAACTAGATTGTCCAACATTTCTGTCAGAACCATCTGTGGACATCTGGTGTTCATGAGATCCATTATATGATCCCGTCCTCCAACCATCTGAATTCTCAATAGGAAGTTCTGAGTCAGAACCATCCTCTGAGCCCTGTGGTACTGCATACCACATATCTATAGTAGGATCATGTGTAGGTTCAGGTCTTGGTGAATAAGGATATGGTGTAAAAGATTCCGGATCTATAGCTATATCCTTAAATATAGGTGTTGCACTACTACCTGCTTCTTTCTCTATCTGGAATGCTAACTGCTTCCTCCTTTCCGGATCAGTTAGATCCTCTAGCATGTCATTTTTGTCTTTGACAATCACTTGATGAGTCTTATAAAAAGATGCAACGAGTGTCCGGTATCTATCCATAAACTTGGAAGCTAACTTAGGATGCTTCTTAACCAAAGTAAGATGATCCGGTATAGGCTCCGAGTCTATAGAATCATGAGGTATCACAGAGAATGTGCTACCTTCTAACTCCTTAGTTTTCTGCTCCCGGATATTAGTTATCGCCTCCACAACAACAACATGATAGGCTGCTAAATGACTCCTAACTTCTCCTATGGGTAGATAGTGATATAATCCAAGCTTCTCTGGAAGTTGGATACTCATACGATACTTGGATAACATCCGACCATCAAGGTAAGTGATAGTGTTCACTGGAATTCTAGTTGGACAATTAAAGAGTTTTAAAAGTTGACGAAGTTGGTCTGTAAATGATCCTTGATAATCATCAAGAGTCTCCTCTTTCCTTACCAAAGTCTGTTTTGGAAACTTTGGTGCCATATCTCTGTATATCAGAAAATAATTTTGATTAGTATCCAATAACATATTGCATCATAACAAAGAATTATCGCACTAAAACATATAAAAAAATTCTCATTTGAGGGTTCCCACCCATATGTTGCATATCCTCTATGAATTACCAATTAATATGCACGCTACGAGGATAACAGCCACGACCTGCACATTTGGCTTCATGCAAGAGGAAGAAGATACAGCTGACTTCTCTGTCCCATTCCAAATCTCATGGCTAACGCGTAATATACAGCGCTATAATCATTGATGTCAGGGGTTATTAAGTCCCTATTTGATCAGTATTGTTGCAATTAGAACTCTAAGTTCTATTGCTCCATTATATCACCACTTAGGATGATATCTATGATTTCTTTGTTTACGAAAATAATATTTTATTTCTTTTATAGCATATATGATAACACACAATTTGCAAATACTTTGATAAAGACTCTTCAAAGGACATGAGCAAGTGATGAACTTGCCTTGTGATGGCAAGGTAGTGAAGTTTGATGCTTGCACTAGACCTTGAACTTCTAGTTCTACAAAAACATCATGATTGCCTAGTAAGGACAATATTTAAAGAAGCAAAATGATTATGCAAGTAATATAATGCATTCTTTAATTCTATATGCATTTTCTCTACATAAGGTGCCTTTTAATAAAGCATTTATAAATATTAGCTTTTTATGTTTATTGCATATATTGAATTATTTTATTTCCCTTTTATTTGAATTTTATTGATTTAATAATTCTTTTAGGAATAATTAATTATACAGTAAAATTTATTAGTAAATTTTTATTTAGTATTTTTCAAAAATACTATAATATTAATAAATAATGAAAGTGATTTTTATTTATTTTTATCACTTTTCCATAATTTTGTAAAATTCCATAAGGAATATATAAATTACAAAATTCTTATAAAAGTTTAAGTGTTCAAAACTTGATATTTTATTTTATTTGAACAGAGTGGATTATTGTGAATCCAAAAATATTTTATTTATAATTTTTGGACTTTTATTTTATTTTCTATAATTTTATTGAGGTCAGGGGCATTTTGGTCTTTTCCAATTGATCAAAAAGATTTATAAGCAACTTGGGCTGGCGCCTTGGGCTTATTGGGCCAGGGTGGCCCAATAGGGCATGGTCAAAAGATAACCCCGAAGGGTTTTGGCCCACCTAGCCCACTCTGCCTCCCTTCTCTCCCTCGACCTTATCTCCTCCTCCTCTGGCTCGACCGTGGCGATCACTGGCGATTCCCATGCCGTCGGCCGTTCTGGCCGCCGCCGTGGTGCGAGTTGAGGTTGTCGACGACGCTCGTTAGTTCTATCCACTTGGATTTGTCTCTGGGGCTTCCCCGTGGTCAGTTCCACCCCATTTCTGAACCCTAGGGTTAGGAAAAGTCTTTACCGCCGCCATGATCCGCCTGTGGTGGTGTCTTTGGTCTCGTGTCTTCTTCTGCAGCCGCCGTGGCGGTGCAGTCTGGCCCCTGGTGCTGCTCACGCCACGGTTTGTCGGCCCCTCTGCTTCCTCTTTGTAACATCCCAAAAATACTAAGCTTGGATCATTAAACTCTAATCATCAAAATTAGGGTTAACAAAAACTTTTCTAAATAAAATTATGAATGCATGCATATGTGTATGCATTGATTTTGAATTCTTTTAAAACCACCTTGTTTGTTTGTTTCATTGCTTTTAAAATGTTTCTTAGGTGAAATAAACATCATCTAAAACATTTCCCACACTTTTCCTAAAGACAAGTAAATCAAAACACATATATTAAATGAATGGTCACTTTGACCAATTTAACTCCCATGCCTACTTTGGCTATCTCAAACTTTGAGAACCTAACAGAAACTTTTCTGGATCTTTGCACCCCTTGAATGTACTCATAACAAAGTATCAAGGCCCACTTTGTGATCATCCAGAAACTTTAAAATGCATAGTTTAAATGGCATTTCAAAATTGAATCTTTATCATATGGGAAGATCCCACTTTTTCAAAAACCACTCAAACAAGCTCAACTTTCAAAACCCAAGCATCTGCAGACTCACCAGCACCAATCTAGCAAACCCACCAAAAATCTTTTCAAAATTAAAAACTTGATTTCATGCGGCCATTTCATCAAACAGGTTGCAGACACAAATCAAACAAACATCAAACACTATAGTGTGCAGTAAAATTGGCCTAACTTGTTCCCTAGTTAGCTCACAACCAGCTCAGTAGATCATCTAGGCAGATTAGCCAAGCACTAGCACCACTGTGAGCTTGCCATTGCCATCAATGGTGAACAGCCGAGCACACCCTTGCCACCCCATAGTCGACAACAAGCTAGGAGAAGCAGCAAGCCTAGCCAGCATGTCTGGGAGGCAGCCCACCGTCCACCGCCACTCACTATCCCAGCGACGAGCGTTTCCAAGCCCTGGACCACGCGCACGAACCGCGCCTAGACCGCCAGAGACCATGCCGAGCGTGCGCCAGAGCACCACCCTCGACCAGCGCCCACAGACCGCGCGCCGCCCTCACCGCGTGCACACACGATCGCCACCGACCCAGGAGACCGCCAGACATCCCCGTTTGTCGCCCCGTGCCGCACAGCCACCGCCCGCCGTCGAAGACGCCGCCTCTGCCGTGTAGAGCGTCGCATGTTCCAGACCAAGCCGCACCGCCCCACGCCTCAAAACCATGTCATTGAGCATCGCCAGGAGACACCGCACCGTCCCCTACCCTTGCCCATGCCATTAGCCGCCTGTAACATCGCCCCTGACGAGGTCACCGTGCGCCCCGACGGTACCCTCGCTCGACTATAAATAGAGGCCACCCCCGCTCGATTTCTTCACACCATCTCACTCCCCTCTCCTCACTGATCGTGCCACACCGTTCTCAGAGCAAGGTGAGCACCACCCCGCCGGAATTTCACCAGAGCCCGCCGCCTCTGGAGAAGAAGGGAGCCATCGATTTAAATCCACCCGGGAGCCGCGACCACCCCGAGTTCGCCATTGTCGACTTTGTCGTTCGCCTCATGACCCTCGCCCGTATCCCGGTGAGCCCCGGCACCCTCACCTTGCCGCTAGGTTTCGTTCTCGTGGCGTTGTCTCGCGTCGACGATGACTCCCATCCGTTGGATTAGAACTAGATCGAGCGACCACGTTGCCCCATACCGCTTCGCCCAGCCCGTGTCGGCGAGTGGGGACACCTTAAACAGCCAGCGGAGCACTGCGCTTAGCAGGCCCGTTAACTTTTCCCAGCGCAGCTTATTCAAATTAAACCTTTTCCATTTCAATTCAAACACACTTCTGTACCCAACTTCAAAAATCAACCCAGATCGATTCAGTGCACCAAATTGAATGAAACCAATTTTGTTGGAAAGGTCTGTGAATGCTGAATCCAAACCCGCTGGATTCAAGTCATTTGGATCTATAGATCACCCATGGTAAAAATAACAAGGCAGAAGCTTTTCTGCATTCAAACATTTTTCAAATTTAAACCATAATAGCTTTTGAGTTGATTCCAACTCTCAAAAATCACATTTAACCATACCTATCAGAATATATAAAAATATATAGGTTTACTTGCAGAAATAATGTTCAAGTAATAAAAGAATGCCCCATAGGCATTACTAGCCACTTTAATTAATTAAAATAAAAGGGTAAAACCTTAAATTGTGACACCACTTTAAATCACATTCCCATGGACTACAATATGTGGTGATGACATGTGTCAACATGATCCCATGTTTGGTTTGGAGAATATTAAATCTTAAGTAGTTTTTCAATGAGTAGAAATTACTTTTCTAAAAATAAAAGGAATTAAATCAAGCCTTAACCTTGTAATGTTAGAGATGATGCTAGATCATCTATAGGACCCTTGTGTGTGATGATTGCAAGTAGTTAAGTATTGTTTGGTGATTGTGTACCTCGTATTTATTCATAGACGCTAGTACCGACCAAGGATACGAGGAGGAAGGAGGATACTACAAAGAAGAAGCCGAGGAGAACTTCAACCACTGCTCTGCACAAGGCAAGATGATGCTATACCTATGCAAGCTTATATTGACATTGATGCAAGCTAACACTTGCAAGATACCCTACTGATGCAACAAACCCCTACTTGTTACTATGCCTACTATATGCCTTAAGCATATGTGATCATACCCACTTGATAAACCAATCCTAGTTTTATTTGCAAGCTTCTTACTTTATTTCTTTATCAAAGCTTTAACTTAGAGTTGACTTAAGTGATTTGTAGATACTAGAAAGATTCTGAAGGTTGCATAAAGAGCATAAAATTTGGCCTAAGTTAGAAACCTTGATATCATCCTAAGATATAAGGTTGTACTTAGTTGAAACTCCACTAGTTTACCACCCCTCATCAGTACTTACCCCCACTTGTAGATGCTAGTGCTAAGCATAAAACTTGATCAACTTTAGATGGGAATACTTGGTGGAAAAATGGTTATGAAAACCTTGGAATGATGGATCATTCTATTGAAATGTTTTGGACATGTGTTTCCGAACACTTGATGATTTTGGTGATAAAAATGTTGAGGCATGAGCCTTACCCCTTTATAAAACTGATGGTTATGCGGATGCGATACCATTCCAATTTTATCGCATAAACCACAATACCAATATTGGGTAGGGCTTGACAGAAACTTATATCCCTTAGTATTAGTTCCTCACGGCCAAGGTCCGAAATGAGGCTAGCTTGTGAAGATTGTCCACCTGCAAGACCCAAGATGACAGTTGGTCATGGTTGGGAGGCCAAACTCACAGGAGAGGTGCTTATACTAGGGCGTGTAATTGAAAGGTTAGGATTGATTATCCGCATACTGAGTATGGTGAATTCAGGATTTGTTCCTGACGGATGTATCGAATGTTGTGGTGAAAGTTTACAATCTCTGCAGAGTGTCAAACTATTCGAATAGCCGCGTCCGTGGTTATGGACAGTTGGAGTGGCCATATTGTTACCCCGTCAGACTTTTCAAAATGACTTGTGAAATGAATTGAGACTTTGACTTGACCACAACAGAGTTGTGATATGAAATACAAGTTCCCACTTAGGAGTTACAAAATTGTGACTAGCTTTGGAACCTAGTAGAGATAAATCTGGCTTTTGCAAAACAACCCTAGAGCCTAGTGTCCTATTATCCAAAAAAAACCTTTACCTGTTAGTATTAGTTTGCGAGTACTTAAAGAGTACTCATGGCTTTGTCCCTGGCTATTCCCATGGCCAGACTATGAAGAGGAGTACCCAGAAGATGGACCCCAGGAAGGTTACGACAACTAGGATCATCCCCCATCGTCAGCATTGCCTGTGACTTCGAAGATGGAGCTTCGCCTACGTACCATTATTATTACATATTCCTCTGCTTAAAGTTGTATTAAGAACTGGATCATGAGATCCCTATTTGTGTAAGAACTTATGTATCATTTGTAATGGATGATGTACTATGGTATCCAATTCTGTTATGTCTCGCAAAAATGGAAATCCTGGGATTGCGATGTATGGCATAACAGGCATCTAGGATTGAAAAATCCGGGTGTTGACAAGTTGGTATCAGAGCCATCCTGACCATAGGAGACCCTAGTTAGACTGGACGTTTGAACCAAAAACTTAGTTTCAAAACCATAGAAAATAAATATTTACAAAAACTTATTCTCATTCTTATCTCTTTAATTCTTTCCTAAAAATTAATGTTCCTCAAAAACTCTTGCAAAATACATAAAATTTTGACACACTTGATCACCCTGCTAATCTACTCATCCTCTATTTTTATAGATGGATGTGAAGTACAACAAGTTTTACCAACTTGGGAATGGAGGAGACCTTATCTTTGAGAGGGATCTGGACCAGCTTTCGGAACTTCTGGAGCATCCACATCCCGAGTTCTTCGGAGCTCAGCTCAATGATCAAGGAGGAGAAGATCTGCAGTGGCTAATTGTTGCAAGTCTCCAAGGAAAGATTGAACCTCCCATTGCGGAGGGAATTCAGTTTACCTTGAGGGAAAACAACTGGCTCGATGGACTTGTCAGAGCAATGCAGGAAGCTCTTTCTCGTCTGTGTGGGCAGAGCGTCAATCAGATCTAGGGTACTCGCTTTGAGTTTTTCCCAAGGCGTGATGCAAATGGACAACCACTGGAAGCCCCATACCACCCCGAGATGAAGACTCAATTGGACCACCTTAGCTTCATGATGTATGATCGTCAGCATGAGTTGGACAACTGCCGTGACTACGGCAACCACAATTCTGCCATCATCAAGACAAAGGATCAGACCATCGCCATGCTAGCAAGGGATCGCAAGTCTCGCCGCCGTCAGCTCGACAAGAAGGAGTGCATTATTGCCCGTCTTTGCTACCGCATCTCATCTCTGGAGGAGACCATCCACGAGAGAGACATGTAGTTGGAGGAAAGGGAGAATGCCGGAGAGGATCTTCGTGGAGACCCTTACTCCTATCTCAGCGATGACGATGATTTTATGGAGGATCAGGCCATGGACTTCTTCACCGATGAGGATGATTTCGCCTTCATCGATGATGATGAAGATGATGAAGCCACAGACTCCGAGGAGTAGTAGCACTTGAGCACTAGCGTAGTGAGTAGTATTCGGTCCCACTGTATCATAGTTTCCAGAATGGTTCTTAAAACCATCTGTTTTTCTTTGTTGTGGTGTGTGTTGTACTGTGTGCTATGAATGAATAAATGAAAAAGCAAGTTGCAAGAAAAATCTAAATCAAACATTTAAAACTTTTTAAAGTCCCCGAAACCCTAGAAATTTCCCTCTTTTCTCATGATCTATCTAAATCTTCAGATGCCACGTGGACGAAGTGGTTCAGCCCCGGACCCGATGTTGCAGATCCTGCAATCATGACTTCGACCGCTGTGAAAGAGCGGAACGTCAAGACAACCTATCCACTCTGCAACAGATAGCCCAGCTAGCCCACAACAACCAAGGCCACGGAAATCAGGACAACCATGGATCTAAGCTCAAGAATTTCTAGAACACCAACCCACCTGTTTTCACTAAGTCAGAAGAGCCCCTAGATGCCGATGATTGGCTGCAAACCATGGAAAATAACCTAGAAGTCACCGGAGTGGAAGCCAACAAGAAAGTCATGTCCTCCACCCATTATCTAGCCGAAGATGCCAGGGCATGGTGGAACAGTGTTCGCGCAATGACCGGAGGCCAGATGATGACCTGGGAGGAATTCAAGGTCAAGTTCAGCAGAACCCATGTACCACCAGGTTTGATCAAGACAATGAGAGACGAGTTCAGAGAGCTGAAGCAAGGAAGGATGACTGTAGTGGAATACCGTGACAAATTTTTGTCATTATCTAGGTATGCCCCAGACGAGATAGACACCAAAGCCAAGAAGAAAGAAAGATTCCTGAATGGTCTGCATGACGAGATGCAGACGGTGTTAGTCAATATCCCCTTTGCGGATATTGAAGACCTTGTCGACTCTGCCATCCAGATGGAAGGAAAGATCAACCAAGCCAATGAGAACCGCAAGCGTCGTATGATGCATCAGCCAGGAACCCATCAGACCCCAAAGTACCGCCCCAACCCATCTCCAGGATTTGCCCCAAGAACCAACAGACCCCCTATGACCCGTCCCACCTATCCCAACCGTGGAAACCCTAGACCCGGAGGAAATCACAACAACCCAGGCAACTCTAGCAATTTCAACCGTGCCCCACCCAAGTTCAACAACAACAATGCTACCGCCAACACCAACACTGGCCCGAGGACTGGAAGCAATGTTGTGCCTGTTGCAGCAAAGGACAAGTCGCAAGTGACTTGTTATGACTGTGGAAATAAAGGCCACTATTCTAACGAGTGCCCCAACAAGACGAATGCTACAACCCCCAATGCCAATGCCCCAGCTCAACAGCAGCGTCGTGTTCATCCCAGAAGAAGATTTTCCCCAGGGAATTCACTCAACCGCAATGGCCGTCTTTTTCTCATGCATGCTGAAGAAGCTCAGGAAGCGCCAGACGTCATCATGGGTATGTTTTCTGTTAATTCAGTACTTGCAAGAGTGTTGTTTGATTCTGGTGCATCGCATTCATTTGTCACCGAAGAATTTGCATGCACTAGTAAAATTCAACCAACCAAACTGAAGCATGTTATGATTGTTCAAATTCCTGGATCAACCACCAAGGCTAGGCAAATTTGCAAAGCCGTCCCTATCCGAATCCATGGCATAGATTTTTATGCAAATCTGATTGTACTCGGAACTAAAGGATTGGAAGTAGTACTAGGAATGGATTGGATGTACAAGCATAAAGGATTGATTGACTGTGCCAAGAAAGCCATCACCATGACCAGTACAGCCGGAATATCAGTCGATCATATATCTGAAACCTTACCCCGTCAATTTAAATGCAATAAGAGTATAGCCCAACCTACCATTGACCAAGTCCGGATAGTGTGTGAATACCCCGATGTATTTCCAGATGTTTTGACCGGTATGCCCCCAGATCGGGATATCGAGTTTATCATTGAACTAATCCCCAGAACCGGACCCATAGTCCAGAGACCCTATAGTATGAACCCGTCGGAACTAGAAGAAATGAAGAAGCAACTGGATTCCATGCTGGAAATTGGATTGATTCAACCAAGTGCGTCCCCATGGAGATCACCTGTCTTGTTTGTGGACAAGAAGGATGGAGGTAACCGTTTGTGTACGTATTATCGGAAGTTGAATGATGTCACCATCAAGAACAAGTACCCCTTGCCCAAGATAGAAGATTTGTTTGATCAGTTGACCGGTGCCAAAGTTTTTTCTAAGATTGATCTTATAACTGGCTATCATCAACTCAAAATTAGTGCAGAGGATATTCCAAAGACTGCCTTTACCACCAGATATGGATTGTATGAGTATACAGTCATGTCTTTCAGATTAACCAATGCCCCCGCTTATTTCATGAACCTCATGAATAAGATTTTTATGGACTTCTTGGATAAGTTTGTCGTTGTTTTCATCGATGACATTCTGATTTATTCCAAATCAGAAGAAGAACATGAGCTACACCTAAGGACCATTCTTGGAACCCTTAGAGAGCATCAGTTGTATGCCAAGTTTAGCAAATGTGAATTGTGGTTACAGGAGGTAGGATTCCTCGGTCACATTGTATCAGCCAAAGGAATTGCCGTTGACCCTGCCAAAGTGAAAGATGTAGAAGATTGACAAGCCACAGCCACTCAAACCCAAGTTCATGCTTTTCTCGGATTGGCGGGATATTACCGCAAATTCGTAGAAGGATTCTCGAGTATCGCCTGACCCTTGACCCAATTGCTGAAGAAGGACAAGAAGTTTGAATGGACAGACAAGTGTGAAGCGAGTTTTCAAGAACTCAAAAGGAGATTGATTTCATCCCCAATCTTGATCATGCCGGATATCACGAAGCCCTTCGATGTGTATTGTGACGCATCCAAGATTGGTCTCGGAGGTGTGCTAATGCAAGAAGGCAAAGTTATATCTTATCTATCTCGACAATTGAAGCAACATAAGCAAAACTACCCAACCCATGACGTCGAACTCACAGCCGTAGTTCTAGCCCTGAAGACATGGAGACATTACCTGATGGGAAACCGTTGTGAGATTTATTCGGATCACAAGAGCCTAAAGTATATATTCACTCAGAAGGAGCTGAATATGAGGCAGAGAAGATGGATTGAGCTAATCAAGGATTATGATCTGGACATTCACTATCACCCTGGTAAAGCCAACATGGTAGCCGATGCCCTTAGCAGATTGCTGTGCCGCTTGAACTCCATGATTTTGAAGGGAAATGCTAGTATTGACGGAATCAAGAGTCGTATCGGTACAGGCAAAGTACCCGGATTCACCGAGGACGAAGAAGGAGTGTTGTGGTACAAAGGACGCCTTTGTGTACCAGCAGATTCTGAGTTGAAAGAAGTTATTTTGAAGGAGGCTCATGATACTCTTTATTCTATCCATCCCAGAGGAACTAAGATTTATCAAGATTTGAAAGAGCGATTTTGGTGGCATAATATGAAGAGAGAAATAGGAAGCTATATCGCCAAGTGTGATATATGTCAGCGAGTCAAGTAGGACATCAAAGACCCGCTGGATTGTTGCAACCTTTGCAGATTCCGGAATGGAAATGGGATTCTGTAGGAATGGACTTTATCAATGGACTGCCTACTTCTAGTAGGGGAAATGACTCTATCTGGGTCATAGTGGACAGATTGTCCAAAGTCGCCCATTTCTTGCCCGTCAAAACCACCTATCAGAGTTCGAAACTAGCAGAGTTGTACATCGCTAGAATCATTAGTTTGCACGGAGTCCCTAAGAACATACTATCGGATCGAGGAACTCAGTTTACCTCGAGATTCTGGAAGAAAGTTCAAGAAGGTTTAGGAACCCGCCTAGATTTCAGTACCGCGTATCACCCTCAGACCGATGGACAAATGGAGCGAGTAAATCAAATACTCGAAGATATGCTGAGAGCATGCATGTTAGAATATGGATCCAAGTGGGAAGACTGTCTGCCGTTCACATAATTTTCTTACAACAATAGTTATCAAGCCAGTCTGCAAATGGCCCCATTTGAATTCATGTACGGAAGAAAGTGTCGCACCCCTTTGAACTGGTCGAAAGTAGGAGAGAGTCAGATTTTCGGACCCGACATCCTACGAGAAGCACAAGAGAAGGTTCACAAGATTCGTGAGCACCTCAAGACCGCCCAATCCTGACAGAAGAGTTACGCCGACAAGAGACGTAGAGACCTCGCCTTCAATATAGGAGATTTTTTTTATCTGAAAGTGTCGTCATTGAAGGGAATGCAGTGTTTCCAACTCAAAGGAAAGTTAGCCCCCAAATATATCGGACCTTTCAAGATTCTGAACCGTCGAGGAGAAGTATCGTACCAATTGTAGCTACCTGAAGAGATGTCAGCTGTGCACAATGTGTTCCATATCTCTCTACTTCGCAAGTGTCTCGAAGTCCCCGAGAAGACCGAAGTATTCAAGAATATCGATCATCGGACCATAGAGATAAACGATGACCTGACCTATCCTGAAGTACCCATCCGCATTTTGGAAGAAGCTTTTCGAACTACCTGAACCCGAAGCATCAAGTTTCTCAAGATTCAGTGGAGCAACCACACATAAGAGGAAGCTACCTAGGAGCGCGAAGATCACATCAGGACGGATTTTCCCGATCTCTTCAAATCCTAGGTAATCTTTTCGTCCTTTTTCAAATCTTGGGACGAGATTTTGTTTAAGGGGGGAAGGTTTGTAACATCCCAAAAATACTAAGCTTGGATCATCAAACTCTAATCATCAAAATTAGGGTTAACAAAAACTTTTCTAAATAAAATTATGAATGCATGCATATGTGTATGCATTGATTTTGAATTCTTTTGAAACCACCTTGTTTGTTTGTTTCATTGCTTGTAAAATGTTTCTTAGGTGAAATAAACATCATCTAAAACATTTCCCACGCTTTTCCTAAAGACAAGTAAATCAAAACACATATATTAAATGAATGGTCACTTTGACCAATTTAACTCCCATGCCTACTTTGGCTGTCTCAAACTTTGAGAACCTAACAGAAACTTTTCTGGATCTTTGCACCCCTTGAATGTACTCATAACAAAGTATCAAGGCCCACTTTGTGATCATCCAGAAACTTTAAAATGCATAGTTTAAATGGCATTTCAAAATTGAATCTTTATCATATGGGAAGATCCCACTTTTTCAAAAACCACTCAAACAAGCTCAACTTTCAAAACCCAAGCATCTGCAGACTCACCAGCACCAATCTAGCAAACCCACCAAAAATCTTTTCAAAATTCAAAACTTGATTTCATGCGGCCATTTCATCAAACAGGTTGCAGACACAAATCAAACAAACATCAAACACTATAGTGTGCAGTAAAATTGGCCTAACTTGTTCCCTAGTTAGCTCACAACCAGCTCAGTAGATCATCTAGGAAGATTAGCCAAGCACTAGCACCACTGTGAGCTTGCCATTGCCATCAATGGTGAATAGCCGAGCACACCCTTGCCACCCCATAGTCGACAGCAAGCTAGGAGCAGCAGCAAGCCTAGCCAGCATGTCTGGGAGGCAGCCCATCGTCCACCGCCACCGTCCCAGCGGCGTTGCCAAGCCTCGACCACGCGCACGAACGCGCCAGACCACGAGAGACCATGCCGAGCGTGCGCCAGAGCACCACCTCGACCCACAGACCGCATCGCCGCTCACCGCGTGCACACACGATCGCCACCGACCCAGGAGACCGCCAGACATCCCTGCTTGCCCGTGCGTCAGCAGCCATCGCCGCCGTCGAAGACGCCGCCGCCAGCAGAGCGTCGCATGTTCCGCACCAAGCCGACCCACGCCAAAACCATGTCGTTGAGCATCGCCAGAGACACCGCACCGCCCCTACCCTTGCCCATGCCATTAGCCACCGTAACATCGCCCCGACGAGCTCACTGGCGCCGACGGTCCCTCGCCGACTATAAATAGAGGCCACCCCGCCGATTTCTTCTTCACACCATCTCACTCCCTCTCTCACCGATCGTGCCACACAGTTCTCAGAGCAAGGCGAGCACCACCCCGCCGGAATTTCACCGGAGCCCGCCGCCTCTGGAGAAGAAGGGAGCCATCGATTTCGTCCACCCCACGAGCTGCCGCGACCACCCCTGAGTTCGCCGTCGTCGACTTTGTTGTTCGCTCGCCGACCTCGCCTGCATTCCCGTGATCCCCGACCCCTCACGGCCGCCGCTTAGGTTTCGTTCTCGCCGGCGTTGTCTCGTGTCGACGATGACTCCCATCCGTTGGATTAGAACTAGATCGAACGACCCATGTTGCCCCCATACCGCTTCTCCCAACCCCGTGTCACTGACGAGTGGGGACACCCAGTTAAACAGCCGGAGCATCAAGGCTTAGCAGGCCGTTAACTTTTCAGCAGCCCGCTTATTCAAATTAAACTTTTTCCATTTCAATTCAAACACACTTCGTACCCAACTTCAAAATCAACCCAGATCGATTCAGTGCACCAAATTGAATGAAACCAATTTTGTTGAAAGGTTCAGGAATGCTGAATCCAAGCCCGTTGGATTCAAGTCATTTGGATATATAGATCACCCATGGTAAAAATAACAAGGCAGAAGCTTTTCTGCATTCAAACATTTTTCAAATTTAAACCATAATAGATTTTGAGTTGATTCCAACTCTCAAAAATCACATTTAACCATACCTTTCAGAATATATAAAAATATATAGGTCTACTTGCAGAATTAATGTCCAAGTAATAAAAGAATGCCCCATAGGCATTACTAGCCACTTTAATTAATTAAAATAAAAGGGTAAAACCTTATTAAATTGTGACACCACTTTAAATCACATTCCCATGGACTACATATGTGGTGATGACATGTGTCAACATGATCCCATGTTTGGTTTGGAGAATATTAAATCTTAAGTAGTTTTTCAATGAGTAGAAATTACTTTTCTAAAAATAAACGGAATTAAATCAAGCCTTAACCTTGTAATGTTAGAGATGATGCTAGATCATCTATAAGACCCTTGTGTGTGATGATTGCAAGTAGTTAAGTATTGTTTGGTGATTGTGTACCTCGTATTTATTCATAGACGCTAGTACCGACCAAGGATACGAGGAGGAAGGAGGATATTACGAAGAAGAAGCCGAGGAGAACTTCAACCACTGCTCTGCACAAGGCAAGATGATGCTATACCTATGCAAGCTTATATTGACATTGATGCAAGCTAACACTTGCAAGATACCCTACTGATGCAACAAACCCCTACTTGTTACTATGCCTACTATATGCCTTAAGCATATGTGATCATACCCACTTGATAAACCAATCCTAGTTTTATTTGCAAGCTTCTTAATTTATTTTTTTATCAAAGCTTTAACTTAGAGTTGACTTAAGTGACTTGTAGATACTAGAAAGATTCTGAAGGTTGCATAAAGAGCATAAAATTTGGCTTAAGTTAGAAACCTTGATATCATCCTAAGATATAAGGTTGTACTTAGTTGAAACTCCACTAGTTTACCACCCCTCATCAGTACTTACCCCCACTTGTAGATTCTAGTGCTAAGCATAAAACTTGATCAACTTTAGATGGGAATACTTGGTGGAAAAATGGTTATGAAACCCTTGGAATGATGGATCATTCTATTGAAATGTTTTGGACATGTGTTTCCGAACACTTGATGATTTTGGTGATAAAAATGTTGAGGCATGAGCCTACCCCTTTATAAAACGGATGGTTGTCTGGATGCGATACCATTCCAATTTTATCGTACAACCACAATACCCGAATATTGGGTAGGGCTTGACTGGAAACTTATATCCCTTAGTATTAGTTCCCTCACGGCCAAGGTCTGAGCTGAGGCTACCTTGTGAAGATTGTCCACATGTGCAGTACCCAAGATGACAGTTGGTCATGGTTGGGAGGCCAAACACACAGGAGAGGTGCTTATACTAGGGCATTTAATTGAAAGGTTAGGCTTGATTATCCGCATACTGAGTATGGTGAATTCAGGATTTGTTTCTGACGATTGTATCAAATATTGTGGTGAAAGTGTACAATCTCTGCAGAGTGTCAAACTATTCGAATAGCCGCGTCCGTGGTTATGGACAGTTGGAGTGGCCATACTGTTCCCCCGTCAGACTTTTCAAAATGACTTGTGAAATGAATTGAGACTTTGACTTGACCACAACAGAGTTGTGATATGAAATACAAGTTCCCACTTAGGAGTTATAAAATTGTGACTAGCTTTGGAACCTAGTAGAGATAAATCTGGATTTTGCAAAACAACCCTAGAGCCTAGTGTACTATTATCCAAAAAAAACCTTTACCTATTAGTATTAGTTTGCCAGTACTTAAAGAGTACTCATGGCTTTGTCCCTGGCTATTCCCATGGCCAGACTATGAAGAGGAGTACCCGGAAGATGGACCCCAGGAAGGTTACGACAACTAGGATCATCTCCCATCGTCAAGATTGCTCGTGACCTCAAGATGGAGCTTCGCCTACGCTACCGTTATTATTACGTATTCCGCTGCTTGAAGTTGTATTAAGAACTGGATCATGAGATCCCTATTTGTGTAAGAACTTATGTATCGTTTGTAATGGATGATGTACTATGGTATCCAATTCTGTTATGTCTCGCAAAAATGGAAATCCTGGGATTGCGATGTATGGCATAACAGGCATCTAGGATTGAAAAATCCGGGTGTTGATACTCTTCGATTCTTCAGCGAGGACCTCGGGTAAGTTGTTTTTGTGGTGCTTGTCCATGCTACTGCCATGATTCTCTCCGTGTATCTAGTGGCTTCACATGCCTAGTGACTATGTGCTGATTGGGTTCATATATGGCTTAGAGTTCTTGCTCTGATTAGGGTTCATCAGCCCCTGTTGATCATATATATGATGTGTTAGACCTAGTGTTGATCATATCTGATTATGGGAAGTGATTGTCTGCTGTGGTTAATAATTGGTAGTGGCTTTGATGATACTAGTTGCCTGTCAGACTAATTCTAGTGGTAATCCACCATGATCCATGCTAGTGTTTCAATGAAATCCTTGATTGGATTATGTTGTTGGTCTGAGAAGTTTCTCTACTATCAGAATACTTGTATTGATAGTAGATTTCTCTCAGTAGTTGCTTACTGCAATTATAATGTGGGCTTGTTTGAGATTATACACTCTGAATCAAATCATTACATGTAATGATTTTCTGTTGATGTATATATTCATTTTAAGGTTGATTCCTGGCACTTGGCTTTAGGAAAATGATATTTATCGGTTGTCCCTTTTATATGTGTATCCTAAATAACGATTTGCTTTAGTTCATATACAATCTGTCCTTGTGATACCAATATGATCTGGCACACAAGTGATTGGGTTTTTATTTCTGGGCTTAGCTTGATAATGCTTGTGATTAAAACTGATAAGATGATATGGAAGCTTTCTGATCTTGCCTGCCTATGATGTTGGTCTGAGGCTCTAGGATTTAATTCCTAGTTAGTTGGGCAATAGTTTGTTTGAAACTTATAGGATTAGAGGTGCTACTCTCTCTCTCTGAGAGATGTGCCCTGATCTGTTAAGATCAAATGAAAATGATCTAAGTTGCAAAAATAATACGGAACCCAGTGATGCTGGTCTGAGGGTTTAGTGTTTGTGGTGGAGCTGGATTTATTATCCTTATGCTTAGAATCTCTAGGATAGATACACTCCTCTTGGGTGATTTATTGAGAGATTATCTCATAAAACAACACATGCTTTTATGTAGATAATATGATGAAATCATGTGATGGTTTTGTGAGGCTCACCACAGATTCTGATGTGGATGTAGTAGATTAATGATGATCTTGATCTTGATCTTGATCTGGTTCTTGATCTGCTTTTGCTGGGCTCCTGAGCTTGCTCTTGAGCTTGCCTGCTCCTCCTAGCTCCTGGGCTTGGCCTTGCTGTCCACCAGATCCATCCCCCTCCTTATGTCACCATCCTGGTGATGTTTGGGTTGATCTGGGTGGTTGGTTTTGGCTGCTATTCTTGGTTTGGTTGTTGTTCACCCTGGCTGTGCTAGTGTGTGGTGTAGTGGAGTGATGCACTGAGGTGCTCCTCCATGGATGTGTTGTGGTTTTGTGATGCTGGCTATGTTTGTGTGGTCGACAGCACACCATCTGCATGTTTGTGTGTGTGCAGCCTGTGTGCCTGCTATGCACATATGGACAGGTTTAGAAAGTTTAAACTTACTATTACCAATCTACTTTTACCTTGGCTGGTGAATTGGTCCCTTTTGGCTGTCATTTGCATTCTGGCTTGAATTTATGAAAGATGAAATCTTTCATATTGGTGAAACTTGCCCCTTTTTAACATTTCTCAATGATGAGTTTGTCAAGTGCACATCACTGACATATCTGAGAGAAATATAATAACACTAATCCTGTTTTGTTTTCTTATTTATTCTTTGTTTTGCAGGTACAAAGATAAAGATGAAGATTTAGTGTATTTTTAGATATAGGATAGTTAGTAGATATATAAATGTAATTTTCTTAATATTTTGTAATTTTTATTTTATAATTCTTGTAATCTTTATTTGGTTCATTTGTAATAAATATTATATATTTATTAATAAAGAATATTATTTTTATTTATTCTTTTTGTAAATTGTGAAGTTTTGAATAACTTTAGTAGGTTCATTCTTTGTAACTTGTTTATGTATATAAAATGAATTTCATATACAATATTGTTTTTAGATAAGATTTAAGTTATAATACTTTTTTCTTAATTAATTTAAGATTCAAATCTTATATCAAAATCATTTAAATTATAAAACACTTAAGTTTTACAAATCCAAACTCATTTCAAAACACACACAATTCCTTTAAGATCATATCAAAGTTTATAGCAATCCTCCTTTAAGACTAAACCTAATCTCAAAGTAAGAAAGAAACATTGATCACTTAAGTTTTTATTTGGCGAAAATTTTACCCACATTTTCACAAATAGATGCATGCAACAATTCATATTCCTAATTCTACCCTTAGTTAGGTCCTATATGCTGGGATGTTACAGAGGCTGGGCAGGTGGGGCACACCTGCCCTAGGCACGACCCAGGGGGACCCGCGCCTAGGGTGGTGTGGCCCTCCTGTGGCCCAGCTACGCCTCCCCTTCTGGCTTCCTTCATCTTTTGGGAAAATATAATTTTCCAATATTTTTTCTGGTATTTTTCTGATCTTCGCGAAATTGCATCAAAACACCTCTTCTTCCATCAGAATCCTGACTCCGGCAGTTCATCCTTCAAGAATCATCCAACATGCAAAAACAGAGAAAAATACATAACTAACACCTCATAATAAGACATATATAAATGAATAGTGGCAAATAATGATATAGAATGGTGATGCAAATTGGACGTATCATATCCCCCCAAGCTTAGACCTTTGCTTGTCCCCAAGCGAAAACTAAGCTCTGTAAACATGTCGCCAGGTTTATGGAGTGAAGTGCCAATAAAATAATACGGACAAGAAGCATCACACTTACCATTACACAACTCATAGAAGAAAGTAACTCACCATTATATAACTTAGCTTGCAACAAGTACAGGAATCACAATAGAGATGCGTAAAGATAAATCATAATTGGAATTGGCAAACTTTGTTCTTGGTCAGAGAACAACTGGCAAACAGTTTCACAAAGAACTTTTTGTAGAAGTCTTAAAAACAGGAGAACTCTTTGCTCAAAAAGGTTTTTCACAATGAAGGATTTCAAAGTAATACTCAATAGATAAAAGTTTTGTGCAAACAAGGTAGATAAAGAACATGATTGAATAAATCATCATATGAATGCTTGAAACACAACAACTCAAATGCTTGCTGGAGATAGAGAGGAAGTAGGTTTACTGAATCAACTTAGAATAGGAGAAAGGTCCCTTCATAGGGGGAAGCAGGGATTTCAAGTCATAAAGAGCTTCCAAAAGATTATGGTACTTACTATCTTTGAGCCTGTCGGGGGGTTAACCTCGGGTAGGTCAGAGACGGGGAAAGACAGAGGTACTATCCCCGTCTAGTTTCCGAGTTACGGTCCAAGTCGGCCGAATCATGGATATGTCGGCCGATGAACGGAGGCAATAAGCCCACGTATATGTATCAAGTAGTTACCCTACGAAATGATGAGAGAATCGGCCGTTACCCAAGTGATCTTGATGCGGTGAAGAACGAGAGTAACACAAGGTAAGGCCGAGTGATACAAGCTTGCAGGAGAAGGAGAAGCCCAAGGTCAAACTATAGCTGCAGCTAGAAGGAATCGAGAGCCAAGCACAAGAGACAAGGATGCACAGCGAGGGGCGTAAGGAGGTCACGGAGGTGACAGTCCGAGCCCGAGGCACGCAGGAGGGGCCATCGAACCTTGCCGTTAGAAGGGCGACAGGGAAAGGAGGCCGAACTACAATTTGGGACAAGCATATTCCACGAATATGCTTGCCTCGACCTAAGGGCACCCAAGGCACTCCTTTATAAGGAGGCTTGGACCCCGAGAGGGATCGATTCTTTGAGCACCGTTAGGTCTGGGAGATTCATCTTGTCCCCATGTATACAGCTCAAGGAGCACTTGTAATGTAAAGAGAGAAATAAAGATCATCACTTTGGCAGCTTGAGTGTAGAGACAGTTGCATCTTCCTCCCTGCATCCCACTAGCATCCATTGGCCCCTACTTTAGCCTACCCATGGCATCTGCCGTGCCACAACCACGACGGGGCTTACCATCAGGGGCCAGGTGCTAGCCGGAGTTGTGATCCGGACGGAAACTTCATCAACACCGCGAGCGTTGTTTCGGCTTGGTCCGGAGATTTGGTCTCGCGACTATGTCGAGACAATGCAGGAGCTTCGGGAAAACCCCAAGAACGGGATCTTCATCGGCTGGCGAGCACAGTGGTCTACGCCGACATCACCGCATTTATCCTCACCAAAGTTGTTGTTGCAGGAGAACCACCTCGAGCCGCGAGCTGTCCATCGAGAGAGCATCTTGCAGCGCCGAGGTGATGGTCGCAGCAGAGCTCAAGCGGAGCAAGATTAGCCGGGTCAAGAGAACCGCCGCAAAGCAGTGGTCCGCCAAGCGATCACACTGCAAACCGCTGAGGTAATTCCGCCAGTGACAAACCCGGCCGAGCTGCATGACACCACCCCAAAGGCACCAAGAGTGAGAGGGCCACCTCTGGAAAGACCAGAGAACATTCTTCAAGCGACTATAGAAAACTTAACCACACCTGTAGCGCCGATACTTGATCCGGCAAATGCTCAGGCAGAGTTAGAAGAAACCAGGCAAAAGGTGCTGGTAGAGGCCAAAAAGTATCACCAAGGAATCCTTGAACAGACCACGAGAGAATATGCAAAAGCTAATAAGCTTGATATCGCACGAGCGGGTGGACGAACTAAGGTTAAGAGGAAGAACCTCATGAATGACATTAACAAAGAGCATGAAGCTCACAGAGGCAGTCGGGTGATTTGGGTTTGCCGAGGTACAAGACTCGCAAAAACACGAGAGCGCAAATGCCGCAGCATTGGAATTAGAGGTTGACCGGGAAGCTCGGAAACAACAAGAAAGAGTGAATGAGCTGAATCGCGAACCAAAGAAATGAGGAAATACTCAGAACTAACCCAAGAAACCAGGGGCTTCATGGATGGTTCATTCATGGGGCAAGACTCTTTATCCAATGGCAGCATCTTCACCGAAACAACGCTCGGAGAGAGCAGTAACCTCACGGAAGAGGAACAAGCAAATTGTTCCATATGACCCGGCAATAGCTGGAAAGGCAAATGAGAACAGAGGCAATGCTAGCCGAGGTAACAGTGGGGAGAGAAACCACGGCCGTATGGAAAAGGACGGCGGCGGCCGAGGCAATGGGGATCTCGGCAGGAGAGAAACCGCAAGAGATAATCATGAAAACCAAACCCCGACCGAAGTAAGGAGAGAAGTGCCGCCCAACCCGCAACCAAGACATGAGCCTCGGCAGGAAAGAGAAGTGAGGCCAGCTCGCCACAATCAGATGAATGAAAGGTATAATGATGGATATTCCGAGGTGGAATACGCAAACCAGGGTGGAAACAATCATTATGGGATGCGTGATGTAATCCTCATGCAGATCCGCCACAAATGATGCAAGAGTAAAGTTGGATCGGCTATATACCGGTCCGAGTTGTTGGAAGAGCAAGGTCCACCGGTCCGACATGTTTTGGACCACGGATCATGGGCGAACCACCGTGCCGAATTTTCGGTTGGCAAGGGGCACAAAACGCATACAATGGAAGTACCAAGCCACAAGATCGGTTGATTGATTATGCCACCGCCAGAAGATAGCGGTGGTAACCTAAGATGGGCAAGGCGGTATGTCCCGCAGATGTTGGAAGGACCAGGTGGTATGGTTGAATAATCAACACCGGCGAGATCAACGCTGGTTAGATTTCAAGAAATGTTTGTCGACAACTTTACCAAAGACATACAAGAGACCAAATAGACCACAACAGCTAGCCATGTGCAAGCAGAGGCCGAATGAAACGGATAGAGAGTTTTAACTCGATGGTGTAACCCGAGAAACTCATGTGAGGGAGTTATCGAATCACAAGCAATCGCTTGGTTCGCGCAAGGCTGCCGTTATGCCAGTGTGTTGTGGCAGCGCCTGCAAAGAGATATGCCACCACACCGCGTAAACTATCGAATAGCACTCCTATGCATTGGGCGACCCAACCCAACCGGAATTAATGTCGGCAGATCATCGTGAGCAAGGACAAGACGAGAGAGAATTGGCCGGGTCATCCAGGCGTGATTTCAGAGGAAGAAGAAGGGAAGAGAGGCCGGATTATAGATATAATTCGGCCCAGGTGGCGGCGGTAGCACAAGAGCAGCCGAGTCACGGAGCAACTCAACGACAGAAAAATGGACCTCAACAGTGGACATCAAGAAATGAGGGAAAAAGGCAATGGACCCCAGAGCAAAAGAAGCAATGGCAAGAGAGGCCGAAGTATACATTCGAATCCATGTTAGATCAGCCGTGCAAATTTCACACATCAAACCCATCCAGACCAGCCAATCATACAACCCGCCAATGTGCCTGGATGAAAAAAATGGGGAATCCAGAGAGTTCAGCTCCCATCGTGCAACAAAGATCACCGCAATTAATCTGGAGCAAATACCAAGAATCGATGCTACCGCCTCCCCTAGGTATGATAACTCGGATCGGAGGGATGCAAAGGCATCAAGTAATGAACCAGGGCCAGGACGGAAGGATGAATCCGGTAAATACTGGACGTAATGATTACAGGGAACATCACCAGTCTTATTGTGTGTTCACAACAGAACAGCAGGACAAGCAAAGTGTGCAGCGCCGGCATATGGAAGTGAATGCGGTTGTGCCGGCGGTGCCAAGATACCAGCCATGGTCCGATCAGGAGGTGACCTGGAGCATGAAAGACCACCCCAGAATAATGCCGAATCCAGGATCATATGCACTTGTGTTGGATCCGACATTTGTTGGACCAAGTATCAATGTAAAATTTTCAAAAGTACTCATCGACAATGGGAGCAGTATTAACATCATGTACAAAGATACCATGCATAAACTCGGAATATCGCAGAATATGCTGAAATCCACAAGGACAACTTTCCATGGGATAGTGCTGGCTTTCATGTGAGCCCATCGGTAAAGTCCAGTGGACGTGTTATTCGATGCGAGAGACAATCGCAGAAAGCGTAAAACTTGGAATTTGAAGTGGTGGCTCGAAAGTTGTTATCATGTTTCACTCGGACCAAGACCGCCAAATTCATGAGCAGCATGTCATATAAGTTATCTAAAGATGAAGTTACCGGACCACAAGGGTGATAACGGTGGGATTACAAGAATTCAATGGAGGTGCTTCGCCGGGTCAAATTTGGAGTCATTGGTTATAGCAAGAGAAAAGAAAAGGATTCAGAGGTAGCAGCCAACAAGACAGCTTAAACATGCCAAGACTGCCAACCCTCATGGCGGTGTTTCTTTCCACCAACCAAAGAGACGAAAAAATTTCAGATTGATGAGCAATTCCAGAGCGCATTATTATTGGTGCAGGCCTTGACGCTAAATAGGAAGGCGAGCTCACCAACTTCCTCCGTGAGAATCGGGACATATTTGCATGGTCAACTCAAGATCCGCAAGGTGTTCGAGGAGTTGGTGAG
This sequence comes from Avena longiglumis, assembly GCA_030063025.1. NCBI lineage: Eukaryota > Viridiplantae > Streptophyta > Magnoliopsida > Poales > Poaceae > Avena > Avena longiglumis. The sequence goes on along the minus strand of CP125978.1, from coordinate 145,619,967 downwards.
CACTCTTGAACGTCGTGCCGGAGCAAGGCCGGTGAAGCAACCTCTCCGCTTCGCCAAGACAGAGAAAAGTAATAGGGGATGAAATAGCTCGGCTCTTGCACCGGGTTCATCATGGAGGTGTTATATCCGGATTGGTTATCAAACCGTGCTAGTAGAAAAGAAAAAGATGACCCCAATGTAGCCATTGTGTGGCGAATGTGTATTGAATACACTAACCTGAACAAGGCATGTCCGAAAGATCCTTTTCCATTGCCTAGAATATAACAAGACATTGACTCGACCGGTCGTGAGCTGTTATCATTTGTAGACGCCAGACGGTTTCCACCAAATACCGTTAAATCCGCCGATCAAATAAAGATCGATTTATTACCCGACGGGCTTATTGTTATCGCACAATGCCATTCGGCCTGCGAAATGCAGGAGCAACATATCAAAGATGCATGCAAAAATTCCTACATGATCAGATAGGAAAAAATGTACAAGTGTATGTGGATGACGTAGTCATCAAAACTAAGGAGAGCAAAACCTTGCTAGAAGATATACGGCAAACTTTCGCGAACCTGAGAAGGTTCCGAATGAAACTTAATCCAGAGAAATGCACATTTAGCGTACCGGCAGGAAAACTACTCGGTTTCCTTGTGTCTAGCCGAGGTATCGAGGCTAATCCAACAATGATAAGAGCAGTAGAAAGAATGGAATTGCCGAGATGTTTGAACGATGTACAAAAATTCACGGGATGCATGGCCTCGCTTAGTCGATTTGTATGTCGGCTAGGAGAAAAGGCGCTGCCACTTTATCAACTGATGAGAAAGTCGGACAAATTCAGCTGGACTCCGCAGGCGGACCTGGCATTTCATGAGTTGAAAAAGATGCTAGTTACGGCACCCATTTTAGCTTCTCCATTATCGAAAGAACCTATGCTACTCTATGTAGCGGCTACCAATCGAGTAGTTAGTACTGTGGTTGTAGTGGAACGACTTGAAGATGGTAAGTCGTTCGGAGGCCGATGTATTATCTAAGTGAAGTATTATCCACTTCAAAGCGTAATTATCCGCACTATCAAAAGATGGCTTATGGAGTATATATGTCGGCAAAAAGCTTAAGCATTACTTTGAAGAGCATCCCATCAAAGTAACTGTGAGGCACCCATAGCACATATTGAACAACAAGGATGCGAGTGGTAATAGCAAAATGGGCGATCGAGTTATCACCGTATGCTCCACAATTTGATAGAAGAGATGCAATCAAATCTCGGTGTCGCCGACTTCGTAGATCGGGCCGAGGTGCATGAGCCACCATTGCGGATCCAAATTATGGACAATGCATTTTGATGGTTCCAAACTAAGGAGTGGTTTGGGAGGGAATAGTGCTAACCTCGCCTAAAAAGATCAATTGAAATATGTCTTCAAATACATTTTGTCATTCCAACAATGTAGATGAATATGAAGCACTAGTCCATGGATTAAAAGTGGTAAAAGAAATTGGTATATGCCGAATCCTATGCTACGGTGACTCGGATCTAGTAGTACATCAAGTATCGGGCAGTTGGGACACATTAGATGCTAATATGGCTTTATACAGATTCCATGTGCAAAAGATCAGTGGATACTTTGAAGGATGTGAATTCCACCACATACCACGAGCAGAAAATGACGCTGCCGACACATTGTCAAAATTAGGATCAACTCGGCAGTCAATTCCACCAGGTATTGCCCTGGAGCACCTCAGGAAACCATCAATAAAACCATCACCAGAATCCGAATCAATCTTTATCCCAGCAAGTTCTGCAGAAAATCACACGCCAATGGAGGTAGATCCGCAGAAAGATTCGGAACCCCTAAAGAGGGGGACAGCCGAGGTAATAACAATCATGGAGAGAGCCGAGGTATATACGTCGGCAGAAAACATGGAGATAGACAGTGAGATCACTGCAGAAAAAGTAACACCGATATGGGCGCAACCCATATTTTCTTACCTAAAAGACGCGATATTGCCGGGTAATGAGGTATTAGCTAGACAAACCATAAGAAGAGCAAAAGCCTATACAATCATAAACAATGAGTTATATAAGAGAAGCGTCACAAACGTATTGCAGAAGTGCGTGAGTTCTACAGAAGGTCAGGAAATCCTTCTAGACATACACCAAGGAGAATGTGGGCACCATGCTTCATCTCGCGCTTTAGTAGCCAAGGCATTTAGGCATGGATTTTATCACAACGGCGTTAAAAGAGCAAAAGAATTAGTTAAGAAATGCAATGGATGTCGAGATACGCAACTGAATACATATGTCGGCCGCCTAGTTAAAAACAATACCCATCACTTGGCCATTTTAGATGGGGTCTAGATATGGTGGGACCGTTCAAGCCGGCGAGAGGAGGAATGACCCACATGTTGGTTATGGTAGACAAGTTCACAAAATGGATTGAAGTAAAACCGATTAAAAAGTGTGATGGGCACACAGCAGTGAAATTTCTCAAGGACATTATCTTGAGATACGGGTACCCACATAGTATTATTACGGATAATGGCACAAACTTTGCAGAAGGAGATTTCGCTAGATTTTGCCAAGAGAAGCACATAAGACTAGATATTGCCTCGGTGGCTCACCCAGCATCCAATGGACAAGTGGAAAGGTCTAATGGACTGGTGCTATCAGGAATAAAACCACGACTTGTTGAACCTTTGCAAAGGTCGGCAGGATGTTGGATCAAAGAAATCCCAGCCGTGTTATGGAGCCTTCGGACTACTCCGAATAGATCAACAGGTTACACTCCATTCTTTCTGGTGTACGGGGCAGAGGCCGTACTCCCAGCCGACATAATATATGACTCGCCAAGAGTTGCTCAGTACACAACCTCAGAGACAAATGAGATAGCTCGGCAAGATGCCGTAGACCTGTTGGAAGAAGCCAGAGAGTTGACATTATCACGATCGGCTATTTATCAACAAAACTTACGGCGGTATCACAGCAAGAAAGTGAATCCAAGAGTATTCAAAGAAGGAGATTTGGTCCTCCGGCTAGTGCAACGACGCCGGCATGCACAAATTGTCACCCCCATGGGAAGGACCATTTATTGTGAGCAAAGCATTGCACAACGATGCATATTATCTGATCGATGCTCAATCCCGGAGAGAACAAGGCGCAAAAGGTGAAGAAAGCGGCGCCCTGGAATGTGGCTTTACTGCCATTCTACTCGTAGCATTATATCTCAAGGTCAAAATCCAACGATGTATTGAACCTCGGCACCGAGCAATGACTCAGGACCGCTTTAGGATATATTTATTTCAGATTATGTATTGAACCTCGGCACCCGGCAGCGATTACTGGGACTGCCATATGTTATGTTATTTCGTGTTTGAACCTCGGCACCTGCAGGCTTACTCGGGGACCCATATGTTATGTTATTTCGTGTTATATGTTTGAACCTCGGCACCTGCAGCGATTACTCGGGACCGCCATATGTTATGTTATTTCGTGTTTGAACCTCGGCACCTGGAGGCGATTACTGGGACTGCCATATGTTATGTTATTTCGTGTTATATGTTTGAACCTCGGCACCCAGGCGATTACTCGGGACGCCATATGTTATATTTATTTCTTTCGCGTTACGTGCTTGAACCTTGGTGCCCGAGCGGTGACTGGTACTATCATATGATATATCAATTTCGTATTGATACTTAAAACTTGACAACTAAAGCGACTGGGGACTACCGGTATACCCCAAACTTATGCTGAACGCACTCATATCAGTTTTATACTACCTCTAAAATTTGATTTACATGAGGAAGTTTCGAACAATAAACAACGATCCAGCGATCGCTACATACTTCCACAACGAAGTAGTTAACTTATGTTCACAACAGATCAATATCATAGGTATTCAGCTGCGTGCACGGATAAGACCATAAAAATAACACAAAAGTTAAGCCCTAAAGGTCAAGAAATTAAGGACCGGAGAAGCAAGAATTGGACGAGCATCCACTTAACCAAATGTCTCAACAATACATGGCAAAAGAAATTCAGATCACACATGAAGTTAACAAATTTTTTGGCTACATCATACGCCCGCATACCAGGATCGGAAATAATTTAGGCGTTATTCCTTGGAGAGGCAGCTACTTGCTCAAAAAGGGCACTCCGAGGTAGGAGGGACCTCGTGAGGTTGCCTCGCCATCCGTGACCCAGGGCAACTTCGGTGAAGTCCGAGGTTGTTCAGAGCATCGACCGTGCAAGAGAATGCCCGGTACCTTTGGAAGAGGACCGCGATCGCCGTTCTTTGTCCGAGCTTGAGCTAGAGCTATCGAGATGCGGCAATCATTTTCGCCTTCCCCGCTCCATGAATCATCATCCGAGGCACCCTCGGCGCAACCTCCGATCCGGTCCAGGAGAAAACTCGGCCCTTCATTCCAAGTGTGCGTCGGCGTACTCGACAAGTTGGAACGCCCGAGCTTGCCGAAGAGCAACAAAAGTGGGATCTTCAACCCAGCGGGAGCCAGTGCGCAAATTTCTCAGGATGTCCAAAGAGATATCTTCGTACCATGACATGATAACAGTAAGGGCCATGTCGGCACCACCACGCCACCGATTCTCTCCAAAGACTCAATCGCCTCTCGATGCCATCACTTGTCACCAATAACTTGATTTCGTTGATATCGAGTCCCCGAGGTATTCGCCAGAGTACATGGTAAGCTCGGATAGCGGCGCACCAAGTCCCCCATAATTTTCATCGGACCAATCTGCACCAACGGCAACCAAGTAATCCTCCATGGAATATTCTGAATCAACGATGTGAGTTCACCTCGGCGCGCACGAGCTGCAAGAACTGCTTTAGAACTCACGGGCTTGGCCTCGGGGAAATGATCTGCGCAAAGCACGAACGTGTCAAAAGGTAGCAGGGACAGAAAATAAAAGTATAATTCGGCCATGGCAAGTAGCTTACGATGAATGTAGCTCATCATTATCTGAAGATCTTTGGCCCAATCAGCCTTGATCTTCTCAAAACGAGCAATTTCCTCGCTCAAACCCCGGTTTTTAAGTTCGGCAGCTTCAAGGAGTTATTTGTTCTTCTGCAGATCCAGAGTCAGCCGATTCTTTTCCTCGGAAAATTCTTGGTCAACCTTCTCTAGTTCGGATTTTTGAGAGAGCTTAAGGGTATCCACCTCGGATCGCAGGCGAGCTATCTCATCGTCTTTTTCTTGTAGTTGCGCCGAATGAACTGCATTTTGTTCTAAAAAATGCAGCATCACGTCAGGCATGGGCATGCAATCTTGATGCAACGCTGCGAAGTCTTGCAACTCGGCTTTACCACAGCCAAACGCAATAAGAAACCTTAGCATATATATTAAGAAGAAGAAGGAGTAAAATGGAAAGGAAGCTAACCTTCCAAGTTCTTGATCTTCTTTTCAAGGCGAATATTGAGGTTATTAATATTACCTATTCAACAAGAAGTAAGTCGGCATTCCGTGGACGAATACATGAGAAAGTTGGGAATAAGGAAAAGGAACTATCGACATACCAGCTTTCTTTGCCACGGGCAGAACTTTCTCGTACTTATCTTCCAGCTTGCGGTGAGAAAAAAGCAACCTCTGGAACTCGGCAGTCCGCCGGTCATGTGCAACCTGAGTAATGAGTCAAAATGATAAATCAACGAGTAAAAGCTAAATTAGATCCGAATCAAGCAAAGTTTAATTCGGCTCTAGGTGGCTGGATATTCAAAGCTAAATTAGATCCGAATCAAGCAAAGCTTAATTCGGCTCTAGGTGGCTGGATATTCAAAGCTAAACCAGATCCGAGTCATGAAGGACTTAACTCAGATCTAGGTGGCTGGATATTCAAAGCTAAATTAGATCTGAATCAAGCAAAGCTTAATTCGGCTCTAGGTATGGATATTCAAAGCTAAACCAGATCCAGTCATGAAGGACTTAACTCGAGATCTAGGTGGGTGGATATTCAAAGTTAATTAGATCCGAATCAAGCAAAGCTTAATTCGCTCTAGGTGTCCGGATATTCAAAGCTAAACCAGATCCAGTCATGAAGGACTTAACTCGGATCTAGGTGGCTGGATATTCAAAGTTAATTAGATCCGAATCAAGCAAAGCTTAATTCGCTCTAGGTGGTCGGATATTCAAAGCTAAACCAGATCCGAGTCATGAAGGACTTAACTCAGATCTAGGTGGCTGGATATTCAAAGCTAAATTAGATCCAAATCAAGCAAAGCTTAATTCGGCTCTAGGTGGCTGGATATTCAAAGCTAAACCAGATCCGAGTCATGAAGGACTTAACTCAGATCTAGGTGGCTGTATATTCAAAGCTAAATTAGATCCAAATCAAGTGAAGCTTAATTCAGAACTAGGTGGCTGGATAGTCAAAACTAAAATTAGATCCGGATCAAGCAAAGCTTAATTCGGCTCTAGGTGGATATTCAAGCTAAACCAGATCCGAGTCATGCAGGACTTAACTCGGATCTAGATGGCTGGATATTCAAAGCTAAACCAAGTCCGAATAAAACACAACTAAACTCCGAACTAGATGGCGGACTAACGAACCTTAGAAATAATTTAAGTCAAACTTCCAAGTATACAACAAGTTATTTCCTTGCAAGTTTCGGGACTAGAGCATATGGTAACATCCGGAGAATAATTTAAGACTCGGAGAAAAACAATTACCTCATTCATCTTATTGGTATCAATGATGAACAGGCAGATGGTCAAAACGGCCACGATGTCGGAAAGTGAAAGGGCTGGTTTGTTGGATTACCCTCAAACCGATCGTGACATTCCGATTATTGGCATACTCAACCAGCGCTCAAGGTTGTTCCACTAGTCGTCCGAGTTAAAACTTTACCCCGGTAAGGGTCCGACCACGGCAGCGCAGGCTCTTATGAAGAGCAAGGCGCTGCCGTGGCGAAGTAACGGGACTTTGGTAGTAGCGCTTTCTGCGCAAAGACGTCGGCAATACTGGTTGAGAAGAGCCGCAAGACCTTTCGAGAAGAAGTCTTGACAATAGCTTTTTTCGCCAGAAGAGGCATCGGAGGAAGTGGCGCCTCCGGTGGGGACGGAGTCCTTAGGAGCAGCGGAGGATAAGGTCGCAGAGGGCGCCGGATAACGACCTTTTCGACCGAGGTCGGGATGGCCGAGAAACCGCCGAGTAGATGGAGGCTCGAGTAGCGCTGGGTCCCATAGAAGGCGGCGGGCTCAACGAAAACTTCGGAGGCGGATCGGATCCAGTCAATGGAAGGGGTCTCAGGACATCGCGAACAGGCGTATTCGAGCTGGAGGAGAAGCAGGACGAATAGGGCTAGGAATCTGGTATCATCGGGGGAGGAGGAGATGGCGAATCGGACTGACTAGTCATACTAGGACCGCCGGGTTTAATGAAAGAGGAGCACGCAAAATAAGAAGGAAGATTTGTCGATGAGAAATGTAAAGAGAGAAACAAGAAATATAGGCAAAAGAACTTACCGGCGACCTAGGCATAGTCTTGCGCTGGGAGGGTTCGAGCGGATTTCTTCATTCGCTTCTTAGGAACCGCCCGAGGCACTAGCAGGAGCCCCAGCTTCCCTCGAGGTAACGGGAGGCCGAAGCAATAGGCTCGGCGTCGTGAACTGACCGGCGGATTAGCTGGGAAAGTAGAAGCCGGAATGCATAAGAAATAGGCATGGCGGCAACTACCTCAAGAATTTGGACCTCGTCCAATCACCTTCCTCCTCATGCGCTGAAGTTTTGCGATCTCGAGCCGAGCAGGATCCGACTTAGGGACGAACTCCTGAGTCCGCTCGCCAAGATCCGGGTACTCATCCGCGGGCCAAGGGAGCTGCAGAACTTCGTCCTCGTTCTTCCGCTGCGAACCTCTGCAGGACAAGGAGAAAGAAAATCATGTAAACCAGTTTCTAAAACTGTGGAATAACAGAGCACATTGATCAAGCTTACCTCGGGAGGCGGACGATCGCGGGTGAATGGTTTTAACCCCAAGACCAATCCTCGGCATCTTAGTCTTGAAGATAGCTCGGACGCTTATGAATAAGATAATTATCCAGCTCCACGGTCGAGACTCGGTTAGGGTCGAGGGACCACTCATGTAGCAGCTTGTGGGTCCGGCTGGAAGGCGATCCGGCTACTAATAAAGGTTGCCATCGATCTTCACCGCATAACCCGCCCGGATCAACTCTTTAGCCGAATCTCGAAGGCCTCGGCCAAGGCGTGAGTTTTCCTCGGATTGTAGAGTTCACTTTAGAGGGTGGGCCGATTGAGAATGGGGAGCCGAATCTTATCTTCCACCTCCTCTTTGACGAGAAGAATGACTTGTGCCACTTCTTGCACGACTCCAACCCAGTGACGAGGGAACACGGATTTCCTCCGAGGTGTGATAGACGCCCCACATTGGGTGAGCAACTTCGGAAGGGTGCGTAGATTTGTCAGAACAACATTGAGCGGATCTGGAAGAACTTCACCGGACATGCACCGACGGCCACAGTCAAGTAACCCTCCAGGCGGAGATGAAAGCGAAAGAGAAGCTATGGCGTCGCAGAAGGTGATGCGGCTAAAGGTCAAGTAATCGAGGAATTCTCTAGCGAAATCGCTAAGAGGAGACCGGGCGAAGTGAGACATGAAAACCACATACTCGCCTCTCGATATCCGGAGAGGATTCGCCGGGTAAACGGCAAGAAACCTCGGCGGAATCCGAGTCCGGATGAGCCATTCAATCTCACGGCGTGGATCGAAGAGCCCCGCCACGAGCCTCGCTCGGCCCGGAGCTGCCGTCGTCCTCAACAAGAGCGCCGCTAAACGAACTAGACATATGTGCGCCGGAAAGATCGCCGGAGGAAAAACTGGCGGCGGAGGGGAGTTTTGAACTGCAAGGCCCCGTCGGAACTTTGCACGAAAACAATGGCGAAGAAACGGAGAAACCGTTGCCTAAGCGCGAAAACGGAGCAGATGAATCTAGGGAAAGATCGGGGCAAGACGGCCGAAAAGGACTCACCGGCGGCGGAGCCAAAGCCGCAGAGCGCGGGCAAGAAAGGCAGAACAACGCGGCGGAATCCTCGCCGGCGGAGGCTCACGGCCAGCGGAGGAAATGCAGGAGAACGCTACGAAAGGAAGAAGAAGAACGGAGGCGAGCGATAAGGGGAAAGGTGAATCCCACGAGCGCAGCTTCCCTCTTTATAGTCAAGCAATGAACAGGGAAGTGGGATCGTGGGTGTGGCAGTTACCCGTGTAGATCGTGGGAGCAGCACGAACGCACGATGGTGAGTGGAGCCACACCAACGGCCACACACGAAGAAAGGTCGTCACGATCCCCAAGGGGAACGGCACACGAGGCGTCGCAGCGGCGGCGCAGCAGGTACAGGGTTCACTGTAGCTTGTCAGTAAGCACTGTAGAAGGACCTAAAAACTAGAAGAACAATGATGGGATGACACGTAGGACATGGCGTACGAGGGAAGGAACGAGGAAACCTCGGACGAGGCCATAACTCGGAAACAAGACTGAAGAATATAATGAAGCTGATATAACCCGGCCAAAGCTATTGACAGGGCCACACCAGCTTCGGGGACTAATGTCGGGGGGTTAACCTCGGGTAGGTCAGAGACGGGGAAAGACAGAGGTACTATCCCCGTCTAGTTTCCGAGTTACGGTCCAAGTCGGCCGAATCATGGATATGTCGGCCGATGAACGGAGGCAAGAAGCCCACGTATATGTATCAAGTAGTTACCCGGCCGAGCTGATGAGAGAATCGGCCGGGTTACCCAAGTGATCTTGATGCAGGTGAAGAACGAGCCGAGTAACACAAGGTAAGGCCGAGTGATCTGAAGCTTGCGGGAGAAGGAGAAGCCCAAGGTCAAACTATAGCAGGCTAGAAGGAATCGAGCGAGCCAAGCACAAGAGACAAGGATGCACAGTCGAGGGGCGTAAGGAGGTCACGGAGGTGACAGCCCGGAGCCCGAGGCACGCAGAGGGGGCCACTGGAACCTTGCCGTTGTTAGAAGGGCGACAGGAAAGGAGGCCGAACTACCAATTTGGGACAAGCATATTCCACGAATATGCTTGCCTCGTCAGCCCTAAGGGAACCCAAGGCGCTCCTTTATAAGGAGAGGCTTGGACCCTGAGAGAGGGATCGATTCTTTGAGCACCGTTAGGCTGGGGAGATTCATCTTGTCCCCCTGTATACAACTCAAGGAGCACTTGTAATACAGAAAGAGAGAAATAAAGATCATCACTTTGGCAGCTTGAGTGTAGAGACAGTTGCATCTTCCCTCCCCAGATCCCACTAGCATCCATTGGCCCCCTACTTTAGCCTACCCATGGCATCTGCCGTGCCACAACCACGACAGAGCCCTCATTGCCCCTATGATAGGCATCTTGAGATGATTAAGGTTAAAGTGGATGGAGTATATGCTTGACTAAATATAAGTTGGAAATCTCATGTCCCTTAAGTACGAGGGCTGCTCCTCATGCTACTCAACTTTAGTCACCGGTAAGTTCTTGTCATTGTAAGTATATGTGTATCATAAAGAACCGCCAACAGGGTACCCCTTGCACATGATATAGGAGCTATCCCATAATCAAAATGACAAGCCAAGAAGACAGTGAGCATCTCAGTGATCTTTTTATTTACTATTTGCATAGATTTTTATTGAGGATGCTTCACAGATTGCTCACTATGGTGATGCTTCAAGTTTCCACTATGATTAGGCATGGCTTATGCTAGCGGCCCAGGCGTTTCTCTAACACACATACATCACTCCATGGACTTATAAGTTCCCTTTTTATTTCACACCGACGACATCCGCAAACAAAAGAGCATGATATCAACTGTTTACATTGTACAAGTGCAATGTTGAAAGCGTTCCCCGTGACAGCACGGTTCTGCTAATTCCAACGTATAGATGCAAGCATATACAACTTCGATGACACAATGGTTTAAGTATATTAGGGGCAAGAAAATAAGGTGTGCCATCAAGTTCGTGAGAGCATTACTAACTAGGTTTCACATAACAAAATACTTTTTAATTCGAAAGATAGATGAACCTTGAGAATTTTCTTGGAATAGAATTGATGCTAATAGGTAGATATGGTGGACACAAATGGCACAGGTTTTGGTTCAAAGGGATTGGAAACATGAGAAGTATGCCTTCTCAAAACAGGTTTTTGGCTAGCAAGGCTGGGTAGCAAACAAAAGAGTTGTAGGAAACAAGCAAACATACAAGTGATAAAGCCAAACATGCAATCTTCCTTGAAGACACAAAAGATATTAAATAAAGAATACTAAGCTTATGAGCCAATCAAGAAAGAAAATAAAGGATAAAAAATACATGTAAGCTTTTCTCTTTTCCTTTCAAACCTCAAAAAGTGTTGCTACTGACCAGAGCTTGGTTTGCCAAAACCAATTTAGATTTACTTGATGCTCCGAAAGTGATGCCAATACTGATCAACAAGATCAATCATATAATAGAGATTGTAAACTAAAATAAGAAGTGCAAACAGTAAAAGATAAGACTTCTCATTAATATTCCATAAAGGCACTCACACTAAGGGATACATAGATAATCAACTAAAAGGAGAGATACTTCCACATGCAAACCAACCTATAAGATAATTTCTCTACCAAAGATATGAATCCTCTAAAAAGGTAAAAGGTAAAAGATAATGATGTGATACCGCGGCACTCCCCCAAGCTTGGAACAAGCCAAGGGGATGCCAAACCTGATGACGAATTACTCCTTCGGTGGTGGTGGTGTTCTCTTGATAAGCTCTTTAATCAGTTTCATCAAATCCTCAATCTCAAAGGTCAGAGTACGAGTCAACTCCGAATTTTGCTCGATGTGGTTCATGATCATATCGGACCGAGAATCCTAGTCCTTGTTATTCTTTCCCCACTCTTCCTCCTTAGAATGTTCCTTCTGTCGAGGATATGTTCGTGGAATGAAGATAAGACGTGGAGGTTTCCCTCCCGTAGACATCCGTGCTGTCCTCCTAAACTTGGTAGGGTTTGCCACTACTCCAATGCTTGCAACGATAGTGCGGGTATATGGATGCTCGTCCTCCTCCATGTATTCTTCATCCCCAACCAAGATCTCCTCCTCCTTGGATTTTTGAGGATCATCTTCCTCAGGCTTCTTGCCTTTATCGTTGGTGGAGACCATGGTGCTCTAAACTTGAGAAGATTTCCTGGCAGAAACAGATCGAAACAAAAACACAACGAGAACACAATGCATGAACCTCGGGGATCCGAGGGGTTATATATTACGAAGTTTCAAAGCATAAGGAAGGTACTGGTACGAAAATGAGGCAGAGACGGAGCTCGGGGGGCTCACACCCCCTCCATGCGCGACTAGCTGGGGCCCGCGCCTAGGATGGGTCTCTGTTTTATTTTGTAACCTTCTGTATGTAATAAAAATGTCAAAAATATAAAAAGATAGGGTTTTCATGAACCTTCTGTTTTCACCACTTTTACATATTCAAAGACGAACTCTGCAGATTTCTTTTCTCCTTCTCATGGAAATTCCTTTCTTCACAAGGAAATACACAAACTTCAATGGCAACATTGTAAGCAAAAATAAAAAACCTTTAGGTTCACACTTCAACTGAAATACATCAAAGCAAAAGCTACTGTAGCAACTCCTTTCAAAAGCCCAAAAGAATCTTGAAGGGAATCAATATAAGAGGCAAATGCAAATGATGGCAAAAATCTATTAAAACAGAACAGCAGGTAAATATTGATTTTTTCGAAAACCTTCTGTTGCTTAAATCAAAAAGTGCAAAACTAATGAAAGTTGGTTAACAACTTGGAGAACAAGCACAGAAAAATACAGCTCCTACCGAAGTACTAAGCTCCTTCACGAATTTTTACAATGCAGCCGAAAAATCTGTCCTAGGACAGCCACTTTTTACAACTCCTCCACTTCACAAAAGTAGTTGAGCTTGACACAAAAACCAAAACAAAAAGGATAAGGAGCGGTTATTACTGAGGTAATAACTTCCAAGACTCGACAAAACTACTGGGTTATCTCTCAAGAAGTACTTTTCTTTAATGCCTTTAAGTTGGGCTTGAAATTTTCAAAGATGCTCACATAGGAGATAAATATTTGAAGTGAAAGAGAGCATCAAGAAGTAAATAACCAACACATTTGAGTCTAACCCACTTCCTATGCATGTGGATATCATGAGAAAACGAATTGTTGAAACAAATAGCCACTAGCATAGGAAGACAAAACAGATGCAACTTCAAAGCTTTTAACATAAAACGGGGAAACTTAACATTATTGAGATGCATAAAACCATGTTTCCCTCTCTCATAATAACTTTCAGTAGCACTATGAATAAAGTTGACAATAAAACTGTCATTTTGCAACAACTTTATCAGCAGAATGAGCATACTTACAGTCATAAAAAAAGAGGTCCAAGGTTATAACTGGATCAATAGAAGCAAGTTGTTCCATCCTGAAATCTTCATTAGGCAAGCTATTTTCACAAGGAGCTTTGACAAATTTGGAAAAGTTAAACTCATAAGAATCTCCATCAAATTTAGTTAAAACTTTTTCCTTCCTATAATCTATAATAGCTCCACAAGTGTTCAAGAAAGGTCTACCAAAAAATAATAGGACAAGTTTTGCTAGCTGCTTAATTAAGCACTAGAAAATTAGCAGGATACTTAATATTACCGTTGAGAACCTCCACATCTCTTACAATGCCAATGGGGCAAATGGTTTTCTTATTAGCAAGGTGAATAACCACATCAATGTCCTCAAGCTCACAAGGACCCATTTCATGCATAATTTCCCTGTAAAGCTCATAAGGAATAGCACTAGAACTAACACCAATATCACATAAACCATAATAGCAATGATCACCAATTTTAACAGAAAGCACAGGAACACTAGATTTTCTAGCTTTACTAGGATGAGAAACAATGTTAGAAGCGTCTTCACAGAAGACAATGTGATCATCCTCTATATTTCTAGTGTCAGGGTCTTTCACAATAGCTACCACAGGTTCAGTAATCATTTGCTCATCAGGTTCCACAGTTTTCTTAGTACCTTTGTTATTCGCACTAATCATCATAGAATACTCCTTTACCTTAGCTGGGAAAGGTATTTTATCAACATAAGGTTCATGCACAATATGATTAGTAGTACAAACTTTGGTGCTTCTAACAGGAACATTTCTAACAACATCTTTATAAGGAGCATGGTACTTATTCCACTTCTTATTGAGAATTTCTATGTAGGAGGCAAAGGCCTTAAAACAATTGGCAATACTTTGGGAATCAAGACCAAACTTATTACTAATATCACGGAAGTCGTCAGTTTCCATAAAAGATTTAATGCATTCATAATCATAGTTTATACCTGACTTTCTTCCTTTGTCATTCTCTCAAGCTTTAGTGTTCTCTTGAACACGGTCTAGGAGATCCCATTTAGTTTCTTCCTTCATACATGTGAATGATCCAGCACAAGAAGCATCTAGTAAATCTTTATCATGAAGATAAAGCCTAGCATAAAAGTTATTGATAATAATATTGTTAGGGAGTTCATGAATAGGACATTTAAGCATTAGTAACTTCAATATCCACCAAGCTTGAGCTGTACTCTCTCCATCATGAGGCCAAAATTTATATATCAGATTTCTATCCTTATGAATCTCACTCGGAGGATAAAATTTAGAATAAAAGAGAGATGAAATTTCCTCCCATTCCATGGATTTCCCATTCTTCAGCAACTTATACCATTCTTCAGCTCTCCCTTTCAAGGATATAGAGAGTAACTTCTTTTTCACCTGTTCAATTGTGATACCTGCACACTTAAACAACCCGCATAATTCATGTATAAAAGGCAAATGATCACCAGGATGGACAGTTCCATCCCCTAAATAATAAGTATCCATAACACGATCAACAATACTTGTAGGTATCTTAAAAGGATCTATCTCAACAGGCGGTGGTTCATCTACTACCCAACAGTGGTAGTAGTTTCCTAAACAGAAAACCAAGTGGGTTATCCATATTATAAATAAAGCAACAAACAGAAATAAAAAGCAATACTCACTGTAAAAGTTTCCTTTATCAGTTTCACTCTTCAATAATGCTTCACTCCCCGGCAACGGCGCCAGAAAATAGTCTTGATGACCCACACGTATAGGGGGTGTATCGTAGTACTTTCGATAAATAGGAGTGTCGATCCCAACGAGGAGTAGAAGGTGTTGACTAGTGGTATGGAGCAGGAAATCTCTGTAAATACTCAGCAAACGGATTTTTAGGGGTTTTATGATAGAGTAACAAAACAAAGTGTAAGTAATAAAAACAACGAACAATTGTAGCAAGTGGCCCAATCCTTTCTTAGCAAAGGACAAGCCGGTGGAAATACTTATAAGGACCAAACATTCTCGAGGACACATGGGAATTCTGTTAAGTGCTTTCGCTTAAAATAGCTTAGTACCCTTCTTTGGTGTTGTAAGTGTTGTGTGGGTGAACCTGTGCTAATGTACCGACCTTACTTGGACTAATACATACTTGTGATTAAACCCCCTGCAAGCATCCGCAACTACAGGAAAGTAATTAAGATATAAACCTAAACACAACCTTAAACTCTGAGATCCTACACTCCCTTGTGCAAAGGTGTCCTAACGGGGGTTCAGGTTTCTGTCACTCTGGCAACCCCACAATTAGTAGCCAAATACACAATGCATTCCCCTAGGCCCATAAATGGTGAAGTATCATGTAGTCGACGTTCACATGACACCACTAGAATAATAGCACCACAACTTAAATACTAAACCATTGAATAATATCTCAACGCAAATCCACTACTAACAACATGACTTCTCCCATGTCCTTAAGAACTAAACGAACTACTCATGAGACATCATATGGATCAAGATCAAAGATGATATGGTAATGGATAACAATCTGAACATAAACAATAATCCAATGGTTCCACTCACAAGCATCAACTACAATAGTAATCAACACCGGGAAAGTTTCCCCTAAGAACTATGCAAGTATTCAACATCATTGTTACAGCGGGATGGAGTGGTGATGATGGTGTGGATGATGATGATGATCTAGATGAAGTCTAGCTTGACGATGGTTTTGATGGCGATGATCTCCCCTCTTCGTGAAGGAATTTCCTCAGCAGAAATTTGTCTGTCGGAGAGCTCTTTTTCTCTCGGTGTTTTCCACCCCGTAGAGGCGGTGGAAATCTTTCTGTGGTCGCCCCCTGGTATTAGGGTTCCGAGAGGAAGTTATAGGAGAGAGGGCGGAGTCGGAGGTCGGCCAGGTGGGCCACACCTGCCCTAGGCACGACCCAAGGGGGACCCTCGCCTAGGGGAGTGTGGGCCTCCTGTGTCCCAGCTACGCCTCCCTTCTCACTTCCTTCGTCTTTTGGAAAAATATAATTTTCCAATATTTTTCTGGTATTTTTCTGATCTTCGCGAAATTGCATCAAAACATCTCTTCTTCCATCAGAATCCTGACTCCGGCAGTTCATCCTCCAAGAATCATCCAACATGCAAAAACAGAGGAAAAAACATAAGTAACACCTCATAATAAGACATATATCAATGAATAGAGGCAGATTATGATATAGAATGGTGATGCAAATTGGACGTATCAATCCCCACAAACACAACATGTATGATTACAAATAGATGGTCTTGATCATGAACGGAGCTCACAAGATCTAAACATGATAGCACAAAGGAGGAGAAACAACAATCTAGCTACTGCATGGACCCATAGTCCAAGGTGGAACTACTCACGCTTCATACCGGATGCTAGCATGGTGATGAAGAAGGCCTCCGGGATGATCTCTCCCCTCCGACATGGTGCCGGGAAGAGCTTCAGATCCCCCTAATCTAGGGATGATGGTGGTGGCAGCTACAGACTGTTTCCTGGAAGATTGATTGGGTACTTAGGGTTTTGGTATCGGGGGGTCTTTATAGGCGAAGAGGCGAGACAGGTGGCACCGGGGTGGCTGCACCCCCCAGGCGCGGGCCAGGCCTGTCCACGCGGGCCAGGGGTGTGGCCCCCTGGTGTCTCCCCTCCGTCTCGTATTCAGGCTCCGTGTTCCCCACAGTAAAATATTGACTTTGGCTTTTGTCCCGTCCAATTCCGAGAATATTGATTTTCTGTCTTTTCTGGAACCAAAAACAGGAAACTGACACTGTGGCAACTTGTTAATAGGTTATACCAGAAAATCATATAAAAACACCTCAAAGTAAAGACAAAGCAAAGCAAAGTAGATATGAAACAAGCATGGAGCATCAAAAATTATAGATATGTTTATGACGTATCAGTGATGTTTCAGTTTTTTGGATTTCTACATGTTCTTGATAGAATCCTGAGCCTAGGGTTTTCCTTTGGTTGAATGTCTTATATTGTGATAGCTAGCATTCCTATTGGTTTGGTTTTCCTATATGCTCTAGTTGAGATTGCTGGTAGATGATTACCATATTACTAATTGTTCTCAACTGAAGTTGGTGAAAGATCCTGGGTGTTGTTAGTGATCCATTCTATAAGTTTTTGAGCTCTATTGTCGGGTTGAAGTGTTCATAGTGAAGCATTGATTTGATTATTTCTATATTGATCTTGGATTTGTTCATTTGCTTCTCAGGCTCAGGGTTTAGGATTTATTCCTAGACTCTTCTAAAAGGATTCTTAAATAAAATGGTTTTGCCTTAGGACAGAACCAACATTTTAACACTAACCATTGTTTTTCTGTATTGTTTGCGTTCATAGGTATGAAAATCAAGGCTTGAGAAGATCGACAATGTAGTCTAGGTTTTCTAGATTAGGTTTCCCTTTTATTTTTGTTACTTTTGTAATCTAGATCATGTACTCATATTCAAATACGAATAAAGATCACATTCTGTAGTTGTTCGCTACTGATTGTATCTTTGTATTGTTGTGTTTTAAGATTTGAATGAAATATTTATATCCCATTCTCTTTTTTTATATATAAGTGTGTGGAGATTGAATTTGAATTCAAGTTTGACTTATATCAAATTATATTCTGAACTCATTCAAATTATTTAATGTTTGAAATTTGAATGTGGTCTCAATTCCCAGTGACCTTTTGGTTGCAAATAACCTCACTACAACCATATTCAAATAGTTTATAATTTTTTAAAATTGACCTAAATTTCTAAATGCATGCTATGCACAATATTAATTCACAAATCTGTAAAATGCCATATGTTGGAGGATGCCGCAATCAAATTCAAAGGCCCCATGGTGGACATCGGTGTCAGTCGACTCTTGTTCTCCCGCTATTGGCGCCCGGTGTTGACGTGGGAGCGCTTCGTTGGAAAACCCAAGAGCAAGGTGTGAAGAGCACAGTAGGAAGTCTTTCCTCAGTAAGAAATCGAGGTTATCGAACCAGTAGGAGGAATGAAACGTCTCAAAGGTGTTGCAAGCAACATGGAAACCTGCACAACATAAACTCAAGACTTTGCCCCAACGAACAATGAGGTTATCAATCTCACCGGTTGCTCTAACAAAGGATTAACTGTATGGTGTGAAAGGTGATGATGGTTTGCAGTAAGTAAACAGTAAAAGTGGAAGATGTATCAATGGTAAAGATTGGACCGGGGTCAATAGTTCACTAGAGGTGTTCTCCTTAGATAAACAAACATGGCATGCTGGGTAAACAAATTACAGCAGAGCAATTGATAGGACTGAGCAATGCATAACAACGCAATACTACACATAAAGATCCTATGAGATTGGATTATCATCCGAACCCCCTCCAGTATTAATTTGCAAGCAACAGACAACTGGTTTAAGCAAAGTGTGTAATGTAAACAATCCAGTTGTTCCATGAACAAGAGACCATTGTTTTCTCCCTAGTGGCAACAACACATCTACAACCATAGAGATTTCCGTCAATTCCCTTGATTAAGTAGAGGCATGAACCCACTATCGAGCATAAATACCCCCTCTTGGAGTCACTAGAAACTACTTGTCCAAGATAGCTACTAACAACGGAGAGCATGCAAGATCACAAATAACACAGACATGATAGAATCAATAAGACAAAACCATTAATCAATCTGACATAGTAATCTCAATATCCATCAGATCCCTGCAAACACAACATCCATGATTACAAATAGATGAGATCTTGATCATGAATGGAGCTCACAAGATCTAGACATGAAATCACAAAGGAGGAGATACAACCATCTAGCTACTATATGGACCCGTAGTCCAAGGTAGAACTACTCACGCTTCATACCGGAGGCTGGCATGATGAAGAAGAAGGCCTCTGGGATGATCTCCCCTCCGGCAGGGTGCCGGGAAGAGCTTCAAATTCCCCCGATCTAGGAACGATGGTGGCGGTGTATATAGACGGTTTCATGGAATATTGATCGTGTGCTTAGGATTTAGTCATCGGGGGTCTTTATAGGCGAAGGGGCGAGGTAGGGGGCCACTAGGGCTGATGTACCCCCCAGGCTTGGCTAGCCCCTAGCCAGCGCCGCCAGGGGGTGTGGCCCCCTGGTGCCTCCCCTTCGTCTCGTACTCTGGCTCCGTGTTCCCCACGGTAAAATATTGACTTTGACTTTTGTCCCGTGCAATTCCGAGAATATTGATTTTCTGTCTTTCTGGAACCAAAAACTGAAGAAAATAGGCAAGTGACACTGTAACAACTTATTAATAGGTTAGTACCAGAAAACATATAAAAACACCTCAAAGTGTAGATAAAGAAAAGCAAAAAAGATACTAAACAAGCATGAAACATAAAAAATTATAGATACGTTTCCGACGTATCACCCGCCACGGTGGTTGTCGATGGCGAGGGTGCCATCAATCATTAGCCTTGTGGGTGACGTGAGTGGCGAGGTTTCACTCTTGCTATGGTACCTGAATGACGACCATAGAATGGAAGCCAAGAAGGCGTCCCAACATGGTAATCATTGTACCAACTCTCGCTCTCTGGAAGGTTGTTCTCGTGGATGTTGTTGTTCTTCTCGGATGTGAGGATGGGTCAACATGATTAGTACAAAGTTTTCGTCAACCAAATCCAACATGAAGTGGTCGCAGGGTAGCGAGGGAAACTTGTTGAATCAACTCCTTAGAATTAGAGGCCTGACTAGGAGTCAATCCTATGGTAATCTCAAAACTTAGGAACTCCTATTTTACTACCTAGACAGGGCCAATTGAGATGATCTATCTCGATGTTGACCTAACATGGATTGATTCTAAATTCTGAGATGTATCATCTTGATCTTGCAAAAAATGGGCAAAGAACTTCTTTCTCTTTTGGTGATTCCACTAATTGATGAAAAGAAGTGGATGTGGCAGGATTTGTCCCAATTGAATCACTGGTAGAAAAGATCCATGTGCAGAAATTATTAGGGAGATGCAGACGAAGAGACGTCTGGATTATTGCTAGAAGGGCTGGCGATAAGAAAATTGTTGGGATGGGTTAGGGAAGAAAATCATAAGACGGAAGCTACTAACATAGAGAAAGAGAAATGTTTTTCTTTCTACAGAAAAAGCGCAAACCTAGTAATAGGGATATAGATCGTTGACCAACTCCACGACAACAACGCATATACATGTCACCGCTCTCCTTACGTGCGTCAGCATTAACTATGTGTCGGTATGTCACTTTTTTTCCAAACTCCCCCCAAACTCTACCAAAATACTACATATACTATTAAAGTTCCACAATCTATAATAACCCATTGGTTTTGAAAAGCCACATTATTTGTGTACACCAGTATGTTAACATCTAAGATTGATGAGTATATCGTGACACATGATACTAGCTATCCTCGCATGGTAGATGGTACGCGACATCTCGATGGTAGTGAATATGTCTCATGACTATATCACATCCTAGCATGGATAGATGGTGCATACGACAGAAAGCCTTTGATGTAAATCGCTGGCCATGGTTTGGTGGAATATTATGTGACCTTTGGTTGATCACGATGGTGATGACATGTGCAATCTCAGGTTTGACATTTTACTTTTTATTATTATTATGTGCATCCTGAGGTGGCGACCAACATAATAAAGTTTTACCTCAAAAAATATAATAAAGTTTTTTTAAAAAATAACATAGTTTTCTGCTGTTATGTTTATATATATTTTGTGATTCAAAAAGAAGTTTTAGATGGTTAGACCCACCAAAAAGATTGCTTTTTATAATTACAAATCAGTGTATATACAATATTTTCAACAAAGTAGTGCGCGCTTTTGAGCCCACTAAAACTAAGGGTGACCACCCAAAAAACGTGGAGAAGGCCACTGAAAACAGGGGAAGCAAATCACAAAGCAAAAGACGCCTTTTTAAGTCAAGGCGACTCGATCCATTTCCCGCAATAAACAGCAGTACAATACCACACGGAGGGAAGGATTCGTTTCCTTTTTTTTTTTTGAATGGAAAGCTACGGTTTCCATTTCTCTTTCCTACTATACCGAAAAAAAAAACGGAAAAAAACAGCTATCTTCGTTCATGCACCTGGGGGTGCAGAGAACCTGGATGCCAGCAGCACGGCGGCCCCCACCTACCGTGAAAAGTTGACAGGGGAACCTTGGAAACTAAGGAAATTGCAAGTAAGCACCCCTTTTCGAAAAAAAGGACCTTCCGATTTCAGTACAATCGTAAAAACAAAATATATGGTCCAGATCACCAGCTCCTCCGGTCCCGGATGTCGGGGTTTTCAGGGCAGCGGCCGAGCCTAGCTGCTGGCAACAATGCCCTACCTGCTCCCCGCTGTTATTAACATCCCATTACAATTTATCCCGTGCAAAACTTTTTAGAATAATTTCTTAAAAGACCGTCCTATCAAAGTAATTTCGTAGAATAAGAAGTACTACATAACATTTCCTCCTTCCCAGCGCGTCGGCTACAGGCTCGCACATCGACTTATCATGCAAGCGATTAACGAGATAAACTAACTACGATCATGTAGCAACTTGGTCATTAGAAAAAATCAAGTTGGTCGTTTGCGAGATAAACAAGTTGCACGACGGCCAAGTGGAGCCTTGATAAGTACTGAGTGCCGGCAAGTCTGCATATTATATGGGCAAGACGACAAGGAGAGCGATTCTGTGCCTGCTAACCCTGATCCGGCTGCTAATTTTTTCAAGTTTGCGCGACTTTAGAAAAGTGCGATTTTTTTTAAATAATACACTTTTTTAAATATTTTTTAGATCTATTACTCTCTCCGACCCATATTAGTTGACTTGAATTTGGATGTATCTATCACAAAAACTTGTCTAGATAGGGAGTACATGTTTTTTGGATTTTATGAAAGTAGTACTTTATCCGTCTGGAGGAGGCTGATTGGGCCAATCGGCCTGGAGCAAGCCGACTAGGCGTCGGCGCGTGGGCCCGCTGGGCTACGTCGGCCAATCGGCTTGGGGCAGGCCGACTGCCCCAATCGGCCTCGGGCAGGCCGACTGGCTTAAGCATGCATGGCCAACACAGATTGATTGATTGATTGCATGCGGAGCCCATCTTAAAACATGCATGGAGGATTTTTGCATTTGGGTATGGAACATGAGTGCATGCATGCAGTAGAGCGATCGGCTTGGCCCAAGCGATCGGCTTCTCAAGCCGATTAACGCAGCCCCGGTGTCTCACGATCGACACTCGGTTGGTTTGCTTTGGTGATTGCCCAATCGGCCTCCTCCAGGCCGACAAAGTACTATTTTTGTAAAATGTTAAAAACGTATAATAGATCTAGAAAATATTAAAAAAAATGTATTATTTAAAAAAAATCGCCATTTCCTCGGGACGCAAACTATCTTGTACTCAAAACTTATAAAACTAGTACTACTCTAAGAGCTTGTTTGATTCATAGGATAGGAAAAGTATAGGAATAGGAAAAATATAGGATTGAGATGTCATGCCAACTTGAATCCTATGAGAAGAAAAATTTTGTTTGATGTAGCAAAGGAATTTTTTCATGAGGTATGATCTAATGTTTCTTTCCTATAGAAATTGTACTACAAAATTTCTATAGGATTAATTCTTATAGGATGTGTTCCTATGAATCAAACAATAACATAGGAAAAAATTTCTAGGATTCAAATCCTACACAATTCCTATGTAATTACTATGAATCAAACAAGCCCTAAAACTGATTAAACTTTTCGCAAATCGAATTTTAACTATCCTTTGGAGTAGTACTTGTCGAGAGAGCCATCGGATCATCTGCAGAGTCTCAATACTTAGAACCTTTGTTAGTTGTATGGAGAACATTTGGATCATCAAGTTGGGTGCCCATTAATCCCATGTTAGAGCATCTCCACTTGTTGGCCGAACCCAGGCCGAAATCCGGACATTTTTTTGGCCGGACGCCCAGTTTCCCACTCGGCTACCCAGGCCGAGTACCCAAACGAACACAAAACGACTATATATTTGAATCTTTATCGTTCCCGCCGGCGAGTGCTCGGCCACAAGGTGTTCGAGAGATACGCCTACAAGTTCGGCGACATATTTTTATTACATAACAGGGGAAACAACTCTTAGTCGTTGATGGGGATGAGCTCCTGCGGCGTGGCCGATGCGGCGTTGTCGTCCATCTCGCCGGTGAAGGCCCCGGGGTTGGAGGAAGTCGAAGCAGAGCTCGGCGTGGGAGCGTTCGGCGCAGGCACGTTCGCCGCAGAGGAAGGGGAAGCCGTGATCATGCCCTCCAGGATGTCCTGACGTTGCGCCATATACCAGGCCTTGACCGGCGAGCTCATATTCGACGTGTCCTCGCCGCCCATGAGGAACTTGAGGTCCGTGTGGCGCTTCTTGGCGGCGTAGTTGACCTTCTTATCGGCGAGACTGGCTTTCTTCTCGGCGAGGTTGGCCTTGATGAGGGCCATCTTTTCCCCTTGTGTCCAGCGCTCCTCGCTCTTCTCAGCCTTCTTCTCGGCCTACGCCCTCGTGTCGGCGAGGCATTTCTCGATCGAAGGCTGGAGACGCTCGGCGGGAGGTCTGGCGGCCTTGGAGACGCTCGGCGAGGCATCTTCGCCTTATTCTCTGCTGGACCCTCGCTAAGGATCGATCTGGGTTGGACGAAGCTTTGGGCGGCATGTCGGGCGGGGAGTTCGGCGGAGCGCCGGGGTGGGGGGGTGGGGAAGAAAGGCGGGAGGGTGAAGAAAAGGGCAGGAGCTCGGCGAAGTGGCGGGAGTGGTGCCTTCTCTCGCCGACAGAGCTGGCCACGTCGTTTCGCTGAAGCGTTCCCAGGCGTGCAGGGATCCTGGTACGGCACAGGTAGGACGGACCAAAACACGCCAAAATCCAGACGTAAACAGGTTCCTGGATACGCGACTGGCCGATTTTCAGTTCCGGACTGAAATTCGGCATCCGAACCGGCGCACTGGATAGGTGAGTGGAGATGCTCTTGGTAGTGATCTTGTTTCCACGGTGTAGAATCCAGCTGACCAGAAAGCAGGCACTGCCAGCTTGCGGGACGGGGTGCGTGCGCCCCGATCAATTCCAGCGGGCGCAGGATCGCCTCCCCCGTCGTCTTGCCGATAAAATACGGGCACTCTCCGATTTTTTTTTGAACAGGAGAGCCCCGAAGGGCTTGGAAGCTTTCTATTAATCGCAAACAGCAGAGGTGTACAATATTACAGAAGACCCCATAAGAAACAGCAAATAATACATAGGTCCCCATTTAAAGTGGAGAAGACCTCGCTGAAAGATTTGAGATGCAAACAGGTCCCTCCCTATCTCCGCTGCCGAAAGGTCGGTCCGCCGCCGCCCGAACACCGCCCGGGGCGACACCACTTGCTTCCGATGCCGGCGTGGGGCCGACGTGACGAAAGAGGCCTCCGATGGAGGTTAAACAGATGCCGGAGCTCACCGGCTTTGACTGACGGCACTCAGCCGTCCAGATGATGCCCGCCGATGTCGCTTCCAAACTCCGGAAATCCCCGACGCAATATTCCTCGCAAGCTCCGTCGATGTCGAGCGACCCGCACTCCAGCACAACACTCCTGCCACGGGTGGGCGAAGGCGGGCAGAGGTGGTCGGAGCAGCAAGGAAGAAACCGTCGGATGGGGAAAGACCGAAACTCCCCAGAGCGCCCAGGCCAGACAATACCCATGCTGCCACCCACGTCCACTCCCTCGCCGCCACGGCCGGCCAAGAGGAACGGATGAAAGCAACGGCCATCGAAGCTAGCCCGAGCACCACACATACGCTTATGACAAGGATTCGCTTGGAGTAGTACCGTCAGTGTCTTCAACCTCTGAAGTTCACCGGGGAGCACCCACCGCGGCCTCCTGCCGCCGCGCAGATGCGACAAGAGACAAAATCCTTGCCTCACCATCGCAGACCGCTCAATCCCTCTTCCCTCGCCTCCACGGCCGGGAAGAGGGAGCAAGCCAACGAGAGGAGGCGAGCTTATGAGTAGGACTCCGTCCAAGACAAAGACCAACACCAAACTCCCACCGAGGAGCTCATCGAGCCTTTGCTGGACCAGCTCTTGAAATGCTTTCATGAGCACCAACAGGCAGTCAACAAGGACTAGAGATCGAAAAGCAGCTCTCCAGCCGCCATTCAAGCTCTAGACCACCGGCCTTATTAAAGGAGCAGCCGAAGGCCTTCATCCCCTCCACCCCAACGAGGACGGCGGCGAGGAGAACCAACAGCCATCGCCGGATCTGGCCCGAGAAACCCGGCGAACTCCGAACGGCATAGCGCCAACTACCGGGACAGAGCCCAAACCTACTCCTAGAATATACACTACCGCCGCCGGCACCTTCCCTCAGCCCACCTCCACCGGCAACGCCGGTGAAGGAGGCGTCGGGTCGGCCCGGCGAGATCTGGTTTCCTCTTGAGAACTGTAGCAGGGGGAAGGTGCGAGACCTGGTACCCACTGACCGGAAACCTGGCACTCTCCGATTGATAAGGCTAAGCTGCCGGACTGCGAGATCTTCTCTAATCACCAACTTGACCAATGATCCGTACTTGTTTAATCGCCTCGCTGATCGCTGGCGAGATACCAGGTGAGGAAAAACTTGGGAGCCGACGCGCGTAGCATAGAGCCGGATGAGGTGCACCTGGTCATGCATGATGCATCCGTGGAGGAGGGAGCTGGGGATTCGCGGCGTGTTCGGCGAGGGTCGCGTGCCCACGACGGTCCTGAACGTGAACGTGCCGTTGCCGTCCAGTCCAGATGGGCTGCATCCGGCGCACATGTTCAGGAGAAACGAAAACGGCCGCTCTATCGGGACGTGTTCCGACGCATGGAAGCTGGAAACGGAGCCCTACAGCTCGCGAAAAGCTCCATTGTTGCTCCGCTAGCTAAAATGGAGCTTTGTCATAATAAGTCGGCGCATGTGCTAAAGGCGATCGATGGGCTGAGATGACGACCAAGCACGCCGATCATTGGTGATGCGGTGGCTGGCGATTCTACTGTCCGCACTACCTAGAGTCTAGCCTGTTAGAGTATGTATACACATATGGTTAGAGATAGATTAGAACTTTACAACTTGTATTTCAAGTCTTTATCTATCCCGTGACTGCGTCCCCTTCTAGAGTCTAGCCTCCATGTCCGCACTAACTTGTATTTCAACTTGTATTTCACCAATGAAGACGACGGAAGCGCAAGACTTCAAATCCAGTCGCAAGCTTCTTCTTCACTTCCGCTCCGACTAAGGGATATTAGGGTGTGTTCAGTTCGGAAACGAAGTGGAATGGAATGTCATGGTTCCATTCCACTGGAATAGGTTGGTTCCGTTCTTGTGTTCGGTTAGGACAAAAAATGTGTAATGGAATGATTCCATCCTATGTTCAGTTGGGCCAAAAAAGTGGAATGAAATGGTTCCGTTCTATGTTTGGGTGCATTTAGCAAAAAAGATGGCAAAAGAATAGAGAGAGTGGGAACATTTGGGTGACTTTAGCATAGAAGAATGGGTAGATTCCACCAATTTGGTGGAATGGGTGCATTCTGGATCTAGAGGGAATATTCTCTTTTGAGGAACCACCTCATTCCATTCCATTCCATTTCTCAACTGAACACTAGAACGGCTCTCAAATGTGGAACCATTCCATTCCATTCCACTTCGTGACACCAACTGAACACACCCTTAGAGTACGTATACATGTATGACTAGAGATAGACTAGGACTCTACAACTTGTACTCCAAGTCTCCACCTACCCTCGTGTAACTCTATATAAACCCTCAAAATGATCAGATCATTACAACACAATATTCTAGGAATCAATATTTTTCGCATAGTCGTTGTGCTATCTACTTACCACTCTTCGTGGGAGTACCATCTAGTAGTACTAGAATGGAAAAAAAGTGAAACACGGATTTACCAATCTTCTTATTATCCCCCTCATTGGGTGCTCCTCAAATTGACCTCGCTTTCCCGTACTTACTCTATTCACCGAGACTCTCTTTGTGTCACATATTTTTCTAGGATCGAAGTTAATTGCAAAAAAAAACACGATAATTGCGCAACAAGTTTAAAATCCACCACTTTTAGCAAAGTTGCAAAAATTCTGTTGCACTCGTGTGGGTTGCAATATGCACTCGCGCGGAGATTTAGACGCGCTAACAACAATTCTGACAGCGAAACCCATTGTCAGGCCTACGTGGCACCACAGTAAAGGAAAAAGGTTGGATAGATCTAACTTTCGAGGGTTTTTACAAAAAATTATGGGGGCCACTTGTCAGCGGTCTCTCCATTGTCTCTCTCCCTCCCTCCCTCTCTCTCTCTCTCTCTCTCTCTCTCTCTCTCTCAAATCACCGCCGGCGGCCTCCTATGCCCCGTCGTGCTCTCGTCCTTCGCGGCGCGGCAGAGACGGGGGCACACGCACCGTCACCGCCCCCCCATGCTCCACAGTGGTCTCGCCCCTCACGGGTGCGGTACGACAGAGATATGGACACACACACACCCCTCCGCTACTATCCTATGGCCACGCAGGGGGATGAGGACCATGAGCCGAAGCTGCTCAGAGGCGCGGTCGCGCTTCGCCCGTCGAGGGTGGAGACGGCGAGGCGACGGAAGTGGTGTCAGGACGAGGCGGCGTCGCCGGTGGCTAAGACGGAGATTTTTTTGGACATTTGGGGAAGGAGATGACAAGTAGGGTCCAAGTAAAAAATACATAAACACCCATTTTAAAATCGGTCGGACTTCTACTATCCTCGGCCCTAATTGTCGTGCCACGTTAGCCTAATAGTGACCTTGACTTGTCGGAAGTTCTGTTAAGCATATCTAAATCTTAGCATCAGTGCACCTTGCAACCCATGAGCGCAATGTAAGTGAATTTTTGCAAATATGCTGAAAGTAGGTAGGTTTTTAAACTTCTCACGCAATTGTCGTGGTTTTTTGCAATTAACTCCTACTAGTTGAATGCTCGTGCATTGCCATGGGATAAAAATGCACATCAGTCAAACCATCATCCAAAATTCAAAATCGTGTGTCAAATATTGTATCACTAATTTCATTCTATCATCCCTATCGCAACGAATATCAATTCTCTCTCCCCTTTTCTTTGCCTAGACAATTGGCATGTATCTTCTTTAACTATACCATCCACTTTCATCGCTATAGTTTCAAAAATGTCATCCATCCTTATTATAATTGGGCATCTTTTTAAAACTTCAGCAAATCTAATGTCAAAAAAACTTCAGCAAATCTATAAAATGTTCCTCACATACCTGTACAAATGATGCGTATTGTGTTTGAGTTACAAATGAAACTATTCTCACCTACCGCAAATAGATGATTGACACTAAATGTCTTATTTACAAATAATGAAAATACATATAGTGCAATCAACCAATGACAATGTTTGTCCCTCATTCTTCAACTCCACTCTACCACAACAACAAAGATAACACATTTGTGACCGCAAGAAACTCAAAACAAAAAATAGGATGTATAACTGAGAAAATTAAACTAAAGCAAAGACCTAATTAAATTAAATGCACCCATTCTTTATTCTTTCCCAATTTCATTGTGTTTCGCAATCTATACATTGCTGCATGACTTGGGATGTACAAATTTAACTATAGACCATCCCCTGGTACCACCAAGTCTTGCCAGGGAGGGCTTATATGTACATGGAGATGGAGAAGCTGGCCACGCACATCCATTCATCCGCCTGTCTCTCCCCTTCCTCCGCCGCTCATTGCCACCTGGTTTGGCCAGTGGCTAGATCAAGTCGATCCTCACTATTTTGTCTCTCCCTTCTAAGAGGTGACTGATAAACATGTGTAAAGGTCTAAACTAAAGCTATATGTTCTTGTTTCTTAGGAAAAAATCGGTTAATGTGTTAATTTCTATATGATTGTATAATTGTTTTGGCCTATTAGCTTAAATTTAGCTTTCCAAGAAATTTCTAGTACTTTTTGGAAGAAGTTAATTTAATGTGATAAGCAGCTAGTTAAGTGGGTGGGTTAACATGGAATTGGAATAATTCCCATTACAGCATGTAGTAAAGATTCAATGAGCATGTAGTAAAGATTCAATGAATCATACCCTGATTCTGGCCCAAGGTCTGTAGTTCTTGTCTAGATGGCCACATAAACATACGCAAGCCTCTCGGACCAGGGATATGAGTAGCATATGCAGTGATGGCCAGCTTGATACAACTGATTGATCTGTTTACCAATGAGAAATCAATGAAGACTAAATTACCAGAAGCATTGATAACTGAATCGAACCATATGAAAAGTAACACAAGAAAACGAGCATCAGAACTAAAAAAGTCCGAAAATTCTCTATTCTGTTCACAATTTAGTTAAGGGTTACAACATTCTCTCCCAAACCGGGTTACAGATTACTGCAAGAAGAAGCTTACAAAATTTTCTTCACCAAACTGTCGGTTTGAGAACGAAACATAAAAAATATTTCTATACATGGAATCAATTCTTCACTAAACGATGTGATACTTGAACAAAAAATCAGTACTTTTTCACCGTTCAGTTCTAAACTTCTAATCATGATCCAAAATCATGATCACAAATCTCTACTGCCAGTACGGATATAGACAAACAAATTTATAATGTGTTTCACTACATCCGGATCCAACCAGCATAAGTAAACAAAATAGAAATTTACAGATAACAAAACAGATAAGCTTACTCGAGTAACAGAAAACAAGACAAAAATTTACAGAAATACGATATGCATATTCCTAGATGTAAGTGCATTTGCTCTAAGTAGCTCTGCATCTTCTTTTTAAATATTTACCAAGAAATAAGTAACAAACATATTTTTACTAGCCTTACTAACGACAAAAAAGTCATCGCACCTGACATTTTCCATGAGATCTACGTATCAGGTACAAAGAATTTGTTTCCTTGCACCCTCATAGATGTGGCAGCTGAATCCGTGTATTTAACAGTTGTTTGTCGTTGATAAGTGTCATTCCCATGACGCCAATTAATCCCGTTGTCTCCAAACAAATTTGCATTGTTGGACCCAATGGCTTGATGTAATATAAGTAAAAAAATAGGTCTTAGGGATGAATATATAGATCAATTGTCTCGTCCAAAAAGGAGTAGTGAGATATATTTGAACATCCAACAAGGTAACTTGCAATGCAAACATAATTATGTAGAGAGAGAGAGAGATTTAGTTTATTGTCTTCACAATAACAATCAATTACTATCAGTTAACACCTTAGACATCTTCAAGCACCGAGACAATTGACATGCAGCTATTTAACTTTCTGCTGACACATTGCTATCTTTTATCTTCCTCCTGCAGTATTTTTAAGAGATATGCTGATGGATAGCTTCAGAACACTATAGTAACTAATACAGTTTGTGGTGCAATATTGGAACATATACATCTATATCTGAAAACAGAAGCCCAATAAGTAAAGTTCCATACACTAACATAATTTCACTATACCATAAGCTTAAGCAGAAGGGGTTAATCATTTATGAGGTGTAATACCATGTTGCAATTTAGAGTGAACCAGATATGTGGTATACTACCCTGTTGCAATAGCAGAAGGGATACAGCTAATCAGTATAAGAAATAAGGGGTGTGTGCATGGGTTTGTCGGTACTAGTCCACTATTGTTTATGCATACAATTTTTTTAAAAAAGTACCTGAGCGTATATGGGTGCGACTAAAAGATAGAGGCGTTTTCCATGCTTACAACCATGTATCTTTTAAATGAATTAGTTAACACGCGAGAAGAAACATATTCCACAAATCTAATGAATAATTTGTCAGTAGCATCTGAACGGAGGATAGCAACAGAGACTATTAGTTTTAGGCAACAGATCAAATGTACATTACCTATGTTTTTTACAAAACTACATACGTACAGTTTTATTTTGATGCTCTATCGGTAGCAGCTGAGTACATGACGACTCAACATCTGGACGGCGTGTGACTCCGCAAATGAGGATTGCGTCACCGAGGAGAGAGGAAGGTGGCATAACAACGGTGGCTATCCAGCTGGCCACGAAGACGGGGGAGGAGGGCGGATGAAAACAACGTGATGATTGCTTGTTGGCGGCGTCTTTGCTGGTCGCGAGCACGGGGCGAGTAGTATCGTTGCGGCGAGCGTGTGACGACGGCTTGACGGCGACAGTTGTCCTGCTAGCCACGACGCCGAGGGAAGGAGGACGGCTATGGCACGCGACTGCGGTGAGGAGAGGATGGCGCGAGGTGCGGCGACTACGGTGAGGAGAGGATGGCGCGAGTTCCGGTGGTGGGGAGATGGCAATAGCCATGGCCACGACTGAGAAAGGATCCGTGGTGCGGGTGCCCCATGCAGGATTAGGTTTTACTTCAGGATCGCAAGGATTCTCGGATCGGGGACAATGGCGAGCGGCGGGGAACAATTGGGGCGGCGGCCAGAGAACAAGGGCGCCGATGGGAACCCAACGCTGAAGCTCGAGTGTGTAGGGGTTCGTAGCATGGAAAACAAAAATTTTCCACCGCATACAAAAAAACAAGCCAAGATATATCTACTATATTGTAGCAACGAGTCGATAGAATAACTCACCCTCGAAGATTCCAAAGTGTTTAATGAGAGCAGATTCTCGTGGGTGATGTAGTCGTACTCTTGCCGATCTCAAGATCGTGTAGACGATCCTTCCGGCTAAGGCTCGGCGCTCATGATAGGTCACATGTTCGGTACTCCCTTGTTCCAGCAGGCAGCGGAGGTTGTAGCACTCTCCTCGTGATTCCGGCAGCACGATGACGTGGTACCGGAAGTAGAGGGGAGATATCGCAGGGCTTCGCCTTAAGCCGGAGCGAGTATGGTGGACTATGAGAGAGGCCTTGGCGATCTAGGGTTTAGAGGCACCAAGGAGAGAGGGCTAGGCCGGCAGCTAGGGCAAGGGGAGGGCCCCAACTCGGCGGCTAGGGTAAACCCTAGGTGGCGGCGACGACTTGGTGGCCGACGGCTAGGGTTAGAGTTTTGGTGGAGAGAGGTGTAGGTCTAGAGGGGCACCCCTGCCCCTCCTTTTATAGGTGGGAGGGCGCCGACCAAGGCGAGGGAGTCCTCCCCCAAGTCGGCCTCCTTGGCCGGCGGTTGCAGGGAGATGAACTCCTCCCCAAGTAGGTTTCCTACTCTCCCTCCACCAAGCAAAACTGTCGTTTGACTTTTCAAATTGGCGTTTGACTTTTCAAACTAGGATTTGATTTATCCCTTTATTTTGCCCAGCCATGATACCTAGTACATGATGCAACCATTCCAACTTGTTATGACACATTCATGTACCCTTCCCCTCCGGAGTGTTGGACCTTCCGGAACCTTCTAAAACATTCCCGATGAAAACACCGGAATCATTCCCCAACTCCGAAATAGGACTTTCCTTATATGAATCTAATTCTCTGGACCATTCCGGATCTCCTCGTGATATCCCGGATCCCATCCGAGACTTTGAACAACATTCGGTCTCTTACTCATCATTCCATAACTACTCAACAACATCGAATCCTTAAGTGTGTCTCCCTACGGTTCGTGAATTATGCGGACATGATCGAGACACTTCTCCGAACAATAACCAATAGAGGAATCTGGAAATTCATATGGCCCCCACATATTTCTACGATTACTTTGCGATCGAATGAACCACTTACATACGATACCAATTTCCCTTTGTCTCATGATAGTTTACTTATCCGAGGTTTTGATCATCGGTATCTCTGCATATCTAGTTCAACCTCATTACTGATAAGTACTCTTTTCTCGTTCCCGTGGTATGTGATCCCTTATGAGCCAGTCACATGCTTGCAAGCTAATTGGATGACATTCCACCGAGAGGGCCCAGAGTATATCTATCCGTCCTTTGGATGGACAAATCCCACTCTTGATCCATGTGTCTCAACCCATACTTTCCGAACACTCAATGCCACCTTTATAGCCATCCAGTTACGGTGTGGTGTTTGATGTCATCAAAGCATCCTTCCGGTGATGGTGATAAGCATGATCTCATGGTCAAAGGAATTAGGTTACTATGTATCAGAAAGCTTATAGCAATTGAACTATTAAAATGACTTGATATTTATGCTACGCTTATCTATAGGAGTATGTCCATCATACCATTCTCCTAACGATATGATCTTGTTGTTAATGACATCTGAATGTTCATGATGGGGAAACCACAATCATTTATTAACCAACAAGCTAGTATTATGAAGAGGCTTTACTAGGGACTCTTATTTAGTTTACAAATCACATAAGTATTAATGTTTCCTTGTTAATACTGTTATAGTATGAATGTAAACATTTATCATAAACACAAAGATATAATAATAACTACATTTATTATTGCCTCTAGGGAATATCTCCAACAGTCTCCCACTTGCACTAGAGTCAACTAATCTAGATTACATGGTAATATACCGAACACCCATGGCAGTTTGGTGTTGGTCATGTTTTGCCCTCTGGAGAGGTTTAGTCAACGGATCCGCCATATTTAGATCTGTGTGTACTTTGCAAATCTTTATGTCACTATCTTGGACATGTTCTCGAATAGCGTGAAAATGTAGCTTGATGTGTTTTAGCTTCTTGTGTGACCTTGGTTCTTGCGCATTGGCTATGGCGCCCATGTTATCACAGTAGATAGACATTTGGTCCAGCGCACTTGGAACTACACCGAGCTCTGTAATGAACTCCTACATCCATATCGCTTCTTGTGAAGCCTCTGAAGCAGCGATGTATTCCGATTCAGTTGAAGATCTCGCCACAATGCTTTGCTTTGCACTCCTCCAGCTAACTGCTGCACCATTCAAAATAAATACGTATCCAGATTGAGATTTAAAATCATCTGGATCGGTGTTCCAACTAGCATCGGTGTAATCGTTAACAACGAGCTGTTCATCACCTCCATAAGAAAGAACCATATCCTTAATTCTTCTCAAGTACTTAAGGATGTTTTTGACCGCTGTCCAATGATCCATTCCTGGATCACTTTGATATCTGCTAGTCAAACTAACAGCATATGCAATGTTGGGTCTAGTCCATAGCATGGCATACATTAGAGATCCTATGTCTGAGGCATAGGGAGTCTTACTCATCCTTTCTCTATCTTACGTTCTTTGGACTTTGAGTTTTACTCAAGGTCGTATTGGGCAACATGGGCAAGAACCCTTTCTTGCTATCTTCCATTCCAAATCTCTTTAGAACTTTGTCCAAATATGTACTTTGTGACAATGATATTAGGCGTCTCGATCTATCTCTATAAATCTTTATGCCTAATATGTAAGCTGCTTCGCCAAGATCTTTCATTGAAAAACTATTATTCAAATATTCCTTGACACTATTAAGAAGGTCTACATCATTCCCAATCAACAATATGTCATCTACATATAGTATTAAGAATGCTACAGAGCTCCCACTCACTTTCTTGTAAATAAAAGCTTCTCCATAAGTTTGTATAAAACCAAAACTTTTGATTACCTTATCAAAACGTTGATTCCAACTTCGGGATGCTTGCTTCAATCCATATATGGACCGTTGAAGTTTGCATACCTTGTTAGCATCTTTAGGATTGACAAAACCTTTGGATTGCATCATATACAACTCTTCATCAATGTCTCCATTGAGGAATGCTGTTTTGACATCCATCTGCCATATCTCATAATCGTAATATGCAACGATTGCTAACAAAATCCTCACAGACTTTAGCTTCGCTACTGGTGAGAAAGTCTCATCATAGTCAACTCCTTTAATTTGTCGAAACCCTTTTGCGACAAGTCGAGCTTTATAGACAGTAACATTACCATCAGCATCTGTTTTCTTCTTGAAAATTCATTTGTTCTCGACAGCCTTTCGGCCATCCGGTAAGTCCACGAAAGTCCATACTTGGTTTTCGTACATGGATCCAATCTCGGATTTCATGGCTTCTTGCCATTTATTGGAATCTGGGCTCATCGTTGCTTCCTCATATGTCGCAGGGTCATCGGTGTTGTCCACCAACATGACACTCATAACGGGATCATACCAATCAGGAGTGGTACGAGTTCTCGTTGACCTGTGAGGCTCTGTAGCAACTTCAACCGAAGTTTCATGATCATCATCATTAGCTTCCTCTCTTATTGGTGTAGGCACCACAGGAACTTCTTCCGGTGCTGCACTACTCGCAAGTTCGAGAGAAGGTTCGACAACCTCATCGAGTTCTACTTTCCTTCCAGTCACTTCTTTCGAGAGAAATTCCTTCTCTAGAAAGGATCCATTTTTGGCAACGAAGATTTTTCCTTCGGATCTATGATAGAAGGTATACCCAATAGTTTCCTTCGGGTATCCTATGAAGACGCATTTTTTCGCTTTGGGTTCAAGCTTGTCCGGCTGTAACTTCTTTACATAGGCTTCGCAACCCCAAACTTTAAGGAACGATAATTTAGGTTTCTTTCCAAACCATAATTCATACGGTGTCGTTTCAACGGATTTAGATGGTGCCCTATTTAAAGTGAATGCGGTTGTTTCTAATGCATAACCCCAAAATGATAGCGGTAAATCTGTAAGTGACATCATAGAACGAACCATATCTAAGAGAGTTCGATTACGACGTTCGGACACACCATTACGTTGTGGTGTTCCCGGCGGTGTCAATTGTGAAAGTATTCCGCATTTCTTCAAATGCTCGCCAAACTCGTAACTTAGATATTCACCTCCACGGTCAGAACGTAGAAATATAATCTTTTTGTTACGTTGATTCTCTACCTCAGTTTAAAATTCCTTAAATTTCTTGAAAGTTTCGGACTTATGTTTCATGAAATAGATATACCCATATCTACTCAAGTCATCCGTGAAGGTAAGAACATAACGATAACTACCGTGCGATGCTACACTCATTGGACCACACACATCGGTATGTATGATTTCCAACAAGTCCGTAGCTCGCTCCATCATACCAGAAAATGGAGTCTTAGTCATTTTACCCATCAAACATGCTTCGCATCTTTCAAGTGATTCGAAATCACGTGATTCAAGAAGTCCATCGGAATGGAATTTCTTTATACGCTCCACTCCAATGTGACCAAGACGACAGTGCCACATATAGGCCGAGTTATCGCTCAATTTCAAACGTTTAGCTTCAATGTTATTAATATGTGTATTTCCACTATCGAGATTCAATAAGAATAGACCATCTATCAAAGGTACATGTGCATAAAACATATTACTCATATAAATCAAACAACCATTATTCTCGGACTTAAACAAGTAACCGTCTCGCAATAAAAAAGATCCCGATATAATGTTCATGCTCAACGCAGGCACCAAATAACAATTATTTAAGTATAAAACTAATCCCGATGGTAGATGAAGAGGTAGCGTGCCGACCGCGATCACATCAACCTTTGATATATTTCCAACGCGCATCGTCACCTTGTTCTTTGCTAGCTTCCGTTTATTCTGCAGTACCTGTTTCGAGTTACAAATATGAGCAACTGAACCAGTATAAAATACCCAGGCACTACTACGAGTACTAGTGAGATACACATCAATAACATGTATATCGGATATATCTTTCTTCTTGATGTTGTCGTTCTTCAAATCCGCCAAGTACTTTGGGCAATTCCGCTTCCAGTGACCTTCTCCCTTGCAGTAAAAGCACTCAGTATCAGGCTTAGGTCCAGCCTTGGTCTTCTTCGTCGGTGTGGCAACTTTCTTACCACCCTTCTTGAAGTGTCCCTTTTGCTTAGACTTGCCTTTCTTGAATTTGGTAGTCTTATTGACCATCACCACTTGGTGCTCTTTCTTGATCTCCACTTCTGCAGATTTCAACATGGAGAAGAGTTCTGGCAACTGCTTGTTCATGCTTTGTATATTGTAGTTCATCACAAAGTTTTTGTAACTCGGTGGCAGTGATTGGAGGACACGGTAAATCCCCAAAGCATTAGGAATCACTATACCCAAGCTTTGGAGTTTGTTTGCGTGCCCAGACATCTTAAGCACATGCTCACTGACGGAGCTGCCCTCTTCCATCTTGCAGTTAAAGAACTTTTCAGAAGCCTCATAACTCTCAACTGCCGCGTGAGTCTCAAATATCAATTTGAGTTTACGGACAATATCATGTGGGTCTGAGTTCTCAAACCTTTTCTGAAGCTTCGATTCCAAACCATACAAGATAGCACACTGAACTATGGAGTACTGATTCTTCCGAGCGAGGTAAACATCCTTTACTTCATCGGTAGCATCAGCTGCAGGCGGGTCATCCAGCGGTGCATCCAGCACATAGGTCAAATTACCAGCATTGAGGACAATCCTCAAATTGCGGAACCAATCCGCGAAGTTGCTTCCATTGTTTTTCAACTTTTCTTTCTCTAGGAACGCAAAAACCACTACTAGAAAATCGCGTTGAATTTGTGCATTGCATTGTCATCATCATGCATTGTTTGCATAAAACTATTTTCGCAATCCCGTTTTGTTTTCCAAACGCCCCATCTTAATTCAAATGCAAAGCCGGTTCTCCGGATTAATTATTTTTGGCCGCTATCTGTTTGCACACGGCCCGTTTAAATTAAATAAAATCTTTAATTGTTTTAGCGGGCGTTCGAGCGGGCGGATCGACGACCACCCCTGGTTTGTAAATCGGTCCAACCTCTAAATCCTCTGACTACCCAACTACCCACACCCAGCCTCCACCTCACCCGGACCAATCGCTGGACGCCACCTCATATCCCCTCTCTCCCTTCCCCAATCCGGTGCTGCCACCTAGGCTAAGCCCACCCAACTCTCTCTCCTCTCTCTCCTCTCTCTCCTCTCTCTCCACACAGCACACACCCTCCCCAACCCAACACAAGCCACACACGCACCCCACGCGGTGGCCTACCTCCCTCCTGGCCCCACGCCTCCTCCTGCCCACCCACGCGACCGGGCCCCACCCTCCTTCTCTTTCCTCAGCGCGCGCCTGCCCTCCGCCCCGCAGCTTCCTCCCCCAGGTTCCTCCCCAGCGCCCGCATGCATGTGCCCAGCATCACCCGACCCCGCGCCCTGCAACCTCCTCTCCGCCTCCCGGTCCACGGACGTCCGCGCCCCGCCGGCTCAGGAACCGCCCTCCTCCTCCATGGCAGAGCCGCATCTCCGCCGCCGCTATTCCGAAAGCGCTCCGCGCTCCCAGCGCGGCTCGGCCTCACCTCGGCCTTCGCCACCTGCCTCCACCAACCCGACCCGCGTCGCCAGCCGCCCCGCCTCGCCCTCCCGCGCCGCCCTCGTCATCCGCCTTGCCCGCGCCCTCGCGTTCCTCGCCCGGCCCAGCGCCCCGACCAGGCCTCCGCGCGCGTCCGCGCCCGAGCTCCTCCGTCCGCCCTTGCGTCCCTAAGCGGCGCCGCGCGACCTCCCGGCCGTCCCTGCCTCCCCTCGCCCAGCCGCCCGGCAGCTCGGCCGAGCCGCGTCGTCCCGCTCACCCGCCGCCGCCGTCCTCCATCGTCGGCCACGAGCCGTCGAGCCGCCTCGCGCCAACCGCCTCCCTCGGCGTCGCCCGCCCTCGCCGAGCCGCCTGCCCGACAACCTCGCCCAATAGCGCCTCAGCCCACCTGCGGCGTCCGCCGCCCGCCCGATGAGGTCGCCGGCCGCCGCCTGCCGTCTCCTCGTAGCCACGTCGTCGCCCTCGCCTGCCGCCTTGACCCCACCTCGCCGTGGGTCCTCCTTCGACACCTGGCCCGGTATGACCTCGCTGCGGGTCGCCTCTGCGCCTCCCCATCCCAAGGCCGCCTCACCGACCCAAAGCCACCTCGGAGTTCGAACCCTCCGTGTGTGTGCGTGTTGACCAGCGGCGGACATGTTCTTCCCATCGGCAAGATCAGCCATAGCATGTGCCATGTGACAAGCACGGTCCCGATGAACCGTGTCGCGCTCAAGACCTACCGACGCCACAAGAAGGAACCGCCACGATGCCAAGTTCGGCTACCGACAAGATCAACACTCGACATGCCATGATCTCCTCACGGATGCCTTGATCTTCGTCACGACGACCCCGACACGAAGGCCGATCCCGTACCGGTACCGGCGTAAGAGGAACCGAAGACCCGATCTCAAGGATCCGGCGCCAAGGTCACCGACAAGATCGTCGTCCGACACCCCGAGTACTACCGGGATCCGATGGGCGTATCTCCGAACTCCGTCACATAGCACCAAGTTCTTCCCTCGGACGCCAGGCCGAGCAAGGGAGGGCGCAAAGATCGCCATACGAGCGACAAGCACTTCACCCGAAGCCAAGACCGACCCGACACGGACCCGACAAGTTCTTCTCGATGACAAGATCATCGACGGAGAACCGAAGAACACATGTGCGACAAGTACTCCCGAGCGTCAAGTACTTCACCGGACAAGAGACCCCGATGCGACAAGTGCTTCAGCCCGAACGATAAGGACCGACAGCATGGCCCGACCATCGCGAATGCTACAAGACCTACCCCGGAGTCTGAGAACGTTTCCGTCGAACCCTGGACCCTGAGACCGACCCCTAACCCCGGAACCCCAAGTTCGTCGAGATCCCCTAAAGTGTGAACCCCTTATCCGAGAACCCTAATTTATAAATGTCACCTATGTAACTGTTGCATATAAATTGTTCATGCATGCATCCATATCATGTGGTTTGGGGGCCTTATGCCGATTCACCTAATAATTAAATATGGGGCCCATATGCGGGCAAATCTAGCCTTATATTGGCCTCATTTAAATCTGTGCATCGAACCGGTATTATATTTTGCCATGTTAATCCAACATTTAAATTGCGGGGATCTAAATAACTTGCACCATCTAATTAATTGTCGGGACCCCGGTTCCGTTTAATACTGTCTAATTGCATTGCACCTTTGCCATGTCATGCCTCATACATGCATCAT
Source organism: Avena longiglumis (assembly GCA_030063025.1). NCBI lineage: Eukaryota > Viridiplantae > Streptophyta > Magnoliopsida > Poales > Poaceae > Avena > Avena longiglumis. The sequence goes on along the minus strand of CP125978.1, from coordinate 145,579,734 downwards.
GCCGATCTTTTGTCGTAGTATTAAATATTGCGTCCGGTGTTTCTTCTAGCGTTTTGGTTCTTCGCGGATAAGGCCGTTGAGTTGATGTGAGCTTCGCCCTGATCTTCGGATGAACCTTCGGCAATGTTTTTCAGGCGAGCATCTCCCCCTTTCTACCTATCTTACTTTTATAGTCTTTATTCCCTCCTGTTGATCTATTGCTATCTGTGTTGCGATGCTCTAGTTTCCGTACCTGTGATATACCGTGCAGCCCTATATTGCCTTGGACACACCCTATTACCTGTTGTTTGGTAGATAGTTGGACTTGCGCGTCGTAGTCGCTTGCTCTAGTGCTGTTGCGTGTCGTCAAGTGCCACAGTTGTTGATGTATTGCCGCATGTTGATGTTGGAGATGATCATAGTTTTACTTATCGTTCACTTTAATTTCTGTTTAACAACTAAAATTGAAATAAGCAGAGGCATCGGTGGGTGATAGAAAATATTTGGTTTTCCGAACGCCCACTTGTGTCCCGTAAGACCCCGAGTACTTGATACCTGTTCCTTGATTTATCGCGCTATCCACATCCGGGAGGTATATGGACCCCCTGAGCGAGCTTGATTCATCTTATTTCTTGGGGCCATAACTAGTTTGAGGTTTTATTTACGATCTGTACTTATGCCATGCTACTTTTGTATTTAAATTGTGCGAGGAGCACCTGTCTGTTAGGTATGTGGAGTGATTACGCGGTATCGACAAGCCCAGCCACACTTTCGGGTTCCCGATCGCTTGACCATTGGCGCAACCTTGAGTCCGTCTCGAGCTTGCTTACTCCGTTCGGGATCTACTCAAAGGGTGGCCCCTGAAATATTCTGAATCTGTGATTGTTCGATCGTGAAAGCCTCGTTGGGTTTTGTTTTGGTTTTTCGAGGTTGATCGAGCGTGTGTTGCTATTGGTGCACCCGGCCGGGTAAAACTTTACGGCCGTGTCGCGGATATGGGCGACTTGGAGCCTGATGTCTCGATCATAGACAAGCATAACTAAAGTTTATTGCTATAAATTTGACTTTATAATGACTAGTAATCAGCTTCACTATGATGGAATGGTTAATTAATACTGCCCACAATTGCTTGTTTGGATTGTCGCTTGCGACCATTGTACCTGACTAGTAAGTATTGCCACTATAACGGAATGGCTGATTAAAAGTACCAACAACTGCCGGGTTTATGGGTTCTCTCATGCTAATTGTATCTGACTAGTAAGTGTTGCCACTATAACGGAATGGTTAACTAAAAGTGCCCACTGCTTACTTGATCAGGATGAATATCTATATCTGACTAGTAATTCTTTATAGCGATAGCGAATAAGTAAAGCGCAGCTGTGTGAGTTCCTCGGTTGACTTCCTCGTTTGGTCTCGAGGGGGAACCACCAGGATGGGTTTGTTTGGTGATAGCTTCAGGTTGGATCCGGTTAGGTCATTCTTATCCCTCTCTGATAACCGCCAGTTGTATCGAGTCTCTATAGTTTGTTTAGTGCACGCTGCCGCTGCCGCTTCAGTCCACCATACCTATGTAGGCGAGGACCGCCGAATTCTAGCCTCGCCGTGTACTGGCCTCGATCTTGGCGCTCCTCTTTTCCTTTGCCCTTTCGGCACCTTTTGTTTAAGCGGGTTTTGAGATCGGCGTCGTTAGAAGGGTTACCCTTCGGCTTGGGCAGGGTTATGGGCGCCATTGGTTATTCTTGAGGCTCTTAGCCCCATTTGCATCTTGTCCGTAGCTGGGCTCTATCGTTTTCAAGGTGATTTGGATCTTTGTATATTATATCGTATTCTTGACTCTTGGAGTCGTCTTGTATATATATCATTACGTGGGTCCCATCGAGGACTGTTGTGTAATGTTATTACTTTGCTTTCCACCATACGAAAGTGCTGGTGAGCACCTTTGAATCGTTTCTATGCGGGTTTGGCGGGTTTCGCTAAAACTTGCATAGGTCGATACGAGGGTGTTCTGAGTGGTATCAGAGCTCAGCAGTTGCGATACCCCACAAGTCCAGCCTGTAGGATAACCTAGCTAACGGCCGAAGTAGCGTGTCAAAACTATTTTTGAAAAATCGGTTGGATAGTTCTGATTAGGTCTGATTTTACTCCTTACCCCTCTGCTATTCTCCTCTTACCTCTCGTGTTTTGAATCCGCTCTCTTCTCTTTCTTGAGTCCGATTTCTCGTGGTTGGGTTAAAATCGTATCTTGAGGTTTCGCTTCCTCCTTTGTTAACGGTGTTCTACCACCCGGTGTTCAAGCTGCCTGATGAATCCGTCTACGGCGTTACCATTCTTTGTTCCTTGTTTGTGCCTTCCGGTGTTTCCCGGCGGCGACATCATCTCGCGGATCCGATCTGATGCATCACTCCGGTGTCCGAACCTCGCTTGTCGAGATCTTGATCGATTCCGAGAGTTGGTTGCATAATCCGCCTATTCTTGTGCAGAGTAATGGTTTGGGTGCGCGATGGACTGATCACCATCCGACTACTCTTATCATTCGCTCTTGTACATCGAATCAGTGGATCCAGCAGTTTTACTCCATCCATGGAAGCTAGAGGTGGCTTATTTGTTGATACCTTTACCTTCGACCTTTTGTTCCCGGAGTGTTCCCCCGACGATCACGGATAACGAACTCTTGTTAGTGGTGTCGCGAGGGTCTACACGAAGCGCGAAGGTTCAAGACCGCCGACCTTCCTTCCGGTACCATGAGGCAGATCTCGAGGGCGAGATCCATTGTTAGTGGTGTCGAATTGTGGCATCCCGCAAAAACCACTACTAGAAAATCGCGTTGAATTTGTGCATTGCATCGTCATCATCATGCATTGTTTGCATAAAACTATTTTCGCAATCCCGTTTTGTTTTCCAAACGCCCCATCTTAATTCAAATGCAAAGCCGGTTCTCCGGATTAATTATTTTTGGCCGCTATCTGTTTGCACACGGCCCGTTTAAATTAAATAAAATCTTTAATTGTTTTAGCGGGGGCAGTCGAACGGGCCAGATCGACCCGAACGACCACCCCCAGGTTTGTAAATCGGTCCAACCTCTAAATCCTACAGCTACCCAACTAAACTACCCACACCCAGCCTCCACCTCACCCGGACCAATCGCTGGACGCCACCTCATATCCCCTCTCTCCCTTCCCCAATCCGGTGCTGCCACCTAGGCTAAGCCCACCCAACTCTCTCTCCTCTCTCTCCACACACCTCCCCAACCCAACACAAGCCACACATGCGGTGGCCTACCTCCCTCCTGGCCCCACGCCTCCTCCTGCCCACCCACGCGACCGGGCCCCACCCTCCTTCTCTTTCCTCGGTAGCCCGCCTCAGCCTTCCTCCCCAGTTCCTCCCTCGACGCCAGACGAGCCCCAAAGATCACCAGACCCCGCTACCAAGAACCTCCTCTCCGCCTCGGCCACGGAGGTCGCCTCAGATCGAACCCTCCTCCTCCCGCGGGCAGAGCCGCATCTCCCGCCGCTTGCTCCGAAAGGCGCCAGCTCGGCTCTCCTCGGCTTCGCCACCCCTGCCTCCACCAACCGACTTCAGGCTGCCCTGGCCCCTCCTCCGCCCGGCCTCGCCTCATCGTCGCCCGGGCCCTCGCGTTCCGTCGACCTCGCCGGCCCAGCGCCCGACCGAGGCCTCCAGCGCGTCCACGGACTCGCCGCCGATCTCCTCCGTCCGCCAAGACGCTCCAAGCTGAAGGCCACAGCCCCTCCGGCCCTGCCTCCCTCGCCGCAGCGCCGGCAGCCGCTTCGAGCCCGAGGCCGCTGCCTGGCCACCTCGCCGTCCTCCATCACAAGACGAGCCTCGCCGCCCGCCTCGGCGTCAACGCCGCCCGCCGCGACGCCCTCGCCAGCTTCGCCGCCGCCTCGCAAACAACCTCGCCCAGCGCCTCCGCCCACTCAACGTCCGCCCCACCCCGCTGAGGTCGCCATCGGGCGCCTCTGCCGTCTCCTCGTAGCCACGTCGCCGCCTCGCCTTGACCCCCCTCGCCGTGGGTCCTCCTTCGACCTGCCTGCGCCGATGACCTCGCTGCGGGTCGCCTCTGCGCCTCCCCATCCCAAGGCCGCCTCATGCGCCGAAGCCACCTCGAGTTCGAACCTCCGTGTGTGCGTGTTGACCAGCGGCGGACATGTTCTTCCCATCGGCAAGATCAGCCACAGCATGTGCCATGTGACAAGCACGGTCCCGATGAACCGTGTCGCGCTCAAGACCTACCGACGCCACAAGAAGGAACCGCCACGATGCCAAGTTCGGCTACCGACAAGATCAACACTCGACATGCCATGATCTCCTCACGGATGCCTTGATCTTCGTCACGGACGCCGCGACCCCCGAACACAAGGCCGATCCGTGCACCGTACCGACGTAAGAGAGGGAACCGAAGACCCCGATCTCAAGGATCCGAAGCGCCAAGGTCACCGACAAGATCGTCGTCCCGACACCCCGAGTACTACCACCCAGGATTCGATGGACGTATCTCCGAGAACTCCGTCACATAGCACCAAGTTCTTCCCCTCGGACGCCAAGACCCGAACCGGGAGGACGCAAAGATCGCCACGAGAACGACAAGCACTTCACCCTGAAGCCAAGACCGACCCGACACGCGGACCCGACAAGTTCTTCTCGATGACAAGATCATCGACAGAGAACCCGAAGAACACATGTGCGACAAGTACTCCCTCGAGAACGTCAAGTACTTCACCCCGGACACCGAGACCCCGATGCGACAAGTGCTTCAGCCCGAACGATAAGGACCGACAGCATGGCCCGACCATCGCGAATGCGACAAGACCTACCCCGGAGTCTGAGAACGTTTCCGTCGAACCCTGGACCCTGAGACCGACCCCTAACCCCGGAACCCCAAGTTCGTCGAGATCCCCTAAAGTGTGAACCCCTTATCCGAGAACCCTAATTTATAAATGTCACCTATGTAACTGTTGCATATAAATTGTTCATGCATGCATCCATATCATGTGGTTTGGGGGCCTTATGCCGATTCACCTAATAATTAAATATGGGGCCCATATGCGGGCAAATCTAGCCTTATATTGGCCTCATTTAAATCTGTGCATCGAACCGGTATTATATTTTGCCATGTTAATCCAACATTTAAATTGCGGGGATCTAAATAACTTGCACCATCTAATTAATTGTCGGGACCCCGGTTCCGTTTAATACTGTCTAATTGCATTGCACCTTTGCCATGTCATGCCTCATACATGCATCATGTCGATCTTTTGTCGTAGTATTAAATATTGCATCCGGTGTTTCTTCTAGCGTTTTGGTTCTTCGCGGATAAGGCCGTTGAGTTGATGTGAGCTTCGCCCCGATCTTCGGATGAACCTTCGGCAATGTTTTCAAAGAGCATCTCCCCTTTCTACCTATCTTACTTTTATAGTCTTTATTCCTCCTGTTGATCTATTGCTATCGTGTTATGCGCTCTAGTTTCCGTACATGATATACCGTGCAGCCCTATATTGCCTTGGACACACCTATTACCATTGTTTGGTAGATAGTTGGACTTATGCGTCGTAGTCGCTTGCTAGTGCTGTTGCATGTCGTCAAGTGCCACGATTGTTGATGTATTGCCGCATGTTGATGTTGGAGATGATCATAGTTTTACTTATCGTTCACTTTAATTTGTTTAACAACTAAAATTGAAATAAGAGGCATCGGTGGGTGATAGAAAATATTTGGTTTTCCAACGCCCACTTGTGTCCCGTAAGACCCAGTACTTGATACATTCCTTGATTTATCGCGCTATCCACATCCGGAGGTATATGGGACCCCCGAGCGAGCTTGATTCAGTCTTATTTCTTGGGGCCACAACTAGTTTGAGGTTTTATTTACGATCCTGTACTTATGCCATGCTACTTTCTGTATTTTAATTGTGCGAGGAGCACACTGTACTGTTTAGGTATGCGGAGTGATTACGCGGTATCGACAAGCCCAGCCACACTTTCGGTTCCCGATCGCTTCTGACCATTGGCGCAACCTTGAGTCCGTCTCGGAGCTTGCTTACTCCGTTGCGGGATCTACTCAAAGGGGTGGCCCCCTGAAATATTTCTGAATCCTGTGATTGTTCAGTCGTGAAAGCCTCGTTGGGTTTTGTTTTGGTTTTTCCGAGGTTGATCGAGCGTGTGTTAACTTTCTGAAAACCGTGTCCGCGGATATGGACGACTTGGAGCACAGTATCTCGATCATAGACAAGCATAACTAAAGTTTATTGCTATAAATTTGACTTTATAATGACTAGTAATCAGCTTCACTATGATGGAATGGTTAATTAATACTGCCCACAATTGCTTGTTTGGATTGTCGCTTGCGACCATTGTACCTGACTAGTAAGTATTGCCACTACAACGGAATGGCTGATTAAAAGTACCAACAACTGCCGGGTTTATGGGTTCTCTCATGCTAATTGTATCTGACTAGTAAGTGTTGCCACTATAACGGAATGGTTAACTAAAAGTGCCCACTGCTTACTTGATCAGGATGAATATCTATATCTGACTAGTAATTACTGCAACGATAACTGAATAAGTAAAACTGCCAACTGTGTGAGTTCCTCGGTTGACTTCCTCGTTTGGTCTCGAGGGGGAACCACCAGGATGGGTTTGTTTGGTGATAGCTTCAGGTTGGATCCGGTTAGGTCATTCTTATCCCTCTCTGATAACCGCCAGTTGTATCGAGTCTCTATAGTTTATTTAGTGCACGCTGCCGCTTGATCCACCATACCTATGTAGGCGAGACCAATTCTAGCCTCGCCGTGTCTTGGCCTCAAGATCTTGACTCCTCTTTTCCTTTGCCCTTTGTCGGCACCCCTTTGTTTAAGCAGGTTTTGAGATCGACGCCGTTAGCGGGTTACCCTTCCGGCTTGGCAGTGGTTATGGACGCCATTGGTTATTCTTCAGGGCTCTTAGCCCCATTTGCATCTTGTCCGTAGCTGGACGCTCTATCGTTTTCAAGGTGATTTGGATCTTTGTATATTATATCTGTATTCTTGACTCTTGGAGTCGCGCTGTATATATATCTGTTCTGTGGGTCCCATCGAGGACTGTTGTGTAATGTTATTACTTTGCTTTCCACCCGCACGAAAGTGCCTGGTGGGCACCTTTTAATCGTTTCTATGCGGGTTTGGCGGGTTTCTCTAAAACTTGCATAGGGTCGATTCTGAGGGTGTTACAATACATCAAATATAATCACAATCATGGCCATATCACATCACAACACACCCCTGCAAAACAAAGTTAGACGCCTCTAATTTTCTTTGCATATTTTACGTGGTTTGGGGCTTTCAATAAGTGTCGCTCTAACTTGCGAACAAGAACCACAACGTTGATGTTTGAACTATCAAGTGCCCGTTGTAAATTGGATCTATACTATAATGGGAGAGACAGACACCCGCAAAGCCACTTATGCAATACAAGTTGCATGTTGAGCGTGAAGCAAGTCTCATGAACGATGTCATGTAGGGTTAGCCCGAGCCGCTTCATCCCATCATACCGCAAGATGCAAAGTACACAAGAAGCCATTGATAATAAAAACACCACCGCCCACAATGACCATTGTGTTCTACTCGTGCAACAGATCTACATATAGACACGGCTCTGATACCACTGTAGGGGTTCGTAGCATGGAAAACAAAATTTTTCTACCGCATACAAACAAACAAGCCAAGATCTATCTACTAGATTGTAGCAACGAGTCGATAGAATAACTTACCCTCGAAGATTCCAAAGTGTTTAACGAGAGCAGATTCTCGTGGGTGATGTAGTCGTAATCTTGCCGATCTCAAGATCGTGTAGACGATCCTTTCGGCGCTGCGTTCGATGGCGCTCCATGATCGGTCACACGTTCGATTTTCGATGAAGACCTTCCTCTCCTTGTTCCAAAGAAGTGGAGTTTGTAGCACTCTCCTCGTGATTCCGAAAGACCTGACACGTGCAGGAAGTAGAGGGAGATCTCATGAGGCTTCGCCTTAAGCCGGAGCGAGTATGGTGGACTATGAGAGAGGCCTTGGCAATCTAGGGTTTAGAGGCACCAAGGAGAGAGGGCTAGGCCGGCGGCTAGGGCAAGGGGAGGTCCCCAACTCGGTGGCTAGGGCAAACCCTAGGTGGCGGCGGCGACTTGGTGGCCGGCGGCTAGGGTTAGAGTTTTGGTAGAGAGAGGTGTAGGTCTAGAGGGGCACCCCTGCCCCTCCTTTCATAGGTGGGAGGGCGCCTGCCAAGGGGAGGGAGTCCTCCCCCAAGTCGTCCTCCTTGGACGGCGGGTGGAGGGAGAGGAACTCCTCCCCAAGTAGGTTTCCTACTCTCCCTCCAACAAGCAAAACTGCCGTTTGACTTTTCAAATTGGCGTTTGACTTTTCAAACTAGGATTTGATTTATCCCTTTATTTTGCCCAGCCATGATACCTAGTACATGATGCAACCATTACAAATTGTTATGACACATTCATGTACCCTTCCCCTCCGGAGTGTTGGACCTTCCGGAACCTTCTAGAACATTCCCGATGAAAACACCGGAATCATTCCCCAACTCCGAAACAGGACTTTTCTTATATGAATCTTATTCTCCGGACCATTCCGGATCTTCTCGTGATATCCCGGATCCCATCCGAGACTCCGAACAATATTTGGTCTCTTACTAATCATTCCATAACTACTCAACAACATCGAATCCTTAAGTGTGTCTACCTACGGTTAGTGAATTATGCGGACATGATCGAGACACTTCTCCGAACAATAATCAATAGAGGAATCTGGAAATTCATATGGCTCCCACATATTTCTACGATTACTTTGCGATCGAATGAACCACTTACATACGATACCAATTTCCCTTTGTCTCACGATAGTTTACTTATCCGAGGTTTTGATCGTCGGTATCTCTGCATACTTAGTTCAACCTCGTTACTGATAAGTACGCTTTTCTCGTTCCCGTGGTATGTGATCCCTTGTGAGCCATTAACATGCTTGCAAGCTAATTGGATGACATTCCACCGAGAGGGCCCAAAGTATATCTATCTGTCACATGGATGGACAAATCCCACTCTTGGTCCATGTGTCTCAACCCATACTTTCCGAACACTTAATGCCACCTTTATAGCCACCCAGTTACGGTGTGGTGTTTGATGTCATCAAAGCATCCTTCCGGTGATGGTGATAAGCATGATCTCATGGTCGAAGGAATTAGGTTACTATGTATTAGAAAGCTTATAGCAATTGAACTATTAAAATGACTTGATCTTTATGCTACGCTTATCTATAGGAGTATGTCCATCATACCATTCTCCTAACGATATGATCTTGTTGTTAATAACATCTCAATGTTCATGATAGGGCCACAATCATTTATTAACCAACAAGCTAGTATTATGAAGAGGCTTTACTAGGGACTCTTATTTAGTTTACAAATTACACAAGTATTAATTTTTCCTTGTTAATACTGTTATAGTATGAATGTAAATATTTATCATAAACACAAAGATATACTAATAACTACATTTATTATTGCCTCTAGGGCATATCTCCAACAGAGTGGGTGTAGGCGGTGGCCTGGAGCGACGACGGGAAGCCAGCGGGATCCCAATCGGCACAGAGGTCCGGGTTGGAGATGGTCGGCGGATGGGAAAAACCGGTTGAACGGAGCGATTTTTGGACGGAAAAACCGGTGGACGGAGGTGTTGACGAAAACAAAAACAAAGGACTTCGAGTATCGAGGGAACGCTCTGTTGCCCAGAAACGGAACGTTTCGTTCTTTGTAAGTGGGTGAAGATAAGTTGTTAGTTATATATAAAATCTAGGAATTTGTTAGACGTCACATAATAGATAGGGAGCTAAAAGATAGGACATGCATGGTCCAGTTGTTATTGTATTCAAAATAATTTGTTAGCGGTGACAATTTTCTTGTAATTATATTAAAGTGTGACACCAAACGCCACCGTATCTTTGCTTTTAATAGTATAAAGATGATCGTAAGTCATATATAGTACATTTTGGGACGAAGAGAGTAATTTGGCATACTAAATTAGTTCATCCAAACGTGTTATATTAGTAATCAGTGGGAGTATCACTTAATCTTCATTTCATATGGGGCCAACATATGATGAATAAATTTCTATTTGAGAGATTGAGACACGAGGTTGATATGCTGATCTCGTCGACGCCCCGAGATCATCGGAGTGTATATGGCATCTTTGACTTTTGAAGTTTGATCAACGGTGCACTTTTACATGGATGTTTTGTGCAAGTGGTGGACCTTTTTTTTGCCACTCGTACCCAAAACGTACTGAAGGCAGTGTGCTATTTTTTGAGAATCGACCTTGCCCAGTGCACAATTGTTCCGTCGCTAAAAACATCCGCACAAAGAAGAAAAACGACGTCATAAACACGTGAGTGTTCGGTCTGCTTACGCCAGCATCCGCCCATGCCTGTGTGACCTGTCGAAATATCCGTGGGCCCGCAGGGCTAGATCCGCGACGACGTGGCCTGCTGTGCATCAAGCGTCGGCTACGCATCCCGATCCGCCGCAACCTGTCTCTTCAAGTTCACAGGTGGCCCGCGCCGTCCGTGTCAGCTCTAGATCGGGAAAGGAAACTGCAGACCCCATCGCCCAGCTGCATGCGGCGCCACAGTTCCCGAGCCGAACCAGCAAAATATCGGAAACAGACAGACGGAGATCTCGGTACGGAGTAGGTTTTCTAAATCAAATTTGTACTACTCCTTCTGCTAACCTCTTCAAAATTTGGCGTAAATTTGGAGGAGTACACCATGTGTTTTCCGTTTGCTGAAGATTCATTCCTCAGTAGGTTAACGACGAACTACCGAAAAGTCGCTCACCTTTCTTTGAGCGGTGTTCCTTAAAAATTATAAGACTTTCAAAGTGGTTAAGGCTAAACTAATTTAGAAGCCTCATAAAATTTTAAAACCGGCTTCCTAATAAGCTAGGGGTAGTCTCTTTCCTCCCGGCAGGCGGCACCGACGACGACCACCAGCAAAGCAAGTAAACACGGCCGGTGGTGTTTCCTTCGCCGTGTGAAAATGAAAGAGGGAAACCGGCCTCGGACCTCGGTGCGTTCCGAGGCGGGCCGCACATGGAGCATGGAGGATGTCTCGTGATTGCGACGCCGGAATGAAATTGCAGGCCCAACACGGCACGTCGCCGTCGGTGCTCACCGGTGCGCGACAGCCCGAGGAGGATGGAGTGGAGTTCACACCTGCCTACTGCCTCGCGCTGTCGCTCGCGGAATGCTGCTAGTCTTGCTAGGTTTGCCATGTTTCTCTGAGAGCACAGGAATAGTATGGGGTTGTTGATCGAGTACAATTTTGTATGTGTCGACGGGGGTAACGATTTTCTTTCCACGGAACGGAGGCGACAAGTCTCTCAGGGTACTGCTTGGCTACAGGTTTCCTTCCGGCTACTCAGGACGTCGATCTAGACGTCAAATTTAGATCTGGATGTTAAAAATTGGCCAGTCGCGTTTTTTGCATTTGTGCGAACTTTGATCCGGACTTTCCAGAACATACCTAGGATACCTGAAACGCCTTGGAAAGCCGGACGAAGCGAGACCCGTCCAGTCTTATTCGCTCATATTAATCCAAAGTTCACACAAATTTGACCATATTCGTCCAAAGTTCGTTCATATCATCATATTCACCTAAAGTTCGTTTATATCGGCCATATTCGTGCAAAGTTCGCCCAAAATTCGTCCAAAGTTCGTCTCGCCCATAGTTCGTTCATATCGTCATATTCACCTAAAGTTTGTTCATATGGCCATATTCGCCAAAGTTTGCCCAAAATCCGCCTAAAGTTCGTCGGTATCGCCCATATACACCAAAGCGTCCATAGTTCGTTCATATCGGTCTAAATTTCGTCCTTATCGACCATATTCGTCAAAAATTCGTCCATATTCGACCAATACTGCTTATATTCGTCTATATTCGCTCAAATTCACCCAAAGTTTGTCAAAATTTGTCCATATCGATCATATTCGCCCAAAGTTCGTCCACGCCCATATTAGCCAAAGTTCGTCCATATCGACCATATTCGTCCAAATTTTGTCCATATTCCCAAAACCGCTTATATTCATCCAATGTTCACCAAAATTTGTTGAATCTTAGTCAGACACGGAAACTCGCCTAAGAAAATGAGTATCGTCCGGACTGGGTTCCGTAACGAGTGAAGATGTTCTTAGGCTGATTATAGCACATGTTACTAGTCTAAGTTACTACCTTCATAGTGGGAAATAACTTAATTATAATAACATACAATGTCATATTAATTAGGTTATAAACACACTTTGTCTTGGTATATGTAATGTTACAGTAACATAGTTAGTTACTCAATCCATCTTTCTCTTTATTAAATTAGTACACATCTTTCTCTTATTAAATTATTACACATAAGCAAAAATGTTTACTTGAAATAGTAAAGTTACCCCACGCTATGACCAGCCCTTAGGGCATGTACAATGCTAGAGAAGGCATGCCTTCTCTTAGCTCTCCACATCATTTAGAGAAGACACAATATATAACTTGTACAATGAATTATATCTTGTTGCTATCTCTAGCAATTAATAAAAATTAACTATTTTTAGTAAAAAAATTGGTTGACTAAGAGAAGGCATATGGTACAATGGAGAAAAATAGTCTTCTCTTATTGCTAAGAGATCATCCCTTAGCTAAGGGAAGACAACCCCCTCTTTCTTGTTTCTCTTTCCTCCAATCCGAAAAATCCGTGGCGGCGTAAGGGAAGGCGGCGTCGCGCGTTGTACGCCAGCGTTACTGAGAAGCAAGCGAGGCTGAATTATCGTATAGTGCGCGCTCTGTCGAATCGAGACCACTTAGTACGGGCGAGTGAAGTCAGCTGCATGTAGTATTAAGAAGGCCCAGGAGCCCAACTCAAGCCCAGCAGAAAACAACCAAAGCAGCGGGAAACAAACCCAAACTACAGCCCACTTCACAAGGCAAAAAAGAAAAACGCTAACTCCTGCTTTGCACGGCTGCCCTGCCACGCCTCCTCAAGAGCGGCATTATGCCAACAGGCGCACGGTGCACACGTACAGAGCCACGACTACACATAAGCAAAGACAAGTGTCCAAGCATGCAGCATCGCACGCAGACGCGCTGCTTGACCACTACGTATATGCGGACACCACCCGACCGCGGCTCTCACCGGACCTCCACCTCGGTGACGGTCCTCTCCCTCTGGGGCGCGCGCGGCACCGACACGTACAGCACGCCGTCCTTCACCTCCGCCGTGATCCCGTCCGCCCGCGCGTCCTCCGGGAGCAGCAGGCTCGCGTGGTAGCACCCGTAGCTGCTCGCCGACCACCACTCGCCGCCGTCGTCGTCCTCCTCCACCACCGCCTTCTCGCCCCGGATGACCAGCGCGCCGTCCTCCACCGTGACCCGCACGTCGTCCTTCCCCAGCCCCGGCACCTCGAACCGCAGCCGGTACACATCCTCGGCCTCCCGCACCTTCCCCAGCAGCGGCCGCAGACGCTCCAGCGGCCGGCTCAGGGTCTCCGCAACCTGCGACAGCGCGCTCCCGAGCCCTGCATGTACGCGGCAGACGTCAGTGGGCGCCATGGTTGATAGGAAATGGTAGTACGAGGTAAGCAGCCACTACGTACCGTCGACCAGGCGGAACGGGACGAGGTCTCGGACTCGGAGGTCTCTCCAGGGAAAGTGGGTAGCCGTGTTGGAGCCTGAGCGGTCTGCCACGGGGACCTCACGGCAGCTTGTCCTGCCGGCTGCCTCCGACGAGAAGAGGTACCGAATGTCCAGGCCTCCCTGAGAACAGGCTGCCGCCGGCCTCACCAGAGCTGGAGCCCGGCCGGCGAGGGCCCTGCTGAGGCAGAGGCGAGCTAAAGCCATGTGTTCTGTAACAAACTCTGCTCGGTGAGTTGCAGTGTGCTGGCGAGCTTTGTCACTTTGGTCGCTCTGCTTGGAGAGACGGAGACGGATTGCATTATAAGGACGCAATACAAGCCCGGAGAGGCATCTGGAAGGAAGAGGAACACTCCACAACATTCTGGTAGCGACTAAAGAGAAAAACAAAAGGCGGATTCGAGACTAGCATTTTGTGTCTAGTCAGTCCGACACCGATAAACCCAAGCAGAGAAGCAAAGAGGCTACGCAGAGAGAATACCACAATGCTAAACATAAATGAACACAGTTAATCGAAAATAACATTTTACATTTACTTGGGATGCCATCCTGTCACGAAGACAATGCACAACCATGACCCACACGATCCGATAAACCAAAGTTGAGGAGTACATTCCAGCGATTAACAAACGAGACCTCAAACACCACCACCCTTTTAATTAAGCAGAGCTAATCATACAGGCCCTCCTGCTCCCAGCCATCCACGAGGAAATCTACCATTTCCTGCCATTGGAAAACCGAGTATAGACAAGTAAACAAGCTGTTCTGCGCCAGATAGGAGCGAAAGAGTGAGACGATATGCAGGTTTGCACGAGATCTTACGCCGAGAGGGATCGGTTGTGCAAATGCCTTGGTGCTTCCTAGCAGGCTCTCGTATGTAGCATTCCAACTACAGTCAACAGGCACATGCATGATAAAATGGACCAACGCCAGTCTCAAACAGCGTAAGCAAAACGACACCACACGTAGCTAAAACTAATGGCTAATAACTGTTCAGTTTATACGAGATTCATTTCAGAGAAGGTATTACACAGGATTCTGCAGTCTCGGAAAAACCACTAGTCACTACCATACTCACAACCATGAAACCAACAGATTGATGATACTATAGCATTATCGTTCCAACCATGATGTGGCGCAAATTATGATAACTGGGCATGAGAATGCCAGAGATCGTGTACACATATATTCATCAAGAAGCTAAGGTATTTAATGCTAATGATATACTACTACTAGACTGTTTTTATCATTTCAAGATCTTCCGAATATTCGAGATCCTGACGCTCCATTAAAACAAATAAAATGCATGAAAGTTACCCTATTTTTGGTTCCCGAGTCTGTTGACGCTGAGAATTATTAACCCGTCTGTTTCCGACCCACTGCTGCCTAGTCTGGTTCCATAGTAGAAGACCTGTAGTTTACAGATAGGAAAATCAAAAATCAGTGAAATTAGTTGTTTGGCTGAGTAGCCCACTATCAGCAGTTGAGTAAGCTTAGGAGAATCAAAAGAAGGTCAGAGAAACTAGTGGTTCATCTCTGTAGCCACTGTCAGCGGTTGATTATGTTTACCTCAAGCTAGGAATTCAGTTAACATTTCCATGACTTTATTCTAAAGATCACAAAGCACAGCTAACAACAGTAATTAATTATCATTGGAGTAGCATCATTATGATGTCAGCATAAAATACTGCCTATAACCATATAAGATAATCATTTGCGAAAATATCTAACATGCATCATCTATTTGTCTTCTAGAATCGCGCTATGGCCCTCAATATGAAACAAAGAAATTCTTAAACTCTAACACACCATTCTAAGACACAAACCTAACTGAAAGTATACGGGAACTATGGGAATGGCATTGTGGATTGTTAGATGCTTTTACCTTGATTTACAAACTCATTTGGGTTGCTGCTACTTCCAGCTCCATGCTGGTCACTAGATTGTGCTGCTGTGCTGATGGAAGACATGCTACGCTGTGACTGCAAGGCACTGTTCTCCATTTCGCGTGGACTTGTACTCCAGAAATCTTCAGATAAACTACGATGTTTTATTGAGCGCCCTTGAATCCTTAAACCTTTTGAAGGCTCATCAACAGCTGTTATAGGAGTAGACTTCGCACATCCAAAACAATTTCTGCTCTGTTGCAAACCAGGATTGACCAATAAATGATTAGAACCAAGTATCGAGAGAGGTTGCAGGAAGAAAAATGAAAAGGCTTTGGAGAAACCTATTGTGAAATCAGCTACAATTGCAGGCTATAAAAAGCTTTTACAATAGTTGCCAGGTTTCCCAGTGTAATTACGTGAAACATGTGCACAATATGAAAATATCATTAACTGAGGCAAGCTAGAACTCATAAAAACAGAACATTAAAACAAAACATAATCTATGCACCAATCATAAATACTCCCTACGTCCCAAATTAAATGCCACAGATTTGTCTAAATTCATATATACATCTAGGCACGTTTTAGTGTATAGATACATGCAAATCTAGACAAAATCTTCAACATCTAATTCGGGACAAAGGGAGTATATATTATTCCCATTGACCACAAAACAACCTACTATAACTCTATACATTTTAAACTGGAAAAGGAATAGGTATTCATTTGATTTTGATCCCCCAGGAGTGGAAAAGATGATATACTGGTTCTGCACATACTTATTGACAACATCCACAAATGGCTTCTTTTTGGGATTTGGTAATCAATAAAGATTACCATATCCAGATTCAAGCACATGGTAAGCATCAGTACTCCAGTGCAGTTCCCCATCAGATTCAGAAGGGGTTAGCAACATACGTTGAAGTAGAATCTATGCTCTTTGCAAGGGAAAAAAATTACCAAAGATAGTAATCTGAGTCACCCATATAGTCACATCATTAAGTTTAATACTGTTCAGAAATATCAGACAATCTGAGCAACCAATTACAGGGTTGGATTTTCACTTTTCTAGTTCCGCAAGCATATACAAACTTCACTATGACTCGACCAGGTAAAACATCGCTATAGGTTTCACTGTTTGGTGCAAGGAGCTTTATATGCTAAACCTCCCTAGAAAGCTACACTGTTTGGAAGCTTCAGGTGCAGGAAAGAAAAAAGGAGCTACACGGAACCTAACAGCAGACAGAAAAGTATCATCAGTCTATAAAAAGCATTGCTGCACAACCACAAAACATTCTTTGTGCAGGTAATGTCCACGGACAAGAAGACACAAGCAATCGTTCAGGTCGACCTCAAACAACTTGCCCCTCCCGGTAACCATTAATGCTTGAGACTAATGCTTGGTTTCTATTAATGGAAATCAAGAGAAAGATCCCCTCTTTATAAAAAAACATACTCCTAAGTGAACATTGAGACGTTAAATGCACATGTAAAAACAAACCTATGTAACAATCGAAACAGAGATATTGCAGATTGGTACCACTGGCATAGACATATTTCATCGAATCAATCCCGACGGCCGACGGCCAACCGCCTACATGCCACTAACTCCGACAAATCGCCATCTTCCAACTGACTATCCATAATCGCTAAATCAAAAGAGAGGGGGGCATCGATCCATGCCCCGCGCTATATACGTCTCCTCTAATCTCAGACAGAAGCTCGGCCAAACACCAACCGCGCCGCAGCAGCAATCAAGCGAACAAACCAACGCACTGGGGTGGGTGGGTGCCCAGAGGAGTAGAACCCGAGCTAGAGGTGTAGCTGAGGTAGAGAGGGAAGGAGTCGTACCCCACGCAGGCGACGAGGCGGCGCACCCACGAGGAGAGCGACCCGCAGCCTAGCAGCATAGCATCAGGTTCGCCGTCGAAGGAGGCGCACGCACGCACCGGCACCGGCACCGGTCCCCGACCCAGCCGCCGCCGCCGCAAACCCTAACCCTAGAACCACCCGTCCGGGGGATCGTCCGTCCGCCTCCCTCTCGCGAAAGCACGCGCCGTTGCTCTGCGGAGCGGCTCGGCTTTTCCTTTTCGAATTCGATCGAGGGGAGGGAGCAGTAGCAGGATTAGGAGAGGATTAGGTGGAGGGGTGTGATGTGATAATGGCGGCTTCCTCCCTTATCTGCTTTTGGGCTTTGGGGTGGGGGAATCATTGCAGTTGGTTGGCGTTGCTAGCTAGCTAGGGGGAGGAGTCGAGGAGATCCCCTCGCGTACGTGGCCAGAGGTTGGGGGAAAGCCGTAGCGTAGCGCCCCGTGCGCGGATGACAGGTGGGGCAGCTCCGGGATCGACTGGAACGTTGATTCCTTCAGACCTCTCGTGGGCCCTAGTCCTGGCTAGAGCTTTGCTTGGCTTGGAAAATTTTGAAACTTGAGACCTGACGTGCAAGGTGCAGCCGACGTGCAACAGATTGCGTGCGCGTGTTAGCAAAAACGAAAACTTCCACATTTGTTTTTTAAATTCCACCGATTTATTAATAATCATCAACAACAGTATAAAAAGTTATAAATGTAATAAAAATTACAAATAGATCAATGGACCACCTAGCGACGATTACATAAAGACGAAAAGGCGCGCCCGTCGCCTCCATCATCAAGCGGGCAAACAGCCGTAGAGCTTGTTGTAGTAAATAGACGGAAAGTCGTCGTGCTAAGACCACAAAGAGCCAGCGTACCAGAGCAGCAACCATCGCTGAAGATGACCAACGTAGATCGAAAGAGACTGACCTCAAAACGCTACAACGAAAAACGACCAGATCCCAAGGGATATGTCGGACACACGACTCCACACGCCCTCCGCCGATGCTAGACGCACCACTGGAGCGAGGATAGGACGAGGAGTACTTTATTCTGACTTCAGGACGTAGCCGTCGCTTCAACATCCTAAAAAAGACACTAAAAATAGTCTAAATAAAACACTGAGACCTTCCGCAGGCGAGGGGTCGTGGTCTGTCACGCCTCCAAGGCCCCAATGCCGCCGGAGACGGGACGGACCGATAGCGCCGTCGGTGGAGGGAAGGAACCCTAGATGGGTTTTGCCGCCGCCTCTTAGAAGAGCCTCTCTCTAGGTCCCGTACCGGTTTGGTTTTTTTTTTGAACGATAATGGGGTCTCGAAAGACCCTGATGTAGCTTTCCTTATCAAAGAGGTGGGTACAATTTTGCACACAGGCCCAAATACATTTTATAGGGCTGTGTTTTTACAAAGAGAAACTTGGGGAAGAAAATAAAAAAGCAATCGAGCCCATGTTCTCCTCCATTGACAATGAGTCTCCAGCTCCGGCCACCCTTCTTCCGCCGGGGACGCACCACTTGGCTTCGAGAGGACGCAAAACGTCGGTGTTGAGATCGAGGAGTAGCCTCCATCCTAGAGGTTGAGAAGACGCATATCTTGCGTCCGAGAAGGCCATCGAATCGGCCAAAGATCGCGTGGCGTTCTTGCCCGCCGTGTGATGAGCTTAATGCTGTTGCAGGCTTGGCACAACTGCAACCCGCTGCCAGTCGCCACCACTACTTCTCCCCTCTCCACCAAGGCCGGCCAGAGAAGAACGACGAAGACTCGCAGCAAGTAGCAACCATCCAGGCACACTGACCTTATGGAGGAAGCCACCGGAGATGAAGAGAAGCCCCGCGCCCGACTCCATCCATCGAAGCATCCTAGCGGGGCCCTTCTCTTCTAGCAGACGCGAGATCGGGTCAGATCGAGCCCACATCAATCTTCCAGGCTGCCGCATACACCACGCGACCGTCGCGTCATCCTCCTTCCACCCCTCGCCACCAAGGCCAGCCAAAGGGAGAAGAACGCCGCCAGATCGCCAGATCCAGCTATAGCCGAGGCACTTATTAGAGAGGCCTCCGCCCACATCCCAAACCCTAGCAAGCTCCCACCATAGGAGCTGACCAGGCCTGAGTGAAGACGGCCACCCGTCGTCGTGCCTAAACGCTGGGGGGGAGGGGCAGGCCTATCGGCATCTCGCCAAATGCCTCATGGGCAGACACAAGAAAACCTAAACCTAATCCTACGACTCCTACGACGAGAGCCCGGCAACCTAAACTACATGCACCAGAGCCACTCCTCCACCTCTCCTGACCAGCAACGCTGGCGAGTTCGGCTTTGGAGTGACCCGGCGCCCACGTGAAGGTTCTAGAAAACTGTAGCAGGGTAAAGGGGAGAGGAGGTGGGGGAGACAGAGTTTCTGCAATGGTTTTGGAAGAGTACGCCTAGATTTTATCTGGATGATATTATGAAGCCATGATAAGGGTACACGGGGAAGAGCTTAGCCAGTTGGTGCACAAGAAGTCACCTTATTTATTATTTCTGCTTACATCATCATTAACTTGTTTGTTCATCTATACAAACTTTTTCATGATTCTACTTAAAATTCTATAATCCAAGATACTCCCTCCATTCATAAATATAAGACATTCCAGATTTGTAAAACGAATGTATCTAGATATCTTTTAGTGCATAGGTTCACTCCGAATCTGATATGGGATCCCTTGTAGGATTTACCCCGATCTTCACGGATTTGAGGCGGGGAGTGAGGGGAAACACAATGAACACTATGAACACAACACAAATGCAAAATAAAGATACAAACGCACGCAAACACATCCGATTCGATTTGCTCCCGTTGGTTCGAACAACCAATCCAATAGAATCTTTGGCGAGAGATCGTGAAGTAGAATCACCAAAGGAGAGATCGACAAGCGGATGATAGAATCCAAATCATAGGAGAGAGTAGCAACCAAGTAGAATCGCAAAGGGGAGATACCTAGCATTACTATATCCTTGACAAGGAAATACCAAACACTTGAGGAGGGTCTTGATGAATTCGAGACGAACACCAAACTCCAAGGCCTTATAGAACTTATATTAACTATAGAGGGGTTCCCATCTAGGTTTAGGCACAAGCCTTCATTCATATTCAACTCTAGAGTTTCAAGGAGGGATTGGATGCATATATATATAGGCCATCCACGAGCTAGGGGTATTTTAGGCATAAAGGGGAGTTTGGGGGGCATTACATGGGCTAGTCCCAACTCAAGGCGCGCAAACCTGTTTCTCTTGCATCGGAGACTCTGGGGTCGAGGGGTCGAAGACTCTGGGGTTGTCGGAGACTCCAGTCAAGGCTTCGGTCTTCGAGCAGTATCCGGGGGGTGTATTGAGAGCTCCAGGATCTAGTCCGGGGTCCTTGGGCCGCTAGGCCAGAGACTCCGGGGTCCAGGGGCAGAGACTATGGTCCTCTTCCAGCAGCTTCTTCTTCCTTCGCTTCCAGGCCTCTTGCTTGGGGGTCTTGGCTCCTAGGGTCTTCTTGTCATCTCCTCTTGGTGTCATGGTCAAGGACCTAGTCATATCATAGGCATCTGTCTCAAGTAGGATCTCATTCACATGATAACCAAAGGAAGGCGATATATGGAAATAATTCACCTTTGTGGGAACGGTTGGCGTATCATGATATGGTCCAATGGTGAATGCCATGTGTTGGGCCGCATCATCTCCCCTCCCCAGCTTTTGTGGGAACGGTTGGCGTATCATGATATGGTCCAATGGTGAATGCCATGTGTTGGGCCGCATCATCTCCCCCCGCTTGAAAATGAGTCGTCCTCGATGAAGTTCCTTCATCATGTAAGGAGAGAGATGTACCCATGGTCTTGTGCTTGTATGTGGTTGGATCTCCGGTGTCGTAGCCTTGGTCAAGTTTGTTGAAGAGCTTGAAGTTGAGTTTGTCATCAAGTTGTGGTTGGAGATCTTGTAGTGTGTTCCTTGTAGGTGGTGGTCTATCTTGGGTACCCTGCAAAACTGACAACAAAGAGACAAAGAGTTGTATGATGGATTGTTAGTATGAGTCACACTCAAATCACTCTTCTCACTTTTGCTGGCATGCGACTTGGCACTCACGATTTTTCCACTCATTTGAGGCTTGTGGCACTCACTCACGTGATTGTGGTTCACTCTCTCGCCACTCATCACACAAGGGCCCTTAGCTTGTCTTATCTTGGGAAACGACGTCATGTTGGAAGCAATAACTTGGCTTGGCGTCATAGGTTGTAGCACAAAGGTCTTGTCATTCCACTTGAAAGAGTATTGGTTGGAGGTACCATCATGTATGGCGCCCTTGTCGTATTACCATGGTCTTCCAAGAAGCATGTGACACGCGGTCATTGGCACGACATCACACTCGATGGTGTCTTGATAGGGGCCAATCTTGAAGGAGACGTTGACCTTGTGTTTGATCTTGAGGGTACCATTGTCATCAAACCATTTAACACGATGCAAATTAGGGTGATCCATGTATGGCAACTTGAGTTTCTCACAAAGTTTTATGCTTGCGAGGTTGTGACAACTTCCTCCATCAATTATTACCTTTATGGACTTGCCATCAATTCCGGATCATGTTTGGAAGATGTTGAGGCATTGTTCCTCTCCTGGGATGGGGTGGGTTGTCAAGAATTGCGCGATGACAAGTGAAGGACTTGGATCATGCTCACATATGAGTGTGTCCTCATCTTGCATTGTGGTGTCCTTTGTGATAGCGGCTTGAGTCAAAGCTTCATATTCCTCTTCACTCACGGAGTAGGTTGAGCCATTCTCATCCGTTAGCATAACTCATGTATTGATGCACTCATAAGACTTGTGGCCCTTTCCTCAACACTTGTAGCAAATGACTTTACTATCCGTTGTTGCGTTGGAGGAGGATGCCATAGGGGTCTTGGTTTGCTTGGAGGAGCTTGGTGCTTGGTTTGTTGGCTTGGAGGAGGCATTCACATTGATCAAAGCGAAGTACACCCTTTGCTTCTCATAAGCATTTTCCTTGTGCAAGTGGGGCCTTTGTGTCTTGGTGAAGGAGGTCCACTAGAGTCTTATAAGGTTGGGAGTCGACTATTTTTGTATTGGGCGGCTCAATACATTGAGGAACCGTGATGTTGTTTGCTCATCGACCTCCTTCACATCGGCTCTCATCATAGTCATCTTCATTTCCTTGTAAAACTCTTCAATTGTTTTGGTTCCTTGCTTAAAGTTTTGTAGCTTATCGAAGAGGTTTTGTCTATAGTGCTCGGGGACAAATCTTGCATACATCACTGTGGCATCCCGCAAAAACCACTACTAGAAAATCGCTTGGTATTTTTGTTTTGTGCATCATCATGACATCAGCATGCATCTAATTGATTAAACTATTTTGCTAAAAGACCTACTTTGTTTTCTATATTAATATCCTTCCCCTTGGTTCAAACCAAATCGTCGGTCCAGCCAGATCTTTTATTTATCTAAAACCAATTACAAAATTTATTTTAAAATAAAAGAAAACCCTAGTCAAAATATCTAACCCTAAAACTACCCAACCCTTTTTCCAACCACTCTAATCCTACCCAGCCCCTTCCACATCACCCCGACCAACCACAGCTTGCCACCTCACCTCTCCCTGCCCCCTATCCTATCCCCTCCCTCCACCTCATCCCTCCACCCTCTCTCCCTCCACCCAGCAGCCACCTCACCCGCTGGCCCCACCCCCTTTTCCAGCCGCCTCCCACCAAACACACACACGCCACCACCCGGACCTGGTCCAACCCACGCCCCTGGACCCACCCCCGCAGCGGCCCCCACACGATAGACGCGCCCCACGCCTCCCCCGACGCTCCTCTCCCCCCCCCGTAACCTCCCTCTCCTCTGCTTGTTTCCCCACACCGCGCCTCGCCTCATCCGTGCCTCCGCCTCCTCCTCTGCCTTTGTGCCCTCAAGACTTCGCCCGCCTTCTTCCTCCCCTCCGCCTCCTCCTCCCTCGCCTCTGCACCACCCCGTGCCCCCTCACGCCTCGCCCACGCTCGAGCTCACCTCCCGTGGCCGCGCCTACCTCGTCGTCGCCACCTCCTGCCGCAGCCACCGCGCCTCCCTCCCTCCGCCTCCCAGAGCTCGCCGGCCACTCCCGCTCCTCTCCACGCCGCTCGCCTCGCCTCCCCTTCGGCCGTCCGCCTCCTCTTTGGCCGCAGCTCCTCGGCCTCCAGCGCAGCGCCTCTGCCTCCTCGCCACCGCCCGACCCCTCCCTCCCCTCTGCCGTGTCTCCGTCGACCTCACCCACCTGCCCGTCTGCGAGCCTCCTCTGGCCCGCGGTCTTCCTCCGCGTCGCTGTTCGGACGCGCCCGGCGCCGGCCTCCGTGTCCGTCTCTGCGACGACCGCCTCGTCCTCGCCGGGCCCCCTTGTGGTCGCCGACGGCCGACTCAGCGCTTGGCCTTCGCCTCCCTCGTCGGACGAGCCTGCCTCCTGCCTTGCGTCGGACCGCCGGCCTGCTGGTCACCCCTGGAGCCTGCATCCCGCGTCACGGTCGCCGTCGTCGCCGATGCCATCTGCCTCCACCCGTGTCGGGTTCCTGTGTAGTCCAAGTTGGTGCCGTGTTTTGTTTTCTATTTGTAACCTCATGGAAGTTGTAGCAGAGCAGTGACCAGATCCTGTCGTGCAGGCTTTTGTACTGCTCGACCAAGTGGGGTTCTAGTTCGAGTTGCTGTACCCAATAGGTGCTCCACATGATGTTTCTTCCAAGTCCAAGGTCTCCCGAGCTGCAAGATCTCCATGATCTACAAGGATGCGACACCCTCTTCATCGACAAGACCATCGGTCAAGTTCACCACCGACAAAAGACGGACGACAAGACTCCAACCGAAGATCGGATGTGATGGTGTCGGAACGACAAGTTCTACTTCACGGGCACCGAGCGTCAAGATCGCCTTCACGGGAAACCGCAAGACATCCTTCCCGGGATTTGAAGACCGAACCCTCGGCACGCCAAGATCTTCTCCTCGGAACGCCATGACCTCCTTCACAGATCCGAAGACCCTAAATCCCGGAGTCCGAACCTCGTTTCCCGTCGAACCGATCCCCGACGAACCCTGTCGAACCCCAAACCACATCGAACCCCAAGATCGCCGAACCCTAACGTGTGAACCTTTTCCCGAGCCCCTATTTTATAAATGCTATATATAAAATTGTTGCATATTAAATTGTCATATTCGCATGCATATTGTCATGTGGTTTGGGGGCCTTATGCCGAATCACCATATAATTAAATATGGGGCCCATATGCGGACAAATCTAGTCTCATATTGGTTCCATTTAAATTTGTGTAGCGAACCGGTGATATAATTTTTGCCTTGTTAAGACAACATTTAAATTGTGGGGTATCTAAACAACATAAACCTATTAATTAATTGTCGGGACCCCGGTTCCGCTTAATATGATCTAATTGCATTGCACCTTTGCCATGTCATACATCATACATGCATCATGCCCGATCTTCTGTCGTAGTATTAAATAGTGCATCCGGTGTTTATTCTAGTGTTTTGCTTCTTCGCGGACTAGGCCGATGAGTTGATGCGAGTGCCAACCCGATCTTCGGATGAATCTTCGACAATGTTTCAGGCGAGCATCTCCCCCTTTCTACCTATCTTACTTTTATAGTATTTATTCCCTCCTGTTGATCTATTGCTATCTGTGTTGCGATGCTCTAGTTTCCGTACCCGTGATATCCCTTGCAGCCATATATTGCCTTGGACACATCCTATTACCTTTTGTTTGGTAGATAGTTGGACTTGCGCGTCGTAGTCGCTTGCTCAAGTGCTGTTGCGTGTCGTCCAGTACCACAGTTGTTGGAGTATTGCCGCATGTTTAATGTTGGAGATGATCATAACTTTAATATTTGTTTAATAACTAAAATTGAAGTAGGTAAATGCAGAGGCACCGGTGGGTGATAGATGATATTTGGTTTCCGACCGCTCACTGGTGTCCCGTAGGACCCCGAGTTCTTGACACCTGTTCCGAGATCGAGCGCTAACGACCTGTGGGATGTATGGGCACCACATCGATTTAGTCCCTGATTTAAAAGTACTGTACTGGGGGCCACAAGTAGTTTGGGGCTTTATTACTATTCTGTACTTATGCCATGATTCTTGCTTTATTTAAATTGTGCGATGTCTTTGTCTTGTTTAGGATCGGGACACGTTTTCGCTGTATCGACAAGCCCAGTCATCTTTTCGGGTTCCCAGTCGTTTACAGTCGTCCACCCAAACCCTGAGTCCATCTCGGAGACCGGCCGACTTCGTTGCGGGTGTACTTAGTGGCCGTGCTTGCTTTGGGTCTGGGAAACGTCATGACTTAGGCCCTGCCGACATACCGATGGGTGTATGTTAATTGATCTGGCAAAAAGGGTCGAAGTGCGTGTGGAAACTTTGGTGCACCCCTGCAGGGTTAAATCTTTTCGAGAAGCCGTGTCCGCGGTTATGGATGACTTGGAGCACAGGTCTCGATCATAGACAACTATAACTAAAGTTTACTGTTATAAATTGACTTGTATCCGATCTGACTAGTAGTCAGCTTCACTGTAAAGGAATGGCTAAATAAAAGTACCAACAACTGCTGGGTTCGGGGATATCTCATGCTAATTGTATCTGACTAGTAAGTGTTGCAACTACAACGGAATGGTTAACTAAAACTGCCCACTGCTTATTATATCAGGATGATTATCCATACCTGACTAGTAATTGATGCAACTATAACTGAATGAATAAAACTGCCAACTGTGTGAGTTCCTCGGTTGACTTCCTCGTTTGGTCTCGAGGGGGAAACACCAGGATGGGTGTGTTTGGTGGTAGTATCAGGTTGGTTCTGAATAGGTCTTTCTTACCCCTCTCTGATAGCCACTAGTTGTATCGAGTCTCTATAGGATGTTTAGTGCATGCTGCGCTGCCGCTTCAGTCCACCATGCCTATGTAGGCGAGGACCGCCGAATTCTAGCCTCGCCTTGTACTGGCCTCAGTACTGACCGCTCTCTCTTTTTCTTTTGCCCTTTGTCGGCACCCCTTTTTTGTTTAAGCAGGTTTTGAGATCGACGTCGTTAGCAGGGTTACCCTTCCTTTGGGCAGGGGTTATGGACGCCATTGGTTATTCTTCGTGGCTCTTAGCCCCATTTGCATCTTGTCCGTGGCGACGCCTATCGTTTTCAAGGTGATTTGGATCTTTGTTACGTATATCGTATTTTTGACTCATGGAGTCGTGTTGTATATATATCGTGCTGGGTCCCATCGAGGACTATTGTGTAATGTTATTACTCGTTTCCACCCGTTAAAGTGCTGGTGCACCTTTGAATCGTTTCTATGTGGGTTTGGCGGGTTTCGCTAAAACTTGCATAGGGCCGATTCTGAGGGTGTTACAGTGGTATCGAGCTCAAGGTTGCGATACCCCACAAGTCCAGCCTGTAGGATAACCTAGCTCACGGCCGAAGTAGAGTGTCAAAAACTATATTTGCAAAATCGGTTGGATAGTTCTGATTAGGTCTGATTTTACTCCTTACCCCTCTGCTGCTCTCCTCTCACCTCCGCGTGTTTTGAATCCGCTCTCTTCTCTCTCTTCGAGTCCAGGATTTTTCGTGGTTGAGTTCCATCGTACCTTCAGGGTTTCGCTTCCTCCTTTGGTAACGGTGTTGCTACATCTGGTCTTCATGCTATCCGAGGAATCCTTCGTCTGGTGGACTTCTCTTTGTTCCTTCTCGTGCCTTCTAGTGTTTTTCCGACGCGACGACATCATCTACGCTAGATCCGATGCAGAGTCTGCATCACTCCTTTGTTTCTGAACCTCGAATGTCAAGATCTTCAGTCTGATTCCGAGAATGGTTGCACGCTTTTCCACTGATTGTGCAGAGTAATAGTTTGGGTGCGTGATGGATTGGCCCCCATGCCGACTACTCACTCTATTCGCTTGTGTACATTGAAGTGGATGAGAATGCATCGGTTCCCTCTTTCCATCGAAGCTAGAGGTGGCTTTATTTGTTGATACCTCTACCTTCGACCTTTTGTTCCCGGAGTATTCTCTCGATGATCACGGACAACGACATCTTGTTAGTGGTGTCGCGAGGATCTACACGATGCGAGAAGATTCAGATCGCCGCCCTTCTTCCCGGTACCATGAGGCGGATCTCGAGGGCGAGATCCATTGTTAGTGGTGTCGAATTGTGGCATCCCGCAAAAACCACTACTAGAAAATCGCTTGGTATTTTTGTTTTGTGCATCATCATGACATCAGCATGCATCTAATTGATTAAACTATTTTGCTAAAAGACCTACTTTGTTTTCTATATTAATATCCTTCCCCTTGGTTCAAACCAAATCGTCGGTCCAGCTGGATCTTTTATTTATCTAAAACCAATTACAAAAATTTATTTTAAAATAAAAGAAAACCCTATTCAAAATATCTAACCCTAAAACTACCCAACCCTTTTTCCAACCACTCTAATCCTACCCAGCCCCTTCCACATCACCCCGACCAACCACAGCTTGCCACCTCACCTCTCCCTGCCCCCTATCCTATCCCCTCCCTCCACCTCATCCCTCCACCCTCTCTCCCTCCACCCAGCAGCCACCTCACCCGCTGGCCCCACCCCCTTTTCCAGCCGCCTCCCACCAAACACACACACGCCACTACCCGGACCTGTTCCAACCCACGCCCCTGGACCCAACCACGCAGCGGCCCCCACACGATAGACGCGCCCCACGCCTCCCCCGACGCTCCTCTCCCCCCACCTCGTCTCCCCCCGTAACCTCCCTCTCCTCTACTCGTTTCCCCCACCGACCACCGCCGCGCCTCGCCCTCATCCCGTGCCTCCCTGCCGCCTCCTCCTCTGCCGCCTGTGCCCTCAAGGCCGCCTTCGCCCCCTTCTTCCTCCTCTCGCCGCCTCCTCCTCACAGCGCCTCACCCTCACGCGTCCCCGCCTCGAGCTCACCTCCCTGCCGCCACCGCCCTACCTCGTCGTCGCCACCTCCTCTCGGCAGCCACCGTGGCCTCCCTCCTCCGCCTCCAGGAGCTCAGCCCGCTCACCCTCCTCTCCACGCCCTTCACCCTCGCCTCCTTTCGGCCTTGTCCGCCCTCCTCTTCGGCCCACGCAGCTCCTCTGGCCTCCAGCGCAGGCGCGGGCGCCTCTGCCTCCTCTGGCCGCCGACGCGCCGGCGACCCCTCCTCCCCGCCTCTGCCGTGTTTCCGTCGGCCTCACCCCCCCTGCAGCGCCCGTCTGCGAGCCTCCTCTGGCCCGCGGTCTTCCTCCTCGTCGCCGTTCGGACGCGCCGAAGCGCCGACCTCCTCCGTGTCCGCTCGCCCGGACCTGCCTCGCCTGCCCGGGCCCTTGTCGTGGTCGCCGACGTCGGCCGCCTCGGCGCCGCCTTGGGCCTCTCTTCGTCGTCCCCCTGAGCTGCCTCCGCCTTGCGCTGGCCTGGTCGCCACGGCTGCAGATCCACACGGCCGTTGCCGATGCCATCCGCCTCCACCCGTGTCGGGTTCCTGTGTAGTACCAAGTTGGTGCCGTGTTTTGTTTTCTGTTTGTAACCTCATGGAAGTTGTAGCAGAAAGGACGGATCCCGTGCGTGCTTTTGTACCTTTCGACCAAGTGGGGTTCGATTCGAGTTGTACCCAATAGGTGCTCCACATGATGTTTCTTCCAAGTCCAAGGTCTCCCGAGCTGCAAGGTCTCCATGATCTACAAGGATGCGACACCCTCTTCATCGACAAGACCATCGGTCAAGTTCACCACCGACAAAAGACGGACGACAAGACTCCAACCGAAGATCGGATGTGATGGTGTCGGAACGACAAGTTCTACTTCATGGGCACCGAGCGTCAAGATCGCCTTCACGGGAAACCGCAAGACATCCTTCCCGGGATTTGAAGACCGAACCCTCGGCACGCCAAGATCTTCTCCTCGGAACACCATGACCTCCTTCACAGATCCGAAGACCCTAAATCCTAGAGTCCGAACCTCGTTTCCCGTCGAACCGATCCCCGACGAACCCTGTCGAACCCCAAACCACATCGAACCCCAAGATCGCTGAACCCTAATGTGTGAACCTTTTCCCGAGCCCCTATTTTAAAATGCTATATATAAACTTGTTGCATATTAAATTGTCATATTCGCATGCATATTGTCATGTGGTTTGGGGGCCTTATGCCGATTCACCATATAATTAAATATGGGGCCCATATGCGGACAAATCTAGTCTCATATTGGTTCCATTTAAATTTGTGTAGCGAACCAGTGATATAATTTTTGCCTTGTTAAGACAACATTTAAATTGTGGGGTATCTAAACAACATAAACCTATTAATTAATTGCCGGGACCCCGGTTCCGCTTAATATGATCTAATTGCATTGCACCTTTGCCATGTCATACATCATACATGCATCATGCCCGATCTTCTGCCGTAGTATTAAATAGTGCATCCGGTGTTTATTCTAGTGTTTTGCTTCTTCGCGGACTAGGCCGATGAGTTGATGCGAGTGCCGACCCGATCTTCGGATGAATCTTCGACAATGTTTCAGGCGAGCATCTCCCCCTTTCTACCTATCTTACTTTTATAGTATTTATTCCCTCCTGTTGATCTATTGCTATCTGTGTTGCGATGCTCTAGTTTCTGTACCCGTGATATCCCTTGTAGCCATATATTGCCTTGGACACATCCTATTACCTGTTGTTTGGTAGATAGTTGGACTTGCGTGTCGTAGTCGCTTGCTCAAGTGCTGTTGCGTGTCGTCCAGTACCACAGTTGTTGGAGTACTGCCGCATGTTTAATGTTGGAGATGATCATAACTTTAATATTTGTTTAATAACTAAAATTTAAGTAGGTAAATGCAGAGGCACCGGTGGGTGATAGATGATATTTGGTTTCCGACCGCTCACTGGTGTCCCGTGGGACCCAGTTCTTGACACTGTTAGAGATCGAGCGCTAACCACATGTGGGATGTATGGGCACCCATCGATTTAGTACCGATTTCAAAATCTTGTCTCGGGGCCACAAGTAGTTTGGGGCTTTATTACTATTCTCTGTACTTATGCCATGCTTTCGCTTTATTTAAATTGTGCGATGTACTCGCACCTGTCATTTAGGATCGGGACACGTTTTCGTTGTATCGACAAGCCGATCATCTTTCGGGTTCCGATCGTTCTGACGTCCACCCAAACCCTGAGTCCGTCTCGGAGACCGGCCGACTTCGTTGCGGGTGTACTTAGTGGTCGTGCTTGCTTTGGGTCTGGGAAACGTCATGACTTAGGACCCGCCGACATACCGATGGGTGTATGTTAATTGATCTGGCAAAAAGGGTCGAAGTGCGTGTGGAAACTTTGGTGCACCCCTGCAGGGTTAAATCTTTTCGAGAAGCCGTGTCCGCAGTTATGGACGACTTGGAGCACATGTCTCGATCATAGACAACTATAACTAAAGTTTACTGTTATAAATTGACTTGTATCCGATCCGACTAGTAATCAGCTTCACTGTAAAGGAATGGCTAAATAAAAGTACCAACAACTGCTGGGTTCGGGGATATCTCATGCTAATTGTATCTGACTAGTAAGTGTTGCAACTACAACGGAATGGTTAACTAAAACGCCCATCGCTTATTATATCGTGATGATTATCCATACCGACTAGTAATTGATGCAACTATAATCGAATGAATAAAGCGCCAACCGTGGAGTTCTCGGTTGACTTCTCGTTTGGTCTCGAGGGGAAACACCAGATGGGTGTGTTTGGTGGTAGTATCGTGTTGGTTCGAATAGGTCTTTCTTACCTCTCTCGATAGCCGCTAGTTGTATCGAGTCTCTATAGGATGTTTAGTGCATGCTACCGCCGTCACCACCATACCTATGTAGGCGAGGACCGCCAATTCTAGCCTCGCTGTCATTGGCCTCGATCGACCGCTCTCTCTTTTTCTTTTGCCCTTTGTCGGCACCCCTTTTTTGTTTAAGCAGGTTTTGAGATCGACGTCGTTAGCAGGGTTACCCTTCTGGATTGGCCTGGGCAGGGTTATGGACGCCATTGGTTATTCTTCAGGGCTCTTAGCCCCATTTGCATCTTGTCCGTAGCTGGATGCTCTATCGTTTTCAAGGTGATTTGGATCTTTGTTCTGTATATCTGTATTTTTGACTCATGGAGTCGTGTTGTATATATATATCTGTTCTGTGGGTCCCATCGAGGACTGTTGTGTAATGTTATTACTTCGTTTTCCACCCGCACGAAAGTGCCTGGTGGGCACCTTTGAATCGTTTCTATGCGGGTTTGGCGGGTTTCGCTAAAACTTGCATAGGGCCGATTCTGAGGGTGTTACAATCACTTGCTTCATATCCGTCCAAGTGCTAACTGGTGGTTCTTATAGCATCTCACGATTTCTTTGATAGTCTTCCCACCAAACATTGTAATAGTCCTCAAACTCAAGAGATGCCATTGCAACTTTCTTCTCTTCGGAATAGTTGTAGACTCGGAAGATCTTACCAACTTTGATTTCCCATTCTAGACATGCATCAGCATTCTGTTCTCCTTTGAACTTGGGCATAACGAACTTGAGCTTCCCAAACTTGGCGTCATCACGCTCATAGTAGTTATGTCGGTTTTCTTGGTGCAAACTTGCTTCACTTGGTAGGCGTGGAGGCGGAGGAGGGGGGGCTTGATTGCCTAGAGGTGGCGGTGGAGGAGGATCTTGCTGATTCTCGAAGTCCCTTCTTCGCCTTTGATCGACATCATTTGCATTCATAGCTTGGCGGTGTTGATGGTGGTGTTGAGCATGACGGTTGTTGCGTCTAGCTTGGCGCGCGGCCTTGTCATCACTTGTGTCCCATGTTGGTTCTTGATTATGTTGAAGATGCACATGGTGGTCATGAGGAGGGTGGTGACGCCTATCATGCCGGTGGTCTTCACCATGACGTTCTTTCTCATGTTGAGGCTATACTTCGATGATTTCTTGTTGTGGTGGCGTACCATGCTCTTGGTGTTGTTGATGATGTTGAGGAGCATGTGAATCCACCGCTTGAGCATGAATATGATGAGCTTGTTGGTCCCCATTATGGTGGTGGGGTTATCCATGGCGGGAGTTGGACCTTCCATACTTGCCATGTCGACTTGAGGAACGCGTGTGGGACGAACTTGATGATCTTGAGAGATGACCATGTCAGTTTCCAAGGTTGGCAATAGCTTGGTGAAGAGCTTGGAATTGAGCTTGATGCTCTGCTTGGCGTTGCCGATCATGGTACTCGAACTCTCAAAAAGTATCATCGAGACGATGCTTAAGTCTATCAAATTGGGTATTGAATTCTTGGCATTGTGCCCATGGCACATGGCAAAACCTTCTTAGTTGTTGAAGTTTCCATACCCACTAGCTCCGCTTCCTCTAGACATTATGCACAACAACACGTGATAGAGAGGGTGATATTGGTGGAATGGTAATTTCTACCTTGCCTCACCGATTCAAATTTTGGAAAGGTTGTTCTTGCCGAGAGAAAAGTGAATAGCGGATACACAAGCCACACACAAAGGCCTATGGTGGAAGGTTAGGAAGGTGGATAGCAAATGGAATAACTAAACGAAAAGGTTATTGTCAAAAGTGGGTAAAATCCAAAAAGAATACGAAGTCAAAGGAAAATGTTAAAAAGATATGAGGAGAACCTATGACTATACACACACGGTGGAGATTAACGTGGTTAGCATGACTATGGAAAATGAGCAACGAACAAAATGGTCCTAACAAAGACTAAATATCGGTGTCGTGCCAACACTTGGAGAGACCGTACCTTGTTTGCACAAGATTGAGAAGCAACGGATTTGCATGCTTGCCTTGTTCTTACTCGCACTCTTGCTTAGAAGCTTTGGACTCTCTTTTGTATTGGTATCTTTCTTTTTCTTTTTATTTTTCTTTCTTTGATGTATCTCTTTCTCTCTATGCTATGGAGTCAACTTTTGCTATTTTCTATGTACTATCACTAAATAAGAGCAAACGCACAATGCTTCAGCAAACACAAAATGAGATATTCTAGATAGGTTAGGTAACACATAAAGGAAGAATGGGGGTTGACAAGGGTGATGCAAGTTATACCTTTTGGTGATGACGAACTTGTACCATGGTGGAGGGGATGGTTTGAGGTCCGCTGTGTCGATGTCGAACGTGAAGCATTATTGCGGAAGCTTTGTTAGATTATAGACACGCACACAGAACAGGAACACACAAAGGAATATAGTCAAAAAAGGAAAATAGGTCAAAAAAAATTGTACAGGGCCAAAGACTCCGGGGTCTGGGGGCGGAGACTCCGGGAGGGGACTCTTCAAACCTCAAATCCAAAAAAATCAACCATATTGGGTTGGGAAACACAGGTATAAGATAGAACAACTCCAAAGACAAGTTTCTATTGGACCAAAACCACAATTAACTCACCAAAACAAGAGATCGATCCAAAATCAATTTGGGGTAATATTTTTGGTATTTTCGAATTTATGGTGGAAATAGATGAACAAAGTCAAATCCGTGGCAACCAAAAGTTGTTGATACCAGTTGATATGATATCCCTTGTAGGATTGACCCTAGGGTGGCCCGATCTTCACGGATTTGAGGCGGGGAGTAAGGGTAAACACGATGAATGCAACACAAATACAAGGTAAAGATACAAACGCACGCAAACACACCCGATTCGATTTGCTCCCATTGGTTCTAACAACCAATCCAATATAATCATTGACGAGATACTGTGAGGTAGAATCACCAAAGGAGAGATCGGCAAGCGGGTGGTACAATCCAAATCATAGGAGAGAGTAGCAACCAAGTTGAATACCAAAGGGAAGAGACCTAGAACTACTAGAATCCTTGATAAGGAGAGACCTAACACTTGATGAGGGTCTAGACGACTTGGAGACAAACACCGATCTCCAAGGCCTTGTACAACTCATAGATTAACTATAGAGGGGTTTCCATCTAGGGTTAGGCACAAGCCTCCATTCATCTTCAAACTCTAGGGTTTCAAGGAGGGAGTGGGGACATATATATAGACCAACCATGAGCTAGGGATATTTTAGGCATAAAGGGGAGTTTGGGGGGCATTACATGGGCCATGCCCAACTCAAGCCACGCAGGCCTGTTTCTCTTGCACCAGAGACGCCGGGGTCGATGGGCCAAAGACCCCGGGGTTGCCGGATACTCCCGTCGAGGCTTCGGTCTATGGGGCAGTATCCAGGGGTGTACTAAGAGGTCCAGGCGCTGGTCCGGAGTCCTTGGGGCGCCAGGCCGAAGACTCCAGGGTCCAGGGCCGGAGACTCCAGTCCTCTTCCAGCAACTTCTTCTTCCTTCGCTTCTAGGCCTCTTGCTTGGGGGTCTTGGATCCTGGGGTCTTCTTGTCGTATCCTCTTGGTGTCTTAGTCAAGGACCTAGTCATATCATAGGCCTTTGTATCAAGTAGAATCCCATTCACATGATAACCAAAGGAAGGCGAGATATGGAAATAATTCACCTTTTTGGGAAATGTTGGCGTAGCATGATGTGGACCAACGGTGAATCTCATGTGTTGGGCTGCATCAGAATATATACACAAAAGTTGTCTAGATACACTCATTTTTACAAAACTAAAACGTCTTATATTTCTAGACGGAGGGAGTAGAACTCAACTTGTTTGTTCATGTTACCGTCGTAGGTGTTTATTTGATCTATCGATGACAAGCAATCACAACATGTGATGACGATATCGAGATTTGCTAATATAGTTTGGCGAAAGCCTAGTTGCATGTATTTGATCTACGCCTCGTAGTCACAAGGTATATGATTCCATACTACTTGCATATCCTATCAAGTGTGGCACCCTCATATTATACAGGAGGCCTAAGTCACAAGGTATATGATTCCAATACTACTTGTATCCTATCTGTATTACAACACAAGTACAATTTTAACCCAACTCATACACAATATTCGAAACAAACACAACTAACTCCGTCTTGACTTCAATATATTCTGGACTTGGTTATCTTCCACGAGCTCCATTTCAACCGAAAGACCGTGTGTGACTGCATGCAACTATATTCTCTTCTTTCCATTCAACACCGATCACCACCGATCTACATGAAAGTGCTTCCAACTTGAAGGAACTTCACCGTTACCCTTGGATCACGCTGAGTCAAGTTCACACTTGTCATCCTTTTCAGTAGTCTTCTACATGTCCGACAACAGCACTTCACCGTTCCTTCTGCATCCCGTCACCAACAATTGGCCATGTGCACCGTACATCACAAAATGTACGACCATAGATTCTAAGATTTTGACATTCCAAATTTTCCAAATCACTTTTTCAGATTACCTATGACCGGCTCTTGTCTACCACTTGATGTAAATCTCGATAGACCCAGTTACCAACTTGAACTTGCTACTCGTCAACACTGCTTCACCACCTCCGCACACTTGTCAAACCACATGTATGAGCTCCGGTCAGCGACTCGCCTACCGCGTCACCGCCATGCCCTTGGCTCCGGTGAGGTTTCCTAGGGCCAAAATTTGGTCATCAGAGTTAGGGTTACCGTCGATGATGAATGTAGTTTAGATTTTGCGTAACCGTAGTGTTTAGTTTTGTAGTGTTTAGTTTCGTTATGTGAACTCAAATTCATGTTTGTAAGAACCGAAATGCACTATGATCTTGCAAAGAATTTGAGGAGAATGTTTTTTAAAATTCTACAGTTTGTTTCTCGGTTTCTATTCCGTCCGATGAATTTTAGAGTGAAAACTGTTTTTTCAATGTACCTTATGCATGTTTTTAAGAGATAGAGTTTACGGGATCTGTTAGAATTGCTCTAAGGCTCGTAGTATCCTGGTTCGTGTTCAGGTGATGATTCCTCTACTGCGATTTTTGCAAGGGATTCCTTTATTGTCGCGTTTGGAACATTCCAAATATTTAAATGACAGAAGAATGTTGATTTAAATTTGAGAGGAAGTTACTTCTTCTGATTGACTGGGCTGCTGTCTCTGGGTATAATTTGGACAAAACACGGTCTTAAGTTGCTGAATTACTTACAAGCTCATCCCAGCACCTAAATTTATACTCCCGAGATCCTCTAGTGTCCTGCTTATGCTATGCGGCCATGCCACACAGCGCACCGTGCGTTTTCAGGCTAGCATCGCCAACTCGCAACAAAAAGGAACTCCCACGAGGGCAGGTAGCAAACTAGCAACGTATAAACAGCAACGCATCAGCCAACGCGCACGCTCTCCGTTCTCCACACTCTGTTCATCCTCTGGATGAACTCCTCTGCTCTCATCATCAGTTCGTCGTCCTCCTCCCCGCATTTCTCCTCCGACGACGATGGATCAACAGCAATGGACACGTCGTCCTGTCCACCAAAATTTTCAACTGCCTCTGTCGGAAGGACGGCCGCCGTGTCAACCTCGCCTGCTCCCGTGGCGCACTCTTCTGCGCGGCAGCCAGCTTCGGGAGCACAGCTGCGGCCGCCGATGTCAGTGACCATGGCGGCATCGTGGTACTCTCCACTGTCCCTTTTGCTTCCTTGTATTTGAACAGCAGCAGAAGCATTCAGCGCCTCAGCTTCAGAATCTTCTTCCATGACTCTCTCGTCGGCGCGGTCATTGACGTCGGGTGTGCAGCCGCGGCTGCCGAGGAGGAGCACGGCGATGATGACATGGGAGAAGCAGAAGGCCACGAAGGACGGGCTGGAGGACGCCCAGAGCGTCATCAGCTCGACCGTGGAGTTCACTGCCAGCATTTTCAACGTGCTTTGAAAGGAGGGAACGGGAGATTTTTGGTCGTGTCAGCAAAGGATGATCGCGAAACGAGCTCGCTCCTAGTCGGGGCTGGAATGAGTTGATGCTGAACGAACCTGGCACTTTGGCCCTTATATCCCCCACCCAACTGAATTGTGCAGGGGAAGATTGTGTTGGGAGTCAGCAGCACTCAACGGAGAGCGCACATGGGGGCGGATCGTGGAGACCCAGACCCAGCCGGAGGACCTTCCTGGGGAAGAAAGCCTGGCTGAAGACTTCGATATTTTTAAATCATGGGCATTGGAGAATGCTTATCCTATTGGCCCGAGTGGGCCATGCTGCATGGAGTAGTATTCGAAAACTCATAACATCTTTTTTGAAATGGTCTTTCACCCTGCTATATTAATATAGCACTCACATGATACAATCAACGAGTCTCAATACGAACGAAAATGCCGAAAGCAGCAAACATATACCAAAACAAAAACGAAGACATAGGTGGATCGACTAAACGACGGAAACCCGGAACCGCTGCCAAAAAAATTTGTGTTGACATTTGTTACAATCGCGACAAGAAGATAACGAAGAACGAAAACGAAAAACACAGCAAGGAGACACATATTTAACGTGGAAAACCTCTCCAACAAAGAGAGGAAAAAACTACGGGCGCCAGCCAGCGAAACTTCACTATATCGAGGAGTGTTTACAAACGCCGGGGATTTCACAGATGCAACTCTCCCAACCGGCGGCTTACAAGGGGTTTATATATCGGTGGAAACCTAGGTCTTCGACGATCCGTACCGTAGACGGGCCTCGCTCCACTCGTCAGAAGTTGGTCTATACTTTGTAGAATTTGGATCAACATATAACAACATTGGTGTTGACCATGTGTTAAAGCATTAGAACACCTTCACTCGTTGGGCTTTTTCAGACCGAAATCCAGCGCTATTTAGCGTCGGACGGAGCTAGTTTTTGGGCTGAGAACGCCCAGTTTCCTACACTCGTTTTCAGACAGAGTTCCCCGGCGACGCGTAAACGATGACATATTCGAATTTTTTCATTCCTGCTGACGAAATGTCGGCCAAAGGTGTTCGACAGAAGTACGCCAAAAAATGTTTGGTGTTCAGATTATTACAAAACAAGATAAAATGGTTCGGCAATTGGTCGTCGATGGGGATGGCCTCCTCCGGCGTGTCCGGTGCGATGGGGATGGGTTCATCGGCGGCGTGGCCGGCCGACGGATTGGAGGAGGTGGAAGCAGAGCTCGACGAAGGCGTGACGACGGAGACGATCGGCTCAGATCTTGGCGTGCTGGCGGCGATGTCCTCTTGGAGGATGGCGTTGCGACGCGCCATGTTACAGGTGTGCTCATCGCCGAGGTGTCTTCGCCGCCCATGAGGAACTGTAGATCTGTCTTCCTCTTCTTGGTGGCGTAGTTCGCTTTGAGGAGGTCGAGCTTGCGGTCTTGGTTCTAGAGCAGCTGCGCTCACCTCTCGTCGGCCTTCTCCTCCCTCTTCTCGGCATGGGTCTTGGTGTCAGCGATACACTTCTCAATGGAAGCGTGGAGACGCTCGGCGGAAGGTCCTATGGCTTTGAGCATCTCCGCCTTATTTTGGCCGAGCTTCGGCCTTCCTTCGCCGACAACAGGGGGAGGATCCTTCGGGTTGTACACGCCGTCCTTGGTCTTGGTGAGGTTTACGCGAGTGTCCACCCACTTCTGGCATTTCTCTATCACGGCAAATACGTGGTGGAACTTGAACTTCGTATTGGTTTCGTCCCGGTACATGCCGAGTGTACGAACGAGCTATAAAAGCAAGACGAAGTGTGTCAGGACAGACATGAACTTGGCATACCTTCGTCTAGTGTTTGGTGAAGTACCTTGCTATCCAATGCTTTCACCGCTGATGGGTGTGCGGTTGACCTCCTTGATGATGTTGTTCCACTTGTTGCACGCTTGCTAGATGAGTACCCAGTGATTGATCAAGGCTTTCTCACCGCGCTCCATGTGGATCGTGTTGTACTTTGGGTCACAAAGGTTGCGCCCGTCGAATGCTAGCTTCACGCGCTTCCAGTAATTGTCCAAGTTTTGGTTGGGCCGGTGATGGGATCCATTCTCACCGCTTTCCAGGCGTCATCGAGGCAAAGGTTCTCAAGCATCGTCCAGTTGACCCGGGGCTCCGGCGCTGACGTCCGGCCTTCCTCTTGCCTTTGTCTTTGGTCTTCGTCGGAGCCAAGGAATCCTCTTCGGCGTCCTCCCCGTCCTCGGCCTGGCCTTCGGCGAAATCCTGGGACTCGATGCCATGTGCGGCGTTGGCCCGGGACTGTTCTTGAGTGAATAAGGAGGCATTGCCGGCCGCCACCGACCTTGAGTCGATCATGTCCTGCATGTACGCTTTGGTCGACATTCCGCCAAACATGTTGTGGGCGTCTATCTCGCCGAAGGTTGCGGGCGAGGAGCTGCAAACGAACGGAAGAGGCCGCGGCGCATGGTTGACGAAGTGCCGGCGTATGCCGGAGAGCTGGCGTAGGGGACGTTGATGTCAACGTTGAAGGACGGAGGAGGGCGAGGTGCGGGGCAGTAGAAGAGCATGTTCGGGTTGATCCCGTCATCGAACTCGGGGGAGGATGAGTACCTTTGCCGCGGGTTCGACTGGTTCTACTGGAACATGGCCGGCGTGATCGGCGAGAACCCGGTCGGCGAGCCAACGCTTGGCTGGCTTGCCCAGTACGGGCCGTACTGCACATAGGAGGAGTGACGAGGGTTCGACTCGTCAATGTCCATTGTTATGGACTTGGGTTTTAGAGAAGATGGGGATGCTGGATATCGTGAGACGATTAACATACACGCAGCAAGGGGACATGATGTTTACCCAGGTTCAGCCCCCGGAGGAAAAACCCTATTCCTGCTTGTCTATTCTTGATTGATGATGGAACCGAAGGTTACATTGGTGAGCAAATTGGATATGGCGTAAGGTGTGTGTGTATGAGTTGACGAAGAGACTCCTTGCGTGCCCTCCTGGCCTTTATATGGGGAGGTCAGGTCTAGGGTAGGTCGGGTCGGTTACAAATTAAGGTTCTTCCCTATAAGATTCTATCTACAGTTTGGCCGCGTACTCCAAGGATCCGAACTTCTCCCAAGCTTGGGCCATCCAGAGTCTCCTTGGGCTCTACGTTTGCAGCAAGACTTCGTGTGGGCCTTCACCGGGCCGGACCGGGTAAACAAATGTCAGGTACCCATAGGACATATCCATGTCAGGAGGGGGTCGATGTCAGGCACAACATCGCCACACGCGCCTGCGTTTCCCTCATCGCCTGGGCCTCGGCGAGCGTCTTCGCCTCCTTTGACCTTGCCTCCCTGTCCTTGCGGCTGTCCGTTTCAACCTTCCTCTTCTGGGCAAGGGCCAACCACTCGGCATTGGTCAAGCCCTCCGGCGTTGGCGTCCTCGGCTTCCTTGCCTTTTTCTACTTTGATTCGTTGGCCATGGGTCAGAGTTTGACGAAATCCTTGGACGGCATGTAGACCTCTCCAGCGACAAGGACCCCTCTCTTCCGCGAGGCGGTGTAGCGCTCGCGGGAGAGCGTCTTCACCAATGTCTGGGACAAGGCAAATAGTTCAAGGACCAATAAACTAAGACAAAGTGAGTAGCATACTAATTTCAAGTTTTGTCCCATCTTTACCTAAAAAGAATTTGTCCCATCTTTTTATACAGATTTATTAATTCTTACTCTCTTCGTTTTAAAATATAAGATGTTTTAGTTTTATGAAGTAAATGTATCTACACTATTTTTAGTATATAGATTCACTCAGGTTTAGAGTAAATCTACACACTAAAAAAGGTATAGATATATTTTGTTTACAAACTTAAAACATCTTATACTCCCTCTGTTTCAAATTACTCCGCGCGCACTCTTATCTAAGTGGGCTAGTACTCCCTTATTTTTTATCCAAAAAAATCCTAGGATTTTTGAACTAGATAGTATGAAATGTGTACTAGCTATTTCAAAAATCTCAGGAATTTTTTGAACGAAAAATAAGAGAATACTAGCCCATCTAGTTAAGCGTGCATGCGGAGTAATTTGAAACATAGGGGGTATTTTAAAACGGAGGAAATAGTTTGCTTTGCAATCGTGACTCGTGACTCTCGTGAGTTTTTAAGTAGGGTTGCCACTGAGATGAAATGATAACGCCTGACCGAAAGTTATGGGGTTGGGCTACGCCCAGGGCACACGCGACACCGAGGCCGGTAGCTCCCACGCAGCTGCATGAGCTACGCCTACTTGCCTCGCCGCGTCACCTAGCCGAAGCTGCAGCCTATTGCGGCCCTACCCTATAGGGTTGTTCTCGCGGATTCAAGCGATGGCGACCTCTCAAGCTACAAGGATCCCCTCTTCCCCGAGGCGGTGCAGCGCTCGCGGGATTAGCAGGTGTTGCGGCTGTCTACTCCTCTGACAACGACGATGGCGGCGGCGCTCCCACGTCCAGCCTCTGAGTTCGACGGCGAGCTAGGCATCCTTGAGGGTCGGTCCGTCGGTAGTTGCATCCACCGCCATGGCCAACATGGGGTTGATCCTATTGTGGCTACTGATCTACGGCGATGTTTGTTAGTGCTAGACCAAGCTCGGTAGAGATGCTATGGGTTGGATCTAGTAGATCAGAGAGAGAGAGAGAGTACCACCTGCGCCCAGGCTCGACGTGCATGAGCCGGAGGGGATGTTGGAGTTGTCGCTGCTGCTAGCGTCAGTGTCCATGGGAAAAGGGGGTGCGAGCGTGTGGTGGTGGTGGTGCTTCCCATCGGTGCAAGCGCTCAGCCTAGATCGGTAGGGCTTGTAGGTGGGGAGGCTAGGGCACGGCTAACCTCGTGAGGCGTGCTGCCGGCCCCCACCTCCTTTATATAGCA
This sequence comes from Avena longiglumis, assembly GCA_030063025.1. Taxonomy (NCBI): domain Eukaryota; kingdom Viridiplantae; phylum Streptophyta; class Magnoliopsida; order Poales; family Poaceae; genus Avena; species Avena longiglumis. The sequence continues at coordinate 145,537,660 of CP125978.1, read as the reverse complement.
CTGGCGACAGAGGCCCACCAACCAGATGAGGTTGGGCGCCCCCGATCAGGGCGTGGATAAGGGACTCCGTTCAGGCCGTTGGGCTCGAATGGGGAGAGATCAATCTAACATTCCCCCCTTGATCTCGAATTTACTTTTAACTTTATACTTTATACTTTACTCGTTTCATCACATATCAGTACATAGAGCATGTTTCATCGTCGCAGCTCAATTGCCGATAGAATCATACAACCACTACATACTTTTGTATTTTTAAACAAATCCTGTTACTTTTGGGCCTCTGTAGTCCAGGAATCATAGGCTTTCCATTAAACCCATGCCGGCTATGTGTTCCTTGAACACATTGGGTGGTAAGCCTTTCGTTAGCTGATCCGCAAGCATATCCTTTGTCCTTATATGTTCGAGACTTATAGTTTGATCATGGACTTTGTCCTTCACAACATAATACTTTATATCTATTGACTTTGTAGCATTACTCGACTTGTTATTGTGAGCATAGAATACTACGGGCTCGTTGTCACAGTACATCTTTAGTGGCCTGCTAATGCAGTCTACCACTCTCAAGCTGGGTAGGAATTTCTTTAACCATAACGCCTGTCCCATGGCCTCATAACATGCTATAAATTCTGCATACATCGTAGATGATGCAACTATTGACTATTTGACGCTTCTCCATGAAATAGCACCTCCTGCGAGAGTAAAGACATATCCTGTCGTGGAATTTCTATCATATTTATCTCCCGCAAAATCTGCATCTGAATACCCTCTTATTTCTAGGGAATCCGATCTTTTATATGTTAGCATGAGGCCTCTTTGTGCCTTGCACATAACACAAAGCTTTCTTGCCATCTTCCAGTGCTCTATGCCTGGATTATCTTGATATCTATCGAGTACCCCGGTGATAAAAGCTAAGTCAGGGCGAGTGCACACTTGTGCATACTGTAAGCTTCCAACGGCCGAAGCATATGGTACTGACTTCATTTGATCGATCTCATATTGGTTCTTTGGACATTGGAATTTTCCAAAACTATCGCCCTTGACTATGGGAGCATGTGTTGCATTACCCGCATGCATATTGTATTTCTTTAGAATCTTTTCACAATATGCTTTTTGCGACAGTCCTAACACTCAATACTTTCTATCTTGGTGAATTTCTATGCCCAAAACATAAGAAGCTTCACCAAAGTCTTTCATGTCAAAATTTTAAGACAAGAACTTCTTTGTTTCTAGTAGTAGACTGACATTGCTGCTAGCAAGCAATATATCATCCACATACAGAATTAGGAAAATTATTTCCCACTTTTAAACTTTGCATAAATGCAGTTGTCCTCAACATTCTCTTTAAATCCAAATCTTTTGATTGTATCATTGAACTTTAAATACCATTGCCTAGAGGCTTGATTTAAGCCATAAATGTATTTCTTTAGGCGGCATCCCATATGTTCCTTCCCCTCCATGAAAAAACTCTTGGGTTGTTTCATGTAAACATTTTCTTCTAAATCTCCATTTAGAAATTCCATCTTAACATCCATTTGATGCAACTCTAAATCAAAATGTGCAACTAGTGCCATTATGATTCTAAAGGAATCCTTACATGAGACCGGAGAAAAAGTTTCATTGTAATCTACTCCTTCTCTTTGCGTAAAGCCTTTTGCCACAAGTCTAGCTTTGTACTTTTCTACATTCCCATTGGTGTCATACTTTGTTTTGTAGACCCATTTGCATCCTACTGTTTTAGCTCCTTTAGGAATTTCCTCTAAGTCTCAAACATTGTTGGAACTCATCGATTTCATTTCATCTTCCATTGCCTCCACCCACTTGGCTGAGTGAGGGCTTCTCATGGCTTCTTCATATGAGGTAGGATCACCCTCCATATGAACTATTTCTGTGTTGTAGACTTTGTAAATTTCTTTAGAAATGGCTGGTCTTCGTTATCTTTTAGACCTTCTGAGTTCGTCAGACTCTTGCTCATTTCGTGCCTCAGGTTCTGGAACATTTGATGAGTGTGTCTGTTCCGGCTCCCTTTCGTGCTCAACAGTGGGTTCAGGCGGCTCCTGACGGACAGGTTCCAGACCTTCTCCCATTGTTGTCACATGTGGAGTCACAACAGGTGCCGACACCACAACCTCAGGGGTTGTCGATGGTGGCACAACAGGTAGCGAGAAAAATGGTTCCTGAGTCATCGGATTAGGTGCATGCACCCTCTTCTCCTCAAGATAAATTTTCTGAGCTACCGTGCTCCCCCTCATCAATTCGTCCTCCAAGAAGACTGCATGTCTTGTTTCTACAAACTTTGTGTATTTGTTAGGACAGTAGAAACGATAACCTTTTGATCTGTCGGGATATCCAATGAAGTGGCAAGACACTATTTTGGGGTCTAACTTGGCAATGTTTGGATTGAAAACTTTTGCCTCAGCTGGGCTCCCCCAGACCCTCAAGTGGCGCAGAGAGGGGACTCTGCCTATCCACAACTCGTACGGTGTTTTGGACACCGACTTACTTGGTACCCTGATGAGAATGTGAATGGCGGTTTTAAGCGCCTCCATACATAATCCCAATGGGAGGGTGGAATAGCTCATCATGCTACGCATCATATCCATAAGGGTACGGTTACGCCTTTCAGCTACTCCATTTTGCTGAGGTTCGCCCGACATAGAATACTGTGCGACTATTCCATTTTCCTGTAGGATCCTTGCAAAAGGTCTAGGTACTTGACCATATGGAGTGTGCCGACCGTAGTACTCCCCCCACGGTCGGACCGGACTATCTTAATTCTTTTATCATGCTGATTTTCAACTTCAGCCTTAAATTTTTTAAATTTATCCAATGCCTCAGATCTTTCTTTAATTAGATAAATATAACCATGTCTGGAGTGATCATCCGTGAATGTTATGAATGAATCATAACCATACACACTTTTCACGGGAAACACTCCACAAATATCAGTGTAGTTGATTTCTAGTGTCGCTGTACTTCGGTTTGCACCCTTTTTGATTTTCTTTACATATTTTCCTTTGATGCAATCTATGCATTGTTCGATATATGAGAACTCTAACGGAGGAAGAATGTCATTTTTTACGAGGATTTCTATTCTTCCCCTCGAAATATGGCCTAATCTACAGTGCCATAACTTTGATGAGATATGAGTTCGCTTTCTTTTCTTTTGTTCTTTGTTCAACAAGGAAACTTGCTCACTCACATTACACATAGAAAACACTTTCGCATGCAAGGATAACAAATAAAGCTTGTCGTGAAGTAAAGCAATACACACACAAACATCTTTCATCCAAATGGCACACTTGCCATGTGCAAAATAACATTCATACATGTCTTTATCCAGGCACGCCACACTTATTAAGTTTCTATGGACGAAAGGAACAAATAAAACATCTTCAAGCAGAATAGTAAAACCATTAGCTAGCTCCAAAAGAATGTCGCCAACAGCCTCCACTTCTGCTTGAACCCCATTCGTGACCTTAATGCATCTTTCGTTTCTTTGCAAAGTACTTGTCGAATGGAATAACTGTAAAGAGTTGGCAACATGAACAGTTGCACCAGAGTCAATCTACCAAGTAGATTTAGAAAACTTTCCATACAAGGATTCATTTACAAAATAAACTGTGTCTTTACCGTTATTTTCCATTATGGACTTGAGCCATATTGGGCAATCTTTCTTGAAGTGACCAGACTTTTTGCAATGGTGACACTAGTCCTTGTCCACAGGGAGACTCTGCTGATGCTGTAGGGGGCCTTTGCCATGTGGCTTGGAAGGGGAACCACCATGGTTGCTGTTGGTGAAGGTCCTCTTCCTGTTGTCCTTCACGTAGTTCAGAGAACCACCGTGAATGGTCTTAAGCCTTTCTTCCTCTTAAGAACACATCCCAATGGTCTTTTCAATGTCCCATTTTTCAGGAGACATGTTGTAGTTGATGACGAAGTTCTCGAACTGTTGGGGAAGAGAGGCCATGACAAGATGCACCAGTAGAGCAGGCTTGAGCTCGAGGTCAGCATCCATGGGCTTTAACTTAGCTGTCATGTTGCTCATCCTCAAGATGTACTCCCTTATGCCATGTGGCCCTCCAGTATACTTTTCTGTTATCAGCTGTTTGAGCAGCTGGGTGGCATACATCTTTAAAGAGCCAGTAAACTAGCTCTTTATCTTTGCTAGATATTCCCCATCAGAAGCACACTCTTCGATTGAGCCCACAATTGTGTTCTCAATCGTATTATTGACAAAGTTCAAGCACTTTTTTGTTTGCATTGACCCACTTTTGGTTATCTATTAAGTATGCCAGCTCCACTGGAGCATGGTCCCTCTTTATCTTTTCCCAAGCAACATTGTCGTCAGCATCATCCCTCACTAGGTCCTTTGGCTTGACTGACTGTTTGGTTTCAACGACCCAGTCAACCTCTGCACAGACAAAGTCCAGGTCTACCTTTTTCCTCCACTCAATATAGTTATCCCCTCTGAGCAGTGGAATGTCCTTCAGGCAACTCATGAGGTTGAGACCTCGTGAAAACCATAAAAGATGCGAGACAACAAAAAACAACTGTGTGTATTAATCCAACGTTGATGTAAATGAAAGATGCAATTGTTTGTGCCATTAAAAATATATCACCGTTGGGTAAAGATAAAATAAATGCACCTTTGACACATAATAAATGGATCATGATCATGCTATTAATAACGTTGGTCATTTAATAACATGAGCATAATCAACTTTAAATCACTTTATCACATCTTTTCAAACAAAATTAATAAGCACTTTATTGCATTCAAGCAATTTATATCAACTATTTGCAGTGGAATTTTTATTATGATATTCATAAACTTTAAAACTTTACAGAAAATTTCTACCACTTTTGTATTCTTTAAACAAATATTCATTGAAATAAAATGAATAGAGAAAACTGTATGAAAATTGCTTAAAAAACTAAGCAAAACATTAAAAAACAGCTAAAACAGCTCTGTAAAAAAACAGAAAAATTGGCTGAATGCGCCCTACTGGGCCTTTACTCTGAGCGGCCAGCAGCTATCTGGCATCGCTTGAGCCGCCCGGCAGCCGCCTGGCCGCTTTGCCAGCCCGCGGCCGCCAGCCTTGCCTTGCCGCCCGCAGCCTCGCCACACTGCGTGCCCCCCGCCTTCGCTAGCTAACGCATTGCATTACCTGCGTCTTGGCCCAGCTGCGTGACCGCTTGACCCGCCGGCCGCGGCTTTGGCCATGACCGCCCGCGCCACGCAATCACAGTCGTTCGTTTACTGTCGCCCTAGATCTAGCGGCTGTCCGCGCGCGTCAGAGGAATAAAAGGAGCCAACGCCGTAGCCCCCTGAAACCCTAGCTGCATTCGCCCCCGCTCTCATCCCGCGACCCCCTTCCACTCTGCTCTCTGGCGGCGCTGTGGGGTTCGGCGAGGCGGTTGCGCCGCCTGGCAGCATCATCGGCGGCGAGCCCCTTCCTCCCACGCGCAAGCTCCCCCTTCTCCCCTCCCCCTTCTTCTCTGTCCCTGGCGGCGCTGGCGAGGCGAGGTGGCCGCCCTCCCGGCGACCACGCTGGCGGCGAGCCCCTCCCTCTCCTACGCTGTGACCTTCCTCCCCTTCCCCTCTTTCTCCTTTCCCCCGTCCACCTCCCCCATCCCGCCAGTAGCAGAGCGAGAGGAGGATATGGTGGCGGTGCCTCCCCTTGTGTAACACCCTCAGAATCGGCCCTATGCAAGTTCAGCGCTTCCCGCCAAACCCGCATAGAAACGATTCAAAGGTGCCCACCAGGCACTTTCGTGCGGGTGGAAAACGAAGTAATAACATTACACAACAGTCCTCGATGGGACCCACAGAACAGATATATATATACAACACGACTCCATGAGTCAAGAATACAAATATACGGTGCAAAGATCCAAATCACCTCGAAAACGATGGAGCGTCCGACTACGGACAAGATGCAAATGGGGCTAAGAGCCCTGAAGAATAACCAATGGCGTCCATAACCTGCCTGAGCCAAGCGGAAGGGTAACCCCGCTAACGACGTCGATCTCAAACCTGCTTAAACAAAGGGTGCCGACAAAGGGCAAAGGAAAAGAAGGAGCGTCGATCGAGGCGATTACGGAGGCTAGAATTCGGCGGTCCTCGCCTACATAGGTATGGTGGACTGAAGCGGCAGCGGCAGCATGCACTAAACAACCTATAGAGACTCGAAACAACTGGCGGCTATCAGAGAGGGGTAAGAAAGACCTATTCGGAACCAACCTGATACTATCAACAAACAAACCCATCCTGGCGTTTCCCCCTCGAGACCAAACGAGGAAGTCAACCGAGGAACTCACGCAGTTGGCAGTTTTATTTATTCAGTTATTGTTGCATCAATTACTAGTCAGATATAGATAGTCATCCTGATAAAGTAAGCAGTGGGCACTTTTAATTTACCATTCTGTTATGGTAGTAACACTTACTAATCAGATACAATTATTATGAGATAACCCAAAACCCAGCAGTTGTTGGTACTTTTAATCAGCCAATTCCGTTGTAGTTGCCATACTTACTAGTCAGGTACAATGGTCGCAAGCGACAATCCAAACAAGCAATTGTGGGCAGTATTATTAGCCATTCCATTATAGTGAAGCTGATTACTAGTCATTATAAAGTCAATTTTATAGCAATAAACTTTAGTTATGCTTGTCTATGGTCGAGATACTGTGCTCCAAGTCGTCCATATCCGCGGACACGGCTTTCAGAAAGTTTTACCGGGGGTGCACCAATAGCAACACGCTCGATCAACCTCGAAAAACCAAATCAAAACCCAGCGAGGCTTTCACGACTAAGCAATCACATGATTCAGAAATATTTCGGGGCCACCCCATTGAGTAGACCCATAGCAGTAAGCAAGCTCGAGACGGACTCAAGGTTTGCGACAATGGTGTAAACGATGGGAACCCGAAAGTGTGGCTGGGCTTGTCGATACCGCGAAAACATTCCGCTTACCTAAGCGATGCAGGTGCTCCTCGCAATTTAAATAAAGCGATAAAGCATGGCATAAGTACAGGATCGTAAACAAAACCTCAAACTAGTTTGTGGCCCCAAGAAATAAGACGGAATCAAGCTCGCTCAGGGGTCCCATATACCTCCGGATGTGGATAGCGCGATAAATCAAGGAACAGTATCAAGTACTGGGTCCTACGGGACACAAGTGGGCGTTCGAACCAAATATTTTCTATCACCCACCGATGCCTCTTACTTCAATTTTAGTTGTTAACAGAATTAAAGTGAGCGAAAAGTAAAGCCATGATCAACTCCAACATCAAACATGCGGCAATACACCAACAAGCGTGGCACTTGACGACACGCAACAACACTTGAGCAAGCGACTACGACGGCGCAAGTCCAACTATCTACCAAACAACGGTAATAGGATGTGTCCAAGGCAATATAAGGCTGCAAGGGATATCAAGGGTACGGAAACTAGAGCATCGCAACACGTATAGCAATAGATCAACAGAGGGAATAAATACTATAAAAGTAAGATAGGTAGAAAGGGAAGATGCTACTTTGAAAACATTGTCGAAGGTCCAACCAAGAGCGGGTCGACTCACATCAACTCAACGGCCTTATCCATGAAGAAGCAAATCACTAGAAGGAACACCGGATGCAATATTTAATACAACGGCAGAAGATCGGCATGATGCATGCATGGTGCATGGCATGGCAAAGATGCGATGCAATTAGGCAATATTAAGCGGAACCGGGGTCCCGACAATTAATTAGATGGTTCAAGTTATTTCGATACCCCGCAATTTAATCGTTGTATTAACATGGCAAGATATGGTACCGGTTCGCTACACCAATTTAAATGAGGCCAATATAAGGCTAGATTTGCCCGCATATGGGCCCCATATTTAATTATGAGGTGAATCGGCATAAGGCCCCCAAACCACATGACAAGCATGCATGCATTAACAATTAATATGCGACAAGTTGGATTATAGCATTTATAAAATAGGGCTCGGAAAAAGGGCACACATTAGGGCTCGGCAGATCTTGGGGATCGAGGGGTCCGGGGCCGGTCTCAGGGTTCGGATCTGGGGTTCGACGGGATCGTTCTCGGGGTTGGATACAAGGTGAAGAACTTGGCGTTCCGGGAAGAAGGACTTGGTTTGGCGTCGGGGCGTAGCGGGTCCGCCCTGGTCGGTGCCGTTCTTGTCGTTGCGCAGATCTTGTCGGGTCCTCGAGTCGGGACGGTCTTGGCGTTCGGGGTGAAGTGCTTGTCGTATCCGGGAAGAAGATCTTGCCGGTCCGCGGGGATCGACGAGGGTTCGGGGTCTTCGGATTCCGAAAGTGGATCTTGCGGTTTCCATGACGGAGGTCTTGCCGTGCCATGGGGAAGATCTTGGGTTCCGACAATTATCGGTTCCGGGAGGGGTACTTATTTCTCCTGCCTTTTTTCGGTGTCGAACTTCGAGGATTGATGGCAATTGTGCATCGGCGTCGATCTTGTCGCCCCAAAAACTTGATGGAGGTAGGCCGCTTGAAGTGCTTGCGTTCGGTGTACTCGGTGGCGTGCTAGTATGTAACACCCTCAGAATCGGCCCTATGCAAGTTTTAGCAAAACCCGCCAAACCCGCATAGAAACGATTCGAAGGTGCCCACCAGGCACTTTCGTGCGGGTGGAGAACAAAGTAATAACATTACACAATAGTCCTCGATGGGACCCACAGAACAGATATATACAACAGCGACTCAAAGAGTCAAGAATACATATATAATATACAAAGATCCAAATCACCTTGAAAATGATACAGCGTCCGACTACGGACAAGATGCAAATGGGGCTAAGAGCCCTGAAGAATAACCAATGGCGTCCATAACCCGAGGCCAAGCGGAAGGGTAACCACGCTAACGGCGTCGATCTCAAAACCTGCTTAAACAAAGGGTGCCGACAAAGGGCAAAAGAAAAGAGGCGTCGATCTTGAGGCGAAGACACGGCGAGGCTAGAATTCGGCGGTCCTCGCCTACATAGGTATGGTGGACTGAGCGGCAGCGGCAGCATGCACTAAACAACCTATAGAGACTCGATACATCTGGCGGCTATCAGAGAGGGGTGAGAAAGACCTATTCAGATCCAACCTGATACTATCATCAAACAAACCCATCCTGGCGTTTCCCCCTCGAGACCAAACGAGGAAGTCAACCGAGGAACTCACACAGTTGGCAGTTTTACTTATTCAGTTATAGTTGCGGCAGTTTACTAGTCAGGTTTAGATAATCATTCTGATAAAGTAAACAGTGGGCACCTTTAGTTAACCATTCCGTTATAGTGGCGACACTTACTAGTCAGATACATTTAGCATGAGATAACCCCAAAACCCAGCAGTTGTTGGTACTTTTATTTAGCCATTCCGTTGTAGTGAAGCTGATTACTAGTCAAATCGAATACAAGTCAATTTATAGCAATAAACTTTAGTTATAGTTGTCTATGATCAAGCACTGTGCTCCAAGTCGTCCATAACCGCGGACACGGCTTCTCGAAAAGATTTAACCCTGCAGGGGTGCACCAAAGTATCCACAGGCACTTTGACCCTTTTGCGGTCGGTTAACATACACCCATCGGTATGTCGGCGGGGCCTAAGTCACGGCGTTCCCGGACCCAAAGCAAGCACGGGGCCACCCCACTAAGTCTACCCGAACGAAGTCGGCGGTCTCGACGGACTTAGGGTTTGCGACAATGGTACAGAACGACGGATCCCCAATCGGGGATCAGATACCGAAAACATTCCGCTTCCTAAGCGAGCAGTGCTCCTCACACAATCGTAAATAAAAGCGATAGCATGGCATAAGTACGGGATAGTAAATAAATCCTCAAACTAGTTGTGGCCCCAGTACAATACTTTGAAATCAGGTAATAATCGATGGGGGCCCATATCTCCCACATGGTTAGCGGCGCTCGATCTCGGAACAGTGTCAAGAACTCGGGTCCTCGGGACACAAGTGGGCGATCGAAACCAATCTTACCTATCACCCACGATGCCTCTGCTTAATTCAATTTTAGTTGTTAAACAGGAATTAAAGTGAAACAATAATTAAAGCCATGATCATCTCCATCGTCAACATGCGGCAATCCTCCAACAATTGTGGCACTTGACAACAAGCAAAACACTTGAGCAAGCGACTCGACACGCGGGTCCAACTATCTACCAAACAACGGTGTAATAGGATGTGTCCCGTGCTATATATGGCTGCAAGGGATATCACGATGAAAACTAGAGCATCGCAACAGATAGCAAAGATCAACAGGAGGAATAAATACTAGAAAAGTAAGATAGGTGGAAAGGGAGATGCTACGAAAACATTGTCGAAGGTTCAACCAAGATCGGGGCTGCTCACATCAACTCAACGGCCTTATCATGAAGAAGCAGAACACTAAAATAAACACCGGATGCAAGATTTAATACGACGGCAGAAGATCGGCATGATGCATGTATGATGTATGACATGGCAAAGATGCGGTGCAATTAGGTCATATTAAGTGGAACCGGGGTCCCGACGATTAATTAGGTGGTTCATGTTATTTAGAAACCCCGCAATTTAAATGTTGTTTAACATGGCCAGATATGGTACCGGTTCGCTACACAAGTTTAAATGAGGCCAATATAAGGCTAGATTTGCCCGCATATGGGCCCCATATTTAATTATTAGGTGAATCGGCATAAGGCCCCCAAACCACACAAATATGCATGCGAGATGAACAATTAATATGCAACAAGTTGTTATTTCATTTATAAAATAGGGCTCGAGAAAGGGGTTCACACATTAGGGGCCTCGACGATCTTGGGGTTCCGGGGTTCGTGGTCGGTCTCAGGGTCCAGGGTTCGACGGAGCATTCTCGGATAGCGGGGGTAGGTCTTGTTGTTCGGGATGAAGCACTTGTCGCACCGGGGTCTCGGTGTCCGGGGGTGCACCGGATTCTCTCTGGTCGATGTCGTTCTTATCGTCGTGCAGATCTTGTCGGGTCCCACAGGGTCGATCTTGCCGTTGCGAGGGTCTTGTCGGGCCCGCGCCATCGAGTCGGTCTCGGCATCCGGGGTGAAGTGCTTGTCGTCCGGGTAAGCGATCTTGGCGGTCTTGGATCCGGGTCTTGGGTAGCCTTGGATCGCGGGATCGGTCTTGGTTCAACTCGGGGCGTTCTTGCGGTCCGTGATCGGGTGAGTCTCCGTGTGGGCGTTCTTGGCACCGGGTCCAAATCGTATCCGTATCGGCGGTATTATGCTTCCATCTTGGTTTTGCGGTGTCGAGCCGGTCGTTGTTGATCTTGGGGTTCCGTCGGATCGTTGTCGGTGGCCCTTATGCGACTTAGCGTCTCGGCCGGTCTTGTTCGACAGAGATCTGGCCGCGATTGGAGGTCACGCGAGGCACACATCCTGCACTCGTTTCTTTCCGAACACAGCGAGAACCAATCCTCGGGTGGTACTCGCCCGGGCGGCGGGGAGGATGCGGAGCGCTTGAGCAGCGGCAAAGCGGCCGCGGCCGAGGCAGCGGAGGGTGGTGGCGCGGAACCTCGCGGCGGCGAGGCGGAGCAGCGGCGGCGAGACAGGGAGGAGAGGCTACGCGGAGGAGCTTTAGCAGCGGCGAGCTCGGAGGAGCGCGGCGGCTGGCGGGAGGAGGCGGGCGGGCTCTGGCAGGCGGGGCTGGCGAGGCGAGGCGGGCGGGCGAGGTTGGTCGGGCGGCGGGGCGTGAGGCGGGCGGGTGGCCAGCGGCGGCGAGGTGGCTCGGCGGCTGGCGGTGGCGGGCGGGCGGCTGCTGGGCGAGGCGAGGCGGGGAGGCGGCAGGCGAGGCGAGTTGGTGGGAGCGGGCGGCGGCGGAGAGCCTGGCCGGGAGGAGCACAGGAGGCGGGGTGCAGCGGGCTCGGGGGCTCATGAGGCTGCATGAGAGAGCTGAGGAGGAAGGACGAGGGTGGGCTGAGGGAGGAGAGAGGAGGTGGGCCAGGCACAGTGAGCAGTGGGTGGGCAGGGCCAGGGTGGGGTGGACCGCGTGGGGAAGGTGGGATCCGGTGGGGGGCTGTGTGCTGCGTGGTGTGGGGTGAGTCTGGTGGGGCTGTGTGGTGTGTGTCTAGGTGGCAGGATAGGATTGGGTGAGGGAGAGGGAGGGGTGAGGTGGCGCGACGGGGTTGGTCGGGGTGATGTGGCCAGAGGGATGGGTAGGTTTGCTGGTAGCCTTAGGATTTGTTGGGGTGGACCGATTTAATCTGGGGGTGGTCGTTCGGGTCGGGACGGCCCGTTCGACTGCCCCCGCTAAAAATAAAATAAATTTTATTTGTTTTACAAACACCGTTTGCAAACCGATATCAGACACACAAAAATAATCCGGGGACCCGGGGTTTGACATTTGATTAAAGATGGGGCGTTTTAGAAAACAAAACGGGCTTTGCGAAATAGTTTTATGCAACAATGCATGATGATGACGATGCAATGCACAAATTCAACGCGATTTTCTAGTATTGGTTTTGCGGGATGCCACAATTCGACAGCGCTAACAATGGATCTCGCCCTCGAGATCCGCCTCATGGTACCGGAAAGAAGGGCGACGATCTGCGTCTTCTCACTTCGTGTAGATCTTCGCGACACCACTAACAAGAGGTCGTTGATCCTGTTCATCAAGAGAACACTCCGGAAACAACGGACGAAGTTAAAGGTAAGGCCACCTCTAACTTCTATGGAAGGAGTAGAATTGCATCGATCCACCATTCAATGTACATAAGCGAATGATAAGAGTAGTGGTATGGTCGCGACTCCATCCCGCACTCAAAGCATTACTGTACGAGCAGATAGATTATGCAACCAACCCTCGGATTCGGTGAAGATCTCGACAAGCGAGGTTCGGATCAAAGGAGTGATGCAGACTCTGCATCGGAGCTGGCGTAGATGATGTCGTCGCGTCAGAACACCGGAAGGCACAAACAAGGATCAAAGAATGGTAACACCGTGGACGGATTCATCAGGCAGCTTGACACCGGATGGTAGAACACCGTTATCAAAGGAGGAAGCGAAACCACGAAGGTACGGCGGAAACCCAACCACGAGAATTCTGGACCGAAGAAAGAGAAGAGGCGGATTCAAATCACGTAGAGGTAAGAGGAGAAGCGGAGGGTAGGAGTAAAATCGGACCTAATCGTAACTATCCAACCGATTTTGCAAAATAGTTTTGACACTCTACTTGACCGTTAGCTAGGTTATCCTACGAATGGACTTGTGGGGTATCGTATCGCTGAGCTCGATACCACTGTAACACCCTCGAATCGGCCCTATGCAAGTTTTAGCAAAACCGCCAAACCGCGCCAAAGCGATTCGAAGGTGCCCGAGCACTTTCGTGCGGGTGGAGAACAAAGTAATAACATTACACAACAGTCCTCGATGGGACCCACAGAACAGATATATACAACAGCGACTCAAAGAGTCAAGAATACATATATAATATACAAAGATCCAAATCACCTTGAAAATGATACAGCGTCCGACTACGGACAAGATGCAAATGGGGCTAAGAGCCCTGAAGAATAACCAATGGCGTCCATAACCCTGCCAGCCAAGCGGAAGGGTAACCACTAACGTCGATCTCAAACACCGCTTAAACAAAAGGGGTGCCGACAAAGGGCAAAAGAAAAAGAGGCGTCGATCGAGGCCGATTGCAGCGAGGCTAGAATTCGGCGGTCCTCGCCTACATAGGTATGGTGGACTGAGCGGCAGCGGCTGCATGCACTAAACAACCTATATAGACTCGATACATCTGGCGGCTATCAGAGAGGGGTGAGAAAGACCTATTCAGATCCAACCTGATACTATCATCAAACAAACCCATCCTGGCGTTTCCCCCTCGAGACCAAACGAGGAAGTCAACCGAGGAACTCACACAGTTGGCAGTTTTACTTATTCAGTTATAGTTGCGGCACTTTACTAGTCAGGTTTAGATAATCATTCCGATAAAGTAAACAGTGGGCACCTTTAGTTAACCATTCCGTTATAGTGGCGACACTTACTAGTCAGATACATTTAGCATGAGATAACCCCAAAACCCAACAGTTGTTGGTACTTTTATTTAGCCATTCCGTTGTAGTGAAGCTGATTACTAGTCAAATCGAATACAAGTCAATTTATAGCAATAAACTTTAGTTATAGTTGTCTATGATCAAGCACTGTGCTCCAAGTCGTCCATAACCGCGGACACGGCTTCTCGAAAAGATTTAACCCTGCAGGGGTGCACCAAAGTATCCACAGCACTTGACCCTTTTGCGGATCGGTTAACATACACCCATCGGTATGTCGGCGGGGCCTAAGTCACGTTCCTGCACCAAAGCAAGCAGGGGCCACCCCACTAAGTCTACCAACGAAGTCGGCCGGTCTCGACGGACTTAGGGTTTGCGACAATGGTACTGTGACGGCAGATCCCCAATCGGGGGCCCGATACCAGAAAACATTCCGCTTCCTAAACGATGCAGCGTGCTCCTCACACTGTAAATAAATAAAAGTAGCATGGCATAAGTACAGGATAGTAAATAAATCCTCAAACTAGTTGTGGCCCCAAGACAATACTTTGAAATCAGGTAATAATCGATGGGGCCCATATCTCCCACCGTGGTTAGCGCTCGATCTCGGAACAGGTGTCAAGAACTCGGGTCCTACGGGACACAAGTGGGCGGTCGGAAACCAATCTTACCTATCACCCACCGATGCCTCTGCTTAATTCAATTTTAGTTGTTAAACAGGAATTAAAGTGAAACAATAATTAAAGCCATGATCATCTCCATCGTCAACATGCGGCAATCCTCCAACAATTGTGGCACTTGACAACAAGCAAAACACTTGAGCAAGCGACTACGACACGCGGGTCCAACTATCTACCAAACAACAGGTAATAGGATGTGTCCCAGGCTATATATGGCTGCAAGGGATATCACGGTACGAAAACTAGAGCATCGCAACACAGATAGCAAAGATCAACAGGAGGGAATAAATACTAGAAAAGTAAGATAGGTGGAAAGGGGGAGATGCTCGCCTGAAAACATTGTCGAAGGTTCAACCGAAGATCGGGGCGAAGCTCACATCAACTCAACGGCCTTATCCGCGAAGAAGCAAAACACTAGAATAAACACCGGATGCAAGATTTAATACGACGGCGGAAGATCGGCATGATGCATGTATGATGTATGACATGGCAAAGATGCGGTGCAATTAGGTCATATTAAGTGGAACCGGGTCCCGACGATTAATTAGGTGGTTCATGTTATTTAGAAACCCATAATTTAAATGTTGTTTAACATGGCGGATATGGTACGGTTCGCTACACAAGTTTAAATGAGGCCAATATAAGGCTAGATTTGCCCGCATATGGGCCCCATATTTAATTATTAGGTGAATCGGCATAAGGCCCCAAACCACACAAATATGCATGCGAGATGAACAATTAATATGCAACAAGTTGTTATTTCATTTATAAAATAGGGCTCGAGAAAGGGTTCACACATTAGGGGCCTCGGCGATCTTGGGGTTCCGGTTCGTGGTCGGTCTCGAGGTCGAGGTTCGTGAGCATTCTCGGATAGCGGGGTAGGTCTTGTTGTTCGGATGAAGCACTTGTCGCATCGGGTCTCGGTGTCCGGGTGCACCGGATTCTCTCTCGTCGATGTCGTTCTTGTCGTCGTGCGGATCTTGTCGGGTCCCCAGGTCGATCTTGCCGTTCGCGGGTCTTGTCGGGCCAGCGCCATCGAGTGGTCTCGGCATCCGGGTGAAGTGCTTGTCGTCCGGGTAGGCGATCTTGGCGGTCGGATCCGGGTCTTGAGTGGCCTTGGATCGCCGGATCGATCTTGAGTTCAACTCGGGCGTTCTTGCGGTCCGTGATCGGGTGAGTCTCCGTGTGGCGTTCTTGACGCGGGTCTCCAAATCGTATCCGTATCGGCGGTCTTATGCTTCCATCTTGGTTTTGCGTGTCGAGCCGGTCGTTGTTGATCTTGGGTTCCGTCGGATGCGTTGTCGGTGGCCCTTGCGACTTAAGCGTCTCGGCGGTCTTGTTCGACAGAGATCTGAGCGCGATTGGAGGGTCACGCGAGGCACACATCCTGCACTTCTTTCCGGACACACGCGAGACCAATCCTCGGACGGTACTGGCCGGGCGGGAGGATGCGAGCGCGAGAGGGAGCAGCGGCAAGCGGCGCGGCGGGCAGCGGAGGTGTGGCGGAACCTCGCGCCCGGAGAGGCGGCGGCGGGGCAGAGCGGCGCCGGCGAGACCCGAGGAGGAGGCTGCGGCAGCGAGAGGCGAGCAGCGGCGGCTTCGGAGGCGGCTGGCGGGAGGCGGGAAGAGCGGGCGGGAGCTCTGGCAAGGCGATGGCGAGGCGGGCGGGCGGCGGCGGTTGGTCGGGCGGCGGCAGGCGGCGGTGGCGGGGGCGAGCCGCGCGGCGGCAAGGTAACTGGCGGCGGCGGTGGCGGCGGGCGCGGCCTGCAGGGCGGGGAGGCGAGCAGGGAGGCGGGCGCGGCGGCAAGCGGAGGGCAGCGGCTCGGGCGGGCGGGAAGCGGCGGGCGAGGTTGGTGGGAGAGCGGCGGCGGAGGAGAGCCTCAGGCGGGGAGCCACAGGAGGCGGGGTGCAGGCTCATGTGAGGCTGCGAGAGAGCAGGGAGGAAGGACGGCGGGGTGGGGGCGAGGAGGAGAGGAGGGTGGGCCCGGGCACAGCGAGCAGGGTGGGCAGGGGTGGGAGTGGACAGCGTGGGAAGGTGGGATCCGGTGGGGGCTGTGTCTTTGCGTGGTGTGGGGTGAGTCTGGTGTGTGTGTGTGTCTAGGTGGCGGGATAGGATTGGGTGAGGAGAGGGAGGGTGAGGTGGCGCAGGGGTTGGTCGGGGTGATGTGGCCAGAGGGATGGGTAGGTTAGCTGGTAGCCTTAGGATTTGTTGGGGTGGACCGATTTAATCTGGGGGTGGTCGTTCGGGTCGGGACGGCCCGTTCGACTGCCCCCGCTAAAAATAAAATAAATTTTATTTGTTTTACAAACACCGTTTGCAAACCGATATCAGACACACAAAAATAATCCGGGGACCCGGGGTTTGACATTTGATTAAAGATGGGGCGTTTTAGAAAACAAAACGGGCTTTGTGAAAATAGTTTTATGCAAACAATGCATGATGATGACGATGCAATGCACAAATTCAATGCGATTTTCTAGTAGTGGTTTTGCGGGATGCCACAATTCGACACCACCAACAATGGATCTCGCCCTCGAGATCTGCCTCATGGTACCGGAAAGAAGGGCGGCGATCTGCGTCTTCTCACTTCGTGTAGATCTTCGCGACACCACTAACAAGAGGTCGTTGATCCTGTTCATCAAGAGAACACTCCGGAAACAACGGACGAAGTTAAAAGGTAAGGCCACCTCTAACTTCCATGGAAGGAGTAAAATTGCATCGATCCACCATTCAATATACAAAGCAAATGATAAGAGTAGTGGTATGGTCGCGACTCCATCCCGCACTCAAAGCATTACTCTGTACACGAACAGATAGATTATGCAACCAACCCTCGGATTCAGACTGAAGATCTCGACAAGCGAGGTTCGGATCAAAGGAGTGATGCAGACTCTGCATCGGAGCTGGCGTAGATGATGTCGTCGCGTCAGAACACCGGAAGGCACAAACAAGGATCAAAGAATGGTAACACCGTGGACGGATTCATCAGGCAGCTTGACACCGGATGGTAGAACACCGTTATCAAAGGAGGAAGCGAAACCCTGAAGGTACGACGGAAACCCAACCACGAGAATTCCTGGACCCGAAGAAAGAGAAGAGAGCGGATTCAAATCACGTAGAGGTAAGAGGAGAACAGCAGAGGGGTAAGGAGTAAAATCAGACCTAATCAGAACTATCCAACCGATTTTGCAAAATAGTTTTGACACTCTACTTCGGCCGTTAGCTAGGTTATCCTACAGGCTGGACTTGTGGGGTATCGTAGCTTCGAGCTCGATACCACTGTAACACCCTCAGAATCGGCCCTATGCAAGTTTTAGCAAAACCCGCCAAACCCGCATAGAAACGATTCGAAGGTGCGCACCAGGCACTTTCGTGCGGGTGGAGAACAAAGTAATAACATTACACAACAGTCCTTGATGGGACCCACAGAACAGATATATACAACAGCGACTCAAAGAGTCAAGAATACAGATATAATATACAAAGATCCAAATCACCTTGAAAATGATACAGCGTCCGACTACGGACAAGATGCAAATGGGGCTAAGAGCCCTGAAGAATAACCAATGGCGTCCATAACCCTGCGGGCCAAGAAAGGGTAACCACGCTAACGGCGTCGATCTCAAAACACCTTAAACAAAGGGTGCCGACAAGGGCAAAAGAAAAGAGGAGCGTCGATCTTGAGGCGATTGCAGCGAGGCTAGACGGCGGTCCTCGCCTACATAGGTATGGTGGATCGGCGGCGGCGGCAGATACACTAAACAACCTATAGAGACTCGATACATCCGCGGCTATCGAGAGGGTGAAAGACCTATTCAGATCCAACCGATACTATCATCAAACAAACCCATCCTGGCGTTTCCCCTCGAGACCAAACGAGGAAGTCAACCGAGGAACTCACACTTGGCGGTTTACTTATTCGATTATAGTTGCGGCGGTTTACTAGTCGTTTAGATAATCATTCGATAAAGTAAGTGGGCACCTTTAGTTAACCATTCCGTTATAGTGGCGACACTTACTAGTCGATACATTTAGCATGAGATAACCCCAAAACCCAAAGTTGTTGGTACTTTTATTTAGCCATTCCGTTGTAGTGAAAGATTACTAGTCAAATCGAATACAAGTCAATTTATAGCAATAAACTTTAGTTATAGTTGTCTATGATCAAGCACATGCTCCAAGTCGTCCATAACCGCGGACACGGCTTCTCGAAAAGATTTAACCTGCAGGGTGCACCAAAGTATCCACAGCACTTGACCCTTTTTGCGGATCGCTTAACATACACCCATCGGTATGTCGGCGGGGCCTAAGTCACGTTCCTAGACCCAAAGCAAGCACGGGCCACCCACTAAGTCTACCATAGCGAAGTCGGCCGGTCTCCGAGACGGACTTAGGGTTTGCGACAATGGTAACGACAATGAGATCTGTCGGGGGGTCGATACCACGAAACATTCCGCTTCCTAACAAGACAACGTGCTCCTCACAATCGTAAATAAAACAAGTAGCATGGCATAAGTACAGGATAGTAAATAAATCCTCAAACTAGTTGTGGCCCCCAAGACAATACTTTGAAATCAGGTAATAATCGATGGGGGCCCATATCTCCACCGTGGTTAGCGCTCGATCTCGGAATGTGTCAAGAACTCGGGTCCTACGACACAAGTGGGCGATCGGAAACCAATCTTACCTATCACCCACCGATGCCTCGCTTAATTCAATTTTAGTTGTTAAACAGGAATTAAAGTGAAACAATAATTAAAGCCATGATCATCTCCATCGTCAACATGCGGCAATCCTCCAACAATTGTGGCACTTGACAACAAGCAAAACACTTGAGCAAGCGACTACGACACGCGGGTCCAACTATCTACCAAACAATGTAATAGGATGTCCTGTGCTATATATGGCTGCAAGGGATATCACGGTACGAAAACTAGAGCATCGCAACACAGATAGCAAAGATCAACAGGAGGGAATAAATACTAGAAAAGTAAGATAGGTGGAAAGGGGGAGATGCTCGCCTGAAAACATTGTCGAAGGTTCAACCGAAGATCGGGGCGAAGCTCACATCAACTCAACGGCCTTATCCGCGAAGAAGCAAAACACTAGAATAAACACCGGATGCAAGATTTAATACGACGGCAGAAGATCGGCATGATGCATGTATGATGTATGACATGGCAAAGATGCGGTGCAATTAGGTCATATTAAGTGGAACCGGGGTCCCGACGATTAATTAGGTGGTTCATGTTATTTAGAAACCCCGCAATTTAAATGTTGTTTAACATGGCCAGATATGGTACCGGTTCGCTACACAAGTTTAAATGAGGCCAATATAAGGCTAGATTTGCCCGCATATGGGCCCCATATTTAATTATTAGGTGAATCGGCATAAGGCCCCCAAACCACACAAATATGCATGCGAGATGAACAATTAATATGCAACAAGTTGTTATTTCATTTATAAAATAGGGCTCGAGAAAGGGGTTCACACATTAGGGGCCTCGACGATCTTGGGGTTCCGGGGTTCGGGGTCGGTCTCAGGGTCCAGGGTTCGACAGAGCATTCTCGGATAGCGGGGGTATATCCTTTCCCGGCGATGGCCGACTCCCCCTTTTTTGATTTGATTTGATTCTTCTCTGTGGGGATCTCGGGCCCTTGGGGATTTTCTTTGGGGATAGATCTAGGGTTAGGGATTGGGGATTTTCTTTCTTTTGGGGCTTTTCTCTGCGATTTTCTTGCGGGATCTGGGGTTTGCTTTGCCCCCGAAGGGGTGATTCTTCTTCTAGATGTCTCCCAAGGGGATGCCTATCCAGATCGAGAGGAATGGCGCGTCCATAGGTCAGGTGCTCTTTTGGATCTAGGGTTTCACTTTTTGCTTTGATTTCTTTCTTCCGAAAAAGCTAGCAACTAAGAAAGCTCTGATACCATTGTTAGTGCTATACCAAGCTCGGTAGATATGCTATGGGTTGGATCTAGTAGATCAGAGGGAGAGAGAGATAGAGAGAGAGAGAGAGACAAAGGGTACCACCTACGCCCTGGCTCGACGTGCATGAGCCGGAGGGGATGCCGGAGTTGGCGCTGCTGCTAGCATCAGTGGCCATGGGAAAAGGGGGTGCGAGCGTGTGGCGGTGGTGGTGCTTCTGTAGGGGTTCGTAGCATGGAAAACAAAAAATTTCTATCGCATACAAACAAACAAGCCAAGATTTATCTACTAGATTGTAGCAACGAGTCGATGGAATAACTTACCCTCGAAGATTCCAAAGTGTTTAACGAGAGCGGATTCTCGTGGGTGATGTAGTCGTACTCTTTCCGATCTCAAGATCGTGTGGACGATCCTTCCATGCTGCGTTCCATAGCGCCGCAGCCGGTCACACGTTCGTACTCGACGAAGACCTTCCTCTCCCTTGTTCCAAAGAAAATGAGGTTGTAGCACTCTCTCGCGATTCCGCAACTGGCAAATACCAAGTAGAGGGAGATCCCGCAGGCTTCGCCTTAAGCCGAGCGAGTATGGTGGATTATGAGAGAGGGCTATTAGTGGTCTAGAGATTAGACACACCAATTAGAAGGCTCTAAACCGCAGGCTAAAGCAATTAGAAGCTCTAAACCAAACGGCTCTAAACCGAGATTAGAGGTGGAAACTTGTGTGTCTCAAGGAGGAGAGCCCCCTCCTTTTATGGGTGGAGGGCTAGGCCAGGAGGGAGGAGTCCCTCCCAACTCGCCTAGGGCTGGCCGCCTGGAGGAGGGACCTCCTCCAAGTTGGTTCCAACTCCTCTTGCTTGTTTCCCACAGTTTCTGTTTTAGCCGCTTGACTTTCAAACCGCAATTTGACTTTCATGTTTTGGAACAGCAAGAACACTTAGTACATGATGCAATAATTCAATGACACACTCATGTACCTCCCCGAGTGCCGGACAATCCGAACCTTCTAGAACATTCCCGATGAAAACACCAATCATTCCCGAACTCCAAACGGACTTTCCTTATATGAATCTTATTCTCGGACCATTCCGGATCACCTCGTGATATCCCGGATCCCATCCGAGACTCAACAACATTCGATCTCTTTCTCATAATACCATAACTACTCAAAACAACGTCGAATCCTTAAGTGTCTCCCTACGGTTTGTGAATTATGCGGACATGATCGAGACACTTCTCGAACAATAACCAATAGAGGAATCTGAAATTCATATGGCTCTACATATTTCTACGATTACTTGATCGAATGAACCACTTACATACGATACCAATTTCCCTTTGTCTCACGATAGTTTACTTATCCGAGGTTTTGATCGCGGTATCTCTCATACCTAGTTCAACCTCGTACCGATAAGTACTCTTTTCTTGTTCGTGATATGTGATCCCTTGAGCCAGTCACATGCTTGCAAGCTAATTGGATGACATTCCACCGAGAGGGCCCAGAGTATATCTATCCGTCATATGGATGGACAAATCCCACTCTTGATCCATGTGTCTCAACCAATACTTTCCAACACTCAATGCCACCTTTATAGCCACCCAATTACGGTGGTGTTTGATGTCATCAAAGCATCCATCCCAGAAAGGTGATATGCATGATCTCATGGTCGAAGGAATTAGGTTACTATGTATCGTAAAGCATATAGCAATTGAACTATTGAAATGACTTGATCTTTATGCTACGCTTATCAATAGGAGTATGTCCACCATATCATTCTCCTAACGATATGATCTTGTTGTTGATAACATCTCAATGTTCATGATATGGAAACCACAATCATTTAATCAACCAACAAGCTAGTGAAGTATAGAGGCTATACTAGGGACTTCAAATTAAGTTTACAAATCACACAAGTATTAATGTTTCCTTGTTAATACTATTATAGCATGAATATAAACATTTATCATAAACACAAAGATATAATAATAACTACATTTATTATTGCCTCTAGGGCATATCTCCAACAGTCTCCCACTTGCACTAGAGTCATCTAATCTAGATTACATGGTAATATACCGAACACCCATGGCGCTTGGTGTTGGTCATGTTTTGCCCTCGGAGAGGTTTAGTCAACGGATCCGCCACATTCATCTGTGTACTTTGCAAATCTTTATATCCCCATCCTGGATATGTTCTCGAATAGCGTGAAAACGCAGCTTGATATGACTTCTTGTGTGACCTTGGTTCTTGCGCATTGGCTATGGCTCCCATGTTATCACAGAGATAGACATTGGGTCCAACGACTTGGAACCACACCCAGCTGTAATGAACTCTTTCATCCATATCGCTTCTTGTGAAGCCTCCAAGCAGCCATGTATTCCGATTCTTGAAGATCTCGCCACAACGCTTTGCTTTGCACTCCTCCATTAAGCTGCACCATTCAAAATAAATACGTATCCATTGTGATTTAGAATCATCCGGATCGGTTCCAACTAGCATCGGTGTAACCATTAACAACGATGCTCATCACCTCCATAAGAAAGAACCATATCCTTAGTTCTTCTCAAGTACTTAAGGATGTTTTTGATCACGTCCAATGATCCACTCTGGATCACTTTGATATCTGCTAGTTAAACTAACAACATATGCAATGTCGGGTCTAGTACATAGCATGGCATACATTAGAGATCCTATGGTGAGGCATAGGAGTCTTACTCATCCTTTCTCTATCTTCTGCCGATGTTGGACTTTGAGTTTTACTCAAGGTCGATTGGGCAACATGGGCAAGAACCCTTTCTTGCTTTCTTCCATTCCAAACTTCTTTAGAACTTTGTCCAAATATGTACTGTGACAATGATATTTGGCGTTCGATCTATCTCTATAAATCTTTATGCCTAATATGTAAGCTTCGCCAAGATCCTTCATTGAAAAACTATTATTCAAATATTCCTTGACACTATTAAGAAGGTCTACATCATTCCCAATCAACAATATGTCATCCACATATAGTATTAAGAATGCTATAGAGCTCCCACTCACTTTCTTGTAAATACAAGCTTCTCCATAAGTTTGTATAAAACCAAAACTTTTGATTACCTTATCAAAACGTTGATTCCAACTGGATGCTTGCTTCAATCCATAGATGGACCGTTGAAGTTTGCATACCTTGTTAGCATCTTTAGGATCGACAAAACCTTTGGGTTGCATCATATACAACTCTTCATCAATATCTCCATTGAGGAATGCTGTTTTGACATCCATCTGCCATATCTCATAATCATAATATGCAGCGATTGCTAACATAATCCTCACAGACTTTAGCTTCGCTACTGGTGAGAAAGTCTCATCGTAGTCAACTCCTTGAATTTGTCGAACCCTTTTGCGACAAGTCGAGCTTTATAGATAACATTACCATCAAGATCTGCTTTCTTCTTGAAAATCCATTTGTTCTCGACAGCCTTACCATCCCAGAAGTCCACCAAAGTCCATACTTGGTTTTGACATGGATCCAATCTCGATTTCATGGCTTCTTGCCATTTATTGGAATCTGGGCTCATCATCGCTTCCTCATATGTCTGGGGTCATCGGTGTTGTCCACCAACATGACACTCATAACGGAATCATACCAATCTGAGTGGTACGAGTTCTCGTTGATCTCCGAGGCTCAGAGCAACTTCAACCGTTTCATGATCATCATCATTAGCTTCCTCTCTAATTGGTGCAGGTGCACCACAGAACTTCTTCCGTCTTGCGCTACTCGCAATTCGAGAGAAGGTTCGACAACCTCGTCGAGTTCTACTTTCCTTCCAAATACTTCGTTCGAGAGAAATTCTTCTAGAAAGGATCCATTCTTGGCAACAAAGATTTTGCCTTCGATCTATGATAGAAGGTATACCCAATAGTTTCCTTCGTATCCTATGAAGACGCATTTTCCGCTTTGGGTTCAAGCTTGTCCCAGTAACTTCTTTACATAGGCTTCAGATCCCCAAACTTTAAGGAACGACAATTTAGGTTTCTTCCCAAACCATAATTCAAACGGTGTCGTTTCAACGGATTTAGACGGTGCCCTATTTAAAGTGAATGCGGATGTTTCTAATGCATAACCCCAAAATGATAGCGTAAATGTAAGTGACATCATAGAACGAACCATATCTAAGAGAGTTCGACACGACGTTCGGACACACCATTATGCTGTGGTGTTCCCGGTGTCAATTGTGAAAGTATTCCACTTCTTTAAATGCTCGCCAAACTCGTAACTTAGATATTCACCTCCACGATCGTAACGTAGAAATTTAATCTTCTTGTTACGTTGATTCTCTACCTCACTTTGAAACTCCTTAAACTTCTCGAAAGTTTCGATTTATGTTTCATGAAATAGATATACCCATATCTACTCAAGTCATCTGTGAAGGTAAGAACATAACGATAACCATCACATGATGCTACACTCATTGGACCACACACATCAGTATGTATGATTTCCAATAAGTCCGTAGCTCGCTCCATCATACCAGAAAATGGAGTCTTAGTCATTTTTCCCATCAGACATGCTTCGCATCTTTCAAGTGATTAAAAATCAAGTGATTCAAGAAGTCCATCGGAATGGAGTTTCTTCATACGCTTCACTCCAATGTGACCAAGACGATTGCCACATATAGGTAATTATCGCTTGATTTCAAACGTTTAGCCTCAATATTGTTGATATGTGTATTTCCACTATCGAGATTCAATAAGAATAGACCATCTATCAAAGGTGCATGTGCGTAAAACATATTACTCATATAAATCGAACAACCATTATTCTCTGTCTTAAACAAGTAACCGTCTCGCAATAAACAAGATCCCGATATAATGTTCATGCTCAACGCAGGCACTA
Organism: Avena longiglumis; assembly: GCA_030063025.1. Lineage (NCBI taxonomy): Eukaryota > Viridiplantae > Streptophyta > Magnoliopsida > Poales > Poaceae > Avena > Avena longiglumis. The sequence continues at coordinate 145,512,156 of CP125978.1, read as the reverse complement.
AATAACAATTATTTAAGTATAAAACTAATCCCGATGGTAGATGAAGAGGTAGCGTGCCGACCGCGATCACATCAACATTTGATCCGCTTTCCACGCCGCATCACCTCGTTCTTCGCTAGCTTCCGCTTATTCTGCAAAGACCGCTTTGAAGTTACAATATGAGCAACCGAACCAAGATTAAATACCCGTGCACTACTACGAGTACTAGTGAGATACACATCAATAACATGTATATCGATATACCTTTCTTCTTGATGTTGCCGTTCTTCGATCCGCCAAGTACTTTGGGCAATTCCGCTCAAAGGACCTTCTCCTTGCAAGAAAAGCACTCGCCTGTGCTTTGGTCCAGCCTTGGTTTTCTTCGTCGGCGTGGTAACTTTCTTACCACCCTTCTTTAAGTGTCCCTTTGCTTAGACTTGCCTTTCTTGAGTTTGGTGGTCTTATTGACCATCAACACTTGGTGCTCTTTCTTGATCTCCACTTCAGACTTTAACATAGCAAACAGTTCTCGCAACTCTTTGTTCATGTTCGCATGTTGTAGTTCATCACAAAGTTCTCAGAACTTGGTGGCAAAGGATCGAGGACGGTAAATCCCCAAAGCATTAGGAATCACTATACCCAAGCTTTGAAGTTTGTTTGCGTGCCCAGACATCTTAAGCACATGCTCACCGACGAGCTTCCTCTTCCATCTTGCGCTAAAGAACTTTTCGTAAGCCTCATAGCTTTCAATTGCCGCATGAGTCTCAAAAATCAATTTGAGATCCTCGACAATATCATATGGGTCCGACTCTTCAAACCTTTTCTCAAGCTCCGATTCTAAACCATACAAGATAGCACATCGAACTATGGAGTACCGATTCTTCCGAGCGAGGTAAACATTCTTTACTTCATCGGAAGCATCACCGCAGTGTGGGTCACCCAAATGTGCATCCAAAGACATAGGTCAAATTACCAGCATTGAGGACAATCCTCAAATTGCGGAACCAATCCGCGAAGTTGCTTCCATTGTTTTTCAACTTTTCTTTCTCTAGGAACGCATTAAAATTGATGGTAGGGGTTGCCATTGATCTACAACATATTTGCAATAGTTTAGACTAAGTTTATGACAAATTGAGTTCAAATTAATTAATGAAATTAAACTAGGTGAACTCCCACTCAAAACAACATCCCTCACATTTTTTTAGTGATCACACGAACCAAATACACTACATCAACACCGATCATCACGAGTGTTGATATAGTTTCAATGGCGAACAATCGTCATGTTCATCATATCTACTATACGATTCATGCTTTACCTTTCAAGAATCCGTGTTCCGAGACCATGTCCGTACATGCTAGGCTCGTCAAGATCAAACCTTAGTTTCGCATGAGCAAATCTGCTTGCTCACGTTGTATACACTTGCGTAATCTAACACACCCGATCATCACGTGGTGCTTCAAACAACAAGCTTTAACAACGGTGCTAACTAAGGGCGAACACTTTATTATTTGAAATTCATGTGCATGAGGGATCATCTTATAATGCTACCGCCTACTAAGCAATACAAGATGCATAAAGGATTAACATCACATGCAATTCATAATATGTGATATGATATGGCCTTTCTTCTTTGTGCTTCCGATCTCCATCTTCAAACACGAACATGATCTCCATCATCACCGACATTGCATCAAGGTCAATGACGCTCACCATGGTTGTCGCCCACCGCTTCAACTATTTACAACTACTTTGAATAGACACGCTGGTCTTAACATAAATTAAAGACAACCATATGGCTCGCCGTTGCCAACTTACAATAAGGAACATTGCATACATCAAATATAATCACAATCATGGCCATATCACATCATCAGACACCCTCGCAAAACAAAGTTAGACGCTTCTACTTTCTTTGCATATTTTACGTGGTTTGGGGCTTTCAATAAGTGTCGCTCTAACTTACGAACAAGAACCACAACATTGATACTAGCATTGTTGATTACCCGTTGTAAATTGGATCTTAACTATGCTAGGAGAAACAGCACCATAAAGCCACTTATGCAATACAAGTTGCATGTCAAGCGTGGAGCAAGTCTCATGAACGATGTCATGTAAGGTTAGCCCGGCCGCTTCATCCCAACATACCGCAAGATGCAAAGTACACAAAAGCAATCGATAAAAGCATCAACGCCCACAATGACCATTGTGTTCTACTCAGGCAATGATCTACATATAGACACGGCTCGATACCATCGTAGGGGTTCGTAGCATGGAAAACAAAAATTTTCTATCGCATACAAACAAACAAGCCAAGATCTATCTACTAGATTGTAGCAACGAGTCGATGGAATAACTTACCCTCAAGATTCCAAAGTGTTTAACGAGAGCGGATTCTCGTGGGTGATGTAGTCGCATTCTTCCGATCTCAAGATCGTGTGGACGATCCTTCCGCGCTATGCTCCGCAGCGCTCCGCAATCGTTCACACGTTCGTACTGACGAAGACCTTCCTCTCCTTGTTCCAAAGCAGTGGGAGGTTGTAGCACTCTCCTCGATTCCCAAAGACAACGGCGTGGTACCTAAGTAGAGGGAGATCCCGAGGCTTCGCTTAAGCCGAGCGAGTATGGTGGATTATGAGAGAGGGCTATTAGTGGTCTAGAGATTAGACACACCAATTAGAAGGCTCTAAACCGCAGGCTAAGGCAATTAGAAGCTCTAAACCAAACGGCTCTAAACCCGAGATTAGAGGTGGAAACTTGTGTGTCTCAAGGAGGAGCCCCGCCTCCTTTTATGGGTGGAGGGGCTAGGCGCCAGGAGGGAGGAGTCCCTCCCAACTCGGCCTAGGGCTGGCCGCCGGAGGAGTGGGACTCCTCCTCCAAGTTGGTTCCAACTCCTCTTGCTTGTTTCCCACAGTTTCTGTTTAGCCGCTTGACTTTCAAACCGCAATTTGACTTTCATGTTTTTGGAACAGCAAGAACACTTAGTACATGATGCAATCATTCAATGACACACTCATGTACCCTCCCCCCCCGGAGTGCCGGACAATCCGAAACCTTCTAGAACATTCCCGATGAAAACACCGGAATCATTCCCGAACTCCGAAACGGGACTTTCCTTATATGAATCTTATTCTCCGGACCATTCCGGATTACCTCGTGATATCCCGGATCCCATCCGAGACTCCGAACAACTTACGGTCTCTTTCTCATAATACCATAACTACTCAAAACAACGTCGAATCCTTAAGTGTGTCTCCCTACGGTTCGTGAATTATGCGGACATGATCGAGACACTTCTCCGAACAATAACCAATAGAGGAATCTGGAAGTTCATATGTCTCCCACATATTTCTACGATTACTTTGCGATCGAATGAATCACTTACATACGATACCAATTTCCCTTTGTCTCACGATAGTTTACTTATCCGAGGTTATGATCGTCGGTATCTCTGCATACCTAGTTCAACCTCGTTACAGATAAGTACTCTTTTCTCGTTCCCGTGATATGTGATCCCTTGTGACCAAGTCACATGCTTGCAAGCCAATTGGATGACATTCCACCGAGAGGGCCCAGAGTATATCTATCCGTCATGTGGATGGATAATCCCACTCTTGATCCATGTGTTTCAACCAATACTTTCCGAACACTTAATGCCACCTTTATAGCCACCAAGTTACGGTGTGGTGTTTGATGTCATCAAAGCATCCATCCAGTAAAGGTGATATGCATGATCTCATGGTCGAAGGAATTAGGTTACTATGTATTAGAAAGCATATAGCAATTGAACTATTGAAATGACTTGATCTTTATGCTACGCTTATCAATAGGAGTATGTCCACCATATCATTCTCCTAACGATATGATCTTGTTGTTGATAACATCTCAATGTTCATGATATGGAAACCACAATCATTTAATCAACCAACAAGCTAGTGAAGTATAGAGGCTATACTAGGGACTTCAAATTAAGTTTACAAATCACACAAGTATTAATGTTTCCTTGTTAATACTATTATAGCATGAATATAAACATTTATCATAAACACAAAGATATAATAATAACTACATTTATTATTGCCTCTAGGGCATATCTCCAACAGCTTCCCGTCGGCGCAGCGCTTAGCCTAGATCAGTAGGGCTTGTAGGTGGGGCGGCTAGGGCACGGCTAACCTCGTGAGGCGTGCTGTCGGCCCCCCACCTACTTTATATAGCACTGGCGACAAGGGCCCACCAACCAGATGAGGTTGGGCGCCCCTGATCAGGGCGCGGATAAGGGACTCCGTTCGGGCCGTTGGGCTTGAACGGGGAGAGATCAATCTAACAATGTTGTCGAGCGCCTACTCGTCGTCAGAGACGATGGTTTCGTCGTCAGAGTAGTCAACAATGAAGACGTGGAGTCACGCCTGGTGCTCGCGTGCAGAGCAGCGCATGGCAAGGCGAAGATAACGCTCCTCCGATGTGTGCAAAGCGGCGGCGCTTCGCGTGTGTTCCACATCGAAGACAAGGGTACCGAACGAGTTGAACTTTGCCTCGTGGACCACGAGCTCCTCGCTCTCGTCGTCGGCAAGAGCTGGCACGGGAGCAGGCTCACGGAGGACCGAGCCAGCGATCGCTGGCGCACGCGAGCTACCCACCTGGGCATCGTTAGCGGTGGGGCCAAGCGACAACCCCGCCATGCAGGCGAGATCACGCAGATGCTCGCAAGGGCTCTGTGCGCGCGTGCCTACTCGGAGCTGCGTCGGCGGACCTCCTCCTCAGATGGAAGCGGCGCGCGAGATCGCGAGTTGGATCTCCCGCTACGGTGCGGAGAAGCGCCACCATGTCTGTCCAAATTGCGGCATTTGATTTTCGGCGTCGGAGGTGGCCGGAATAGGAGACGAGGGTTTCTGTGCGGGGAAGGAAGAGGAAAATGAATGCGGTTTCCCGCATGCAGCCCCCCTACCGAATATATGTGGGACGGATGAGCCTCGGTGCAAAAAAACACAAAATTGCGATTTTCAGCCCTTTACGATATGGGGGTGCTACGCGTCCCCGGGGGATCAAAATTTCCGATCCCCCGGGTCCTCATGCTGACATGTGCCCTTTCAATCCCGCTTTGCTACACTAAATTCCACTTTTGCTACATAACACCCGGTTTTCCTACACCGTAGCAAAAAATGGTTCGCGTAAAAACAGAACAAAAAGACAACCCTCGTCAGAGACCTCACCGGAGACTTTATATCCAAAAAGGTAATAATGTAGCAAAACCGACTTAGCCAAAAAATATCACCGGAGACTCGCCGGAAAGAACCTCGCCAAAGATCGTGTAGCAAAAACTTAATGCTATTGTAGCAAAACCACAAAACCGTGGTAGCAAACAAAATGTGTTAATGTAGCAAAAAATAGATTTCGCCGGAGACATCGTCGAAGACCTTGTAGCAAAAAAATTGTGACCTAGTAAAACGACTTCTCCGGAGACTATCGTCGGTCATCTTGTAGCAAAAGTTTACACTATTATAGCAAAATCATACAACAGTTGGAGAAAAAAATATGTATGTAGCAAATCCCGTGGCCGTAGCAAAAAAATCCCCAACATGAAAATCTGCCACTCCATCCGTAGCAAATCCACCAGCCTTCGGTAGCAACAATGATGGCCATCCGTAGCTAAAACGCCGCCCGTCTGTAGCAAAATCTTTCGGTGTATATGGCAGCACTGCGGGGCAAGCTTTCCAGGGACGCGCAACGCGATAGAGGCGAAGCAGCGGGGCTCCGTGGGGGTGGCCTCCATCTCCGGTGGCAGGCTGGGCTGGTGCGGGGCGGAGGAGGAGCACTGGGACGTCCTGGGCGGCGGCCATGTCGTGTGGCCGCCATCTCTAGCGAGAGGAACGCGGCGGCGCGAGATGTAAGGCTAGCGCGCGTGCGAGCTATGGCGAGGTGGAGCGGGCGGAGGGGCTCCGGCCGGCGGCAAGCGAAGGCGCGCTAGAGGATTTTTCTTCTCAACTCGTTCTGGCGTGGAGGAGATGACGAGAGGATACACTGCATGGCGGGCTTCACAGCACCACAACCCACGGCCCCGAAAAAGAAGGCGTGCAAGGCAGAGCCAGGGGATGGAACCGAATGATGTGTACTCCCTCCGATCCATATTACTTGTCACGAAAATGGACGTATCTAGACATGTTTTAGTGCTAGATACATCCAATCTAATGACAAGTAATATGGATCGGAGGGAGTATCATTTTCCTTAATACGGTATCGGCTAAAGATACTCTGGCTAAAGATACTCTGACACCGGTCATACATACATCCGCATAAATCTTACTCCCTCCGTCCCAAAATAGATGTCTTAGGTTTTTCAAAATTTGAAGAATCTATATACTAAATAGTCTAAATTTTTCCAAATTTTGACAAATTTAAGACATCTATTTTGAGAAGGAGGGAGTATTTGACATATAAATCGGTAGTGGTACCACGGCATGGATAACGCCATTCCGACTTTAAGTTTGGTTCGTCTCCTATCTACTCGATCGTAGTGATGACAAATTCTCCTGTTAAGTTGTGCGGTCGTAGACAGACCTGACACCTTGTACAATATACACTCAGGAACGCAGGGAGAGGCAGGTACCAGTCGCCGCGGTAGCGGACCAGCCGCGGCTGCCTGCCAGTTTCGTAGTTCCGCTGGTGGGTGTCTGGTAACTCGTTTAAACGGGAACGGCTGGCGGTGCCGTGGACAGGGCGTGGCCACTTACACCCTGACGTGAAGCGCAATAGGAAACATACATTTTCGATAACTCTCAATGTTTGGAAAAATATACTTCTTTGCATGTAGGCCTCATGAACAAAGCCTCCCAAAAAAATCAATTATGTAAGATGTCACAAAACTATAGGTCACCACACAGTAGCACCACAATATCTGATGCAAGAGCATGATGAATCAAAAGAAGCAAAAAAAAAGGTGTACCTACGTGTAGTCTTACTTTGACTTGTCAACATAAGTTGACTCAAAATTCTCAAGTGTCGCCTATACAATTATTACGCGATTGACTACACAAAAACATTACTAGCTGACTCAACATTCTTCAGCTGCCGTGGGAGAACTTGCAGTTTTCCTCATAGGGGCACCACAACCCTTGTTGATAGTAGCGGCACGGCTTCAGTGATGGAAACTGCTGGGCGCACGGTTTCAGTGGTGGAAATTGCTGGGCATACCAGTAATCTTGAGGATGGTTCTCTTGGGAATGATACTGGCTGTGGTTCATTCTCCAGTTATCGTGGTGATTCTGATGATGGGTCTGTTGGGGCTGATGATACTGGTCTTGAGTTGTTTGCCTGTGACCATACGGTTTCTGATGGCGTATCTCTTGAGAATGATACCGCTCTCGATTCAATTGCCCATGATCATGGTTTCTTGAACAGAAATCCTTATTGATAGGCTTGAGAGGATGATGCCATTGGTGATCAACGTGAGCATTGGAGCCATGCTGGAGTGTATTGCCATGCTGAGCCCCACGATGCTGGAATGCTGATTCACCATATTCTGTGCTATGGTAAGAGTTTTTGATCTGCTGCGGAAGTGCTGGCTTTGATGATATGTGCTGCTGCCTGGCGTTCACTGCTCCCTCGTGTTGAATGCAAGGGGGCTTACCAGATTCTGTGCCGCTACGGTAATTGGGGACAGCAATGGAATCTACTCTGCAAGTTTCCTTCTTTGCGCCCTGCTGTAGAAGCACTGCATTGTGATGCTGATGTTTGAGTGGCTGTGCCTGGTTTCTGATCGGTATTTTCTCCTGTGGCATTGCATTCCCAGGTTGACCAAGTATGCTGCAAGCTTCCTTCTTTGCGCCCTGCTGTAGAAGCACTGCATTGTGATGCTGATGTTTGAGTGGATGTGGCTGGTTTCTGATCGATATTTTCTCCTGTGGCATTGCATTCCAAGGTTGACCAAGTATGCTGAAAGTTCCTGCCGTTCCCCCCTGCGGAAGCACTTTATTGTGCGGGTGCTGATTATTGTGTTTCTCCACATGCTTGAATGTTTGCTGTGAAGGAGTAGGCCTCTGATCGTTGTCTTGTGTTGGGTGCTTGAAAATTTTCTGTGCAGGAGTAGGCCTTGACAGTATTTGCTGCTGACTTGTTTTTTCTGGTTTGACATGTTGGACGGGGAGAACCTGATGGTCAATGAACTCTGGCCTAGAAGTTCTCGTTGCACTCTCCTGTTGAAGCACTTCGTTGCAGTGCTGGTGATAGGGTTGTTGCTGATAGAGCAAATGATTTGCAGGATTTTGCTTTGAAGAAATCTGCTGTTGCTGTCTTGCGTTCCAAGGTTGACAATGCTGGAGGGAAGGAGTCATCCTTTCATCGAACCTAATAGATTACAATAAAGCAAAAATATATTTATATGCCCAAGAATTCCCAGCATCTGATTGTAAGGGATTATTTCCTTAGTTGAATGTAAACACATTAAGAGATAAAGCAAGATCCAACATCTAATGTAATAGGATTCAGAAATACCTTTGATCAACAATATTCGTGGACATAACCTTTTGTTGTGGAACCTCTTGAGATGATATCTGATTCACGTTCTCTTGCCTTTTGCGCGTGTTATCTTTAATCCTGTTCACCGAAATATTATTTGAAAATCATAACACTAAATCACTAATGCTATCTGTGCCCAGATACATAAGCGTCGTGGTGGCTTCTCTTGTTTTCTTTAATCCTGTTCACTAAAACATCATTTGAAAATTGTACATAATGCTATGTGTGCCACTGGTCAGACACATAAGCGTCGTAGTGGGTGGTCGCTAGCTGCAGTCAAAACCATGAGATGCGACGGTACAGGAGGAAGCCAAAGGTGCCTAGGGTCAAAGCAGAGGCAAGAATCCGGTTTGAGTGGTAATTCCAATTGATGGGGGAGTTATTACTATTACTGGTATATTCGGTTAAAGTGTCACAGTACATTTCACTTGAGTCTAAACTGTATGTAAGGCAGACTTTTTTTGAAGGTGAGACCGTGCTCCCGGTGAAAAACTACTTTTCTGTATGAGGAAAATTTCCAACGAAACTGCACATGTAAATGTCCAAGCACTTTCTATCTTGCAAAATTTCATGAAAAATGTCATGTTCACCGTCTTTTTTTCACAGGGCGTGAAGATGATCTTTTTTCCGATGAAAACCTACAACCATATAAAAGGACTCGAACATTTGCATAGGTGATTTACAAAGTAATATTTTCTCATTTTCAAGTATTTTGTTTGAATACTTTAGTGTCCTAGTTAATTTTATTTAAGGAAACCATAGTTTCATTTTCCCTAAGAAAAAGTTGAACAATATGGACTGCATTAGTCATGATCGATAGCTGAGAGTCGATAAATTCAACAAGCTTGTCTTCCAAATTATTCATATGTACCGACATCACTTGGCCTTCTAGAGTAGAAGCTCAAAACTGTGTTATTTGTTTGCTTGTTTAAGATCAGAAGCTGAATCCATTGTTAAAATGCTTTATGTAAGCAGGTATGGGATTACTATAAATTTCAAACTCAGGATAAGATGATCTGAAAGCAGCACACATTTTTTCCCTAGTTCAGAAGTAAAATGCTTTTACCATTTTATACATTAGTTGGGTGATATGTTAGGGTTTACCATTTTATACATTAGTTGGGTGATATGCTACTACATGGCCTCTTGTTTGTACATATTTCTCTTTACTGTCGGGGCCTCACCTACAGTTTTCAGTTAAAAAAAACATGGTACTACACGTATTTCGGACACTGCTACTAGCTAAGATGCAATCAAACCACACAACAAGTTACATTATTTCCCTAAACACCAAAAAGTTACATTAGATTACAATATCATATTGATGCCACAGTATTATAGGCGTACCTATTAAATCTCCTCATCTTATTGATCTCTTTCTCATGAATCCTGAAATCCCTTGACTTGCGTGCAACGAATCCTCTTGCATGTTTTTCTTGTAGGACTCTGCTTCTCTCCTGTTCATCAGGCCATGGCTATGAAGATAGAAAACGTATCAGTACCAATTAAACTGTAAGGCTCTCTTTCCCACTAAAAATGAAATTTTATTACAGAACAAACCTGTCTCATAGTCTTATCCTTGTATAAATTTCTGCCCTTTATGAGAAGAGGATGAAGAGGAGGCCATGGTTTGTACCCTTTACTCCAGAAAATCTCGACCTATGTTGCAGATTTGTTTGATTGTTAAAAACAGTATGTGAAGACGACTACCTTACAATACTGTTACTCAAGGAAGGAACTCACGGTGAATGTATGCTGTTGCTTTGCAGTGCCATAGCTTTCTTTGATGATTCGACCTGCATTTGTCCTCTGACCACATTGATGACCTTTGACTCCACGAGGTTCTCCTTTTTTCCTACAGCAATACTAAAACATGACGCCCATTGCTAGAGCAGATCCAAAACATCTACTTGATATGTATTACCTTCTGTAAATATTTTGCTCAAACATCACAACATCACCTTTGCATGCATCCCCTAAAAAAATAGAAAATGCTACATAAGAGTGACAAAAGTAGCACTTAAATGGGACAAAGCCAGAGAAAAAAGATCCGTTAAAACTGCAAGCATTATTGACTTTAGCTCCAAAATATTAAATGGAAAAGAGTCATATAACATCATACGATCTCTTCTAGAGCTAAGAAGCTCATCTTCCAAGTTAACAAGACTACTCATTTACTAAGATAAGCAAATTGATTTGTTGAAATTAATTTACATCAATGCACCATGTAATGTACTAAGTTAGAAAGAGGCTTTTCACCTTTACAGTTCAGAACAAAGCTAGACGCTGGATACTTCACATCACCCAAAGTTTTGACCCTGCATGTTTGGGAATCACAAGAAAGTGTAACTACATCAATGGGCAAGGGAAATATCGAAACAAAGCCATAGCTCAATTATTTAATGAAATATCAATACAAAAAGTGTTTCAATATCAATACACAAGTGATGTAGTTCATACTCAATATGCTCTCTGATACGATTTAGAAGCTCTTGTTTCCTGCCTGACAATCTCAACTTGTGCATCCTCAAGTATGCTTTGCATTCATCAACCTTTAATTTCTCTAACTGACCATCTGCATTTTGCAACAGTACCCATATCATCAACTATACGAGGACCACCAAGACAAATATTTACACCTTTAAATTTCAACCCAATAAATTTTTGGCTAATATTCGTAAGATATGTTCCTGCAAGTGAGTTCTTGCTTCTAGTTTAGATTGAAATTAGAGCTTAAGGTACATCTGAAACTCAGCGTTGTCATTGTTTTCCTGAAACGGCTGTTCTATAAGTAGTTTTTGTAAGTTTGTTCATACGGACATCAGAATTGAGCAGTGAAGTTCATTATCTCCATATTTGTGTTGTGTCAGTGTAATTTGCATCTCAATTTCCTGACAAGCTCATGTCTTTGCAAATTTATTCACAAGGCCGTTTAATTTCCAATTTGTACACGTCACTTGCAAGGGTACATGATGTGGCAGAAGATAAGATTCCGGAGCTCACCGCGCATCAACTTGTCCACCATCGCCAAAAGATCATTGTCCTCCTTTCCCATCTTCGGCGCCACAGATCCTTTCCTGAAATTTGGGAAAATTCATACAGAATTCTAATCTCCAAGGATGTAAAATTTCACTGCAGAAAAATGGACTCCACGATGCGAGCAGAGCAAACGAACATTGAAAAGACCGCAGAGACATATAATATACTCCGTATTTCCGGATACGATTTTGTGATCAGAGAAATTGAACGGAATTACCCAGTTAGAGAAGAGAAGGGAACCGGTGTCAAGTACTAACCTGCTCTTGCGCGCGGAGATGGACAGTCGCGCCATCCCGGACCACAGCGCGGCCTCCCCCTCCGGGCCCCTGTCGGCGGCGGGGTCGAAAGAGGGGTCCTCGTCGGAGCCCGCATCGAGTTCGCAGTCTGCGAGGTTCGCATCCTCCAACCCATCATCGCTTCCCTCTTCGTCGCTCTCCACCTCCTCTTCCTCCGATTCTCCCCTCTCGAGCGGATCATCCTCCGCCGGTGGGAGGCCGATGCGGGCGGCGGCGGCCATGACGGGTTATTGGGTCGACCGTTTGGGATGGAACGGGAAGGGAGGAGGGGTTTCCTTTCCGGGTCTGAGTATTTGTTGGCCAATGGCGTTTTGGTTTGAATATGTTGTCGTTGGTGAGCAGTGAGTTTTCATCCTTTTATACCGAAAAGTTTGGGGGCTTAGCGTCTGAAATCTAATAGTTTAAGGGGTTATGTAGACTTTTTTCTTTTGGTTTGGATATGTTGAGTAGCGAGTTCTCGTTCTGGACGACGTGAAATGAAATGTTATTTTTCTATTTTATTGGAATGGGTTGGTTTTCCTCCTGTGTTTGGTTTGTATAAAAAAGAGGAACTGAATAGTTCAGTTTTTTATCCGTTTGGGGATTTGGAGAGCAGAACGGAACGAGATTAAAGTTAATCTTTTGTCTCCATATCGTAATTAACAGTGAAAAATGACCTTTCTAATCTCAAAATCATAATTAATAGCGCTTAATGGCCTTTTTAATCTCAAAGTCGTAATTAACATCATTTTTGTTCGGTTGAAGTGATTTGGAAAGCAACACAGAATGTCTCAAAATCGTAATTAACAATGGCAAATGTCCTTTTTAATCTCGAAATCATAATTAACAATGGCTAATCATTTTCCAACTCGATTATTGGAGTGCTTCGTAATTAACATCGGCTAATTAACAACTGTTCCACCACATTCTACCGGGTCATTCCACATATGAGGGGAATATTTCCTTTCGAGGAACCACCCGGTTACGTTCCATTTCACAACCAAACACAAGAATTGGCTCTAGGTGCGGAATGGTTCTGTTCCATTCCACTTGGTTCCAGGAACCAGACACACCGTTAGAGTAGCACGGGAATAGGATTGTCGTTGGAAGTTCTTCCTACTTAGTAAGTTTATGGTATTTAGTCTATCCATCAGCAGAAGGCAAAAGAAAAATACATGCTTTCATTGACAAGAAGAATTCTAAAGCCAAGAAAAGTGTGTGTGTGTGTGTGTGTGTGTGTGTGTGTGTGGTGGGGGGGGGGGGGGGGTAGGTTGATGCCTAATAATAATGCACTTATAGGAGAAAGAATTACTTCCCCAAATATAACTTCATTCATATCTTTGACCTTCACGTGTTCCGATCACTGCCTAATTGCATATGACTTCCATATTTACAAATTCAGCAAAGGCTTGGTATGACAGAGGCAGGTGAAAAAGATCTTCAAGGTATTTAGTGTGTATGACTTCCTAAACCCTATTATCAGTATTTTTGGCATAGGAAAGTAGGTGAGGGAATTTATGTTGAAGACAATGATCCTGCCAGAGGTCAGTCTAGAAAAGAATGCTTTTCCCATCCCCTAAATTACCCTTTGCCATGGCCTTATAAATGTCCAGTAAGTTTAAGTGAGATTTCCACCAAAAGAATCCCTCCAAATGTTAATCATATAATTTTATTATTATTATAATAGGTATTCTAGACTAGACTAGCCCAATGGATATCCTGCTTGTTGAAGAACGTGTCCAAATTCTTCATTAGTAGAGCATTGTTTTGAGTGTTGATGTTTAGAACACCCAACCCTCCTTGCTTCTTTGGTCTACATATTTTGTCTCAGGCAACTAAAGTACTCCCCTTTGCTAGGACATCATTACTCTTCTTTCTCCACAAGCAATGTCTTATGTATTTGATGACCCAATCTTTAATGGTAATGGGTATTTACAGGGAGCACATATAAAATAGAGGTAGTGAAGTCATGACATGTTTAATCATTTTCAATTTTCCTCCATAGTTTAAGAAATACGCAATTCCACAAAGTCTCCTTTATCTTTGTAGCATTGGAAGGAAATACTCTAGTGTTGGTTTAGTGAGACCAAGAGGCAAACCTAGGTAAGTGAAAGGGACACTTCCACTCTGGAAATGCATAGTGTCGGTGAAGTGGGGGAGTCTCTGAATCCAAATTTATGGGAATCATGTTAGACTTATGGTAGTTTACTTTCAAGCCAGTTGAATCGACAGAAGTATGAAGGATTGCTTTTAGACAAGTGAGTTCCATGGAATTTTCCTTCATTACAACTAGAGTATCATCAACATACTATTATATTACAGGAAAGTCAGGGCATGCAGGACAATCCAAAGGTCTAGAGATCAATAGTTGGTTCATTGACTTATTAATGATTGATTTAAGCAAGTTAGCAGCCAACACAAAAAGCAAAGTCGAAATAGGATCTCCCTGTCTCACACCTCTTCTACACTAAACTTTCTTTCCACCAACACCATTCAATAAGATTGCAGAAGTGCTAGAAGAAAAAATCATCTCAATCTACTTTATCAACTTTTTACCAAAGCCTCTAGCTTTGATAATTTCCAGAATGGTAACTTTATGGCGGCTATATGTGTAGGGGTTCATAGCATGGAAAACAAAAAAATTCTATCGCATGAACACACACAAGCCAAGATCTAATCTACGAGATCGGTGCAACGAGTTTGTAGAGTACTAACCCTCGTAGATCCAAAGCGTTTAACGAGATCGGATTCTCGTGGTTGACGTAGTCGTTCACTTGTCGATCTCAAGATCATGTAGACGATCCTTCCGGCGCCACATTCCGGAAGCGCTTCCGCACTCGGTCACACGTACAGTACTCGATGAAGACCTTCCTCTCCCTTGTTCCAACATGCAGTGGAGGTTGTAGATCTCCTCGCGATTCAAGCAACATGACAGTGTGGAGGTGGAGGTGGAGGAGTAGATCCCGCAGGGCTTCGCCTAAGCCAGAGTGGGTATGGTGGATTAGAGAGGACCTCGGTGGCTAGGGTTTAGATGCCGAGGAGAAGGATGGCAGCCGACGGCTAGGGCTAGGGCTAGGCGGCGGCTTGGAGAGGGTCTAGGGCACCGGCTACTTGGGAGGGGTGTCTGCCTAGGGTTTGGGGTGGGGTCCAAGGGGGTGCCCCGCCCCTCCTTTTATGGGTGGGAGAGGCGGCTAGGGGAGGTCGAGTCCTCGCCCAACTCCCCTTGTGTGGCTAGTGGCAAGGAGGGAGAGGGAAACCTCTCCCATGTAGGTTTCCTTCCCTCCCTCCACTTGGTTTGACTTTCAATGTTTGGATTTGACTTTTCAAATTGGAGTTTGACTATTCAAACTAGAGTTTGATTATTTCTCTTCCTATTGCCTAGCCAAGTGACCTAGGGTATGATGCGACCATTCCACATTGGCATGGCACATTCCAATACCCTTCCCCCGGGGTGGTGGATCTTCCAGAACCTTCTAGAAGCTTCTAGTGAAAACACCGAAAACATTTTCGAACCCCGGAATTGGACTTTCCTAATATGAATCCTATTCTCCGGACCATTCCGGGTATCCTCGTGATGTTCCGGATCCAATCTGAGACTCCGAACAACATTCAGTCTCATTTTCACATTCCATATCTACTAAATAACATTGAATCCTTAAGCGTGTCTCCCTACGGTTCATGAACTATGCAGACATGATCGAGACACTTCTCCGATCAATAACCAATAGAGGAATCTAGAAATTCATATGGCTCCCACATATTTCTACAATGACTTCGTGATTGAATGAACCATTTATATACGATACCAATTTCCCTTTGTCTCGTGATACTTCACTTATACGAGGTTTGATGGTCGGTATCTCTACATACCTAGTTCAACCTCATTACCGATAAGTACTCTTTACTTGTTCCGTGATATGTGATCCCTTGTGACCTAGTCACATGCTTGCAAGCCAATTGGATGACATTCCACCGAGAGGGCCCAGAGTATATCTATCCTTTATATGGATGGAGAAATCCCACTCTTGATCCATGTGCCTCAACACATACTTTCAGAATACTCAATGCCACCTTTATATGAAGGGTTTCGCGGCATAGTAAATCAAAATTTTCTACGGATGCGAACAAAGGGAAAGCCAAGATCTAATCTAGGAGATGCAATCAACGAGAGAGATTGGATTAGATCTTCATACCCTTGAAGATTCAAGCATGAACGCTCATCTAACGTGGGTGATGTAGTCGCACTCGCCTCCTCCTCGCAATCCGATCCGATCTAGCACCACAAGTGGCGGTGCCTCCGTGAGATGCACACGCAGCACCTCGACGCCTCCTTCCTCGGACTAGCAAGTATGGTGGAGAGATAGATTGGATCTACAACACGACGTGGTGTATATGGTGGAGAATTTCGCAGCAGGGCTTCCCACAAACAAATGGAGGGAGAGAGGAAAGCTAGCAAGGCGGTTAGGGTTTGGAGGAGAGGTGTGGGGGGTTGGTGCGCCCCCACCCCTCTTTATATAGAGGGGGGCGCAGCCCTAGCCCCTCCCCCAAGGCCAAAGGATAAGGAGTGGGGGGCATGGACTCTCCCCTCTTCTAGAAACCCTATCTCTAGTTTAAACGATTTAAACTCTCTAGGATCGGCTGGGCCCTATGGGGCCTTGTGCCCCTGGCCCAATGCGCCCCGGCCACTCCCTCATAGGCCCATGCCCCTCCCGGAAGGTGGGGCCACGTTGGTCCCTTCCGAAGGTTCTAGAAGCTTCCTAGACAATACCGATTAACCCGAACAATTCAACTCCAAAACTGCATCGCCTTATATGAATCTTATTCTCCCACCATTCCTAACCTCTCGTGATGTCCCGGATCCCATCCGAGACTCCGAACAAAAATTCATAAACCAATTATCCAATCTATCCTAGCGTCAAGACACGTTAAGTGTGTGACCCTGCGGGTTCGAGAATATGCAGACATGATCTTTTATCAATAATCAACAGCGGGGTATGGGCACCCATATTGACTCCCACACATTCATCGATGATCATATCGGATGAACCACGATGTCAGGATTCAAACAATCCCATATATATATTCCCTTCGTCTCGCGATATTTTACTTGCCCGAGATTCGATCGCTTGCATGCCATACCTAGTTCAATCTCGCTCACGAAGTACTTTACTCGTTCCGTAATCCGATATCACTTTGTGATTAACTCCTTAACCACATGCTTGCAAGCGGTGTTGATATCGACACGAGTGGGCCCGAAGTATATCTCTCCGACTTGGGAGGGACAAATTCCATCTCGATACATACAACCCAACAGATACTTTCCGATCACCTGAGAGACATCTTTATGATCACCCTCTTATAGGATGACGTTTGATGACCTCAAAGCTTTCTTCCGATACCAGGGAGTTGTATTATCTCATGGTCTAAGGAATACAATATTTGACATAGGAAAAGCTTCGCAAAGATGAACACGATGATACGATCTAATTGCTTCGCTTTAGTTTGGGTCTGTCCATCATATCATTCTCCCAATGATATGATCTCATTATCAATTGACAACTCATGTCTATGGTTAGGAAACCTTAACCATCATTGATCAATGAGCTAGTCCATAGAGGCGTACTAGGGACACGGTGTTGTTCACAAACCACACAAGTATTAAAGTTTCCGCTTAATACAATTCTAGCATGGAATATAAACTTTATCATGAACAAGAATTATAATAATAACATCTTTATTATTGCCTCTAGGGCATAATTCCAACATTATAATCACCCAGTTACGAAGTGGTGTTTGATGTCAAGCATCCATCCGGTGATGGTGATTAACATGATCCCATGGTCAAAGGATTTAGGTTACTATGTATTTGAAAGCTTATAGCAAATGGATTTTTAAGTGACTTGATCTTATGCTACACTTAACTATAGGAGTATGTCCATCACATTATTCTCCTAATGATATGACCTTGTTATTAATAACATCTTATATTCATGATCAAGAAACCATGATCATTAATTAATCAACAAGTTAGTCTAACAAGAGGCTTACTAGGGACTCTTACTGACATGGATATACCCTATGGGTGCCTCATATTAGTATACCGTTCTAGCCCAGGGAAGGCCCACATGAAGACTTGGTGCCCAACGAAATTCCGGGTGGCCCAAGCCCAGTAGAAGTTCGACTCCTTGGAGAACACAGTCAAGTTGTAGATAGAATATTCAAGGGTCAAACCCTAACTTGTAACCGACTTGACCTACCCCTGGACCTGGCTTATCTATATAAAGGCCAGGAGGGCACGTCGAGGAAGATCTAGACAACTCATACACACACCTCACGCCAGATCGTGATCGCCACCCCTCAGAACCTCTGGTTCCACCATAATCAAGAATGCATAAGGTGAGTAGGGTTTTCCCTCCAGGGGCCTAAACCTGGGTAAACCTCGTGTCCCCTTGCTGCGTGTCTGTTAACCATCTTCTCCAAAACCCAAGTCCATAACAATGGACATTGACGAGTCTAACCCTCGTCAATTGGCGCCATCTGTGGGAACTAGGGACGCTGATCATGTGGTCGTGACGGTTCCATTCGTAGTGATCTACAATTCCTCGACGACGGAGAATCACCTTCTCTTCGGTGTTTGTGACTCCACCGCCCACTCGCCGGCCACCCGCAAAGATTTCAAGTCCATAGGCACCGGATTCGAGATACTGTTCGGCAGTTTCTACTTCCAGGTGGGCAAAACCGGCACCCTACGCCTTCCAGAGCGGGTGCCACTCCCATCAATCAGGCCCGCCTCATGGGTCCCACCAATCGACACTCTGCGCACATTGTCATTGACTAACGATTCAAATGACAACGGTAGCTGCAACTCCGACCTCTACAACCCTCCCACGGAGGAAGGAACCTACGATTCTGGATCTGAGAGCTACGGGAGTAACAATCTCTCCCCGCACTACATGTGCGCGGCCATCCATAACAACAACATCGATGACGAAAACGAGCCGCAACTGAATCCCCCTCTAAATCCTCCTCCCAACCACTAGGCCAAGAACGAAGGAAACAGGGCACCCCCGCCAGATCCCAACGGGAATAGGGCACCTCGACGCAACGAGGGTACAAACCGCGTCCAAATCCACCTCTCCAATGAGGACTAGGAGAAGGTGCGCGCTACCGTGCGAGGCACTCACCCTCTACCTGTCGACGCCCCTCGTGACATATTGATGGGATATCACTGGATCCTCATCGAGGAGCACAATCGCCAGATCAAGCAGCAAAATGAGCTCAATCAGCACATGCGAGCGGCTGACGAGTTGAGCATGCGGCGAGCTGCGCTCTCCGCTGGCGGCTCTACCTCGAAGGGCCACGACGGTGGAAAATATCGCTCTTGCCTGGAGCGCATGGACCCTGCGGCACGACGCGAGGCCACCAAGGCACTCGACATGTCCTTCATGACGATGGACTCACAGTGCAACATCATGCCCAAGATGCCACAAGCCATGGTCATGGCGTCCACCACCTACCTCACATCCAACCCGCCACCGGCAAGGGATCCAAGGAACACGATCCACAAATCCGCGCTTGCAGGACTCGGACTCGTCGGAGCTGCTCTCCACGACGAAACACCCACTGAGCCGAAGAAATATGCTGCGGTAAAGTTCACTCGAATCCACACACCCTCATTCGAGGAGTAAGAGCATGACCTGCCTCAACGCCGTCGTAGCACACGGCGCAGGATCAACAACTACAATGCTCATAGCGAGCTCGCACATCACAAGATCGACAAGTCACGCGCCAAGCGCGTGCTCAACTGAGTCTAAAGACGATGATGGGGAACTGTGCGGTGCCAGGTACTTCAGCAGGGCCGTACGGCAATCATGGATGCCGAAAAGCTTCAAGCTCCCTTCAGACAACCCGAAATTCGACGGCGCACAAGAGCCTAAGATTTGGCTCGACGATCACCTATCGCCAATCAAGCTCCACGGCAGGAGCAAAAACACAGCCATGCAGTGCCTTCAGCTATAGATGACAGGCGCAGCCAGGGCCTGGCTCAACAGTCTCCCCTTCGGCTCCATCTGCACTTGGGAAGAGCTGGCGTACAGCTTCATACGCAACTTCAAGGGCACCAGCAAGAGACCAACTTAAATTGAAGAGCTACGGGCCTGCTACCAGTGGTCCAACGAGTCCATCCACTCATATATACTGTGTTGGTCCATCATCAAAAACTCCGCCGCAAACATCTCTGAGGAGAGGGCAATCAACGCCTTCAACAACAGCGTCAGGTGTCGTGAATTCAAGGAGGATCTCGAGCGCGTCAAGTCCAAAACCATCGATCACCCGATGGACATCGCCAATCGATGGGCCAATGGCGAGGATGCCGTCAACCGAGCACGTTCGGATGACGCAGATGACTTTGGCCGCAAGTGTGTCGCCGCGGAAAGAGAAGATCGCGCGTCTACGATGACCGTGAAGAGATCGTTATGGTTGCGACTGGCTACACCGATAACCGCGATGATGGTAACCACAACAGTAGGTACCGCGGTGGCAACTACCACGACAACGGAAGGACCACCCAAACATGGTAGCGCCATAAACGCGATGATGAGCCATTCACATTCGAAAAGCTGTCAGTAGCCCCCGTATAAAAGGGCGACGAAGATGAAGCAAAGCCGTCAATGCAGAAGCCCTAATGCGTGCCCTCCATCTCACCGTACACGTGTCAACAGCCGCCCGAACCTTCGTGAACATGCCGCCCAATATGCACGGGAATCAAGGAGACACCATAATTTTCGCTAAATTACGCGTGACTAATCAAATCCACGTCAGAAGGTGGAACCCACGGTCGTCCCGTCGCATTGTCTCTGCTGCCGTAGACGGTTGAGCTCATCAGGCGTCAACAATGACGTCATCAAAGCAAAGCCAGCAATGGCTCGAAACTTTTGACTGAACAAAAGTACTTACTCGAGTCTACGACTCGACCAAGTACTCTGGGGCTACTCCTATCAGGAGCGCTGGTCACACACGTGAGATAATATAATAGTAAAAATGCCTCGAAGAAATCTTTGAGTCCTACATCGAGTCTGCGACTCCACTACTGACTCGAGGGCTACTCCCATAGGGAGCGCTGGTTGAGCATTCGAAAATATACGTCCTTCGGACAGACAATCGAACATCCGCATACGTGGAACTAAAGTCTCTGCTCGAGTCCACGACTCGAACAGACACTCGGGGGCTACTCCCATAGGGAGCACTGATCGCGCGCCCTAAGACCTATTCGAATGAGATTCTTTGGACCAAGTACGACAAAAATATTTTTGGAAAATTAGCCCAAATTAATGCTAAGTGAGAAACAGTCTCCTTAGTCACCTGAAACACCTCCGCGGTGATAAACCTTCGGATGTTGTGTCTACGATGCAAAGATAAGCCCTTTAGATATCATCTAATGGCCTGGTAACACACCTGAATGCACTCTGGCAGTAACATACCGTGTCAACAGGCATGATGAAAAATCCTAACGGATGTGTTGGGTATCTAACTGAAAACACTGGAGTTCGACTCCTGTAAGACCTCAACTGCCTGAGTCGAATTACACTAGCATTATTC